>CM021107.1:551752378-552480034 GCA_007115665.2 Sequoiadendron giganteum | reverse complement strand
TGAATAGTAGGAGGCATGATTGAGACTAAAGCATAGTTTCTTTAGTAACAAGAAGACCCAAAAGTGTACTTGTTGGAGTGGTAGAGATTGACCAAACGAGGTGCTTACCAGTTGGAAGCAAGGTTTATAATCAGATTGGGTAATAGTATTAAAATAATATTGTTATATTTAGTTTAATGGTCAAATAAGTTATTAGAATAGACTTTAGGTATATTCCTTTATTCTTTCAGTTATGCTTTAGTTAGCTTTCAGTTAGAATCAGTTAAAGCTTTCAGTTACCCTTTTAGCTTTCAGTTAGTATTCAGTTAGCTTTTATCACCTTTTGTTAACTTAGCTATTTTTAACTAATTGTAGTTCTATATAAGAAAGTGATTGCTTCTTACTTCATTAATCAATTATCTTGGCAATAATTTTGTGTGGTCATAATTATTTTATTGTAATGTCCCCATTTTAGCCATATGCTCTTCTGTGATTGATAGCCAATTTTCGGAGGTCCGTAGGCTTATCTTTGGCAAAATTAGGGTTTTCGCTTTCAAATGCAGTTTCGAATGTTTGCATGTATGAGTTTCTAGGGCATGTTTGATGGAGCTTTCTGGGTTTTTGGAGAGCTTCAGGATGAGGTAACATGCATGTTAAGATAATGACATGCAATTTTGACTAATACCTTTCATGCAAGAAAGGTTTTTGGGGTTTTTTGGGTTTTTAGAGACCTCCAAGGTGATGTGACATGCATCTGAATCTGACAACTTTTCCGGGAACTTACGATTTATAGTAAGTAATGATGGTTGCCCAGTTTGTGCTCAGTAGATATTTGGAAACACTTACTATTTATAGTAATCCATGATACTACTCAGTTCGTGTTCAGAGGAAGTTTTGCAAACTTACTATTTGTTGGCGTAAGAACTAACACCTCTGGAGTGTGAGTTTGTACGGACAGCTATGCACACTACGTAATGAGTGCTCTTCAAATTAGGAGGGGAAGCTCCCTCGTTGTGCTGGAATGCATGAAATAGAAAACTAAACTAATGTCCTATCTTTTTGTTCTCAGCTGGTAGAGGCACAAGGTTAAGAAAACCTAGAACGTTGCAGCTAAGTATTTTCTGGTTTCGCAGATCATCTAACTACAACTAAGCTAACTTCTTTAAATCTATCCAGTTTCCTCAAGAAACAGAGCATGAGGAAATGGAGCGGGAATGTATTGTACGATAAACTCCAGGTGCGGGCTCACAACATGAAGGCAAGGTAGGCGCAACTATTTGCTAATCCGGGAAGAAGTTTATTAAAACAAACAAAAGGACGGTAAACCTGGTACAGCTTCACAACATGAAGGCAAGGTAGGCACAACTATCTGCTTGGCTGAATGAGTCTACTATAACACACATCAAACGATAAGCTTTAAGTACAGTTTTGCAACATGAAGGCAAGGTAGGCGCAACTATTTGCTCTTCTGAATAGGCTTATAATCAACAAAACAAAAGGTAAGCAACTGGGACAGTAGATTGTATAGACGCAACACGCATGCAATAACGATCAAACCAGCAACCCCATTTAACTAAGGTCGAATAAACACTATGACAATAACATGAAGGCAAGGTAGGCGCAACAATTTATTATAACAGCAATTACTCCTTGAACAAATACAATAATAGCAATACTACAGGCAAGGTAGGCGCAGCATGTATGCTATCAAGCAAAAGTTCTAATTTACAAGGGTGAACCAATCTTGAGAATAGGCATGTTGCCGACAACGCAGCAATTCTCTATCACCAGGAAAAGCTCATTACAAATGAGCTGAAAGCTGTTATTTATAGACATCAAGGTGTAGGCAACCCTAAAATCACCTTGAGTCAACTAAAGTCTTGCAATGCATGCAAGATCTTATTCCTAAACCCTAATTGAATGAAACTATACAGTTAACTGGGAAACTATCATCAGTTAACTGAAACATCTAATCTAAATGGACAAGGTGCAACATGCACGTCCTTATTGAAAGCAAGTCAACTGGAATGCTATCATCAGTCAACTGAAAAATCTAATCTAATCTCCAAGTATATGTAGATGTTTCCAAGAAAGACATGCATGCAATGTATAACAGCAAGTTAACTCGGAAAGAAGCCTCGAGTTTAACTCCTGTGTCTAATGTCTATCTTGGAAAAGGTGGGATGCCTTGAACTGAAGTTCACTGACCCTGATCTCGAGCAAGTAACCCCTCCACGAGGTTAGTAACTGCATCACCATCTAGAGGTCATCACATGTCTCAACTGTCAATCAACTGCTAGTTAGTAACTCAAGCAAAACCGAAAACCTCTGCATACTTAAATTGGCCCTTCATTGGTTGGTAACTCTGGCGGCTCTGTAAACTGAAGTGATGGCCACTATTTCTTCTGCAGCTTGATGTTTCTCATGTTTTTCATGCTTATCAACCCTCTAAACTGGCCTTGGAAGACAATCAACTATACGAGGCATAAAACCATGTGGACTTGAGTGACTACGCTTGTCAACCTTTCTGATGCGCTTGATACAAATCAATGTCAGCTTTTTTGATGAAATCATGAATTAAGACTGACATCGTCTTGAATTCGATTTGTGTGAATTGCATCCAGAAAAACTCGCCTGTTGACTGTGAACACAGCTACGTTCTGACAACTTCTCCGGAAAACCAAAAATCACTCTAGATAAGGCTAAAAATAGCCTGTCGAAGGGCAATTTTCACAAAATATTCTGAGACGTGGGTTTTGTGCATAATCAAATTCTAAGATGGCCCACAACATCAAAAATTCGGAAAAATGTGATTTAGGCCCGCATGCAAAAGGTTTTCAGTTGAGATCTGAGGGGCTGTGAGGACATTTTTTCCCGAGAAAATCTGAGATATGGGTTTTGTCCAGAAGATATTTCTAAGACAACCCACAACGTTAGATTCGAAAAATGTCGACTTCTATTCCACCATGCAAAGGAATTTCACTTCAGAAAATCAAAGCCTCAAGAACTGATGCTCTGGAACAAATTTTTCTTGAAAATTCTAGCACATGGGTTTTGCTGAGAAAGCAATTCTGAATCAACCCAGATGATTTGTTTTGCCAAAAACGCCAATTCTTCAAACATGTGAGAAAATTTTAAGACGAGAAGATGGAAGAAATCTAGAGAAGAAGAAAGATGTTTTTTAATTTTTATTTATTTATTATCTTCTTCTGTCAAAATCGCCACTCTGCCTTGAATTCTGCTGATGAATCTTGACTTGTACCTGCAAAAGAATATTTTTATGCCTTCACAACTGACCGCTGAAGAAATTCGCCCAACTCTAGAAAGAATTCACCTCTGCTCAAGCTGGATGAATGAAATGATGAATGCCATGCTTGCATAACTAGAGCAAAATCGTACTACAAAAGCAAGACTGCAAGCTCAAACCCTAACTGTGAAGAAGGAATCCGATTGGCCCTTTACCAGTTGAGCTGCTGCTGTCTCTGAGTCTTTAGACTAAAAATAATATTTTAATTTCAAAGCATGCAAAGAACTAAAAGTGGCACCAATATTTATCTTTGAAGAAATTCGTCACTTTTTAATGCCTTGCATGCAAAAATTATTTTTATCATTTTGCCAAAAATAGCATCTTGTTGTGCTCAACACACTTCCCTGATTCTAAAAAGTCAAATTTTGATCTTTTAGGCTTCCATTTGCAAGAGTTATGAGATTTTTGAGAATCTCCTATTTTGTAGCTGACTGCAAAGTTACAACTGACCCTGTTCAACTCTGATCTCCGGATGATTGAATGATCCTGCGACCGTCCTAAGATATCCACCACGAAGCTTGCATGACAAGGATGAAATGTCTGCTGGGAGCAACAATTGCTAAAATCATCATCTGATACCTTAGAAAATTAGGCGCCTCTGATTAAATTGATGTTTTGACTCCAGACTTAAGTCATTTCTTCGTTCTGCCTTCTGATGCTTCAAACTGCCGTTGGCGGTGAATGATGAACTCCACTGACTAAATAATGGATTCATTGCATGACTAGAAGTATTCTACATCCAATGACTGTATATGAGGGATTTGAAAATTGTATTAAGAACCCCAAAAGAATGAGCGCCCCTATTTTGTGATAGCTCAAACACCATTTTGACAAAAGTGTGATTTTCATCTGAACACCATACTTTGACCCTTGATACCAAGAACTGGAATGTTCCGATATGCGTGCCGTCTGTCTTGCTGTACAGTTTGGTCAACTTGCAAGAGATGTTCTTGGAGACGACGAAGCCAGAAAATTGCTTTTAAGGCCTCTAAAAGAAAATCGCCTTTTTCAAAGAAAATAACATTCTTACACTTAGTCATTTTTTGAACTGCCTTCAATCAGCTCTTCTTTACAACATTATCATCTTGACCTCACACGTACGAGCATTCGCCAAATCCCGGAGGTTGTCGACTAGACTCGTTGGATAGCTTGAGTAATTGCACACAAGTCTTGTGAAGACTGTAATTGCAAATAACCCCGTTGGCAGGCCTAAAGGAGAATCGCCCCTAGCCTACAGCTGTGCAGCTTTGTGTAGCTACGCTTCACCATCCTCTGTTTTACGTGCTCGGTAGGACCTCTGTCACAGTTACTCAGAACATCGGATCGTCTTGTGAACGGATACACTGCAAAACTGAACTGAGCTGGAAGAGATCTCAGGAAGACTTCAATTGCAAATTCATCCATCAAACAGGTCTTATTCAGGATCGCCCCTGGGCTACAGGGGAGCGGATTTGCATTCTGAAAAACTTCTTATGACATGTATCCTGCCTACAATTTCCACTTCTAATGCTGATAACTGGATTTCTGTACTGGATACGCTTCCGCTTGATAGCTCGTTGAAAAGCTAGACTAATTATGCAAAGACTGAAACCATCAAAACACACATGCATCTAGATCTGGGCCTTCAAAAAGAAAATCGCCCTTGGGCTAGAAGGGAGCGGATCTGCATTTCTAGACTGCCTCCTTGTGAGAAAACACTCTTTGCAACCTCTGCTTCTGTCTTCGTTTGCCGAAGTTCTGTAACTCGGATAATCTTGCTTCATGGCTAGTCGGAAAGCTGACTGAAAACATAAAACAATGAATGTATCCTTTATCCAAAACACTCAAATCTTGACCTTCAAATGGAAGGGCGCCCCTAGGCTACAGGGGAGCGGATTTGTTTTGAATTCATTGATTTTCACCATTTTATGCTTTGCAAACGCTGTATCCATCCCTGCGGTTGACCATGTCGAAGCGTTGTGACTGCTGAGGTGTGTGGATGACTATACTTCATCATTTTCACATGTACGGACACTATAAAGTTGATTTGCACGTTGATTGCGCAAGTGTCTACTACGTTACATAGTGAAAAGTTCCCAGACTTAGAATATTTTAGCACTTTTTGCCAATCTGAAAATCCCCTCCATCAAAAAGCATTATTTCCAACATCTTTTATCGTAGAGCGTTCCTCTTTGAGTTTCAGGCTTAGATATTGACACCTGGTACTGGCCAACTGCCATTGATGACCCCGAAGATCCTAACTTTTCTCCTAAAAAAGTGAAAACTACCCACCAGCCTTAAACTGACTTTTAACTGAAACTGACTTCACCACTGTGATTGTGATGTGAAATAAGCCAATCAAAATTAATTTCATCCAATTCTGACAAGTTCCTATTTTTTAGGGTTTCGGACTAAAAATAGATTTCAGAAACCCTAATTTTCAAAATTTTCAAATTTTGCCAGTATCTTCCTGGCATCACACTGACTAAAAGCCCATACTTTATTTGCCCAAAAACTGAGTTTTGACCCCACTTTTACAAGGTTTAGACCATTTTAAGCAAAATGCCTTAATGAAGCAAAAATTTCGGTTTGGGTACAACACTGTCATACAAAAGATTCAAATTCAAACCATTTGAAGGTTCAACTGAGATGATAGCATCTATTCATGCCAAGTTACAGTTCCGGTGAAGCTCATAGATTGATTTATGGATCTGCAGACTGATTCTGCTCTTCACTCTGCTCTGCTTTGCTCTTATCTGCTCTTCGCACCACACCAAGATGAGTCCACACTATTACTCTGCTAAATTTCACACTGAACTCTGATATATTTCACATTCGCTCATCATCACTCCTTCTACTCACCAAAATGATAGAACCAAACTCTTATATATATCCGCGAACAAGGATTTGTTCATTCATCAGTCGGCTCCATAATATATCAAGTTACTTTCATCTTGTCGGCTAGATCCACCACAAATTCTTTATGTGCATCCTCCAAAGTCGGCTAAGACAAAGAGAGGACCCAAACAAATATAAAAGAGCATGAAGAAATTTAATTATCTACTCCTTATACATCTGTGATTACTATATTCGCCGAGTCGGCCTTCTAGCACATATAGCCAACAAATTAGTACACCGGATCTCTTAGATCACGAACTAGTGAGTGCGTATCAAAACAATCCTTCACCAAGGTATTAAAAACATCATCAATCCTTTGTATGAGGTCCACAATACAAATTAGTAGTCCAGTGAGATGTTCAGATCAACTTTCATACTTATAACCAAATACTCTGTTCTTCACCCTGTTCAACCGGTAGATGCCAAAACTAAACTGCGAACTGGATGTATGACTTAAGATGTCATTAGGTTATCTAGGTTGAGTTAGATTGCCATCAATGACAACACTTACAAGCCATATGCCAACAGACACACTAGTGAAAAATAGGTTCATCATCTTGTTGATCCATTTTGGTGAACATCTTTTTCTATGTTTCACTTATCTTCACCATCCTTGAGCACTCATCCCTTCAAATTATCTGTTGCAACCTCGAAGAGATTTACATCAGTATGTCGGGTGCTTCTTCCAAGATTGGCCTTGACACCTTTGAAGTCATCAATTTCAACCTCATCAATGTTCTTGTCCTTTAGAGGTGTGGAAAACTCAAGGATGATCTCGTCATCAGAATTTTCTCCATATAAACTTGCTTCATAAGTTTCTTCTCTATTGTTTCCTAGTAGACGCTATCAAATTCTGCAAAGTTCAACTGATAAGAAGGCTTCCTCTTCTTCCTACCTAGCAAGTTCTCAAGCCAAGAGGAGTCTCTACTAACTTCTCTAGGAGGATCAGTTCCAGCTATTGCAACTCATGATGGATCAATTAGTGTTGAGACATTGCGAACTGGTAAATCACCTTCTGAATCTATATGAATAGGAGAAGGCCTCGACGAGGGTGGAAGAATAGGAGATGAGGGCTCTACTTCAAATCGTTGTGCTGATTCAACTGGAACTTCTGGTGCATCTATTGATGGCTCCTACTAATTTACCTTTTCCTTCAAGCTCTTCGTCATTCTACTAATCTTTGTATCTTCTGGAGGATTGCTCATAGATTTTGCTCCTAGTTTTTATTTAGAAGGTAGAGATGTATGAACTACTAGCGGCTCTACAACTAATTTTCGTGAACTTTTACTACTCAAGAATATCTTATTGTTCTTGACAACTCGGCTCGTTTTTTCTTCAATTGAGGTGCTCTCTTTGGCGAACCAATCGACTTGCGAAAGTGGTCGTTGATTGACCTGATCTTGAGCATACATGGGAAGTAGAACTTCCCCATCATCATCTAAAAGTCCTTCCACATCCTCTGATAAGAAATCAGACATTTTTTGAAGAGTAAGTCTGGAGTAGTTGTGTTTGCGCACTTCAAACTCATCTTCACAATTAGTCCAAAAATCTTCAATTGTAGGTGCATGTACGTGATTTCAACCAAGACGAGCTGCAAAAACACCACGAGGATCGTATGAACATCTCTCCTTGAAAATCTTGAGACCAAACCTTAACATTTCATCGCTCATCAACTTACCATCGACTGTTGATTTGAATCTATATATGCTCATCTCAAATGGGAAACTCAATGCAGGCGTGCGTCTGTTATGCAAAAATGTGTGCACCTCGTGTACTTGCCTTAGAAACTCCATGAACACGACCTCATCCATTGGATATCTAGGTAGCATGACTAATGAACTGAGAATCCATATACTCTTATGTAGGAGGACATGGGGAATTGGATAAACCAATCAGCCCACTCTGCCATTTCCAATCTGGCATCTACTGAAATCCGTATATGCAGCTCATGATCAAGATCTCGCACCGTATGCATCAAGAATAGATCATTTACCTGCTTGTAGCATTGCTCAGATTCTAAAAACTCTAGTTGTGGGTAATGATCATACACATGCTGAAAACCCAGGGTTTCAATGACAATCAAACCTCTAAACTTGCCTTGAAAGTCCATTAGATATACAAGGTATGATATCATGTGGAATTCATGGGCCTTGAAGAACTCTATCATCTAATGGTGGAGACAATCATTGATCAACGCTTGCTAGTCATAGTGTTCTGGTTTATTAGCAATCTGGGAAATGATGTAGAACATCCAAGGCTGAAATTTATTGGCCTCTGCTTGACCCATGACTCGGTTGACCAAAGTAATCATGACTGCATATTCATCCTTGAACTCACTGCACCTAACATTCATTGGCAAAGTAATCTGCTTCTCTTTCAGCCACTTATGAGCCATTCTTTTTCGGCACTTGTCCTTTTGTGTATACCACACTTTTTTGCATTCCTCAATAGATATGATGAAGTTCTCCATCCATGGTGGTATTGCAAAACACTTCTCAATATCTTTTGGCTTGAGGCTACAAATAATATGCCCATTTGCTGATATGATTTCTCGTGAAGTTGGAATATCATGCTTGACACAAGCAATTACGAATTCTTCAAGGCTTTGCACCGAGATGGGGATAGAAGCTATTGCAAGCAAACTAGAATGATCTAGATTTTTGACTGTAGTGTTTCCTGCGCCTTCCAAAGCATGCAAATCAAACACTTGATGTACATGATATAAGTCTATTGGAGAGTACTGCATGTTGAAAATCTTGACTTTTGACTATGAAGACGCCTATGTTTCAACGAATTTTGCACAAGAGCTAAAAATAGATAGATGATTTTTCTTCAAAAAAAGGTAGATTTTTCAAAAAAAAATTGAGGTCTAGTTTTGTAAATAATCTTATTATGAAGAAACCTAGATCATCAGATTTTGAAAAAGCTGAATTTTTCAAGAACATGCAAGATTCCCTAAAAAATAGAGCCGAAAAACTAAGGTTGGGGTTTTGTAAACAATCTCATTGTGAAGATCGTCATTTTCGAAAAATTCAGTTTTTCCCAAAAAACAAAGATCTAAAAAATAGGGGCTAGCATGCAAATTTTCCAAAAAAAATTGAGGTTTGGGTTTTGTAAATAATCTCGTTGTGAATAGACCTAGATCATCAAATTTTGAAAAATTTGAACATTTCCTAAACATGCGTGAAAAAGTAGATTCTCTTGAAAATTATAAAAAATGTCAATCTTCAAGAGGAGCGAAGAACAAGTAGACCCAGATCGATGAAAATTGAAAAATTTGACCACCTATTTTTGAAAAGTGATGCCCTAGAAAAATAGACAATGAAAAAGTGAGCTTTTGTGCTTACCAATCTCGAATCCGCGAAGAACGCTAAAAAATATCTTCGTTTGAACCTCCAAATCTTGATCAGAAGAAAAATTTAAGTTTCTTTCTTTGAAAGCCAACCTGCAAATTATGAAAAATAGATGCTCAAAGCTTTCTTAAATAGGGTTTTAAGATAAAAGACGTTTTCATGCAAAACCCTGTTATTTTGGAGTGCTTGTATGCGAAAATATCTAACTTCATTTGCATCAAAATAGAGAATTCCTAAAAAGTAGGACGGCAAAAAGCATGTATGAAGAATTCATTTTCAAAAAATTTCCTAAGGCAAGTAGATTTGGGCACCTTCCTTGAAATAAGGTACCCAACTTCACCAAATATAGAGAATTTTTCGCAATTTTTCAATTTTCGCTCACTTCTGCCTCCGTTGAAGCCTACTTCTATCTTTGACAATCTATCAAATTGGCACTATCAGTTGATAATCTTTGTTTGACCATGGCAATCTGATCTTTGACCACAACATAAGTGATCCCCAGCTTTGTTTCAGCATCTCATGTCATCTAATCGTGTTTACAAACCCTCGAATCTATTGACAGAGGTCGAAATGGAAGAAAACACGGACGAAGTGAAAAAGTTACTAAGGCATGAAACGAAAGGTGCCCTACTGAAAAAAAGGAGTCTTGCTTTGCCAGTGTGTTGTACCCAAACCAAATTTTTTGCTTCAATCAGGCATTTTGCTTAAAATGGTCTAATACTTGTAAAAATGATGTCAAAACATAGTTTTTGGGCAAATCAAGTATGGACTTCCAGTTAGTGTGATGTCAGGAAGATACTAGCAAATTTAGACAAAATTAAAAATTAGGGTTTTTGGACCCCTATTTTTAGGTCAAAAACCCTAAAAATTGAAACTTGTTACAATTGATTGAAAATTGTTTTGATTACCTTATTTTTCTTCATGATCACAATGGTGAAGTCGAATTTAGTTAAAACTTAGTTTAAGCTTGGTGGGTAGTTTTCGTTTTTCAAGTGAAAAGTTGGCATCTCTGAGGTCAACAATGGCGGATTGCTAGGTGCCATGAAATGTGCTAGCAATTTTTTTAAAATTTTAACACATTAATTTCACCTATTAACGTTAGTGAAATCACAAACCAACTGAAGGGAACCCTTTCTTCTGATTAACCCAAATCCCAGTACGGGCAATGTGAGAGCATACTCGAAAGGGGATCGTTAGCACAAACTTGAAACTGCTGGAAAAGTACAATGAAAGAAGATAGCAATCAACTCAACCACTTATTCAGTGGGAGGGCTAGACATAGAAATTACATTGTTGAAAGTAACAATCAACTCAACCACTTAATCAACGAGGGGACTGGAAAGAGAAATACAATGCTGAAAGTAAATATGCAACTCGACCACTTATTCAACGAGAGTGTGTTGACAGCTCAGCCGATCAGCAATATGTAAATACAATACATTATAGACTGAGCATGACCAATCTCTTCCACAAGCATGGGAAAGCAGTATAATAAACAAGATAATGAGATAGCTGACAGTACTATTGTTCAGCTTTACAAAATGATAGAACTCCTGCCAATAACAAAGTTTTTCAAAAACTCAATGTTGCAATCATAGAATATGTCTCTCTTATCTTCAAATGACTCATACACACAAAAATCCCAACTCCAAGGACAACTTCTACAATCTGATTTCTGACAGACCAGCAACTAAAATTCAAAGACCAGCAATTAGACAACCACTAAAATGCATAGAACTTGCTCAAAACTCACCCAAATGACACCAAACCAAAGCCAAATGCATTCTAGAGATTATGCGCCCAAATCCCAAGCAACAAACTGCAACCAAAATTCATGAGTTATTTTTGCACGAACTCTCAAGCATTCCCAGCATGGTACGACCCTCAAGAAGGGCAATTTTGCAAGTAAAAAGTAGAATCATCGTATAAAAATCTACAAACTGGTACAAAGGGTCGCCCCTAGCAAGGAAAGAGAAAGGTGAAATGCCCAAAACGATATCATTTTTATTTCATGAGATATGAATAAAAACCACAATCAGCTATGCTAAACTAGCAACTCCAAAAAACTAACAAAATGCAAGAAACTCAAGTACAATGTGCTCAATTTGTTCTCAAGGATTAAGAATACCAATATCTCAACTAGTTGCTATCTTTCAAGCAAGAAGTCAAGCCAAAGCTAGGAGGTATGCATTCCTCGAAGCAACTCACTAACTATTTCGGTAGCATAACCTTATTGTAGATATGAGATGATCAAAAGAAGAGAAGTGGCTTCCTTTTATAAACTCTGCAAAGCATCTAGAAGGTATGCCCAAACAAAGAGTCAACCCAATTCAAAATTCCAAGTTGACCCATTCCTCCCTCAAAGTTGGCATCCAAAACCTTTTGATGAAATATTTCATTTTTTAAAACAATTATCTCCTCCTCAAGTTGGCGTCCCATTCTTCAAGATCAAACTTTATCAATTGAGAAATATTTCACTTAAGCCCCCTGATGAGGCATCCATCCATGAAGTCCCCTTTTTAAAACAACTTAAAGTCATGAAGCTAGGCCAAGGGGGTTATAATATTAAAACATAACATTATTTTAATTAAAATAACTTATCTCTCCAGAAAATGCATCCAAGAGCCAAACTCAACACTACCAACTGAATTGCTCGAAGAGGAAGGCCAAAAATGTACTGATGCGAACAGGGCCACTGCCAGAATGAGAATTTACTAAAAATAGTAAATTCAAGAAGTTGCTCAGATCATCATGCATGCTATACCATTGTGAAGCTTTCTAAAAACCCAGAAAGAATCCACAATCCAAACTCCAAGATTCCAAGGGCAAGCCTCAAAAAAAGCTGAAACAACCTCCTAGGAGATAGGAAACCCTAATTTCCACTTTCGAGTAGCCTACGGATCTCCAGAATAGGCTAACGGCCAACTACTAGATCATTGTTGAGAAGGGGACATTACAGTCCGCCCTCCCCAAGATTATTTGCCCTCAAGCAATTGCAAGGTTGGATGCTGCAAAATCTCTTCATTCTCCCAAGTGGCATCCTCCAAAGGTAAGTTTTTCCACTTCACTAAGTATTCTTTGATTGACTTCCTCCTCAAAGAACGCTCTCTGGAATCAATGATCTCTTCTGGAACTAGAACCAACTATCCCTCCTCATCCAAAGGAGGTAAATTTGATGAAGCAACAACGTTGTGCCCAAGTGCCTTCTTGAGGCGAGACCACATGAAATACATTGTGTAAAATGCTCACTCATTTTTTTCTTTATTTTAATTCCAATTACAACGCAACACGCACCTGTTAAGTTTAGCCCCAAAACCAAAATGATGCAGAATAGTAACTCTAACCAAGAATGTGCCCTAAGACCCGATGAGGGAGGAGGGACGGGCATATGGTTAGAGGATCCCTAGGATCTAAATAGCTCAATAACTGAAATTGAATGCAACTGAAAGACTCTCAATGCCAAGAATGTTCACCAAGATCCTTAGATGGCAAGGTGATAGCATATGGCGGAGTACTAACTACAAAACTGAAATGAACTTAGGCGGATAACCAGCCATGAGAGATTTTCCACACTTCCACTAAAACAGTGGGGGGAATGATATTACAAATAAACAATTCATCTGTTGTGGCAGGCATCCACTCAGGAGTGGGGATTCACCACTTGACAGTGGGTACAAGAGAGCTTAAACAATTTGTTTCTCCACACTAGCGATATACCATTTAGGGGTGCTTAATGTGAAATTAAAGAAAATAAATGCAGCAATAATAGATTGGAACAGTACTATTGTTTATAGTCTTACAATATGAAGAAGAGCTACAAATTACAAGAGTATTACAATAACTTTCAAGCACAAATATACTAGATGATTCCACATTAGATATCTACTAAACTTGATGAAGAAAAGACTAGAAATTCAAACTGAAACAAGTCTGATATAAAATCTGCAATTCTCAAAATGAATTACCAACAACTGCAAACTCACTTAAATGCTCATAACTTCACCAAATTACCTCCGAATTGACTGAAATCTTTTGCAAAGGCTCTCTAGGAGTATGGCGCTCAAGAACGAATCAGAAAACAACATCAAATCCTCCTCATTTATTTGGCACGAATCCCAATGCCACTTATGAAAGGTACGACCCTCTTTGAGGGGCAATTTTAGCATTAAAAATCAGAAACTCCAAATTAAAATATGCAAATTCATGAGAATGGTCGCCAACAATATAGAATTCAGTTGATCAAATACCCATCAACAAATAAAAATCACCATGAGAGCTGCAAGTGAAATCGAATTTCAGCCATGTCTACAACAGCAACTCCAAAACTGAAAAATATCATCAAAACTTCAATTGTAAGGCTCAATCTCCTAGTTTGGATGTGAAGCAGCAATAAAAACCAACTAGGTGTTATCTTTCAAACACGAAATTGGATTGTAACTAGGAGGTCAGCATTCCTCGAAGTGAAAATCAAGTTGTCATTTCGACAGCATAACAATAGCATAAAACATTGGATGTAAAAAGCTATAGCAAAGCTTCACTTTTAAAGAAAAGGAGATGACTCTTCAGATTCCAAGAATGGGACGCCCAACAGCCATTTGAAATATTTTCAAATTCAAAAATAATAAAAACTCCTCCAAAGAGGCATCCAACTTCAAGGCATTAGAAACCTTATTAAATTTTTGTAATTACTCCTTAATGAAGGCGTCCCCCTTCATGACCACTTTTTAAACACAACTTAAAGTTATTCACTAGGCCAAGGGGTTAATTGAATAATAAAACATTAATGCCTTTAATAACTTTTCACCAAATAAAGTTTTTTAAAGCTAGAACTGAAAAACACCTTATTGCTCCACTGAAGAGAAAACTAACTGAAGTGCTAACAACTGAGATACTGCCAAAAATAGAACTTACTATAAATAGTAAATTCTAAGAAATACCAAAATAGCTCCAAACAGGGAAACCCTGATTTTACCTCAACGAACTTATGGGCTTCTGGAATAGGCTAAAGAGCTACTGAACGGATCATTGACTAGAAGGGGACATTACACATTGTGAACTTTGTTGCTGGCAGGTAACCCCAACTCATAGGCCACTGCTCCAACCTTTCTGAGGACTCTGAATGGCCCATAGAAATGAGGTTTGAGCTTCTCAGCTCCACTCTTCTTGAGAGTAGACTGTCTGTATGCCTGAAGACGAAGATATACCATGTCCCCAACCTCAAAAGAACGCTCAACACTTTGTTGATCAGTGTACAACTTTTGCTAATTCTGTGCTATCTGGATGTTGTTCTTCAAAGATTTCAAAATATCTTGACTTTGTTGCAACATATCCTTGGCTTGAGGTGCTTTGCTATCACCAAACACAAAATCTGTAAAGCTAGGAGCCTCATAACCATAGAGATCCATGAATTGGGACATCCTAATAGACATGTGATAGGATGAATTATAGCAATACTCCCCTAAGTGAAGCCATCTTACACAAGCCTTCTGCTACTCTGAAACATAGTTTCTAAGATAGCCTTCCAACCACTTTTTCACAATCTTTGTTTGTCCATCGGTTTCGAGGTGATAACTAGTGCTTGGAGTGAGCACTGTACCACTCAACCTAAAAAATTCATGCCAAAAATTGCTTAGGAATTTGTTGTCCCTATCACTCACAATGTTCGTTGGCAACCCATGCAACCTAAACACCTCATGAAAAAACAACTCAGTAACTTGGGCTGCTGTAAACGAGCTAGTGATGGCAAAGAAGTGAGCAAACTTTGTTAATCTATCCACCACTACATAGATACAGTCTTTCCCTTGAGTTTTGGGCAACAACATGATGAAATCTATTGAGATGCTTTCCCATTTTTGATTGGGAATGGGTAGGGGCTGCAAAAAACCAGCTAGATGTGTATGTTCATTCTTGTTAATTTGGCAAGTAGAGCACTCCTTAATGTAGCTCAAGACTTCATTCTTCAACCCCTTCCATGAAAATGTTTCACGGATATGCCTATAGGTCTTGAAGTATCCCTGATGACCAGCAAGTGGGATGTCATGGAAAGTCTACAAAATCTTCTTCTTAAGCTTAGAATCAACCACCAAGAAAATCTTTCACTTGCAATGCATCAATCCGTCAACCACCTTGTACCTTTCATCATGAAAAGTACCTTCAACAATGCTGGTTGCAAACTGATTTTTGGCATAATCAGCAAGCAACAACTCCTTCAAATCAGCAGTAAGCTCACACAATGAGCTTAAATGAGGCCTCCTAGATAGTGCATCTACAACAATAGTATTCTTACCTTTGACATACTCAATGTCAAAGTCGTAAGCTTGAAGCTTACTCACCCACTTCTGCTGTCTTTCGTTCAAATCCTTTTGATGCATGAAATGCTTCAAGCTATTATGATCTGTCTTGACAACAAATTTTCTCCCAATGAAATACTGTCTAAAATTTTCCAAGGCATGCATGATTGCAAGCATCTCCTTATCATAAATGGAATACGTACTTTCCACACCTCTCAGTTTCCTACTTTCAAACACAATTGGATGCTTCTCTTGCATCAAAACAACTCCAACACCTTCTCCTGAAGCATCACATTGTAGCTTGAATGGTTTGGAGAAATTTGGGATGGCCAACACGGGACAAGAGCTCATGATCTTCTTGAATTTGTCAAACACACCTTGTGCCTTTTCAGACCATATGAATGCTCCCTTCTTGGTGAGATCAATAAGGGGGCCAGCAATATGAGAGTACCCTTTCACGAATCTCTTATAGAAACCACAAAGACCCAAGAACCCCTTCAAATGAGTCAAGTTTTCTGGAGGTGGCCAATCCACGATTGCCTTAATCTTTTTTGGATCCACTCTTACTCCTTTTGCACTGATGATGTGACCAAAGTAGAGCAACTCCCTCATGCGAAATTCACATTTGGACTCTTTGGCAAAGAAACTTTATGTCTCAAGGATGCTAAGCACATCCTCCAAGTGCTTGAGGTGTTCCTCCCAAGTCTTGTTGTAAATGAGAATGTCATCAAAAAATATCAACACAAACTTCCTCAATTGCTTCTCAAAGGTTTTGTTCATACAACACTAGAAAGTGGCTGGAGCATTAGTCAACCCAAATGGCATGACTAAAAACTCAAAGTGACCATAGTGGCACCGAAATGCCGTCTTCTCAATGTCAGATCCCCTCATTTGAATCTGATAGTACCCTGATCTTAAGTCAATTTTTTAAAAGAACTTGGCACCATGTAGCTCGTCAATGAGTTCATCTATCCTGGGAATGGGGTACCGGTTCTTGATTGTACTTTGGTTCAAGGCACGATAATCCACACACATGCGGATGCTGCCATCCTTCTTCTTTACTAGAACAACTACTGAAGTGAAAGGGCTTTTGCTTGGGCAGATGTAACCCATCTCGAAGAGATCCCTTATGTTCTTCTCAATCTCATCCTTCTGCTTCTTAGGATGTCGATAGGGTGTTGTAATAATTGGTTTGGCCCCTTCCTTCTTGTTGTGGTTTCAATTAGCACCTCTGGAATGCTTATTGGAAACGAACGGCTGTTGCAAGTTTGTTAGTACATGCTCTTTAGATTATAGAGAGGAAAATCTCTCTTTGCTGATTTCTTATGTAAAAAAGGTGTACTAAGGTTCCTATCTTTTTTACTCAGCGGCAGGACACAAGGGTGCATAAACACAATGCACCGTAGCTAAACTTTTATCTGGTTTCCACGGATCTTAACTACGACTAACTAGCTTCTAGACTATCCTATCTCCTCAAGATAAACAGAGCATGAGGGCATAGGACCGAAATGGATGGGTTGGATTATTTGAACCCTTCGTCTCAATGGAATATGACCGAGGCTCTGAACTCTTGAATATATACCAAGATAAGGTTTGGTACAAGTAAACACGCTGTTACGGTAAACTAAACCTGAGACCTGCCAAGGAGGAGGAACCCCTGTCCGAGGTATAGGCTTGGAAACAGCTCACTGGAAACAACAAGGTACAATGATCTGACTAATAGGATTCCCGAGGAGGTGACGACACCTGTCCAAAGTGTAGGTTGAAAGACAACTCATTAAACAACATCACAGGATAATGATCAATGATAAAATATCCAAGCAGGTGATGACACCTGTCCAAGGAAGAGATTGAATCAATACACTATTTAGAACAAGACTTTGAAAGGACTCAAGTATTTAGATCAAGCAAGCATGCACCATCTGATTTATTTCTTCAAGCTTCTCCAAAGAATTACAAAGGTCGGGACAGCAAAGGCACGAAATCATGCACAATTGCGATCAACCAACGAACTCTCATCCAAGAGTGAACAGATATGAACAAGCTAACTTTGGCAACAATGGTGCAAAAATTTTGCTTAGCAAATAAAAGTTAAACAAATAATGAGCCTAAGGCTCTTATTTATAGAAACTCAAAGGAGTAGGCAACCCTAAAATCTCCTTGAGTTAACAAACAATTCTTGCCAATCAGCAAGATTTATTCCTATATCTAAAAGTAGGTGAGCAAGCAGTTAATTGGAAAACTACTTTAGTTAACTGATACTAAACAAGAGTCAAACTGGGAGTCTACCTCAGTTGACTAACACCTAACTAAAATTGAACTATAATTACAAATGTGTCTCTAAATAGACATCCACCTTTTGAGGAGATCTGAGATCCATAAATCGTGGAAGTCAATTAGACATCCTAGATCAATGGGATCTGACATGCATGATTTGTGGAGATCTGGAGTCAACTTGGAAAGGGGCATCAAGTTGACTTCAGTCATATTTATTGCTATTTGGAGAGTAGGATGTCCTTCCATGGTGCTTTACACCTCTTCGCCACTGATCAACAAAATCTCAATCCATTCGTTGACCTCTTTGGCCCTTGGGAAATTAATGCTTCTTAAGATGACTGTGTGGTGTCTAAGCATTTCTTCACCTGTCACAAGCTGCTACTAATAGTTTATGCATTGGCTAGCTGTTTCATCCAACTAGATAGACATGGCTGCAATTTTGGCTAATTTGCAACCATTGGGATCTTCAAGGAATGAACCATGGATGACATCTTGAAACCGTCTTTGTACCGTTTCAAGCTCAATGTATTCCCCTCCTTCACGTTGATATTCTAACTCAAGGAAGGATATTACCAATGTTCTCATGAAGTTGATAATATTAGCGACAAAGTGTCTATAATCAATCAGCTCCACTGAATTGGCATCATAGGCTCTCACCTTGTATGCAAATTGTTCTTTCCAATCAAAAAGATGGCGTTTGTTCTCAGTGGTTGTAACCGATTGGTATGCTTGTTGTAGATCAGAAACGGTCGCTTCCTCTCCCAACCTCTCTTGAGTTGCCTTCAAGTTTGATTGTTGGATTTCTAATCGAAGTCCATGTGCTCTGTCTCTTAGCTAGTATGCTTCTACTAATACACACCGTCCTTTGATGAAAAACTCATCTACTTTACGTCTTAAGTGTTTGCCGTATGTGATCACCTGATGATGGTTTCTTTTAGCTGGGATATCTAATAGTTCTTGATGCAAGGCCGAGGAGTTGGGAGTGGCGTGCATCAAGCTAGAAATGTACATTCTTAATTGACGGTTTTTAGCCTTCCAGGCTGCTTTGTCTTATCCATCCTTCGTCATTCTTTCCTTGACGCTCGCTGAGGCAATTTTGAGAAGGCTTACCTCCACCTGTCGAGTGGTCTTTTCAAGGTTCACCTTTGATTGCGTGAAATCCTCAACCCTCACATTGTGTATGTCTTTATCTTCAGGCGGGGCAGCAGTCTCTATGACAACCTCGTTCTCTACATTCCTCTCTACATGTGTTTGCTTCTTCAACTTCTTTCTCGACATGTCTTGGGGGACATGGTGGAACTCAGTGAAGTCAAGCAGATAAGAAGGTCTCTCTCTTTTCCTTCCAAGCGAGCTTTCTAGCCAGATAGAATCTCGGCTAGCTTCACTGGCAGGAGGAATATAGGCCCCCTGAATGCTAGAAGAATGAGACGGTGTCGTGGCAATGCCTCGTGGTGGCGAGTCCAAATCAACGGGACTTTGCAACCTCTGTGATGGTGGTGAAGTTGGTGGCTCTGTTTCTATCACAGGCACCGCTTCTGCTGCAATGGATTCCATCTCTGCAACGATTATTTCAATCACTGGCTTTGGTGTAGCTGCAGCGTTCTCAACTGTTTCAAGTAAATTGGTGGTTGTCTCCACCTGTACCTCTTGCTGACTTGTACCAGCAATTTCTCTTCTTCCCCATGTGCTCCCTGACATTCGCATTCCTTTTGGGAGGATGTTCATCTACTTCTATCTGGGTTTCTTCCTAGACGAAGAAGGTAGTGTAGACAAAACCGTTGGCAACTCTGATTGGGGAAGTACTACTTTCCTTGTCCTTTTATTGTCAAGG
The DNA here is from genome assembly GCA_007115665.2 of Sequoiadendron giganteum. Taxonomy (NCBI): domain Eukaryota; kingdom Viridiplantae; phylum Streptophyta; class Pinopsida; order Cupressales; family Cupressaceae; genus Sequoiadendron; species Sequoiadendron giganteum. The sequence continues at coordinate 552,460,120 of CM021107.1, read as the reverse complement.
TAGATTCGACTGTGTCAGACTACTCTACCAGTTCTTTCCTCGATAGATGTACTCTCCTTTGCGTACCAATCTACTTTGTCGAGTGGTTGTGCATCTACTTGATCCGTGAAGGAGGAAAGAATGGCATCTTCGTCATCAGATAAGCCCTCGATGTCGTCTGACATGAAATCTGCAATTTGCGAGAGCTTGAATTTGTTGTAGTTCCTTCTTCTCACTTCGAACTCATCTTCGCAGTTGACCCAAAAATCCTCTAGGAAAGATTCATGTGATGATCTTTGTTTGAGATGTGCTACGAAGATACCTCAAGGATAGTAGGATGACCTCCTGTCAATGAGGTATTTGAGATTAAATCTCACTGTTTCCTGGCTCATCAACCTAGCATCTGCTGCAGTCTTGCATCTGTAGAGTCCCATCTAAATGGGAAAGTTTGCAGCTGACTTCTTCTTTTGGCGAAGGTAAGAGTGAACCTTGACCAATTGCCTCAAGAATTCCATGAACACTACCTTGTCGAGGGGTAGCATGGCATCATGGCAGGGTGGCAATTATAGCCATACACATGTATGTAGGTGAAAGTGGGGAATTCGATGAACCAATCCACCCAGGCCGCCATTGCCGCCTTCACTGTTGGTGAAATGCGAGCATGCATCTCATGTTCTAGTTTGCGCACAGTGTGCATACTGAAAAGGTCGTTCATCTTCTTGAAGTGCCTTTCCGCTAGAGTAAACTCAAGGCGACGAAAGTATTCTTGGACCTTCTGCACACCCAAGGTTCCCACAATGTTTAGCATTTTGAAATCGCCTTGGAAGACTATCAAGTACACCAAGTAGGAACACATGTGGAAACGATACTCTTCTAGAAACCTGGTAAATTGTTGGTGGAGCGTGTCACTAATCAGAGAGGCCTAGTCGTAGTGTTCTTTCCTACTGATTATTTTGCCAATAATATAGAACATCCACGGCTGGAAGGATTTCCCCTCTTCTTGTCCAGTGACTCTGCTGAGTAGAGTGATTAACACTTCGTACTCATCTTTGAATTCTCCTTGCCCAACCAATTTGGGCAAGCTGGTTTTCTTCACTTTTAACCAATGTTCAGCCATTATAAGCGAACACTTGTCCTTTGAAGCCTCGAATGCCTTTCCGCATTCTGTCACAGATATAACTTTCCTGGTAGGGCATGGTGGAATTGCAAAACCTGTCTCTATGTTCTTCGGCTTTAAGATGCAAATCACCTTTCCGTCCACTGACAGGATTTCTCTTGTAGTAGGGTTGTAATGCTTTATGCAAGCAGTTACAAGCTCAATGCTCTGTAAAGTGATAGGAATGGATGCAGCTTGGAATAAGTCGAACTCTTCCATGTTTTGCAATGTAATTTGGTTCATGCCCTCCAAGTCCTCATAAATGACTTTTGGATTTTTCTGCCCTAGGTCTGTGTCGGTCGTCTTTAGATAATCATGGTACAAGACACTGCATTCTATAAGATACTTAAAGATTGACTGGGCACTTGACCCTGTTCTGACACTTTCCTAAAACCCTTAAATATAGCGCCTACCGAGAAGTACTTCTTCGGAAAAAATCTAGCACATGGGTTTTGTTCGTCCTTGGGAGCTAAACAAACCTAGTTCCTCGGAATTTTTATTTGGAGACTTTTCCGAAAAGATCCTTAAACATAGGGGCAGCAATTTTGTTGATTCTGGCAAATCTGAGAAGATGGGTTTTGCTGGAAAAATGCGCTGATCATACCCAGCTGGTCAGATCTGAGCTAATCTGTCATTTCCTGTGACATGCAAAGAAATATAGACAAAAATAGAGGAAGTAGACAGAAGGTGGATTGGAAGTTATAAACTGCCACTTTGTAATAATTTGCTTCTGGAAACAATCCTCGAAGAAGAATACTTTTACTGCCACTGATCTTCAAAAATATCAAAGATCCGTCCAAAACCTCTGCCAAATCTTGAAAATGTGTTCTTGAGAGCTTTTTGCTATTTTATCCTTCAACCTACAAAAGAATAATGAAGAATGGGACGCCTACCAAGAATATATGATGATTTGAGTTGAGATCCACCAAGTATGGATGTCAACTTATGATTTAGGTCTAATTTGGAGTTCCAAAAGGTGATTTTCATTGATTGTGGAGTGTTTGGCCTCTTTTTGCCTCCAAATTCGCTAACTCAAGTCAACATTTTTGCTTTGACTTCCTTTAAGCGTCCATCCTTGGAGTTGATCATATTTTGTTCATTTTGCAAGCTGAGGTGCCTCTGTTTGATCTTCGATTTTGGTTGTTTAGCTAATCTCTAGCAGTGGTTGGCAATTTCATTCTCGAGGTAGGATTGACCTGATTAAATATGTCAGGGAGAGATCAACTCAGAAAACTGAGTTTGGGGCTCCAGAAAGAAGGGTGTCTTTCCTTGAGAGGGGCGCTTTTGACAATGCCTTAGTCAATCTTCATTGACTGTTCCTTGTTTTGACCTTTTCAGACCTTTCGTGCTTCAATCTGATGTTCATGTTGACAGATGAATCAGATGGCTCTGCTCGATAAGGCGTTGGGTAGCCACCTCAGCCTTGCTCAAGATGACTGACTTTTAAGCTGATGAAAGCAAGTTCAGGTCCTTTACACTTAAGGACGCCCCTGGCCAGCAAGGGTGCTTTTAGCTTTTGACTGGTTTTATTCATGTTGTGAACTGACTATCTTTGACCTCCGCCATCAGATGACTGATTTGTCAGAAGTACTTGCTAATAGCTTCATTGACGAGACTGGTCATAGCTAAGAAGGTCATCCTGGGAAGCAGTGAAGATTCTGGCTGAATTTGGATGCCTTCAAGAAAGGGTGCCTTTCTCCAAGAGGGGCGCTTTTGGCAATGCCTTACCCAGTTCTTCAGTTCTAGCTTTTTCTACTTGATCTCAATGTGTGATCGTTTGGCGTGTCCTGTGAACCTACTATTAGATTGATCACGTAGCTGGGAGGAAGCTGGAAAGATATCATGTCTGGAGCTACTGCTTATGGATTCATCTTATGCTTTCAACTGAGGGGCGCCCCTGGCCAGCAGGGGCGCTTTTGGCTTGAAACTCTTTGATCTGGCATCTTCATTGCTGATAGATTCTTCATACTTTGTTGATGATTGGCCGTTCATCTCTAAATCAAATGATATTGTTGATGATCGCGTTGTCGGGACAGCACGAACACGAAGGAGATGACTAAGTTGAAGATGCAAAGTGATTGGATTTGCCCTCTGAGATCCAAGGGCGCCTTTCTTCAAGAGGGGCGCCTTTTTCACCTTTAGATTGTGTTTTGCCTTGGCAGCAAAACATGCACCTTCCAAAGTTAGCCAAGTTTTGGCCTTTTTCGTTTTGAGAAACTCCCTCGCCATAACAACATCTTTTTGACCTTTTCCGCCATGGCTTCTTCGTTGGAGCTTTTGAGGTTTAGCTTTTAACACCTGGTACTGGCCAATTTGCCATTAATGGCTACGGAGCTCCTATCTTTGTTCCTAAAACACAAGAATAGACCCACCAGAGTAAAACATGTCTTTTGATGATTCTAACTTGATCAGTGTGATCGTGAAGTCAATTAACCCTATCAGAATCATTTTCAATCATTTCCAGGAAGGTCCTATTTTTAAGGGTTTCCCTAAACATAAGGGCATAAAACCCTAATTTTCATAGTTTTAGGATTTTAACCATAGGTTCCTTGACAGAAACCCACAAAGACTTCATGTTTGTTTTGACCTAAAACATACTTTCGATGGCATTTTTATATTTTTTAGCTCAATTTAAGCAAAATGCCAAAAAATTCATTTTGGGTACAACACTTTTGTTCAATGACGTGCTCAAACCCGCTATCTAGAGGCGGCCCAAGAGGTAGATCAGCAAAACCCTTACTCTTTTTGGTGAGCAAAGATTGAATATCCGGTGGGTAATCCCTCTTTGTTTCAACTGGACTGGCTAGAAGAACTATACACTCTGCAGCCCATTCAACTCGGTGATGCCGAATCAACCTCTCCATTCTTTTGAAAGAGACAATCCGAGGACCCCCGTTTGACATTCCTCTTAACACCACCCTTTTCCCATCGGATTGAAACTTGAGCTCCATTGTTTGCAAATTTAGAGAGATCTCTCTAAGGGAACACAACCATTGAATGCCAAGAATGGCATCCGTGTCTCCAATACTAACAACATAGAAGTCATCTTTGACTTCATGGTTACCCAACTACAAAGATATGTTGGAAACCTTATGAGTGCAGGAAATGTGGAACCCATTAGCTACCATGACTTTGAAACCTTCAAACTCTTCAATCTTGAGTCCCCTCTTGGCAACCACTCCCTCATCAATGAAGTTGTGCATTGCTTCAGTGTCAATCAATGCAACTTGCGATGCTTCCCAATTAGGCCATGAACCTTGAAAGACTCATTCTTTTGGAAACTAGAGAGTTAGGCAAATGTACCCTCACCCCCTTGCTATTCTTCGGCCTCTTTTGGCTCCCTTTCTTCTTCACTTTCACCAAAATCAGATTGTTGCTCCATGTGATCAAATTCTAATCCAAAATCAGAATAGGCCTCCATGTGGTTAGAATGGCCTCATCCATAGCATCTATGTCCTTTCGACCAAGGCTCTTTGCAAGTGTAACATTTTCCTTCCTTTTTAAGCTTCTCACGAACCTCATCATCCATCTTCAAAGGAAATCTCTTGTGCTGGTTTGACGAATGCCTTTTATCACGCTTATGCAGAAAAGGCTTGAATGGAAACTTTGGCCTAGGTGCGGACAGCTCCATGCTTCTTGCTTTCTTAATGGCTTCCTCAAGGCTTGGTGGGTCAAATGCCTTCACCCATTCCTTCAATGGTTCCATCAATCCTTCTGAGAATAGCACCACTAGTCTTCTTTCAATGATGTTGGGCACCATCACGGAAAGCCTTTGGAAGTCTCCAATGTATGCTTCCAACGAACCATGTTGTTTCAGCTGTGCAAGCTCCCTAAACTTCACCTCAGGGTCTTAAGTGTCAAATCTTTTTATCAACTTGGTGAATTCTTCATATGTGCGAGTTAGGTTGTGACCAGGGGTGATCAAACCGTGGTACCACCACTTCTGGGCAGCCCCTTCCAAATGTAAGGTGGCGAATTTTATGGCATCCTCCTCCAGCATAGGTCTCAAGGAGAGGTAATTATCAAGCTTTTGCACCCACGCCCAGGCTGTACATGCATCACTTCCATCAAAGTGAGCCAAGGACACCTTCCCAATAGCTTGTTGGTAATCTGTTCTAGGACCCATAGGAGCTCAATATTCAGCTCTTCCACCATTTCTCCGATTTCTTTGATTCATGAACTGAGCAAAGGTCCATTGTTCTCTAAGGTCAGGAGGAAAGGAGGCGTACTCCAAGTAGGCATGTCTGACATCATTTGCAAAATGTGTTGCAGCTTCAACTTGAGGTTCTTCCCTCTGTGTGAATGTGGGAAAAAGTGGCCTAGAGGCTGATCCTCTAGAGGTGGCCTCATGCTGGCCAATAGTTTTGTCTCTCCCACTGCCATTGTTCCCGTTAACTCCACTAATTTCACCATTAGTGTTGTATTGATTTTGGGGCTGATTATTAGTAGCCTGCTAATCCATTCTTGAGAGCAAACATGTCATCAAATCTATCATCCCATCAAACTTCTTCTCCATTCTAGCATCCCTTTCATCCATGGCCTGCTCGAGACTATCTAACATCCTTTCAACTGCTTTCCCAATTTCTTTGAGGGCCTCTGAAAAGATATCTACCTCTGGTGTAGGTGGAAACTGGGATTGCGGATTACCAGGCTGATTTCTAGTGTAGTATCTATGGGCTTTGTCACTCATCTGTTAACTGAACTCTATTGGACACAGGTTGGCAGAATCATGGCTCTGATACCACTAAATGTGCTGAAATATGTCGGCCAATTTTTTCATTTTATTACACAGCTAAATTCACCCATTAGCATTAGTGCAACATAAACCAGTTGAATGTAACCCTCTCCTTTGATCAACCCGGATCCCAATGCGGCCAAGGTTGAGAGCATACACGAAAGGGGATCGTTAGCAAAACAAGAGCTTGTTGAAAGTAACAGAAAGAAGAGCAATCCCTCAACCACTTATTCAACGGGAGGACTGAAATGAAATACAATGCTGAAAGTAAAATGCAACTCGACCACTTATTCAGCGGGAGCAGGTTGACGGCTCAGCCGATCAGCAAGATGAAATAATGCAATTACACAAAGTAACAGGCGGCAAGCCAGCCTCTTCCACTTTCCAGCGGGTGATACACAGAATTGAAACTAGCTAAGACTAAAACATGCCAGTCTCTTCCACAGTCGTGGGAATTACAAGAATCAGATCAGAGTAGAAGAAATGCTAACAGTACTACTGTTCAGCTTACAATTTTTTATAGAGCCTGCCAAGCACACATGATTAGAAACCGGTCAATGTTGCGATAATGGTAAATGACTCTTCTCTACTCTACTAGACCTCCTGGAGTCAACCCCCACCCTTATGAAGAACTCCAGTAAAACTGATATGATTGATTAGCGGACTGAAATAACACAGAACAACAACCTGTTCCTCACTAAAATGCTCATGAAATACTCAAATCTTCACCGAAAGTCATGGGGACAAATGCTAAAGACTCCTAGAGGTGTGGCGCCCACATCCCAATGAACAAACTAATGCAAACAAGCCTAAGTATTTTATGCACGAATTCCAATGCAACTCAAGAATGTACGACCCTCAAGGAAGTACGATTTTGCAATATAAAATCCAACTCTTCATTAAAAAATCTGAAACTCAATACAAAGGGTCGCCCCTAGCAAGGAAACCCATTGAGTCAATACCTAGAACAATTTGATATTTATTCCCAAACATAAGAGTAAAAACATGAATCAGCTATGACAGAACAGCAACTGCAAAAATTGACTTAAATGATAGAAAACCAACTACAATGCAAAATAGCTCACTGAAATCAACCTCTCAACTAGTTGCTATCTTTCAAGCAAGAAGCTAAGCCAGCTAGGAGGTATGCATCCCTCGAAGCAAGTCTGATACCATTCCGGCAACATAACAATACTGTAAAACATAAGATGCTGAATAAAGACCCCAAACCTCCTTTTTATAACTTTGCTAAGCACCTCTAGAACCTTCCAGAAGGTGCGCTCCACTCAAGAGTAGCGCTAATTCCTTGTTGACCTTTGACTCAAGAGATGGCGTCCCTTTTTCCCAAGGTAATTCCACGCTTTTAACTTATTACAAGCCTCCTCAAGTTGGCATACCTTTTTCCTCAAGTTGACATTAATAAAAGATACATATTTCACTTAACCTTTTTTGGATGAGGCGCCTACCCATTAAAAATCCCCTCTTTAAAAATAACTTAAGTTGTAGAGTTAGACCAAGGGGTTATAATTAAATTAAAACATTATTTTAATTAAAATAACTTATCTCTCCAAAAACTGCATCCAGGCGCTGATTCTGACACTGCCAACTGAACCAACTGATGAGGGAAGCCAAATGCACATGAAGCCAACGGGACCACTGCCAAAAATAGAGTTTACTAAAAATAGTAAATCCAGGAAGTAACTCGGATCATCATACAAGTTATACCATCGTGAAGCTCTCTGAAAACCCAGAAAGAAGCTGCCAACCAAACACCAAGATTCCAGAAGCACACTCCAACAAACGCTGAAACATCCTCCTAGAAGATAGGGAACCCTAATTTCTGCTTTCAAGTAGTCTACGGGTCACCAGGATAGACTAACGGCCAACTGTCAGATCACTGCTGAGAAGGAGACATTACATGTGCTAGCCAATTTTTTTAACACATTAATATCACCCGTTAACGTTAGTGAAATCACAAACCAACTGAAGGGAACCCTTTCTTCTAATCAACCCAAATCCCAGTACAGGCAAGGTAAGAGCATACTTGAAAGGGGATCATTAGCACAAATCTGGAACTGTTGGAAAAATACAATGAAAAAAGATAACAATCAACTCAACCACTTATTCAGCAGGAGGATTGGAGATAGAAATTACATTGCTGAAAGTAACAATCAACTCAACCACTTATTCAACGAGGGGACTAGAAAGAGAAGTACAATGCTGAAAGTAAATATGCAACTCAATGACTTATTCAATGGGAGTGTGTTGACGGCTCAGCTGATCAGCAATATGTATATGCAATACATTATAGACTGAGCATGACCAATCTCTTCCACAAGCGTGGGAAAGCAGTATAATAAGCAAGATAATGAGATAACTGACAATACTACTGTTCAGCTTTACAAAATGATAGAACTCTTGCCAATAACAAAGTTTTTCAAAAACTCAATGTTGCAATCATAGAATATGTCTCTCCCATCTTCAAATGACTCATCCACACCAAAATCCCAACTCCAAGGACAACTTCTACAATTTGATTTCTGACAGACCAGCAACTAAAATGCATAGACCAGCAACTAGACAACCCACTAAAATGCATATAACTTGCTCAAAAACTCACCCAAATGACACCAAACCAAAACCAAATGCATTCTAGAGACTATGTGCCCAAATCCCAAGCAACAAACTGCAACCAAAACTCACGAGTTATTTTTGCACGAACTCTCAAGCATTCCTAGCATGGTACGGCCTTCAAGAAGGGTGATTTTGCAAGTAAAAAGTAGAATCAAGATAATAAAATCTGCAAACTAGTACAAAGGGTCGCCCCTAGCAAGGAAATAGAAAGGCGAAATGCCTAGAACGATATCATTTTTATTTCATGAGATATGAATAAAAACCACAATCAGCTATGCTAAACCAGCAACTCCAAAAAATTGACAAAATGCAAGAAACTCAACTACAATTTGCTCAATCTTCTCTCAAGGATTAAGAACAGCAATATCTCAACTAGTTGTTATCTTTCAAGCAAGAAGTCAAGCCAAAGCTAGGAGGTATGCATTCCTCGAAGCAACTCACTAACTATTTCGCAACATAACCTTACTGTAGATATGAGATGATCAAAAGAAGAGAAGTGGCTTCCTTTTATAAACTCTGCAAAACATCTAGAAGGTATGCCCAAACAAGGAGTCAACCCAATTCAAAATTTCAAGTTGACCCATTCCTCCCTCAAAGTTGGCGTCCAAAACCTTTTGATGAAATATTTCATTTTTTAAAACAATTATCTCCTCCTCAAGTTGGCGTCCCATTCTTCAAGATCAAACTTTATCAATTGAGAAATATTTCACTTAAGCCCCCTGATGAGGCCCCCACCCATGAAGTCCCCTTTTTAAAACAACTTAAAGTCATGAAGCTAGGCCAAGGGGGTTATAATATTAAAATATAACGTTATTTTAATTAAAATAACTTATCTCTCCAAAAAATGCATCCAAGAGCCAAACTCAACATTGCCAACTGAATTGCTCAAAGAGGAAGGCCAAATGTACTGATGCCAACAGGACCACTGCTAGAAATAGAATTTACTAAAAATAGTAAACTCGGGAAGTTGCTTGGATCATCATGCATGCTATACCGTTGTGAATCTTTCTGAAAACCTAGAAAGAATCCGCAATCCAAATTACAAGATTCCAAGGGAAAGCCTCAGAAAAAGCTGAAATAACCTCCTAGAAGATAGGAAACCCTAATTTCCACTTCCAAGTAGCCTACAGGTCTCTAGAATAGGTTAACGGCCAACTGCTAGATCATTGTTGAGAAGGGGACAGTACATGCTAAGTGTCGAAATCTAAGCTTAAAATGCTCTGATGAAGTTTCTATGGCGAGATATGTCTGAAATGTTGTTTCATCTCAGAGGGGATTTTCGTCGAGGTGAAAATGTTGAAATTTTTTTCAACTCTGGAGCAAAAGCACACCTGTGAGATAGGGGCATCGTTGATTTTGGAGGCCCAAATCAACTTTCTAAGAGTTGTCACTTCGAAGGGAACTTCTCTGGAATCCTATTAGCTACACGATGAGCCTACTAGCCAATCTGACAAATCTGTCTAGCACCTGAAACTAGAGATTGAACGTGAAATGAGGGAGATGAAAAAACGTCAACACTGGAGTGAAAAGAGTGCCTCTTAGCCAGGGGCGCCCATCTTTTTGAAGCACCAGATGGAGGTTTTTGATAAATGACACCTAGGATGTTTGTCTTAGACTTGATCTAGCTTCGCAACGCATCCGTCAGCAAGTAAATCAGAGTTGTTGAGCTACCAGAATTAGGAGTCAAACTTAAGGTTTTAGTCATGGTCAAGAATGTTTAGAAATGGCAAAAGCACCCCTGGAGGCCAGAGGCACCCGATGTTTTGGAGCCTCAGACTCAGTCTTTTTGATCATCTTAGATATTCATCCTGTCCGTGTTGGTTCCAACTTTTCGTTGCATACCTCAACCGGGTTAGAGGACTTGTCAATAGCCTATAGTGAGAGTTTAAGTGGTTTTTTAGCTAGTTTGAAAAATGGTTGTCTGGGAAGAAAAGAGCCCCTAGAGGCCAGGGGCGCCCATGTTTTTAAGATGTCAAATGTTGTTTTTATGAGAAGTTCTCTCCAAGAGCCCTTGTGCAGAATCCAACCAGCTCCGCAATGAGCCTGTCAGCTAGTTCTGAAGTTTTGTCGAACACCGGGAAAAGCAAGATGAAGTTAGGTCAGAATCACTTTGAAAATGATAAAAAAATGCAGTGAAAATTCTTCTAAGTCTGAGATCAAAAGCACCCCTGAAGGCCAGGCGCGCCTTGAATTTTGAGGCCTCAAATGAATGAATTAGGGTTTGCAGCCTCAGGGAGACTTTTGTCAAATTTGATCCTACTCTTCAATGAAACTGTCAGCCACTCAATTTGACATGTCAGTCAATCGGAATCAATGATCGAACGTGAGCTCCGAAGAGGTTTTCAAATCCAAATTTTCAAAAATTGGCTAAGTTTGGAAAGAGACGCCTAAAGTGAAAGGTTGAATTTTGAACTCAAGAGAAGTGGCGCCCTTTAAAGGTGGAGATAGTTAACTGAAAATAAATCTTCAGTTCAACTCTTTTCAAGTCAACTTCTTCTTAGCTTATTTTAGCTTGTGACTAGGCGAGTTCCTTTTGCATGCGCCTGTTAATTGAAGTGTTAGAGGTGGCGCCCTAATTAGGGCATATTTTTCATTCAGTTAACTGTTGCGAAGACCAATCACAAGCTAGGTGTGTGTTTTGGAGGTCCAATTAGAGGACAAGCGCCATTTCCAAGACTTTGCGTGCATTTATGACGCCTTTGATAATTTATTATTTATTAAGGCTATGGCATCCATTATTCTTCATTGTGAATGAGATAATGAAATGACCCTTCCCAAATCTGGTCCAAAATTTCTGATTTTGTGCCTTAGGAATTTCGTCAAACAATTTGCATGTAAAGTCTGAATTTGCTGATTTGGGTTTTCAGTTTGAAATGCTTTTGTTTTTGATGCTTCGAAAGATGCAAATAACTTGAAATTGAATGCCAAACAACTTCTAGAAGAGTATGAACAAAATGCAAGATGTTTTTGTAATTTTCTCATGCATTTAAATGACAACTACTTAGAAAATATGCACCTACAGCAATAAGACATTTCGTCATACAATTTGCAGCCAAATTCCTTATATCTCCAAAATGATATTGCACTAAAATGGAAATGTCTACAATACTGAATATGATATGCAAATCAGACCTATTACATATGAGTTTTTATACTCCCTACAACATGAAATATGACTAAAACTAAAGTGCCAACTTGCTGTGTAAACACGAGCATTACATATGCATTCACTTGACTCTATTAAGACTGAATTTACAATGCTAGATGGCTGACTACAACCATAAATTTTTCCTAGATAGAAAATGGCACACAAGGGCATGCAAACTAGAAATTAAGAACCTGGTTTCCTGTAGCAGCACCCACAAATAAATTTATAACTTGCTGATGAAGCTGTAAATGCCCTCCAAGATGGTGCGCCTATCCTCCTTGATGCCCAACAATGCCTTGGAAATTTATTTGGAATTTTTCCTTTCCTCCTATGCCAAAATCGACCCTCCCTAAGAAGGCTGCCCCTGCTGCTTGAAGGAAATGAAAATATAAAATAATATTCAGCTCCTCACTTCTCCAATCTGCTCCTAAAATGATTTCCAAGGCACTAGCAATTGATTCCTCAAGTACCTACAAAAATATAATCCTTTAATGAAGAGCAACGAATAAAAATGCATTTCCTTACATGGCTGTCCTGCAGAATGAAACAAAATTGCAGACCTCTTTTGTTACATAAAAACCCTCCAAAATGCCACAAATGATCTCTATGATGAACACTGATTGCATTCACCCCTCAACTTGGGAATGGGGCCATCTCCAAACCCTACTAACCAAGGGTGCATCACCTTGATCAAACTGAAACTGAGTTCCAGCCAAGAGAACTCAATATGCAAAGATAATTCCAACGCATGATGCCAAAAGCCAAGCCCGAGCTTCTTCTTATACTTTTCCAAGGGAAGCCCACACACCCTTCTTGTCGATGTGGGATAAAAAAGATATTTTAAACTTAAGTGACTTTATGATATATTTTATTATAGTCACTTTTATAAATTAATTAAATATAAGGTCATCCCTTATGATATTATTTTAATTTGGAATGACTTAATAAATAATTAATTTAATATAACTCCACATTGCCAAATAATTAAATATTAATTACCTTCCTTATTGGCAAAAATCACCAAAATAATATTCTCTTGGCCAAAATTGCATTCCCTCACCAAAATGACTAGCTCACGGGAATGGTGAATGAGCTAGCACACAACTCCAACTGTCAATTTGAAAGTGAGGACATTACAGATAAAACACGCCTTTCTTGAGCAAATAATGATCTGAAGGTGCTACAGTTGTCAAAATTCAGTGTTCTTCGTAGCGTCAGATCCAAAATGTTCAGAGGAAGGATATTATAGACTTCATTTTCCATTTGCATGCAGGTTACATCGAATCTAATTCAAGCATAGCCGATTTTCACAGAAGCAAAAACACAAAAAACTTCTATCTTCTGTCTTAATTTCTTCTATTCTCGTCTTAGGTATTCTTCGCATGTCAAAATAATCAGCAAAATTTTCAGAAACAGATCATTTGGGTTCATTTATTTCAGCGACAGCAACAATACCCATGTCTTAGAATTTTTCATGAAAATTGCCCTGCTGCCTCCATTCTGGAGCACTATGTATTTTTCGAAGATCTCTTTGCATGTGGGCCGGAAAAAATTGTCCCCAAAGCCCCTTCAAACCCTACAGTTCTTAACTGAAAACTTTTTGCATGTGGGCCTAAAACTCAATTTTTCAGAAAATGGAGGATCTGGGTCTTTTCAGCTCACCAGCACCTACAAAACCCATATGCTAGTTTTTCTTAAGAAAAATTGCCCCTAGTGCCCCTATGACCATTAAAGCTCTCAACCAAAAAGCTCTTGCATGCCAAGGCAAAAGGTGTTTTTTCAAATTTTTGACGTTGTGGGTTTGATTAGAATTATTTTCTCTACAAAACCCACGTCTCATAATTTTTCGTGAAAATTTTCCCTCAATAAGTTATTTTTGTCAAAAGCTATTTTTAGCTTTTCGGAAAAGTTGTCAGAACATAGCCATGTTTACACTCAACAAGCGAGTTTTTTAGAATGCAGTTCACTCAAACTGAATTCAAGGCCAAATTGGTCTTAATTCGCGATTTCATAAGAAAAGCTAACATCGTTTTGCATCAAGCGCATCCAGAGGGTTGATTCAGACAATTTAACAGGTGTAGTCACTCAAAGTCCACATGGTTTCATACCTCATATAGTTGATTACCTTCTAAGGCTAGTTTAGAGGGTGCGCACCATTGGGATTCTGTGTGTGCAGCGAGTTCATGTGCATTTCTCACAACCAGAGTGTTCGCGGTCATGAGAAGAATCGAGAATAGCGTCAGAGACATAAAGCTGCAAAAGAAACAGTGATCATCATTCCAATTGCGGAGCCTCTAGAGTTACCAATCAATGAATTGCCAATTGATGTTGTGTAGACTAAGTTCCAGAATTTGGTTCATAAGAGGTCTTGATGGTGATCCTATGGCGTCCAAGTTGAGTCACTTCTCTATGATGACAACTAGCTTAGACAAGGTAGTTGAAGAGGTCAAAGAATGCTAGAGGATGATCAAATGTCATGTCCCTGAAAATGTGACAATAAAGATAACAAAAATTATTATTTCAATATCCTTATAATTATAATTGTCGCGAGACAAAATTATAATTATAATTATATTGTCGATATATTAAAATAACAAATGCTAACAATACAAATATTACAATCAGTATGATATTAATGGATATATATATATAATTACATTGTACAATTTGAATATTATTATAATTATTATATATAATATTATAAATACTAAAATATAAATAATGTTGGATAAATAATAAAATAAATGATCTTATACATGATTAAGTATATTATTAAAAGCAATCATTAAATAAATGATAAACTACTAAAGGAGATTATAAACAATGAAAGTATGATTTTCATTATGGATAAACGAAGACATGTAATACTTTAATATATAATATAGGAGACATTACATCATATAATATACCTTGAGTCTCTTAGGCACTGTATTATCCCGTATTCTGGAGAATCAGGTAACCAGTGATATTTTGTTATGGAGACGTCTAAAATCCCTTGAAGACGATATCAATTTAGGCGATTGTTATCCTAATATCGAGCATCCATATAAAGCAGTGGCATCGTATTAAAGGAATAGGTAATCGAGTTTGTCTTTTACTGACTTTAGCATATGCGATTTTCATCAATCCTTTATCGCAACTTTAATATAGACTTCATCGTATGAGTGATAGAACCAATGACTCATGATTGTCAACAAAGAGAATCTTTGGTTATAAACTCCATGTCAGCATGACCACCGTCCAAATAAGTGTGTCCCAATAACCCCAAGGAGAAGAGTAACGCAATGACTTGGTGAAACGAATTCTATAATCTTATGGCTGCGATAGTATGTCAAGCAGCGATTATACTTAGTAGATGATAATTAATCCTCAGCTAAGAGTCGTGACCATTTGAATGGTCAACTTGATCCATAGTAGTGCGTCTCTTGTGGAGGAGACATGACCATATATATAGGTAATAAGATGTGAAGGGATGGGGGATATATAGAAAAGAAGATGTAATTATATACTGAATAGAGAGTCAATTTTGGACATTCAGTCATCATATCAAAAGCAACGCATAAGCACAAGCAGAGACGAGATCCAGGTTGTATGATCACATGAGGAAATACTCGGAAGAGCAATCAAAAGTTGAAGTTTCTATTCCTATAGTAAACTACAGGTTACAAAGGAACCTTTTAGATACAACGATCCCAATAAACAGAGGGTCAATATTAATATTCAAATATAAATAGCTTGAGGGGTGAGATGCATCAATTGTATCAACCTTTATATAAATACATATACCATTAGACCTTCCACATATTTGACCATACATATACAACTTCCTAACCATTTGCCCCTTGAGATTGGAATTCACATCAAATAGAAAGACTGTACTACTGTCTAGTAAAGCATATCATAATTAGAGAGGACTTAATAGTTAAACCTTGTTTGAAGTTATCATACATCTACTTACAAGCATATTTGTCTCCTCATATCGCAAAGTTAGAGAAAATCCTAGACGGGACATTACATCAAGGATGGTGTAATGTCCCCATTTTTAGCCATACACTCTTCAATATCTAATAGCCTATTCTCGGAAGCTCGTAGGCTCATCAGAGGTGAAATTAGGGTTTCCTATTTTATACGGGTTCTGAAGAAGGATTGCATGGATGAGGATTGTAGATTCTTTCTAGGTTTTTAGAGAGCTTCGCAATGATATGACATGCAAAGTCATTGGGCAACTTTTATGAATTTACTATTTTTAGTAAGTTCTATTTCCGACAGTGCCATCTTCGGCAATAGCATCAGTAGTTAGCTCAATTTCCATTTCAGGCAATGCAGTTTGGAGCATAATTGGCTTTTAGCATTTTGAGGCCCTTTATGGTAAAATGATTTATTTTAAGTCATTAATGTTATATTTCAAATTGACCCGTTGGCCTAATGTTATGACTTAAAGTTGTTTTAAAGTGTGGTCTTGAAGGGTGGATGCCTCATCTGGAGGGAATTAAATATTTTATAATGTTTATTGTCTCCTCAAGACCTGGACGCTTATGGAAGAGGTGAATTAAATATTTAAAAGATTAAAATATTTTAATACGAGCTTGGGTGTCCCTTTTGGAGGGAAAAAAATATAATTCGAAGAGTCACCTCAAAGTTCTATTTAACAAGGCTTTTGCTCCAGCTTTTGGTATCTTTGGAAAATTATAACAAAATGTTGCTAGATTGAATTTAGAACCCGGCTAAGGGGAAGCTTAGCAATTTGACTCCATTCTTCAGGCTTGAAACAATGGTTCCCTAGATGGTGGATTGAGAGTGTGCTTCATTCAGAAGTGCACATTGAGCTTCATTGTTGGAGAATTTGATGTATTTCTCAGATTTTGATGTTGCTGATTCACTCATGGCTGAAAGTCAAATTTGCATACAGCTCTTTGGGTGATTTTTGTTTGCTTGTGGGTATTGTTTCTATTCATTTATATGCTAGAGGCGTCCCTTTTGGTGCAAGGACAAAATTTAATATGAGTGGTTGATTTTATAAGTGATTTCGACCCTCTCCTAGGGCAGTACCACTCATTCATTACATTGGAATGTGTGCTGGTTGTCTTTGTTGAGTTTGAGGGTTGAAAAGTGATGGTTTCTTGGTCGCCTAGCCATAGAAGAGAGACACTTTCAGTTTGGTTCAAGACTGTGGTGTGTGGTAAGAGATTTGACATTTTTTGTGAGTTGATGTTTGCTGGTTCAAACTTTCAGTTTGCTGATTTTTATATCAGTTTCATTTTAGTCTTTGATTTCAGTTCATTACTTCAATAATTGAGAGATTCTAGAGACAGAGAGAGATCTTCTATTTCTTGTGGTTCAATTCTAATTGTAATCACTTGTAAATTGCAGTAGTTCTTTGCATTGTAAGTCTGAAAATAGTAGTACTGTTTCAGTCACTCTTTACTGCTTACTTGTGCTTAATTTCTCATATTTGTAACCCCTGGATGGTTTACCGCTACTGTAGAAAAAGAACTTAATAATCTCTCATTTATACCCACTGAAAAGTGGTGAATTCCCACTCACAAGTGCATGTCTGTCGCAACGGATGAATTAGTTTGTTTTGTTTCTTTCTTCCCCCCACTAAATAAGTGGAAGTGTGGAAATTGTTCATGGCTGGTTCACCACCCCATTACTTTCAGTTCTTGAGCATTTACCTCCACCATATGCTAGCCCCTCACCCACAACGGGTTTTAGGGCACATTCTTGGTGTTGAGAGTTGTCAGTTTGCTTATGGTTTTGGAGAGCTAACGCTAATAGGTTGGTTTAGTGCTGGTTATGTAGTGAAAATTCCAAGAAAAAATTGTCTAGCACATTTCAGATGGAGAGGAGCTGAACAAGCAATTCATCATCGTGGATAGCGTCAAAGTGCCAGAGGATGAGGCCATCGAAAAGTTCCTAGACGAGGTGATAGACAGAGAGGGCTTATAGAAGACAGCCAATTAGGACCTGCAGTTATTTGTGAGGATGAGTCAGAAGCAGCAGTTAACTCAATGTCATTTCTTGAGTTCTTATTGCTGATCTCATGCACACCTATCTCATTCTTGGAGATATCTTCGCAGGAGGATAGACTTTCAGTTAGGACTAGTAGACTGATGGTAGTTATCAATTAACTCTCTTTCGATAAGGACGTGCATGTTGCACATGTACAATTAGTCTTGTTTGTATTGGTTAACTGATGGTAGCTTTCCAGTTAACTGTATAGTTTCATTTATTTAGACTTAGAGAATAAAATCTCACATGCTTGTGAGACTGTAGTTGACTCAAGGTGATTTTAAGGTTCCCTACACCTTTGATGTCTATAAATAAGAGCTTTCAGCTCATTTGTAAATAACTTTTGCACACGATAGTAATATATGCTGAGCCACCTTGCCTGAAATATTGTTGTTCTTGTATCTGTTCACGAGCTTTTATTGTTATAATAAATAGTTGAGCCACCTTGCCTGAATGTTATTATTATGGTGTTTGTTGAAACTTAGTTAAATGGGGTTGCTAGTTTGATCATTTATTGTATGCGTGTCTCGCCAATGCAATTTTTTGTCCTAGTTTGCTTACCTTGTGTTGTTTTAATAATTGTTCTTTCGATCTACGCCTCGAAAAGGGGTTCCTCCTCCTTGGAGATTTAGTGAGAAGAATTATCGTCTATGTGTCGTTACCAATAAGCTTGTTACATATCTATGCATCGAAAAGGGGGTTCCTCCTCGGAAATTTAGTAATTAAGCTTATCATTTGATGTCGTGCCTAATAAACTTCATATCAGCCTACGCCTCGGAAAGGGGTTCCTCCTCCTTGGAAATCCTGTCATAGAGTTTATCGTATAAACGCTCCTAATTCCTCATGCTTTGTTTTTCTTGACGGAATAGGATAGATTAAAAGAATTTAGTTTTAGTTGTAGTTAACATCTGCAAAACCAAAGAAAACCCTTAGCTGCAACGTTCTTGGTTTCCTTAACCTTGTGCCTCTTCCAGATGAGTCAAAAAGATGATGCAAACTGAGATAAGGACTTTCAGGAGTACAGCCTTCAAAGGCCATTTTTAGGGTTTGCATGCAGTGATTTTCAATGCATGTCCGGATATTCCATATGGGTTTTGCAAGAGCTTCGCAATGATATGACATGCAAACGGAATGAGTTAGTTTTCAGGGACTTACTATTTTTAGCCAGTGTCGACATGTCGACCAGTTTTCTAGGTTTTTCTGGGTTTTTTGAGATCACATGGGCACTGTGACATGCAAACTCATCCGACATCAGATTGACCTCTTTCCGGACACTTACTATAAATAGCAGTTTCACCCCAGCAGTTACCCAACACTTCAGTCCAGCAAGCAGAATGACAAACAGCAGAAATCAAGGGAAGCGGGAGCAGTCCGGAGCGCATGCAAGTCAGATTAGGGTTTCCCCTGCTATGTCTAAATATAGATGAAACATAACGCAGAGATGTCAAAACGAAGCACACCACCGAGATCAACATCTTTCAGGTCACCTACTGGCAAAATTTGAGCACGATCTGAATACTTATTATTTTTAGTAAGTCATCTCATGGCTATAAATAGCATGTACCGTGCCGGAGGCAAATATGAACAAGTCACTTACAGTATCAAGAACAAGTGGAACGAATTTCAGAGCAAACGGAGATACAAAAATTGGGTTTGCTAAAAATAGAAAATGGCTAAAAATAGCATACCAGTGTGGACAGAGGATATAAACAAGGTGGCAAAGTCAGTGGAAGCACAGCCACGCCTACTCCAACTCAGAACAAGATGAAATGCAAGGGAACCCTAATTTCTCTGAATTCACTAAAAATAGAAAGCCAAGGCATGGCTAGGGCGTTGAAAACTTATAAGTGATAACTAGCATGGAGACACATGGAATGCACCTAGAAGGAATAAAAGGTGTAAAAAATCTCTAAGTGTTGAAATTTCTCCAGCATGGGTCAAATGCGCCTGAGGTATGAAGAAATTAACAAGAAGAAAATTGCTAAGTGTGGAATTTCCTTCACACTGGGCTAAATGCGCCCTCAAGGGTTGAAATGGAAGTAGCATGGGAGAAATGCACCCAAAATTTCCACATGAGGTAAAGGCATACCAAAAATTCTTCTAAGGCATGAAAATTCCTCCTCATACCCCTAAAGGCGCCCAAGAGTGGAAGTTGGCTACCTCAAATGCACCCAAGGTGTTTTCCCCTCCATATGCTATATGCACCTAAGGCAAAAGGGTAAAAGTGTTGGCCTCTAGGCGTGAAAATGCCTAAGGGGTAAAGGCAAAGGTTGATGCATAAGATGAAGTATGCCCCTCATGGGTAATTTATAATGAATTTTCTAGGAATTTTTCCTGAGGCAAATATTTGCTAAGGCATGGAGAGATAAAACAAATGAAATGGAAGCTCACACCCTCAAATGCACCCCTTATGGGTGAATTGAAATTTAATTATTCTCTAAGGATGAAAAATGCGCCTAGGGGTGATGATAAAATATTCTTCAGGCAAATGTGGAGTGTGCCCAAAGCCAGACAGAGGGAAAATTCTTCAGGAGAAAATCAAAGAAAAGTGCCAAGGCAGAGAAACTGGAGATTGCAGGTGTGGGAGACGTCCGAAGTGAGGATAAATAAACCTTAGCCATTTTATTATTTTAAAATAATAAAAATTAAAAGTACCCCTTCATCCGAATACACATGGAAACGATGGGTTCTGAGAGGAATTCTCTTTTGGGTACTGAACGTTTTCGATTGCGAATCTGTTTGAACTTATTCCACGCCTTGCTCACATCATTTTAGTGGATATTTTTGCCCGGTATCTATTTTGATAGATTTCCTAAGGCAAATTTAAAGAATTCCTCTAAGGCAAATAAAATGAATGAGTTTACTAAAACGTTTCGCTGGAGGATTGAACTAGATAATTTTGCCAAGGCAAGAATGAGATAAAAATGACTTAGCCAAATGAATTAAAATTGTTCAAAGAAGTGAGTGATTTAATATTTTAAAAGAAGCAAATATGATGAAGCAGGCCTGTGCAGGGGTGATGAAATTTCGAAATTCTAGAAGCTCAAGATTTTCATGCTTCGGATGACAAGTGTTGCAACTGGCCAAAGGGGGGGGAAATGAATTCAAAAATGTGCTAAGTATAGCCTTTGCTAGATTTCGACCTGGCTATAAGATTTTGAGTCCTCTTCATTCTTCTCACCGGTTGCTAAGTGCAAAATATTTGCTAAGGCTGAAGTATGAGTTTGCAGAGATAGAAAATTCTCAAGTTGTTGGGAAATTTGAATTTGTGAAGAAGCTTGAGTTGCTAAGAAGTACGACTTGAGAGTTTGAAATTGCTAAAGGCTGAAAGTCAAACTGGTGGAGAAGGAGAAGTGAAGTTGCTGCGAGTGCGAACTTCTAAGTCTCCAGTTGCTGAAGGTGGAAAAGGCATGACTTGATTTGTTGAGGCTGCAGTTGCTAAGAGCACAACTTTGTGAGGAGGTTTCATTTGCCTGCTGAAGTACGAAATTGAGTCTAGACATTTGGAAATTGCGGCATTACAAATTTCCAAACTTGCTAAAATACGAATTTAAGAGGAGCAAACAAGTTGCTGAAAGTATGTCTTTAGAAGAAAAGTGAGGATTTCAAGAGAAGTTTCATAACTGCTCAGGGCGAATTTTTGCAGGCAAACATTTCCAAGCATTTGGTATCATACTGCTGCAAGTACAGAAATTTCACAGTTGAAGTAAAATATTGAAGTGAACAAGAGTGTTGAGGTTTGCAGCTGAAAGTGACAAAGCGTTGCACCCCTTTTTATTTAAAAATCTGTTGGCACCCTCAATGGTGATTATTTTATTATTTTATTATCCTGTTTTCTAATGACTTTTGTTCCTTGCAGAATGGCCGAATCAAGCAGAAGAGTTGCAGACAAAGCGAACCACATTGAATCCGCAAAGGCAAACACATTGAGACAAGCAGTGATCAAGAAATTGAGCAAGTCCTTATTGCCGGAGTCAAAATTTTCTTCAAAGTTGGGCAAGTTGGCTGACACAAACTTGGGCTCGTTCAACCTGGAGGCGTTCAGGAGAAGGATAATGGGGACTGGAGGCCATCACCCATCAGTTACCTCACACAATATTGTTAGGAGCAGACTGTATGCAGTTGCCAGTTTTCCACCAACCATCCGATGTCCAGAGCTCATCATGGAATGCGCCAACCACTACAACACAGAGCAGAGGACGATCACTTCGCTAGATGGCAAGATATTGGCCAACCTTACACCTAAAGCAATCGGAGAAGCATTCAGGATTCCAGTTCACGAGAAGATGATCTATAAAACAAGGGAAAGGGCTGAAAGGATGTACTTGTCCACATTTGATAGGTGTGTTGATTTGATAAATACCAGGTGGAGGATCAAACCCAAGCCAACTCGTACAAAATTACCCAAATAGATAATCTCAGAAGATTTCAGGCAAGAGTTTGGGGATCTGATAATGATGTTGAGCAAAGTTGGAGAATGCCCTCAAGCGTTCATCTTTGAACCTTGGATGTTTTATTATGTCAACTTGGTGCTAGAGGGCAAGGATTACGTGGATTGGCCACTGATGATCAGTGATAACATACATGAGCAACTCCTGGCGTGAGGAGAACAAAAATGTTTTACATGGGCTCTTACATTGTCTACATGCTGGCTCGCATGACGAAGTATCGGGGAATTTCCTATAAGGAACCAATCAGGTGTGGTTCCCATCAATTTAAGATACATGAGGCTTGTCCACAGTTGCATCTGACAAGCACCACCAACTACAAAAGGGTCAATGACACCTTCACTATGCACATAACGAGGACCTTGCAGCAAAGGACCCATCACAGAATATCTAGGGAAGCACAGGAGTTGATTGAGAAGTTCGGGTGTTGGTTTATCCAATTTCTGAAGTTTACCTACATAAGGCTGCAAGGATTTTCCTCTTATCCTTTTAGATTGCCCCGGTATCCCACAAACAGAATAGTGATGCTTGAAGTATCTAGGCAACTTATTGCCTATGATAAGATCCAAAAGAAGAAGAAGAAAGGTGGACTTGGATTCCCAATTACCATGGGGAATTCAGATGAAATTTGCCCATTGCTACAAGCAGCTAGGGAGGCAAAAAATGAGCTCCAGTTCTTCCACCTTTCCTACCACACCAGCAGGCATCACTACAATCCCCACAGGAACATCAGATGGATATTGTCAGAAGAGTTCAGGCACAAGGCGCAAATTGAAGACTTTTGGGAGAGTGCAGTGGATGAGATCGAGATCAGGAAGAGAATGTTTTCTCGGATACCGTTGGTAATGATCAAGGAATGTGAAATTGTCCCAACGCCGGATCAAATTGAAGAAGACATAAATGTTGTACAGGTTGATAATGAGACAATGAGGGATACGCCTCTACCGCTCCCAGATTGGTCAGAGCCAGAGATTACCGACTTGGATACGCTCTGTATCCCAGTCTTAACATTCACACGGAGTTGGGTAGAGAGGCATGTCAGCCAACTCAAGGGAAGATCGATTCCCCTTACATATAATTTGATGGGAGACCACAGGTCGCCAGCAGCTAGAAAAGGAAGGCAGGTTGATCAAACTCCAGAGCCAAGAGGGAAGGAGCCAGTTCAACCTGAACCTTTGAGAGTTGAGGAATCCACACATACACCATCACGGACACATTCTCCAAGTTTACAGGAGGTATCATTGTTTGCTGATCAGAGAGAAAGATTGCAGGCGGAACAGGCAGTGCAAGTAGCGAGTCAGCCACCTCGTAGAGAGTCAGTGGGCCAAAGCATCAACATGCCCTGGGAAGAAAATCAACAAGAGACGGATGAGGGGATGGCCACTGATACTCAGTTTCAACAGGAGATTGAGGCAGCTCTCGAAGATGATGCTACTTAAGATCAGGATGCCCAAAGCTCAAGAGATATTGAGCCAGTTGATAATGATGAGCCTCGTCAGAATGATGGCAAGGGAGAAGTTCATGAGATAGAAGCCGAGGTTGAGCAACCTTTTCTGATATCAGATATGCGACAGGATGTGCCAGAATGGCTAAGGGATACGATGAGACGTGACCCTATAGATGAGATTGATCCTGCAACCGAGATGGAGGAGTTGTTACAGAAGATCAGTGCACCTCCAACGAAAAAGAAGGCCAGGAAGTTCTCCAAAATATCAACAGATGAGGATGGCTCTTGGACATTGCATGTGGCAGTGCCTCGGGTAGAGTGTGATCGGAATGAGGCCGTCCCAGAGAATTATGTGATTACAACTATGGAACTTGGCCGCCCTTCTAGAGCACAAGTGGTTGAGAAGTGCGATAATTCCTATCGAGCACTCAAGGATAGATTGTCCTATGTTGAGGGCAAGTACAAGAAATTGAAGGTAGAGCACAGGACACTGATTGGCTACGTGCAGCACTTGTCCTGTCCTTGTGGGCAAGAGAATCTAGCAATTCAGCTTCCAGCTAAATTTTCCAGGGAGTCAATCAGTGGGTTAGAAGATTTGAAAAAGATGGCACAATAGGCAGACAGGTGGGTTGTCGACGTCCATGCTGAAACAGGAAAGTTTATGGAGGATCTTGCACATGCCTATAGGCAAGCCTCCAATATTATGGCAAAGATGGATGTAGTTAATCATGCTTGGGGTGAGGCTCGTATCTATCAAACAAGAGTTGTTCTCCGTTTAGGGGCTTTGATGAGCATACCTCTACAGGTTTTGGTTGAGGGAGGTGTGATTCAGCAAGGGGATAGATATGACTTCGCCGGATGGTACTCTTCACTGGTCATAGGCCGAGGATTCTACGATGCATCACAAATGAATTTTGTCAGGGTCAGGAAGGCCATGACGAATATCTTGGGTGGAGTTCTTAATATGTTGGAGGCAATATTTGCTAGGAGGCTGACGTCTGAAGAGGTGACTGCAGATGGTTTGAAGAACAGGTTAACACCATTCTTTTCTGAGGTGAAGACCTTCACACAGGATGACTTCGAGAACACTTCTATGTTCTCCAGTATTAAACAGAACACCCAGGATGCCCTTGTTGCCTGGAAGAAATCTTGTGCTCGGCATGGGCAAATAGTTACAGTTTTGGAATTTCAGTTAGATCACATTCCTCCCATTTTGGATCAAGAAGTTGAGGCAGTGTTGGCCAAGTTCATCAGGTTTTCAGCCAGCAAGAAGGAGAAAGGAAACGCCCTTCTGGATGATGATCTTCTGGAAGGGGATGATGTGCATTGATTGCAGATAGTGGTTCCTGATGAGGAGTGGAGAATCTCCAGTGCATTCATTGCCCCACTCCTCTGAGTGGCGGTTTTTAGGGCTAGAACCCTAATCAGGGCTTAGGTGGCTCAATCTGGGCCTTCTATTGTATTTGAATCTAAGTCGTCCACTGGACTGGGCTAGATATAAAAGGGGTATCCCCCCTCATTTGTAATATATCAGAGTTAGACAGAAATCAGAGATAGAGTTGAGCTAGATAGAAGTTAAAAAAGTAGAGCTAGGAATTAGCTTAGTTTGGAAAGGAAAGAAAGACTTTCCCTTTGAAAGTTTTTGTAAAAGATTGTTGTGTAAGACTCTCATAATATAAGGATTTTCATTGATTGGTGATTCTATCTTGCATTGTGGGTAGTTGACGAGATCTTTTCGTCTTTCCAATTCAAGTAGAGTAGAGTAAAGTAGACTTTATTTTTATGCAAGTAGTTGTTAATCATGGAATGTGGCGTTGGTTTGGGAAAATCTTCCTTTATCCATACCACTAGCGGGCTTGTTGATGGTAAGTCTGCCCCTGCGTGGTCAACTAGAATATCCAACACCTAACTTTGGTTGTGATTCGTGTGTTCACTTGCATCATTATGACGAGGTGCGCATGTTGAATCACAATTTGAACATCTTATCCATCCTTTGAAGATTGCACCAACTTTGTTAGAGTTGTCCGAAGGGGAGACGAAACAAAGTTTGGTTTGAAGATTGTTTAAGTCAATCCTCACATTCCACCCTTAGAAATAGATTGTAGATTCTCTAACCCTATTCCCTTTAAATTCAGTATTTTCTCGGTTAGTTTAGACATCAAGAGCATCATAGTCAAAACCCTTCATCTGCTTGGCCAAAAAAATCAAACAATTACATAAGTCCCCTTGGAATACCCAGCATATTCACATCAACCAACTGAGTCTATTCGCGATAAAAGGAACCTTGGAGTTGAACACATGAACTTTCACGCAATCTTAGCATGCGGAATACTTTGATCAAGAGAGAATAGAGTGACCGTTGGACATTTTATTCTATGTTGGTGTTGTCATAAAACACACGTCAACAAGTCCTATAGGTGATTCAATTGTGTGAGGTGGTATTTAATTCTGAAAGACTTTGGTGAAGGAGCATATCGATTTTCTGGCTGATAGGACGATTTTCATTTAAGAAAGAAGTCGCATCATTATTCCAACGCAACAAAATGAGTGTTGAATTGACTCTAAACTCATTATTTAAATTTGACTTCCCTTTTGGAAAATCGTGGTCAATCAAGGAGTTGTCTTTTTTGGTAGATAAGACAAAAACTGCAAAAGACAAACTCACCTCAGCATATATTGTATTCAAGACGAAGCTATCGAATCATTTATCATTGGCAAGAATAGCGGCTTGATTCAAAGATATAATTGAAGATTGACGATAGTATTGAAGAGCCCAATAAATTCATCTTGGAAGGGATGGATTAAAGAAAAGACAAAACTGACGCAAGGAGGACTCAGCAGATAAAGATGAAGAGGATGAGGTAAGGCAAGTTTGAATGAAGACAAAAGAATCAAATCTAACTTGGAAGATGTCATCGCATGATGTAGGCTATTGACAGAATTACAAGTTAGACGATTATTCATATCTGCCACTTCCAGGAACAAGTGTGTGGTTCTCTAAGCCCATATGCGCAGCCTCTGGAGACAATATTACTCGATTTTCTGAAGGAGTTCAATCTGTTGAAGTGATGGCAAGGACATTTCTTTCTGACAGTTTGTGGCTTCTAGATTCTGCCAGTCGCCATCTACTCAAGTGCCATCCAGGTTCCATTATTTACTATGTAGTTCTTGCATCACATGTCAACTTCACTGTATCATTGCACTATCAAAGAGTTTGCATTGTTAGAACTAGCCTAGTAGAGGTACCACCACTTCGGTAGAAATGTATTGGAATGTGTATTGCTGCCATTGAGATATCTTGTAAACATCCTTAATGGAGAAGATCATTATTTTGTGGCATTGTATAATGATTGTAATTTTGGGCTGCAATTCAATACATTGGAGTAGTTTGAGTTTTGCATATGAAATGTTTGACAGAATGTCTCACTATTATAGATGAGTAGTATGCATGTAGTTTAAGTCATTTTACAGTTTCAGAATTTAGAAGTATACTCTGCATTCCCATTGAAGTTCTCTAGCATATTTGGATTACTCTTAGAAGTCTTTTCATGCAATATTCATCATACAAGGGAAAAAAAAAATAGAAACACATTTACCAGCAGTAAGAAGATTGTGAGCCAAGTGTTTGATGAAAATCCCAAGGTGACAAATCAGCAAATTTAGACCAAACTTCGCAAGGGACACTACAAACAAGCATTTAGGTGCAGCCTTTTAGCAACCAGGAAATTCAATTTGTGGAGGAATTCAATCAGTTTGGTGGAGACACTTCATAGCTGGGCAAATTCGACTGTGTTGACAGTTTGTGGTCTCAAGATGAATCGCTGCCATTACCTCTTGCAAGGTGTCTCCCAGGTTCTTTATTTCACATGTATAAATTGCATTAGAGTTGCATATGGATATCTCTGTATCACTGTCATTACAGCAGTCTATGTATCATTGTCTTTGAGTAATTGCATTTCATTCTAAACATTAGTGTATCGTTGCCATTAGTTGCTTGTCATAGGCATTTGAATATACATTGTAAATCGTCCATGAATATGGCTATTAGAACTGAAGTTGTCCAAGCTTTGTAATCAGTTGTCATTTCAATTAATATTGGAGTTTGGGTTGCATGATAAGTGTTTGTAGAAATGTCTCTTTGCTATAGCAGTTCATTTGCATAGATGCATATCATTTAAGTCTTGAAAATTCAGAAAATTACTTGCACTGCATATCTCTTTTCAGTCTCAGTCATTGGCATAATCTAGTTTGAGTCAATTCATGCATACTTATCATTTTATGAGAAAAAAAACAAAAGAAACGTCATTAACCAGCTGGAAGAAGATTACAAGACAAATCTTTTACAAAATTCCAAACCTCAAAAAACTGAAAATTAAGGCCTCCTTCTTCTCTTCTTCTAATTCATATATTGATATAGTGACAAAATGTCACGAATCTCAGCTGGGAGTGGGGCATACTCCATGTATCTATTCCTCACCTCATCCGCCAATGACATTTCTGCTTCAACAGGCGTTTCTTCCCTTGGAATGAAGTTAGGAATGAGAGGTCTAGAGGCTGATCCTCTAGTAGTTGCAACATGTTGGCCAATAGTTCTCTCTCTTCCATTTGTCTCTAACGAGTTGTTCTCTCCTACATGATTCTACTGAGGTTGGGAATGATTTTGAGTCACTTGCTAATCCATCTTGGCTAGCAAATGTGACATGATATCCAACATGGTATCGAACTTTCTTTCACCTGTAGCTTCTCTATCCTCAACTGTATCCTTATTTCTTTCTGCCATGGTCTCAATTGCTTTACCATTGTCTCTCAAAGCCTCTGAGAAAGTCTCTGTGTCTGGAACTAGTGGATTCTGATACTGAACTCTTGCCTGTTCTCTGGTGTAGTATCTTACTTCTCTATCACTCATCTAACAACTAAAACTCTGTTTCCACAAGATGGCAGGAACTTGGGCTCTAATACCACTGAGATAACCCACTTAGTTTTTCTTTGAATTTTTTTAAACAACAATGCACCCGTTAACATTAGCCCAATAATCAAAACCAATTAAATGGGAACCCTTCACTTTCTGATCACCAAGACCCTAATGTGAGCGAGGTGGGAACATATAATGCAAGGGGATCATTAGCAATAAACTGGAAATGAAAATCCAATGTTGTAGGCGACTAGACGACCATTATGAAAGTAAAGTCCTCTAGGTAAAGTAGGTGGATTACCAACCATGAAAGCTCGACCACTTATTCAAATGGAGTGAGAGCTACAACTAAATACTGGAAGTAAACACTCGACCACTTATTCAGCGGGAGTGGAGAATTACAAAATATAAAATGCTAAAAGGAAGATAGCCAATCAGTACTACTGAACCAACATTACAATATGCTTTCTTTTACAATGATTTTTTATGATAAAATGTTACTCTAATCAAACCAAAAGAGCTACAATATTCTTTGTGATAATTATGAATGAAAAACACTAAGGAAATATGGCAGATTATTACAATAAATAGGTCTGATGTACAAAACCAGCAAACTGAAAATATAAACCAGCAAACTAGATCACACTAAATTGCTCATAACTTCACCAAATCAGCTCCAATCTTCTCCAAACTGAATGCTCTTGAAACAAGAGAGATAGACACCCAAGAAGCAAGAGATTGATAACAAAAAATGGTGCTCAAAGAAAGCAACACGCATTCCAATGCACAACAGCTAGAAGGAACGGCCTATGGAGAAGGGCGACCTCACTAGTAAATTGAGTTCTCTAAAATAAAATCTAAAAATCAAGGATAAGGGGCACCTAGAGCATAGAATTGATTTGAGCAAATACCGAGAATGAAATAAAAATCATACAAGGAGCTATGAATGAAAATCAGCTTCAGCTATGCTTGAACCAGCAACAACAAAACTGTAAATATCATCAAAACCCTTCACAATGAAGCTCAATCTGCAATCTCTAGATGAGAAACGGTCTCAATTCAACTAGGTGTTATCTTTCAAACACAAAACCAAATACTTGCTAGGATGTATGCGTTCCTCCAAGCCAAAGGTCTGAAATCATTTCAACAACACTTTATCGTCATTAGCGATGGATACCAAATGTTGGAGAAAAGCCTCTCTTAAATAGAGTTTTCGAGTGACCTTTCAAATTCCAACTTTTCCCTCCAAAAGGGACGCCCAAGCTTCTTTTGAAATATTTTGATTTTCAAATAAACTTAATTCTCCTCCTTCTAGGCATCCAAAGCACTAGGGACATAATAAACATTATAAAATATTTAATTACCTCCATGAGGCATCCCACTACAAAACCGACCTTTTAAAACTTCATTGAGTCAATGTCTTAAGCCAAGGGGCCAAAATAACATTAAAATATTTAAATGACTTAAATAAATCATTTCACCAAAATGACCCTCAAAATGCTGAAAGAAAAATATACCCAAACTGCCTTGCCCGAAATATAAAGCACTTTAAACTATTGAATTGTTGCCAACCAGGACAATGCCAAAAATAGAACTTACTAAAAATAGCATACTACTAAAAATAGTAAGTTGTTCCAAACTCATTTTAACCACAATCCAAGCAACCAACATAACTTACTAAAAATACCAAGCCCTAAAAAAGTTGTCTGATTTAGATGCATGCCATACCACTACGAAGCTTTCTGAAAACCCAAAAGGAAAATCCAGAATCCAAATCTCGAAACTCCAACATGCAAACCCCTGAAAACACCAAAAACCTCCAAATAGCTGGAAACCCTAATTCTACCTCCGACAAGCCTATCGGCATCCAAAATAGGCTGACGAGCCACTACACTGCTTACAGTTGAGAAGGGGGCATTGCAGTCTGCCCTCGTCGAGGTTGCTTGTCCCCAAGCAACCGCAAGTCTACATGCTGCAAAATTTGTTCACCTTCCCATGTTGCATCCTCAATTACCAAGTTCCTCCATTTCACCATGTACTATTTAATTGTTTTTCTCCTCAAAAGGCACTCTCTGAAATCAATGATCTCCTCTGGAATCAACACCAACTGTCTTTCTTCATCCAATGGAGGTAACTCTAAAATAGCAACCACATTGTGCCCAAGCGCCTTCTTCAGGCGTGACACATGAAAGACATTGTGGTGCTAGTTGGAAGCTCTAACTCATGAACCACTTCACCAATTCGCTTGATTACTTTGAAAGGGCTATAGAATCACGGCTTAAGCTTTTTTGCTCCACTCTTCTTGAGAGTAGACTGTCTATAGTGTTGAAACCTCAAATAGACCATATCTCCTACCTCAATTGAATGCTCAACATGCTGCTGGTCAACGTATAGCTTTTGTTGATTCTGAGCATGATGTAGATTATCCTTAAGTGACCTCAAGATGTCTTGACTTTGCTGCAACATATCTTTCACTTGAGGAGCTCTACTGTCACCAAACACCAAGTCTACAAAGCTAGGAGCTTCATAACCATAGAGATCCATGAATGGAGACATCTTTATTGACATATGATAGAAAGAGTTGTAACAATACTCTCCCAAATGAAGCCATTTTGCCCATGCTTTTTGCTGCACCGACACATTGTTTTTGAGGTAGCCTTCCAACCATTTATTCACTATCTCTGATCATCCATCTGTTTGTGGGTAATAACTAATGCTTGGAGTGAGCACTGTACCACTCAACCTCAAAATTTCTTGCCAAAAAGCACTTAGGAACTTGTTGTCCCTATCACTAACAATGTTTCGTGGCAACCCATGTAAAAGAAACACTTCTCTAAAGAATAACTCAACTACTTGAGCTGTTGTAAATGAACTTGTGATACCAAAAAAATGAGAGGACTTGGTCAATCTATCTACCACAACATAGATGCAATCTCTCCCTTGCACGTTTGGCAACCTCATTATGAAATTCATCGCAATGCTTTCCTATTTCTGATTGGGAATAGTTAGGGGCTGCAATAGACTAGCTGTAAAAGTGTGCTCATTTTTATTCATTTGACAAGTTTGACACTCCCTTATGTAGTGCGAGAGTTAATCTTTCAGCCATTTCCATGAAAATCTTTTACAGATCTGCTTGTAAGTCTTGAAATATCCCTGATGACTAACAAGAGGAATGTCATGAAAGGATTACAAAATCTTCTTCTTAAGCTTGGATTCTGGCACCAAAAAGATTCTCCCTTTATACTGAATCAATTGTCAACCAACTAATATCTTTCATCTTGCAAATGTCCTTCAACAATGTTGGTTGCAAACTGAGTTTTTGCATAATCCATGAGAATTTGCTCCTTCCAATCTGTAGTAAGCTCAACCAAGGAATTCAAATGAGGTCTTCTTGAAAGCGCATTAGCCACTATGTTATTTTTTCCTTTGACATACTCAATGTCAAAGTCGTAAGCTTGGAGCTTACTCACTCACTTCTACTGCCTTTCATTGAAATCTATTTGATGCATGAAGTGCTTGAGACTGATATGATCAGTCTTCACCACAAACTTGCACCTCACCAAATACTCTCAGTGTTGGCCTTGTCGTTGCACCAAAAGATCGACCTGTCAATGCCCGATACAAGCATCAGTTAAGATCCACAGGAGGCGGTTAAACCATGTCGTGAACCCGAAGGGAGATGCTGGCGGTTAGTCCAACAATCCCCCCCTCAGCGTCACCTAAGGGGTTTGAACCCATGATCGGCTCTGATACCAATTATTGGCCTTGCCATTGCACCAAAAGATCAACCTGTCAATGCCCGATACAAGCGTCAGTTAAGATCCACAGGAGGCGGTTAAACCATGTCGCGAACCCGAAGGGACATGCTGGTAGTTAGTCCAACACTCAGAACTTGGCTAATCCATGCATGATTACAAGCATCTCGTTGTCATAGATTGAGTATGCTCTTTCAGCTCCTCTCAATTTTCTTCTCTCGAAGACAATGGGATGTTTGTCTTGCATAAGAACAGCTCCAACTCCTTCACCTGAAGCATCGCATTGCAGTTCAAATGGCTTGGAGAAGTCGGGTAGAGCCAACACTAGACAAGAACTCATAATTTGCTTGAACTTGTCAAACACAACTTGTATCTCATCTGTCCACAAGAAAGCTTCCTTCTTGGTAAGATTACTGAGGGGGACTGCCGTCTGAGAACACCCCTTCACGAATCTTTTGTAGAAGCCACACAACCCCAAAAACCCCTTCAAATGTGACATTCTTTGGAGGTGGCCAATCTAGGATTACTTTGATCTTTTTTGGATCAACTCTAACACCCTTAGAGCTGATAATGTGGCCAAGATAGAGCAGCTCTATCATCCCAAATTCACATTTTGATTCTTTTGCATATAGGCACTCTTCTTCCAAAATACTAAGCACTTCCTCCAAGTGTGTGAGGTGTTCTTCCCATGACTTGCTAAATATGAGAATATTGTCAAAGAAGATGAGCACAAACTTCCTCAACTGCTACCTAAAGATTTTGTTCATGCAAAACTAGAAAGTTGCAAGCGCATTCATTGAACTGAATGGTATGACAAGGAATTCATAAATCCTTCAATAAACAATACTACAAGCCTTCTTTTTGTGTTGTTGAGCACCACCACTGATAACCTTTGAAAATCAGCAACATATGCATCAAGCGAACCATGTTGCTTCAGCTGCGCCAACTCACGAAATCTAACCTCAGGATCCTTGGTATCAAATCTTTCTATCAACTTGTTTGTGAATTCTTCATAAGTATGAATGAGGTTATGTCCAAGACCAACCAAACCATGATATCACCATTCATGAACAACTCCATCCAAATGTAACATGGAAAATTTGATGGCATCTTCTTTAGGAATCGGTCTTAATGAGAGGTAGTTATCAAGCTTCTGAACCCACGACCTTGCCGAACACTTGTCACTCCCATCAAAATAAGCAACAGACGTAACTTACTAGAAATAGTAAGTCCCGAAAAATTCGGTTGATTCAGATGCATGTCAACCACTGCGAAGCTTTCTCGAAACCTAGAAAGAATTTAGAATCCAAATCTCAAAACTCCAACATGCAAACCCCTAAAAACACCAAAAACCTCCAAACAGCTAGCAACCCTAATTTTACCTCCGACAAGCCTATGGGCATCGAGAATAGGCTGACGGGCCACTACACTACTTATTGCTGAGAAGGGGACATTACAGCACCACCCTCTAATTCATTGCACGGCATTTCCCTATCTTGATGCTTAGTAGCAACACTATCGCCCCCCACCTGAGTTTTCGGTACCGCATTAGTTTTGGCCCTCTCTACACTTTCATTATTTTTCAGAGCCCATTTCATTTTCGACTTCTGCCTACATGTTTCCTCAAAATTATTCCTCTTTCCACACCGAAGGCAATAAGCCCAATATTCCTCCTTTTCCACCGTTTGTTCCTTGTGCCCTAATGCAAAGGATAGCCTTAATTTTGAGGGGATCAGGTGAACCATAAGGATTCGCATTATGACATAGAAAATTGATTCCCTATCCCCCATATCCAAATCTATCAACTTTCCCATTCAACACCCAACTTCGCTCATGCACTCCTCTGACCAATACTCCAATGGTAAGTTATACAAACGAACCCAAATCAGCCCAGATGTCGGACACACAGATCTAGGGTTGAAATTTGGGCACCAAAACTAAGTATAAACATAATATTCTTCAATTCGTGAATATACAACCTCCAAGATTTGATCCCAATTCTCCTTGGAGTAAAATTCAACGATGAAAAAAATATTCGAAATCATAAAAATCTTTTCTGCCCCTAGATAATTGTCACCCATCCACTCAATTAGTTTCTTTCTTGTGAATCTCTTCCCCAACACACAGTCGATAATTGCAAAATCCATCAGTTCCTTACAATCCCTTGCCACCACATCTCCAACATCGACACAGACTTCAAGCTCTTCCTTTTTCAAATTTGAATTCCAACGGTTATCTACCTTGTCACATCCATCATTTGTGCCTTTCTGCGCAGATCCTACTACACACATTGTTTTCCCTTTAAAACACTTTTCTTTCCTCAATGACGTTTTTAATTAGATAGCCAATATTATCAAAACATAATAATAAACATTGTACATTAACTATATCATCTCCCCCAAAAGAAAAAGTTGTCTTCCAGACGGCAAGAAAACATCAAGTAACATTAAGGGAGACTCTCCAAATTGATGATGATATTGTAGACAAGGATCTATAAACAAACGTGGAAGTGTACTTTGCAAACTCGGACTTGGAGTGTACTTAAAAAATCAAATGAGTGTGATTGGGGTCTAGGGGCAATGCCCCCAACAGGGTTGAGGGGCCTTTGTGTTTGTCATACATTGTGAGCATATGAAGATTGTACAGTGGGAACACTTCCTAGATGTTTTGGACATACGACTTGAATTTTAAGGGTTGGCTTATGTCATATGATGTGGTAAATGAGCCTTGTCCATAACTTGAGGGAGCACATGGGGTGAAAGAGCCCAATGGTCATATGATGTTCAAGAAGAGTGAATGCCTTAGCCACACGACTTGCTGGAGGAGTGAATGCCTTGACCATACGACTAGTCGAGGGACTACATGCCTTGGCCACATGACTTGCAGAAGGAGTGAATCCCTTGGCCATACAACTTGTTGAAGGAGTGAATGGTTGACTTGGTGAATGAGTGAATGCTTTGGCCGTACGTTATAACTTGACGAAGACTGTGTGATTTGAAGTTTTGTTCCCATCATTGTGCAATCTTTAGCTTCTGATGGCGTCATACAATGTGGCTATACAATGGCCTCAAATATTACTGTATGATGTAGATTGCTAGTCGTACGATGCATACTGATGGAAAATCCAATCGTACAGCATAATTCTTTTCTTCCCATGTAAATGAGTTATTTTCTCACCATACGATATAATCAGACCTTTCAATGTAATTGAGCTTTATAGTTAGGCTTCTTAATATAGCCAAGCCTTTATGTAGCTAAGTCGTGTAGTCAAGCTATTTAATGTACTCGAAAGTGTACCATTAGTAATTTTGCATTCTTTGTAATGTTTCCTTCTCAGTCCTAAGCATTTCAGTAATCGTTAGCCTATTTTTGGAGTCCCATAGGATATTTGGAGGCGTTTCTAGGGATTCCAAGATTCTTGGAGGATTCTCATCTACTTTTCAAGAGGTTATTGCAGGGGTTTTCCAAAGAGTTTTTTGGGTCTTTTTGGGTTTTCTAAGATACTTGGTGGGCAGTCATTGCTATTTTTAGCAGTGTCTACTTTTAGCACTTACTATTTTTAGTAGGTCACAGCTAAATCTCAGAATGGGCTTATTTTGAGTTTGGCCACACTATTTTTTAGCAATATGCTATTTTTAGTAAGTGTTATTTTTGGCAGTGGTACTGACAATAGTTCAATGTAGGATTTCTATTTCTAGTAGTGGTGGAAATTTCAACTGATGGTTTCTTGATATTCTTGGCATTTGGTGTCTCCACCACCCTTAGAATTTGAAAAAGGAAATGTTTGCAACTTAAGTTAATTTTATAAAGTCAGAAAGGCTCCTTAGACCCCCACCCCTAGCATTTGACAACTTAAGTTGTTTTAAAAATAAAAATTAAAGCATGACTATAGTGGACGCCAAGATGATGGATTTTAAGTGAAATTTAATAAATATCATTCTCCCCAAGTGTGGCGTCCCTTTTTGGAGGGAAATGATATTCAAACTTTCGGGTGTCAAGTCTTATATATACTCCCTCATTTGCTCTCATTTGGTTAAGCAAACTTATGATAACAAAGTGCTACCGAATTGCAAAGAGAATTCATTGGGCTTTGAGGACGAAACCCCTCAAGGTTGACTTTAATTTCGGAGTTGCAATACTCCCTAGTTGAATATTGGTGTAGCTCCATTGCAGGGGTTTCATTTGAGCATATATTGGTGATGGCTTCTTTTGTTCTTTCACTTTTTGTTTGCTATGATGATTTCTAGGCATATTTTGTTGTGGAGTGTTGGATGCAACATTGTAGGAGCTTTTTGGAGTGTGTTTTCATATTTGGATGTTGTTGTTTTGTGTTCTTCCGCATCCTAGCTGACCCACCTTTTCACTCGCACTGATTAGAAGACCTAATAACTTTTTGTGGGTGTTTTGGCATTGACTCTTCCATCCCTGGGCGCCCTTCTTGCAATTTTCAGAATTTAATATGGAGAGCTTGATTTTTGCAAGCTAGTCACCCCTCTAGGGAGGCCATATAGTTCTACTAGCTGGAGTTTTGGTGTGTGTGGTCGTTGTTTAGACTTTTGGGGGCTGCTATCTAGCTAATCTTGGATGTCTAGCCTAGCATTTTTCTTTGCAAGTGGTTTGGAGTGATCCTATGGAGTCTTGGTGAAGTTATGCTCATTCTATAGTTGTTGATTAGTGTTTTAAGCTTGTTGTTCGAACATATCAGTTTGTTGATCAGACTTCTACTAACTTGTTTGACCTTTTACCGACCTTTGAAGGACCTTTCATTGAGGTATTATTGTTATAATTTGTGGGGGTGTTCTCATATTATCATTGTAGCATCTTTGGGGGAATTTTTATGCTTCATATTTCTATCATTCGCTTAACATACCAGCAGCATATACTGAACTGAAATATTTCATGTTGAGCTTATTGTAACACTATTGGTAGTAACATTAGTGACTGCACCTGTATTTGTCATCGATACTCACCCCATTGAACAAGTGCTCCCGCTAAATAAATGGTTGAGTTTTTTTGTGTTACATGCTACTCCCTCTGAATAAGCAGTTCAGTTTCAATTTGTTTTCTTGTTTTTCCTGTTGAACAAGTGGATGACAATGCTTTGATTGGTTGGCTTGCCACCAAACATTTACTTGCAATTCTCGCTGAATAAGCAGATGATTTACTTTCATGCACTTAGTTTGATTACTCGCCCCACTGAAGAAGCGGTAGCTTAGAAATTCAGTAATTGTAAGCCTTTCACGCACTTGGTTTGATTACTCACCCCACTAAAGAAGTGGTAGCTTAGAAGTGGCACCTGGTGATGGGCGTATTGTGAGTAAAGATGTGGGAGCCTTCAAATTAGTGGAGGGTAATGGTTCTACATTTCATTCCAGTGATGATGATGCAAGTGTCAATTATGATGCTCGTACTTGGAAGTTGGAGAATGATTTGTTCACCAAGGGCACCAATCATGAGGAAAACAGTGATCACATCTTCCGTGAACATAGCAAACAGCATTTTAGCACATGGGATTCAGGTGTGATGGTCCCTACACATGGCGTGGATCTTGTTAGGGATGGATCTACTATTAACTATACTTTTAGATCTTATTGAGCTTCCACACATAATTTCAATAAAAATTATACCATACATAGAATTCGGATTGAGTTGCCATAAAATGGACAAATTAAACTGCTAATAAGAGCTACAGAAAAACAATCCTGTAGATTATAAATATTTGGTTTGATCTAAGACTTCGAGGTAAATACTAAAGGTGCCAATAGTGGCATGGTGTGATGGTTAAGTTGTGTTGTTATTCTTGCCATCAAGGTTTAAACCTCATTGGGGATGAGGTCCCCCGTCTGTAACCTCACTGGTTCATAGCTCCAGGTCAAAAGCATTTACCCAAAAAAAAAGGTAAATACTAAAGGTTTCTTTGTGAAGGTTTCAACATCTAAAGGGTTAGATGTCTTAGGAACAATGTCCAATTTCTAGTATTCAGGTTATAAAGAAGTTTGTGCAACATGTCATTAATTTCCCTTAGAAATCAGCTTGACCTTCCTTTTTCTGAGCTCATTCAAATCATTTGACCCCATGCAAATCTGTCCCTTTTCTGCCCTATGTGTTAATAAGCCATGGTGCCCAACTCATGAACTCCCTAGATTGCGCATTATGTGCTTCCCTCTATATTCATTTGGATTTATGTATGTAGAATTTAACTTATTCAAGCCCACAAGGGAACCTCAACAACTATTTTTATTTTTCATTTTTCCTACAAAGAAAATCTTGATAAACCATGTGTTTTGTTCTCATTGGCCCTCGATAACTTGTCTCGTGGCCTTATGAATAGTTTTCATTCACCCGCCTCAATGAAAAATACATTAG
The DNA here is from genome assembly GCA_007115665.2 of Sequoiadendron giganteum. Taxonomy (NCBI): domain Eukaryota; kingdom Viridiplantae; phylum Streptophyta; class Pinopsida; order Cupressales; family Cupressaceae; genus Sequoiadendron; species Sequoiadendron giganteum. The sequence goes on along the minus strand of CM021107.1, from coordinate 552,421,528 downwards.
TCTTCACATGTTGGTTTTGACCGCCCATTCGTTTGGTCATCAAGCCAAGGCTTGGTCCCCAAAGGCCTTCCACTAGAATAAGTATGGTTGAAACTTTTTATCACCAAATATAATCTTATACATAAACAATTGCAACCATAGATAATTATTTTCAAAATACCTTTATCATTTTCATCCAGATCCATGGAATTAAGTGTGCACAAAAATCCACTCCTCCCAAGTGTTAACAATATTAAGGTGATCTCCACCCACAACCTAACAACTACGCTTTGATACCAAAGGAAGAAAACTTTGCATCAATATAAAACTATTTCCACAAAACTTCATGAGTGAAAAATATGCAAAAAAATAGACAAACATACAAATAAGATGACAAAAGTACATATTGTAGAAAAATCCACACGAAGGAAAAACCAAGCCTCCAAAACTATCCACACAATGTATTATCTCATGAATAAAGATTACACTACAAATACCTAGTCCCCATGAATATGTCCAAAACATCATTCTCTCTGCTTGCACACCATGTGAACAAGTAATGAAATATATGTGACCTACAAGGGATGCTCAATCAACCTTAGCCAACAAGCAAAAGATTATAAAAAGAAGAGACTAACAAAAAGAGAAAAAATACGACAAATAGAGGGAGGGAGAGAATGACAAATCTACATACAAAGATAAAAAGAAAAAAAAAAGACAAAGAAATGAAAAAAGAGAAAGATAAAAAGATAGATGGAGAGAATAAAACAAATAGAGAGTGAGTGAGAAAGCAAGCAACAAAGAGAATAAAGAGAAAAAAACTAAGAAAAAATATATAAATGTGAAAATATAGAAATGGGCAAGGAAGATAGACAAAAAGAGATAATTGAGATGATGAGAAAAATAGATAACAAATGAAAAATAGAAAGACATGGAGAGAGAAAATAAAGATATAATTTTGATTGGTGAAGCCATGGTTTCTAGATTTCAATCCTATGATAAAGAATTCAATAGTTTTACCTATTTTGGTTCATTATTTTCTATTCCTCTTTAGTTTTGGGTTGATTTTATAATACACCTATCTTCCCCTTTGTAATAATGTTATTCAAATGTCATGAAGGAGGATAGAAATTCTTCTAAGGCACCTTTCATACAAAGGGTGGAGGAGAAAAATGCTATGTTACTTAATATGAATGGATTGTTGGTGTATCAGTCAATAGGTACACTAAAATCATATGATAATTCTTTTTGTAAATTGGCATCCAATTAATCAAAATATTTCAATCTAAACCCTTTTCAAAGACAATTAAAAGGTATGGACTTTTGTCTCTCCTTTTCTTTGATGACTCAAAGGTATCATCGCGACCCGACCCAACACCCAACCCGCCTTACCTTGGTCTTACATTTTGCTAAGTTGGGGTCGGAAAGGGGTGAGCTAGGTCACAGAGATAGAAATTAAGTCACCTTTGATAAAAAGCTATGAACTTCTCTTTCTCTTTTTTTATTGACTCAGGGGTATCCCTACGACCTAGCCCAACACCCAACCCGCCTTACCTTGGTCTTACATTTTGCCAAGTTGGGGTCGGGAAGGGGTGTCACACTGGGGTGAGACTAATCCCCTGGGAATGTATGCAACAACCTACAAGCCACGTGCATCGGGTAAACCTAGAATTCGAAGTCAAACCCAAGACCATGGGGAGCATACTCACGACTTAAGCCTTTTTCGCTATTCATGTGGGCTCTGGGACGAACTTGACTACTATTCCTTCTTAGGAGAGAGAATGGGGGTATGGAAATCAATTTTTTAATTCAATTTTAGCATAAATAAGCCAATTACTATCTATGTCTCTAGCATCGTCAAATGATTGAAAATATGTTATGTATTGAAAATTGAAGGAGAAAGAGAAAGATAGAGACAAAACATGAAGGGAAGGAATGAGCTTAATAAATTAGATAAAAGGAAAGATAATATGAAAATAGATCTAGATATAAAAGAGATAGAATGAGAAGTGAAAGATATAGAGTAAAAAATGAAAATAAAAAAAATAAATAGAGAAAAAAGGTAGGGACATGGTGAGACAACAAAACAAAGATTGTGAGAAAAAAGTCAAAAGACAAAAAGTAGACAAAAATATATATATATATCGAAAAGGAATAATTAAATTTAAAGAAATAAAAATAAAGAATATCAAATGCAACATAATCATGGGTTTTGTCTTAAATACCTTTTCCACACAAACATATGTTATTCCCCCCAAGAATGTGGCTTGCCTACTTTTTGAGATAAGCCATATAAAGGTATCTATCTCCCTATTAAAGAACCATTGATTTCACGAAACCTAAGGGATAGAATGAAAAACATAGGTGGCGGGTGGTTGATATATACCTTGTCTCATTCTCAAACGATGTCTACGTTATACTCATGGTACTTGTAGAGCCATTTTAACTCTCTTTTACAAACATTTTGCATGCCTAAAGTGGCCACCATCAAGGATCATTATAAATGTGAAATACCATTCCAATTAAACCACATGCGAGTTCAATCTTTCTATTATTTTGTGATAGCTAACACACTTTTATGAATTTTTTCTATGATTATAAATTAAACATGGAATTAAATGACTCCCACACCTTGGAATTATTATGAATAAGATATTCTTCCTTCTTGCAATGCCATAATTTGCTAAAAAACTAGCCTCTATTAATTTCGTAGAAGATGTCTTGCATAATGAATGTTGCCAAAATATGTCCATCAAAGGCCATGCTTTTTTGTAGTACATTATTTGTCTTCCAATTTGGTGAGCCTCATTTATGGATGCCATTAATAATCATTGTTGAAGTTCCTTCTATTTAAACATTACCAACTCCAAAAATATTTACACTTGAAGGCCAAGGAGGAGTGCATGTGTCTTTGCTTCATTATTGAAGCCTCCACAAATAATATTTCCTAAGGCATCTCAAACTAAACAACCCACAACTAATTTACCTAGGTTTTCTCTAGTTGCCCCATCAAAATTCATCTTCATCCATCCCAACAAGGGTGGGGACCAACTAATTCCTTCATATGGATTTGGATTAGAATTAACTCTAGAAACCACATGATTGGGTGATCATTAATCGAAACTAAAACAGTTTCTTCCCTCCATATTAATTTAGGGATCTAAACTAATGGCACTACCTACACACCACCCAAACCCTAATTCTATAGGTTTTGTAGGTGTCTTGGCTTTCCAGTTGTTACATCCATCTAGAGATGGGGATTTTTATGTTATTGGTGCCATGGATATGGATTCATCATGCATTGGTTTCAATGCCCCTATTACACCCAACAAACCCTGCTCAAAAAATGCTAAGCCTTGCAATGTGAGTCGTGCGCATCCTGGGGTTCCATATTCAAGTTTTTCTAAAGATCTAGAATTTAGTTCAAGAAACAATCTTCTATGTAGAACAAGTGGATCGTAATTCATTGTACTCATGTAGAAATGTGGATGCTAATTCGTTGTCATTCGTTGTATTCACGTAGAAATGTGGTTATTCCTAGCCAAGTGTAGTAGATTTGGATGATTGGATTTCTGAAAGATGTGACTAAATAATAAAGGATTTGATTGAAATCTACCCACGTGCTCAAGGATTCCTTGTTAAGCTATGCAAAAATGTAGAGAATAAAGAGTTCATACTAGGTAAGGGTCCTTCATCTTGGAATTGGCATGTATTTTTTATTAAGTCATGATTCTTAAGATTCAACCCTACTATAGAGTCAGTTTTAGTTATGCCTATGTGGGTTCTTTTACCATATCTCACCCTTCAGTTCTAGGTTTCAAATTGTGCATGGAAACAAATTTTGGACTATGAAAATTCTCCCCTTTAATGTAAAATGTGCTTCCAAGTGGGGCATATAGCTGCAAATTGCAAAGCCATTTTCCACAAAAAAAAAAACCCACTTGGTGGCAAGGAACATGCTTCTCTCATTTAACAATAGGGCAAGATGGAGATGATTCATATGATAATTTGGATAGCTCTTATCCAGCACATTCTCCAAGGAATATTATTAAAAAGTAGAAAAAATCATTGAAAATGGAGGCAGAGGTGAGAGCTACTGAGGAGGGACTGCATAATAAAGACAGTACAAGTGTGGAAAACATATTGGCTTAGCCTCATCAAGACCATTCATCTCCTATTAAGCATGTGAGCAATTCTACTATTATGGTAATTGTGAGCAAAGATCCATCAACAATTAAAAATCTTTGGCAACCTTTTCTTTAGGTAAGACTCTTGCAAGAGGCTCTCTAAATTCTCCTTTGGACACTAGTATCTAAGGCTCTGTATGTCCATTGTATCTATGGATTGTGTTGTTGAGTATGCTTCAATGGGTTGGAAATATTTCATAATAGAAAAGTTGTGCCCAAAAACTATCTGGAATGGCATAGGATTTTTCCTTTTACCTATTACACCTTTTATATGATTTGTCATAATAACAGTTTATTTATCTTATAGAACCCCATACCTTTAAATTAAAAAAAAACTATATATAGTTTCTTCCAATAATACAAGGTTGGCTGAGCTGCCACAAGTTACAAAAATTGGTTTGTATGGTCATAGGGAACAACATTTGTTATGGAATTTAGAATAGAAATTTTTGGGCTTGAGATGACTATCAAAAGCCAAGTTAACACCTCCCTAGCAAAATCAACTTATAAAGTTGTTGGCCCTTGTGCACATACTAATGAGCACATGGTTATACAGAGAGGGGGGAAAATTAGTATAACAACAACCTTTACCTTTTCAAACTTAAACCATATTTAAAACTTGATCAATAATAATGACATCATTTACTCAACATCAATAATCATGCACATGAGAAGAACAAAATAACACACCATATTTGCATGGAAACCCTTACGGGAGAAAACCACGGAAAAATATTGCTTACATAAACTCTTCTTTACAAACTTTGTAGGCACCAACCCATAGAAGACACCAATCCCCTCAATTAGTAGGCTCCAACCTACTGGAGGCACCAACCCCCATAATTTGTAGGCACCTACCTACTAGAGCCACCAACCCCCATAACTAAGCACCAACTTAGCAAGAGACAACAATCTCTCCTTTAGGAAGCACCAACTTCCAAAACAATGTTCCACCTTGAATGTTGCTTCTTCAACGGATGATGGTCATTTATATATCATGCTCATTGCTTCACATCTATTTGCTTCTTCTTGAATGATCTTCATTTGTGAATGTTCTCTTCAATGGATGATGAACAATTACACCTAAATCTGCAAGTTCTCTTCAAATCTGACTTTACTCTCTCTATGGATTTGTCATAAATATCTCTTCTATATCTCTACAATCTTCTCCTATCTCTGCATAAATTTCTCCTTTATATCTGTATAGATCTCTCTTTTGTATCTGCCCAATCTCTTCCTCTATAAATAATCTATCTCTTTCCAAGTGTTGCTCACATTGAAGCTTTCATCTTTTATTACCTTACAAGGAAATATCCTCCTCTCCATTGCTATTATTCACAATAGATTTGGATTGCTCATATGACACCTTAACTTCCTCGAGTCTTTATGCAATTTGCTCCTTTTCATGCTTAAGTTTCTTTTGAAGATTCCTTTTGTAATTCTTCCTCTTGACATCAATGTCATCATGCTCTCTTGTTGTAACTCTCCTCCTTTGACATTAATGGTGAAGGGATTCTCATCCTACTCCCATCCATGTCTTCTATGGCATCATTACATCAATAGGAACACCTTGAATGTGAAGTTGAACTTAAGCACAACCATCCACTATCAATTTCTTTCTCTTTTTGCCAACCCATGCTTGTGTGCTCTAGTGAAAATGTCAAATATAAATATATGAGCATGCTCTTCAAGAAAGGACGCCTTTGGATCATTCTCATCTTCCTGTAAGGCTTCTGGAAAACTCTCTCATCAAGTTTACTCTTACAAAATATCTTCACCACTTCCTTCTTCATATCTTCTCACGCTATGATGAAAGGTTAAAGCTTTGTGATCTCCATTCCTACTCTCCCAAGTTGTTAACCTTATGGAGACACTTGTAAATGCCACCTTCATGAGCATGAGTTAAAGGTATGCAATCTTTTATTATCTAGGATCTTGAACATATCCAAAAATTATGTAGATACCAATTCATTGCTTTCCCTTAATACCAATCTATTGGACAAGTTGATTCTTCACTTCAAGTTTTGTGATACTTCATCTTTTGGGTTATCTTCTCCATGGGGCTGAACAATAATGTCATACTTAGCCACCCCTAAAATTGTACTCCTAATAAACTTAGTGATACCACTTGTGCATGAAGTGTAGTTTGCATTTGCATAGGTTTATCCTTCTCATTATCTTGTTCTTGTTTCCTTCTCCAAACTTTTATATATTTTCCTTTTTGTTTGGTCATGGTATCCTTCATATTTTGTTGTCTAGGTGGTTTCACAAAGCCACTTCTACAATATTGTGCAATATGTCCATAGTTATTGCATTTGTAGCATACAACATTATCGTTCACTAAAGGAACATATGAATTATAGTTTCTACCTAACCACCCATAAGAACTTCTAATTTTGTTCCATCCATAATTATATTTCACTTGTGTTCTACACTCTCTTGCCTTATGTCCAAAATGATTGCATGAGTAGCAATAGCCATAAAAGGTACTCTTGAACATGTATGTATGCACTTGCCTCGAAGGAAAGGACTTCTTGAAATTGTCCTTGTGAAATTTAGGAGTCTTTGTCTTCTTGCTACCTTCATTTTTGATAGGGCTTTTGAAAGTATCTTCTAGGTTTTTGGTCTTTCCTCATTTGTCTTCTTAGGAGTCTCTTTGGAATCTTCCTTGAATGTTTGATTTTCGTTATAGCCAAGTCCTATTTTATTTGACGGTGACCTTTGCTTATTTAATATATCATCCAAAATCTCAGTACTCTTATCAAACTTGAGGTTCTTGTTCAACTTGGAGGATGTCTTTTCCAGTTCCTTCCTTAAAGAAACCATTTGGAACATTTTACAATCGTCTTCCTTTTTCTCTAGTTACCTGTTGTTATGTCTTTCATAGATCTGTTGTTATTAGTCTGTTGGTGTAAATATGATGTAATTTTATTTTCACACTCTCATTACTCACCCTTCTTCATCTTTTCAAAATGTTCTTCTCAATCTTAAGGAGTCATACCTCTTCATGTGGTCGCTGCCTTTCAGTAATAATGATTGTTGCATAACTAGTCTCATAAATAATCATTACATAATAAAGGTAATCACTCCTTAAATAGATGATAATCACAGTTTTAAATGGATCGCTGCCTTTGCCCATAATATAGTAATAAATTAATATTCTCAAATTTTGAATTTTGGAGATCAACCCCTTGAAGTGGTCTCATATTTTATTTATTCACATATTTATTTCCAAGAAATATCCTAATAGAGACATAGTAAGAGAAAAAAAATAAAGATATTGCATCAAATTCAGATTTAGACAATTCTCTATAAATCTGCTATCCTCCACAAGAATTAATGGCAATCCAATAGTCAATGTCCTTGTGGGATTCTCCAGACACCACACAAGTAAATAAGAATGATGAGTTTCTCACAAATTTTCCATCATAAGAGATTTGGTAGGAACCCTCTACTCCGTAGATCCCACAATGTGTAGCACCATATGACGTTCACCTATTTATCTTGGAATGATTCACTTTATCCCTCTACTAACACCTTCAATCAAGACACACTCATCTTAGTGCTTTAATTTATCCCAACTAAGGGTAGAGGTAAACAACTCAATGTGTAATGATTCTTGACATATCCCTCTACACAGGCAATATTGGTCATCTGAGTTTCTAGACTTAGAGATCAATTCACTCCACACTAAGATTTTGAAGGATTGACAACATAAGTAATGTTGGACACAGAAAAATTTGATTGAAACTTAGCAATCAAGCTTATGGATTCGAGCCTTTGGCCATTTTGAAATATTGATGGCAACAACCCAATAACAATGGTTAGTTTACAAATGTAAAATAACAGTTTCAGGTCTAAACAATCAAGAAACTGGAAATCAGAAATAATATCCTACCAGACATACTCAAGAAGCTTATCCACCTAATTAAAGTAGATTATCAAACTCGTGCATTCAAACAGAGAATTCACTTTTTATGGAATGTACTTTCTAGTCTCATTGACCAAAAATGGTCATTTGTGGACATTGCTAAATTTTATTTCGTTCTTTCTCAAGAACACCAAGTACTCCTCAACAAAGACAACATTAACTCTAAGTAATAGAGATATGACCTATATCACACTGATCCTAGAGGATCGATGGCTGAGAAGTTAATTCAAGACTCACCCTACAACTATAAATGCTAATTCTAGTGTAAACAGGCTGAGAATGACCAGCTTTGGGCCAAAGGCAGGCAGAGAAGCAAAGAAAAAAGGTGAAAGAAACGCAGCTACAAAGAGGTATAAATTGAAAGTACTTTAGGCAAGGCTACATAAAATACTGTGTGGTAGAGGAAAACTGTCTTAAAAATGAGGCAAGTTGAGGGTGAATCAGCCTAAAGAAGTCTCCCATTGTAAAGGTAGGTGATAAGTCCCTCTACACTTTCTTTTAGGATGTGAGCATTGAGGTTACAAACCTCCCAAAATGACCACAAACCTTGTCTATTTATAGGAAAACCCTTCTACCTCAATACATTTCATTCCTTTATTTTAGTTGACATTGACCCTAACACCTAAATGGTCCCATATGTTAATTCAAAATCCAACAGCTAGGAAAACCTGATGCTTGTATGGAGTTTAGCTAGATGATAGGCCCCCTGGCGATGGGTTCAATGGTAAATTCACTTGTAACATATTTGTTGCCTGGGTTGCAAGTGGTGATTCCTCCTCAGGGGGCAAGTGTGTGAAAGAGGATAAGGCACAAGCCAAAGTTGAAAACCAGGTCAGTTGGGTGACAACAACTCAAACTGAATGGGTTTTTTTTTTGGTGTTAATATATGTCCATTTAGTCTTGGACCCTCTTCTCTCAAAATTTGGAAAAAAATCTTCAATGAAGAGAAAAATATTGAAACATATTTTTGCCTTTGCCCATTGAATATCAAATCTGTGATCATAACTACAGTTGTGTTGTCGAATGCTACATAGACATAGTCAGAGAAAGAAATGATACTAGAATACCACTAAATAGGAAATACTCGAATACCACTGAATAGGAATGTCACAACGAATAATATGAGTAGAAACAATGTTTACATGTTGAAATTAGATAATACATAAAGGAAAAAAATACTTTGAAGCCTTTTAACAATTATAACCAACTTTTTTTAACCGAGAAATGATTGTATACATGCATATTTTCCATGTATTGTCCTTGATGTGTCTAAGCAGTTATGGAGCAAATGCATTATAAAGGACCATTAAAATAACTGCTATAACAGATGTCATTACGTCTGAATCATCATGTGATACTACATCCTGTACATACATTCCCTGAAGAATGGATCCACCTAACCGTTCTATTTGTTGAATCCATGGAATGAATATGAGCTCAGCCACAGGCCCCTTGCACCACAAAACATCAAAATTCTGTTGTGGGCTAAGGCATAATAGTATAAAGTTCCTAAAGTTGCTGCAGCTGTCAAAAAGAAAAGAAAATTGTTCCTCATTGTAATGCACACTTAAAGGTAGTGAAACAAGAGACGTAAACTACCCTCTGCAACCCTTCCCTCAAGTGTGTTGGCTTCCAACATCTTTCTGACATACCTGAAAGCTTTTCTAGAGAAGTAAATAAAGTAACCAGAAGGAATGGTTCCAAGAAGTCAATATAAAGTCGAGCTGAGATGCCTCCCTTGCAAAAAAGTTCTCTTGCAATCATCAACTCATATGACATGTAAGCTTTCTCAGTATGACATGTAAGCTTTCTCAGTCATATGATTTTAATATCAACTCTTCTATGCATCATATTAGATAATGTGATATATGTGATGTCCCCTTACGGATTCAACTTAAATTTGTCTTAAGTATAGAGAAAATAATAGACAATAGGCTAATAAGAATAAGCCACTATCTGGTATAAATTCTAAAATGATAACTGATATAATTCAAATAAGAATATGCTATATTTCTGGTATAAATCTTTTATAATTTTCAAAATATAAAGATATATGTCATAGACTATGTTGTCTCCAATTTAATCATTTTTGACTTATGCATATACTTAATGTCTTTGTTGATCGCTTTGTCTGAGGTGCGCCTACAAGTCATACATTCTGATATTAGGCTGGTGTCTGAATGACGACATAGAATGTACAGTTTGATAGAAAAGGTCAATGCTCCCTTGGAGCCATCTTGCCTCCTATCGAACTGAGAATAATACAAATCCAATAATCAATGCCTTATATGATTGATTTACTGTCTCTTTAATATCCACGATGGGGGAGAACTAGTCATGTTCCTTGGTAGAAGACGTGACTGTTCATTTATTCATTAACTATTTATAACTAACCCTATTATACCCAAAATGAAATTTTTGGCATTCTGCGTACTTTGAGCTAAACAATAAAAAAATGCCATCGAAAGTATGTTTTAGGTCACACCAAACATGAAGTCTTTGTGGGTTTATGTCAAGGAACCTATGGTTAAAATTCTGAAAAAATGAAAATTAGGGTTTTACACCCCTATTTTTATGGAAACCCTAAAAAATAGGACCTTCTCGGAAATGATCGAAAATAATTCTAATAGGATTAATTGCCTTCACGATCACAGTGATCAAGTCAGAATTATCAAAAATTATGTTTTACTCTGGTGGGTCTATTTCTATTTTTTAGGAACAAAGTTAGGAGCTCCGCAGCCATTAATGGCAGATTGGCCAGTACCAGGTGCTGAAAACTAAACCTCAAAAGCTTCAACGAAGAAACCATGGCGAAAAAGGTCAAAAATATGTTGTTTCAACGAAGGAGATTCTCAAAACGGAAAAGGCCAAAATTTGGCTAAGTCTGGAAGGTGCACGTTTTGTCTACCAAGCCAAAACATAGTCTACAGTGGCTAAAAGCGCCCCTCTTGAAGAAAGGCACCCTTGGATCTCAGAGGGCAAATCAAATCATTTGGCACCTCCAACTCAGTCATCCTCTTCACTTTCATGCTGGCTCGACAACGAAACAATTAGCAAGATCATTTGATTCGGGGATCATTGACCAACTGTCAACGAAGTATGGAGGATCCATTGACGACAGAGATGCCAAATCAGAGAACTTCAAGGTAAAAGCGCCCCTGCTGCCCAGGGGCGCCCCTCAGTTGCATGCACCAAATGAATCCATAAGCAACAACTCTGTACATGATATCTTTCTAGCTTCCTCCCAGCTACATGATCAATCTAACAGCAAGTCCATAAGACACACCAGACGATCACGAGATGAGATCAAGCAGAAAAAGCCAAATTTGAAGAACTGGAAAGATAAGCCATAAAATGGCTAAGGCATGGCTAAAAGCACCCCTCTTGAAGAAAGGTGCCCTTTCCTGAAGACATCCAGATTCAGCCAGAATCTTCACTGCCTCCCAAGATGACCTTCTCAGCTATGACCTATCTCGTCAGCGAGACTATCAGCAAGAACTTCCGACAAATCAATCAACTGATGGAGGAGGTCAAAGTCAGGCAGTTCATAACATGGAGAAATCCAATCAAAAGCTAAAAGCGCCCCTGCTGGCCAGGGGCGCCCTTTAGTTTGAAGGACCTAAACTTGCCAGCTTCAACTGAGAAGTCAGTCATCCTGAGCAAGACCAAACCAGCTACCCGATGCATCATCAAGCAGAGTCATCTGATTCATCAAACATCAGGAACGTCAAATCAAAGCAAAGAGGGTTTGAAAAGGTCAAAACGAAGAACAAGTCAATGAAAATTGACTAAGGCATTGTCAAAAGCGCCCCTCTCAAGGAAAGGCGCCCTTCTTTCTGGAGACCTAAACTCAGTTTTCTGAGTTAGCCCCTCCCAGGCATATCTAATCATACTGATCCTGCCTCAACAACAGAACTGCCAGCCACTGCCTGAGATCAACTGAGCAACTTGAATCAAAGATCAAACAGGAGCACTTCAGCTTGCAAAATGGACGAAAATGATCAACTTCAGGGATGGACGCCTAAAAGAAGTCAAAGCAAAAGTGTTGACTTGAGTTAGCAAATTTGGAGCCAAAAAGAGACCAAACACTCCACAATCAGTGGAAATCATCTATTGGAACTCCAAATCAGGCCTGAATGATGAGTTATCTTCCATACTTAGTGGATCTTAACCCTAATCACCTTATATTCATGCTAGGCGTCCCTTTCCTCATTATTCTTTTTGTAGGTTGAAGGATAAAACATCAAGTAGCTCCCAAGAACACATTTTCATGATCTAGCAGGGGTTTTGGACGGATCTTCAATATTTTTGAAGATCATTGGCAGTAAAAGTATTCTTCTCCCAAGATTGCTTCCAGAGATAGATTATTGCAAAGTGGCAGTTTATAACTTCCAATCCATCTTTTGTCTACTTCCTCTATTTCTGTCTATATTTCTTTTGCATGTCACAGAAAACGACAAATTATCACAAATCTGGCCATCTAGGTATGATCAGCATAGCTTTTTCAACAAAACCCATATGGTAGATTTTTCCTGAAAAAGTAGCCCTGTTGCCCCTATTTTTTAGGGTTTCCGAAAAAAGTCATAATATTGAAAAACAGACAAACTGGGTTTGTTTGGCTTTGAAGCAAGAACAAAACCCATGTGTTAGATTTTTCCGAGAAAAATCACTTTCTGGTACCCCTGCTGCCTCTGCTACCAAAAGACTTTTGCATGCCAAAGAAAAACTCATTTTTCTGAATTTCTGACGATCTAGGTTTGTCTAGAAAATCATTCTTAACAAAACCCATGTCTCAAAATTTTTTGTAAAAAACTACCACCGGGCGAGGATATTTTTAGCATTTCCAGAAAAGTGTTAGAACAGGGTCAAGTGCCCAGTCAATATTCAAGGTTTTCAAAATGCAATACTCTCAGGTACAATACAGGACCAAAACGGTCTTATACCATGATTACCTAGAAACAACTGACACAGACTTATGGCAAAAAAATCCAGAGGTCAGTTCTGAGGATTTGGAGGGCATGAATCAAATCATGTTGCAAAACATTGAAGAATCCGGTTTATTTCAAGCAGCATCTATTCCAATCACCTTACAAAGCATCGAGCTTGTAACTGCTTGCACAAAGCATTACAACCCGACTACAAAAGAGATCTTGTCAGTAGACGGGAGGGTGATTTGCAGCTTGAAGCCGGTGGACATAGAGACTTGTTTTGCAATTCCACCATGCCCTACCAAGAAGGTCATATCTGTGACAGAATGCGAAAGGCATTCGAGGCTTCGAAGGATGAGTGTTCTCTTATAATGGCCCAACATTGGTTGAAAACAAAGAGGACCAGCTTGCCTAGATTGTTTGGGAGAGGAGAATTCAAAGATGAGTACGGAGTGTTAATCACCCTACTCAGCATAGTCACTGGACAAGAGGAGGGGAAATCCTTCCAGCCGTGGATGTTCTACATTATTGGCAAAATAATCAGCAGGAAAGAACACTACGACTGGCCCTCCCTGATCAGTGACACACTCCATCGACAATTCACCGGGTTTCTAGAAGAGCACCGTTTCCACATGTGTTCATACTTGGTCTACCTGATAGCCTTCCAAAGCGATTTCAGAACATTAAACACTGTGGGAACCCTGGGTGTGCAAAAGGTCCAAGAATACTTTCCTCGCTTGGAGTTCACTCTAGCGGAAAGACACTTCAAAAAGATAAATGACCTTTTCACTATGCACACTGTGCGTGAGTTGGACCATGAGATGCACGTATGTATTTCACCAGCAACTAAAGCAGCAATGGTGGACTGGGTGGATTGGTTCATACAATTCCCCACTTTCACCTACATACGCGTGTATGGCTATAATGGTCACCCCGCCATGATGCCACGCTACCCCTCAGATAGGGTAGTGTTCATGGAATTCCTGAGGCAGTTGGTCGAGGTTCACTCTTACCTTCGCATAAAGAAGAAGTATGCAGTAAACTTTCCTTTCCATATGGGATTCTACAGATGCAAGACTGCAGCCGATGCCAGGTTGATAAACCAGGAAATAGTGAGATTTAATCTCAAGTACCTCATTGATAGGAGGCCATCCTACAACCCCAAAGGCATCTTCGCAGCACACCTTGAGCAAAGATCATCACATGAACCTTTCATGGAGGATTTTTGGGTCAACTGCGAGGATGAGTTCGAAGTGAGAAGAAGGAACCATAGCAGATTCAAGCTCTCGCAAATTGTAAAATTCATGTCAGAGGACATCGAGGGTTTATCCGATGACGAAGAAGAAGTCATTCTTTCTTCCTTCTTCACGGGTCTAGTGGATTCACAACCACTCGGCGAAGTAGACTGGTACGCAAAAGAGAGTACATCTATTGAGGAAAGAACTGGTAGAGTAGTTCGACACAGTCAACTCTACCTTGACAGTAAAAGGACAAGGAAGGTAGTACTTCCCCAATCAGAGCCGCCAGCGGTTCAATTTACACTACCTACCTCGTCTAGGAATGCACCCAGACAAAAGAAGATGAGCTTCCTTCCAGAAGGAATGCGGATGTCAGGGAGCACATGGGGGAGAAAAGGAATTACCAGCACAAGCCGAAAAGAGGTATAGGTGGAGACAACCACCAATTTACCTGAAACAGTTGAGACTGCTACAGCTACACTAGAGCCATTGATTGAGATAATCAAGGCAGAGATGGAGCCCATTGTAGAAGAAGTTGTAGCAGAAGCAGTGCCTGTAATAGAAACAAAGCCACCTACTTCACCACCATCACAAAGGTCGCAAAGTCCTATTGATTTGGACTCGCCACCACGAGGCATTGCCACGGCACAGTCTCGTTCTTCCAGCATTCAGGGGGCCTATGCTCCTCCTCCCAGCAATTCTAGCCAAGATTCTATTTGGCTGGAAAGCTCGCTTGGGAGGAAGAGGGAGAGACCTTATCAGCTTGATTTCTCTAAATTCCATCATGTCCCACAAGACATGCCGGCAAAGAAGTTGAAGAAGCAAACACATGTAGAAAAGAATGAAGAGAACAAGGTTATCATAGAGACTGTTGCCCCGCCTGAAGACAAAGATATACATAATGTGAGGGTTGAGGATTTCACGCTTTCAAAGGTGAACCTTGGGAAAACCACTCGACAAGTGGAGGCAGACCTTCTCGGAATCGCCTCAGTGAGCGTCAAAGAAAGGATGACAAAGGATGGACAAGACAAAGAAGCCTTAAAGGCTGAAATCCGTCAGCTGAAATTGTACATTTCTAGTTTGATGCATGACATTCCCAACTCCTCGGCCTTGCCTCAAGGACTATTGGATCTCCCAGCTAAAAGAAACCATCACCAGTTGATCACATACGGCAAACACTTGAGACGTCAAGTGGATGAGTTTGTCGTCAAAGGGAGGTGCGTATTAGTGGAAGCATATCAGCTGAGAGACAAAGCACATGGACTTCGATCAAAAATCCAACAGTCGGATGCGAAGGCAGCTCAAGAAAGGCCGAGAGAGGAAGCAACAGTTGCTGATTTGCAACAGGCATATGAATTAGTTACAGCCATTGAGAACAAACACCATCTCTTTGAGTGGAAAGAACAGGTGGCATACAAGGTGAGAGCCTACGATGCCAACTCAGTGGAGCTGATTGACTATAGACGCTTTGTCGCCAATATTATCAACTTCACAAGAACGTTGGTAATATCCTTCCCTGAGTTAGAATATCAGCGAGAAGGAGGGGAATATGTTGAGCTTGAAATGGTGCAAACACGGTTCTAGGATGTCATCCGATCTTCATTCCTTGAAGATCCCAATGGCTGCAAATTAGCCAAAATTGCAGCCATGTCTGTCCAGTTAGATGAAACAGTTGCCCAATGCATAACCTATCATCAGTAGCTTGCAACGGGTGAAGAAATGCTTAGATGCCACATAGTCACTTTGAAAAGCATTAATTGCCCGGAGGCTGAAGAGGTCAATAACTAGATAGAGACTTTGTTGACCAGTGGTGAAGAGGTGTAAAGCACCAAGAAAGGACGTCCTACCCTCCAAATAGCATTAATTAGGACTGAAGTCAACTTGATGCCCCTTTCCAAGTTGACTCCAGATCTCCACAGATCATGCATGTCAAATCCCACTAATCTAGGATGTCTATTTGAATCCCACGATTTGTGGATCTCAGATCTCCTCAAAAGGTGGATGTCTATTTGGAGACACATTTGTAACATGAGTTCACTTTTAGTTAGCTGTCAGTCAACTGAGGTAGACTTCCAGTTTGACTTTTGTTTAGTTTCAGTTAACTGAAGTAAATTTCCAGTTAACTGTTTGCTCACCTACTTTTAGACATAGAAATAATATCTTGCTGATTGGCAAGAACTGTTTGTTAACTCAAGGAGATTTTAGGGTTGCCTACTCCTTTGAGTTTCTATAAATAAGAGCCTTAGGTTCTTTATTTGTTTAACCTTTATTTGCTAGCAAAATTGTTGCGCCATTGTTGCCAGAGTTAGCTCATTTATATTTGTTCACTCTTGGATGAGAGTTCGTTGGTTGATCGTAATTGTGCATGATTTTGTGCCTTTACTGTCCCAACCTTTGTAATTCTTTGGAGAAGCTTGAAGAAATAAATCAAAAGGCGAATGCTTGCTTGATCTAAATAATTGAGTGTTTTCAATGTCTTGTTTTCAAATAGTGCATTGTTTCAATCTCCTCCTTGGACAGGTGTCGTCACCTCCTTGGATATTTTGTCATCAATCATTATCGTATGATGTTGTTTAATGTTTTGTTTTGCAACCTAGACTTTGGACAGGTGTCGTCACCTCCTCGGGAATCCTGCTAGACAAGCCATCGTTCCTTGTTGTTTCCAGTGAGCTGTTTCCAAGCCTACACCTCGGATAGGGGTTCCTCCTCCTTGGCAAGTCTCAGATCCAGTTTACCCTAACGAGTGTTTGCTTGTATCGAGCCCTATCTTGGTATATATCTGAAGGTTCAGAGCCTCGGCCATATTCCATTGAGACGGAGGATTCAAGTGATCCAACCATACCATTTCGCTCCTATGCCCTCATGCTCTATTTATCTTGAGGAGGTAGGATAGTCTAGAAGTTAGTTAGTCGTAGTTAAGATCTGTGGAAACCAGATTAAAAGCTTAGCTACGACGCATTGGTTTATGCACCCTTGTGTCCTACCACTGAGTAAAAAAGATAGGAATCTTAGTACACCCCTTTTTTACAGTCGAAAATTAGCAAAGAGAGATCTTCCTCTCTATAATCCAAAGAGAATGTACTAACACACTTGCAATAGTTGTCTGTTTCCAATAAGCACTCCAGAGGTGCTAATTGAAACGCCAACAAACCCGGATTAAGATTATTCTTTCATGAAGTTGACTGGGTTTACTTGTCCATGATTAATATTATGCTTAGT
Source organism: Sequoiadendron giganteum (assembly GCA_007115665.2). Lineage (NCBI taxonomy): Eukaryota > Viridiplantae > Streptophyta > Pinopsida > Cupressales > Cupressaceae > Sequoiadendron > Sequoiadendron giganteum. The sequence continues at coordinate 552,404,046 of CM021107.1, read as the reverse complement.
CGGCTAGGTTTATTTGTACATAATTAATATTCCTCTTAGTCGGCTGACCCTTGTATATGTGACTTCACTTCTTTAGCACCTTCTTCTAATCAGGGAAGAATAGTTATAAAAATTGCCTTCTTCAAAAATGTCTTCTTAATGTTTTATCTATTTGACTCAGGGTCAAGTTTATGACAGTCACCCCTCCCTAGAGAATGCTTGCCCACAAGCATTCATGGATTAATGTGTTGGAGGATCTGATCACCTTCCCATGTAGAGTCTTCCACAAGCAAACCTTTCCATTGGATCAGGTACTCCTTTATGATCATGTTTCTTAATCTTCTTTCCTGAGTATCAATTATTTTGTCAGGGGCCAACACCAACTTACCTTCTTTGTTTAAGGGTGGAAGTTCAACGGATGGTATAATCCTTTGTCCCAAGGCCTTCTTAAGGCATGATACATGGAATACGTTATGTATTCTACTATTCTCGAGAAGATCCAACTCATATAATACCTCCCCAATGTGTTTGATTATTTTGTAAGGCCCATAGAATCTTGGCCTTAGTTTTTCAGCACCATTTCTTTCTAAGGATGATTGACAGTAGGGTTGTAGGCAGAGATATACCAAGTCTCCAACATCAAAGCTTCTCTCAACTCTATGTCTATCCGCATATAACTTTTGTTGGTTTTGTGCATGATGCAAATTATCCTTAAGGGATTTAAGGATGTCTTGACATTCTTGGATCCACTCTTTGGCTTTAGGTGCTCTACTTTCTCCAAGGGCCAAGTCTAGAAAAGATGTTGCCTCATACCCATAAAATGCTTTAAATGGTGTCATACCAATTGACATGTGATAGGTATTATTGTAGCAATATTCCCCTAAGTGAAGCCATTTGATCCATGTTTTTTGTTGTCCGACTACATAGTTATACAAGTAACCTTCAACCCATTTGTTTGTGGGTGATAGCTTGTACTTGGGGTCAGTTCGGTGCTTGATAACTTGAATAGTTCAGTCCAAAAAATGCTTAGGAACCTACAATCCTGGTGACTTACTATGTTTTTTGTAAGCCCATGGAGTCTAAATATTTCTTTAAAGAATAGTTCGGCAACTTGGGGTGCTTTATATTCGGATGAAATGGCAAAGAAATGGGCATATTTGGTCAATCGGTCTACAACAACATAGATACAATCTTTACCATGGGTTTTATAGAGTCCATTGAAATACTTTCCCACTTCTGGTTGGAAATGGGTAGAGGTTGTAGCAATCTAGTAGGGTAAGTATGTTTGGTCTTGTTTTGTTGGCATATAGGACATTCTTTCACAAATTGGAGAACATCATCCTTAAGGCCCTTCCAAGTGAATCTTTCCCTAAGTTGCTTGTAGATCTTGAAGTATCCCGGGTGTCCTACCAAAGGGGTCTCATGCATGGCTTTTAAGATTTTCTCCCTTAGTTTAGACTTGGGTAGAAGGTAGACTCTATCTTTGTAATAAATGATGTTGTCAACCACCTTATATTGTTCATCATTCACCACCCTCTCCAATAGTTTGCTTGCAAAGGGATCCTTTACATACTCTTCTAGTAGTTGTGCCTTCCAATCGGTGGAGATTTCAAATAGAGAGCAAAGGGAGGATTTCCAAGATAGAGCATATGCCACTATGTTTCTTTTCCCCTTAATGTACTCTATGTCAAAATAATAAGCTTGGATTTTGCTAATCCATTTTTGTTGTCATTCATTGAGATCCTTTTGCTCCAAGAAATACTTAAGGCTATTGTGATCTCTCCTTACAACAGATTTTCCACCCACCAAGTATTGCCTAAACTTGGGTAATGCATGCATTATAGCAAACATTTCCTTGTCATATGTGGAATATACTCTTTCAGTATCCTTCAACTTTCTACTTTCAAAAGCAATGGGGTGTCCTTTTTGCATTAAGATCACTCCAATCCCTTCTCCTGATGCATCACATTCTATCACAAATGGTTGGTTGAAATCTGGTAGGGCAAGGATGAGGCAACTACTCATGCTTTCCTTCAACTTGTCAAATGCTTGTTGTGCGTTGTCAGGCCATTTAAAAGATCCTTTCTTTGTGAGGCTTGTTAAGGGAGCCCCAAGATGAGAGAATCCCTTCACAAATCTTCTATAGTAGCTCTATAACCATAGAAACCACACAATTCGGTGAGGGTTTTAGGTGGGGGACAATCTAAGATGACTTGGATTTTTTCTTGATGTACTTGCACTCCCTTGGCACTAATGATGTGCCCCAAATATAATATTTCAGTCATTCCAAATTGGCACTTAGAGATCTTGGCATATAAGGACTCGGCTTCCATGATTTCCAGCACTTAATCTAAATGTTTCAAGTGGTCTTCCCATGTTTTGCTATAAATAAGTATATCATCAAAGAACACTAGCAAGAACTTTCGTAGTTGTCTCCTAAAAATATGGTTCATGCAAGATTGAAAAGTTGTTGGTGCATTGGTTAAGCCAAAAGGCATAACCAAGAATTCATAATGACCATAGTGGCAACAAAATGCAATTTTATGTACATCTTCTTCTCGTACTCGTATTTGATGGTACCCCGAACGCAAGTCAATCTTGGTAAAGTATACAACACCATGAAGATGGTAGGTAAATCGTCCTACTGCAAATGACTACTTCTCCTCCTCCAAAATGATCAAAAATGCTTCAATGATGTTAGACGCCAACCAAGAAGGTAGATAGGGCACAAAAATCAAAGCGCCTAGCCCTAGATTGAAAACACCATGTCTGTAAGAAGGTACGGCTGGCTGCAAGGAAGATGGTATGGCCCTAGCAAAGATGTTTGATGAATATAAATCGCAGGCCCCTTAATATATCCGCCTCCACAAGAAGAATAATCTTGAAAACCCTTGAATAAAGTCTCTAATCTGCACAAATTTGACTCCTGGATGAAGCCAATCGTGAAGCAACTTCAATTGATAGTCTCACAGCCTCAGATTGTTGATACACTGAAGAAGCTACGCTCTCCAACGCTGATACGCTCCAAAAAATATAGAAACATTAGCCTATGCTCTCCAAAACGCCAAAGAGTTCTTCAAAATAGTTTCTCAAATGCTCATATCCTCCAGTCAACCTCTTCTGGTTGCCCTTTATATTTCCTCTTAAAAGTTCGATTTCCTCTTTGCCCTAATTTTTGAACATTTAAAATAATAAAATATTCACACTTTTGGACCTTATAATATATCTTAAACTTGGCGCCCCAAATAATTAATTAAATGGTCCCCCTTTTATGATAAATATAAAGTGCAAATATAATGTTAAAATATAACATTAAAACATTAATTATTATTAAAGTGACCTTTAATAATTAAACATTATATCTTAGGCAAAATTCCTTATTACTCCAAGCCAACTAAAAACCGAGATCGATACTGCCAAAGATATCTCAATCAGGTCCTCTACTAAAAAATAGTAACCCTGGCAGCAAGACTTACTATAAATAGTAAGTATGAGAAATTGAGCTCTAAATCCTCTGAAAAGACCAACCTTGAACCTCTCTGAACTCTGGATAAGAATAATACCAACAAATACCAAGTTTCTACCCCCAAGACCCTCTATCCAAACCCATTAGCCTATGAGGGTCGACTGATAGGCTAATCCCACTGAATTACTGAAGTCTAATTAGAAGGGGACATTACAAGAATTGGATTAAACAATCAGCCCACTCCGGCATTGCCAACTTGGCATCTAGTGAAATTCTTATATGCAGCTCATGATCAAGATCTTGCACTGTATGCATCAGGAATAGATCATTCACCAGTTTGTAAGGCCGCTCAAACTTTGAAAACTCTAGATGTGGGTAATGATCATACACATTTTGAACACCCAAATTTCCAACGATAGTCAAACCTCTAAACTTGCCTTGAAAGGCCATTAGATATAAAAGAAATGATATCATGTGGAATTCTTGGGCCTTGAAGAACTTTGTCATCTAATGATTGAAATACCCTAACCAATTTTTTCATTTTGATTACACAGCTAAGTCACCCATTAGCGTTAGTGTAAACATAAACCAGCTAAAGGGAACCCTTGACTTTCTAATCAACCCAGATCCCAGTATGGGCAAGGTGAGAGCATACTCAAAGGGGGTCGTTAGCCACAAGAACTTGCTGAAAATAACTGAAAGAAAAGCAATCACTCTACCACTTATTCAGCGGGAGGACTTGAATGGAAAGAACAATGCTGAATTCAAAGATGCAACTCGACCACTTATACAACGGGAGTAGGTTGACGGCTCAACCGATCAGCAACATGATAATGCAGTACAATAAAGTAACAGGCGGCAAGCCGACCCCTTCCACAATCGTGGGAATTACAATGAGTTAAGTATGAAGGATGAATGGCCAACAGTACTACTGTTCAGCTTACAATATCATAGAAAGCCTGCCAAGCATACGTGATTAGAAAGTATAACATGCTGCAATAATTGTAAAGGACTCCCCTATACTCTTCTAAATTTCCAAGACTTAAACTCAACTCCCAAACCCCATTTTTACCAATCTGGTTATGCAGACCTGCACTGAAACTGCAGAATCAGCAACACAGAAATTCACAAAAATGAAGATAACTTCTTCAAAACTCGCCCAAACTTCATGAAGTAAGCTGCAATATATTCTAATACTATAGGCGACCAAGATGAAAGCATAAAACAAACTCAAAAGACCTCTGATTATTTGGCACGCAAAACCAAGCAAACACAGAAAGGTACGACCAAAGAGAAGGGGCGATTTGCTCTATAAAATTCAAGGCTCGGATATAAATTATGAGATTTGGAGGAAGGGGTTGCCTCAACCTTCTAAATGCATTTTCTCAATACCCATAAGCAGAATAAAATCGTCCATAAACATATGATTGATTATCTAGATCAACCACAGGCAAAACAACAACTGTGAAAATGACAGGAATACATGAACTCAAACTCCAAAATGCAAAACAGTAAACTAGAATCCTACTCTCAACTAGTTGCTATATTTCAAGCAAGAAGCCAAGCCTAGCTAGGAGGTATGCATCCCTCGAAGCAATCTTAATACCATTCCGGCAGCATAACTTTGCATAAAATTCAAGATGCTGAAATGAAGATCCCAAACTTCCTTATATAACTTTGCTAGGCACCTCTAGAAGCTTCCAGAAGGTGCGCTCCACTCACAGAAGCCCTAATTCCTTGTTGACTGTTGACTCAAGGAATGGTGTACCTTTTTTCCTAAGGTAAATCCCACGCCATTTTCACTTTTTACATTCTTCCTCAAGTGGCGTGCCTTTTCTCTAAATCAGCATTGTTAACAAAGGTACAAATTCACTTAAATTATTTGGATGAGGCGCCAACCCATAGAAGTCCCCTTTTTAAAAATGACTTAAGTTTGTGAAGCTAGACCAAGGGGGGAAATAATTAAAATAAACATTATTTTAATTAAAACAACTTATCTCTCCAGAACTACATCCATGCGCCAAATCAAATACTGCCAGCTGAACCACAAATGAGGCAAGTCAAGAACACTGAAGCCAACAAGACCACTGCCAGAAATAAAATTTACTAAAAATAGTAAATTCCGGAAGTAATTCGGATTATCATGCCAAATATACCAATGCGAAGCTCTCTGAAAACCCAGAAAAGAGCTGCCAACTAATCACCAAGATTCTAGAAGCACACTTCAACATAAGTTGAAATGCCCTCCTAGAAGATAGGAAACCCTAATTCTGCTTCCGAGTAGTCTACGGGTCACCAGGATAGACTAACAACCAACTGTCAGGTCACTGTTGAGAAGGGGACATTACAATGATGGAGACAATCATTGATCAATGTTGGCCAGTCATAGTGTTATGTTTTGTCAACAACCTGGGAATGACATAAAACATCCAAGGCTGGAATTTATTGGCCTCCGCTTGACCTATGACTCGGTTGAGCAAAGTAACCACGGCTGCAAATTCCTCCTTGAACTCGTTGTGCCTAACATTCCTCGACAATGTATTTTGTGTCTCTTTAAGCCACTTTTGAGCCATCCTTTTCCGGCACTTGTCCTTTTGTACATACCACACTCTTTCACATTATTCAATAGGTATGATGAAGTTCTTTGTCCATGGTGGTATTACAAAACACTTCTCAATATCTTTTGGCTTGAGGCTGCAAATAATACACCCATCTACTGATATGATTTCTCGTGAATTTGGATTGTAATGCTTGACACAAACAATTACAAATTCAAGGCTTTGGACCTGTTGGTGCGTGTTTTGAGTACGCCACCGAACACAGAATAAAAATGCCCAAAGGACACTCTTATCCTCTCTTGAAAAGTGCTTGCAAAAATCTAGTAGACAATACAATAACTCCAAGGTTTCTTTGGTCAGGTCTTGACATGTGGATAAGGCCAGTGGGCGTTGTGATTGCTGGTAATCACAAGGGGACTTACATGAAATTCTCTTTTTGCGGGTTGGAAACTTAGACGGTTTTATCCTTGAAGGCTCTTTCGGTGGGTATCTTCAGATTTTCCAAAAAAATAAAAAAAAGATAAGGGTTTAGAGATCTAAACTACGCCTAAGAATTCAAGAGACAGCAGTGAGTAGACAAAATGGGTAACCACACTTCGTTTCGCCACCTTTGGACAACTACGCGAAGCAGGTGCAATCTTCAACGGAAGTGATAAGAATTTTCATATTTGAATCGGTAATTGAAACAAACAGAAGTTAAGCATCCACGATTTAATGGCTCAGACTAACTTTACACGTCAAATGCAAATCATCCACTCGACAAAAGTATGAGCAAAATTTTATCCGCCACTGCGATCAAATCTATCACTCATCTAACCAACATGTAATGAAATGCTATTCTAATTCTACTCTAAGTGTTGAAGGAGAAATATTCAACCTTGCATACTACTTGAAAATAAAAGTTGTTCTTAGCAAATCATGCACAAGAGCTTTTATAAACGGAAATAGTTTCGTCGCAACAATCTTTTATTACTCACTTCACACAATACAAATGAGGGTCAATGAGTTTATATAGAGTTTCATAAATGGAATAAATGGCTCAGATTAAAAATGAGCCGACGGTCAAGATTTAACAAACGAAACCCTAATTAGGGTTTCCCAAAATAACTTCAGTTAACTGGCAATGAACAGCAATGAGTTGGCAATAGGAGCTATTTTCAAGGGACTATATCCCGATCCTCTCGAGCTGCCGTGTATTCGCCGAATCTGGACACGATCGAGGCAACCTCGTCCATGGTAACCTGCGGAAGCATGCCGATTCTGAATTCAAGCCCATCCATGCTCTCGGCGCATCTGGCGAAGGTCTCCTCCCACTCTGGTTCAGTCTTCTCAAAGGACTCTCTGATGCTCAAGAAGTTCGCCAATTTGGCCCAGTCCTGCCTCAAGATGGGCCCAGTGATGTAGAAGATATTTTCCTGGACACTTTTCTTCAAAACTTCCAACTGCAGGTCATTCTCTCGCAGCGCCTCTTTATCCAGGACATCGGCAATTATGTTGAGGATTTTGGCCTGAACTTCCTTGACCTGTTCCTCCAGTCTGATGCCGTCAATCTTAACCCTCTCCAAGACTTCACCTCGTGCCGTCAAGGCCCAATACCAAGTGTGGAAGTCATAGGCTGCTCCCGCTGCGATGACGCCTCCCTCTATCAATTCTTGCTTAGGAACTCCTTTCAGAATCCTAAGGCAAGGGATTATTCTGTCCTGCACGTCTGGAAGGCTGTCCCATACTTCTGCCAAAGAAGCGAACCTAGAAAGCAAGGCAGTGGCCTGGCCATAAACCAAAGTTAGCCGCTCCACAAATGTCTCAGCTTCAGTCCCCTTTACGGCTATCCATTCTTTGGCCTCCTGAACCGTGAGCCTGTTTTCTTCCATCTCTTTAATGGCCTCCTGCGAAGAGTTCGGAAGTAGAGGAGCTGCCGTAGTGTCCTGATCAAGTGGCTTGATCAAGTGCTGAATATATTCCCTTAAGCGCTCAATCTCTAATTGGCACTCCTTCCTTTTGGCTACCTCCTTCGCTAACCTTGATTTGATGGCGGACACAGAATTGTCCAAATCTTCCATTTCTTGGCCCTTAGTGGTTGGACCCAAGTCAATGGTCGTGATGGCGTAATCCTGTGGAGCCATATCCTCCTGTGGCTTGTCCACTGTAGGCACGGCGATTTGCACTGTCCTGTTGCCGGCCTCGTCTCTCTGTATGCTGGAGAATTTCTTTGCCGACTTTTTGGGCACGGTTTGAGACAGTCTGGCCAAAAAGTCTGCCGTATCATCCTCTTCTGGTTCATCTGCCGGCACTTGTACCTTTAGCCTCTCCTTCAGCCAATCCGGTATCGTAAGCTGCTCAACACCGTCTTCTTCCGGCACGCCTTCTCTATCAGGAACGTCTACAATTCCCCTAAGGGCTGAAATCATCCCTTCCTGAAAATCCTCATCTTGGGTGCCCACATTGTCGTCATCCGACTCCAATATTTCGGTGCCCGTGGGAGAAGGTGGCGCATCCTCATCTGGCTGAAGCTCCGCGTTGTTTTCAGGAATCGGAGAAGGATCCCTCATATCTGCCAGTGAAGCATCGGCGGTAGCCAGTATCTCCTCAATATTTCTGGAGGCGGCCGATTGAGAAGGTTTCATCTTTACCTGTTTCTGGACCGGCTCTTTGCCTGCAGCTATTTCTTTTCTTTTCCTAGATGTGGTGGCCTCTATCACTGGGAGGTCCTGTGATGCTCCCGCATTGGAAGAATAAGACTCTGCCTCGCTTAGCATATCATAGGTCAGGGTTATCTTCTGGCGCCTTAATTCTTGAACTCGTTGATCAACCCACCACTAAGTAAACTTGATGACAGGCCTCATCAAGACGTTCAAGTCAGCATGCTCTGCTTCTGACCACTGGACAGCGGGCAAAGCTGAATTCTCATCGAAGCGCGGTTGCGTCTGATTCTCGTCCTCTTCCAACTGATCTGGCACGTGACAAAATTCTGTTGCCCTGATCAAGCTGAGAGGTAATCTGGACCACATCCTCCGTCTGACCTCAAATTCATCCGCAGCATTTGCCCAATAGTCCTCCAGTTCGACCCTATGCTTGTACCTCCTTCCATCCACCATTTTGATGTGGTGATGGGGGTCGTAGTGATTTCTGGCCGGATATGGAGAGAAAGGGTAATGCTGTATCTCGATTCTGGCACTATCAGCTGCCTGTGATGACGGACATGACTCCAGCATGTTCCCAATAAAGAAGGGAAAAGTAACTGCCGCCTTTTGCTTTGCTCTTTGAAGACCCTGAAACTCTTCTAACTGCCTCAACACTTCGAGCAGGACCATCTTATTCGTGGGGAAGATGGGCAGACGGTACGGGCTTCTAGTGAATCCTTGAATTCTGATATACGTAAATCTTGGATACTGGATAAACCAAGACCCGTATTTACCGATTAGGCTTTTGGCTTCATGTGTCAGCCGCTGATGCGTCCCTCCCTGGAGTATCCTGGTGATGTACATCAGGAACGCGTCGTGGGCTCGTCTAAAATGCGCCTTCTCCCTCAGCTGGAGTTGTGGGTAACAGTCATAAGGTTTTAGCTCGTTCTCCTTACTGCCAACTGTGCCTTTGCAGATCAAGCCTGCATATCTGTAAGTTCTGGCCAACATATAGACGACGTAAGAACCCATATAAAACGTTTTGGTCTTCTCTAGATTGATAAGCTGGTGGTGAAGATTATTGCTTATCATCCTAGCCCAGTTGAACATCTTGACACCTTTTGTGAGGTCCTCAATGAAATAATACATCCACGGCTCAAAGGGTGCTCCCGAGGGACTGCCTGCCACTCTGTTCAGCAAGATAATAATATCTCCATAGTCCTCCTTGAAGTCCGTGCGCATCAACTTCTTGGGCATCTTCTTAAAGGACGGTCTAGGCTTGTCTAGCCAAGATTTGTTAAGGTTGGCGGCACAAAGATCAGGATTTTTGTCATATAACTTCTGAGCATCTTCCTTGGTCTTGTAGACAGTTTTAGGATATGCCGGAATGCCGAAGGCTTCCTGAATGGCCACCTCTGTCAGATGTGCCAACACTCTCCCATCAGGCGCCACAATCCGCCTTGACTCAGCATCATAGTGAAGTGCACACTCCACCATCAGTTCAGCACAGCAAAGTGCAGGCTGGAATCCGGCAGCTTGAAATATGCCATTTCTCACTATCCTTCTAGCTGCAGGCGTTGGTAAGGGTCCGTTGTGTCCATATATCCTCTTTTTAAATTCCACGAGATCGATGTGGCCAAGATCAGTGTCTGAGACATTTTTCCACTTAGACTTTATTCTGGTCTCTGGCTGCGATCCTTTACTTGCAAACTTCATCTGTGCCTGCCTGGATATTTCGCTTTGATCGATCGGCAGCCTACAAGCACAAGATACTTAACATTAACACAATATCATTTAAGAATTAATGAGTTTCGGGGTATAGCTTAGACAAAATCGCACTTTCAGCCTTATTAAATTAAAATTTCTGTCAAAAAGCAAGCTGAAAGTAATTAAATTCGCCTATCATGAATGAAATTCGTGCCGGAAACGAAGTAGAAGATAGAAACACAGCGCAAATGCGTTGTCGATTAACTTCCAAACCTCAAAGATCACGTTGTGGCTGCAAATGAATTTAAAAATTCAAAAAATCTGCCAGAAGAAGTGCGCCAATATGCTGGAAGTACGATTTCAGCAAAGAAATAAATTACTTCTCTCAAAAATCACGCCTGTCAATAAGAGAATGCTATCTCGATTCTCACAATGATGTTATTCTCACAAACTTCTCCTTCGAGAATGTTTTCCTGAAGATTCGAGAGAGATAGTTGCTTCTCAGCCGGAATTTGTGAAGAAATGAGTTGCTGAAACTCATTTTATGGCTGAGAAGTGCGATTTTCCTCAAGGCATTGCTTTCTTTCTTTTGATTTTCTTCCAATTTTTAGAAACGTTTTCTCCTCGGATTAGCAAACTTCTAATTTCACTTTCAGTTATCGAGGCAAGTTTCTAACTTTCGTCTCTGTGCCATCTCTGCTGAGATTTTCGAATTTTCTCAAGGAAAATTGACTAAGTGTTGGAAAATATATTAAATTAATTGTCCAAAATTATTTTTCCAACGTATTTTAAATCCTCCGAACATGGCAAAGTTTAAACTTATCTAAGGCAGACTAGTTTAATCTTCCAAATAATCTCCGGATTTTGAATTTTTAATTAAAATTCCCTAAGTGTCAGGGAAATAATTAAAAATATTAAAATATTAAATTCCAACCCGTTTAATCTTGATACATGGCTAATTTCGTTCGTCAGAGGCAAAATATCTCTTTTTTAAATTGTCTGCCTAGCCAAAATGTGCTCAATAGCTCATCTGCCAAATTTTAATTCTCTAGGCGGAGTTCTGACCTTTCTGGACATTTTTATTTTAGCCGAATGATTCATCTTCTGGGTTGGGCGAACCTGGAGACCTCTGCCACTTTGCCATTTTTTTACTAGCGCTTTAGGAATTTTCCAAGCTGAGAGGGGCGGACTTCATGTTTGCTCTGCCAAGCACTCTTCATTTTGTGCCAAAAAATTTCACTCCGTTGTGCTGGGGCGTGATTTTTATGCCGGCCAAAACCTCTTCTTCTTCTAGACATTTCTCCGTTTTTCATGCCTTAGGATAATTTTCTCTTCAAGAGTTGGGCGAATGTCTTATAATTCCTTGCCTATGGCGTATTTTATCATCCATTGGTCTTAGATTTTCCTTGCCATGGCGAATTTTATTTGTGCCTTGTCCAACGGAAAATTTCACTTGTTTCCATCATTTAATTCAATTTTCAATGAATTATCTTGCAATTTTATTCCCTTTCCAAACACCTTGGAGCGCACCCCTTCATGTTTTATCCTTCTCCACACTTCTTGGGGGCGGACTTTGTGTTTTTCATGCCATTTTCTACTAGGGGCGGACTTCATGAGTTTTATGCCGTTTTTTTCTCTTGATGGCGCCATTCTCAAACTTAGACATTTTTCAAAAATTCCTGCCATTTTTCACTTTACCTTGATTTTCTTGATTTCTGGAGACATATTGATTTTCTGCTCTGTGGGATCCAAAAATAGAAACTTTTTCCCAAAATAGAAACTTTCCAAAAATAGAAAAAGCAAAAAGCATCCCTAAAAAATAGGGACTCCAAAATGGCCTAAAAATGCCAAAAATCAAAAAAGCAAAAAGCAAAAAAGCAGATTCCCTAAAAAATAGGAAGTGTCAGAAACGACCGAAAGCAATGGCGATCTTCGTCCACCGGGTCTTCTAAGCATTTCTATGACGTTAAGGCCCAAAAACGAGTTCAAAATCTCAACTTAGCCAGACTGACTTTCAAAATTTTATCCAAATTCAAGACTCTCAAAGACGTTGCGCAGAGGGCGGAACCAAACTTGGGGGTCCCCATTTGCGATGGGGCGATGTGTGAAATAGGTCACAACAGGACCGAGATGGGAATAGAAGCTGCTGCAAGCAACCCAAAATGATCAAGATTTTTGACTATAGTGTTTCCTGCGCCTTTCAAAGCATGCAAATCAAACATTGGATGTACATGATGCAAGTCAGTTTCAAAGGTTCTCAGGAAATCGTAGAGCAACATAGATTTGGTCTTGATTTTTGTTGGAGAGTATTGCATGTTGAAAATCTTGACTAAGGCATAAAACTGTTGGCGCTAGAAAACTGTTGGCGTTTCTATTTGCACCTCTAGAATGTGGATTAAGAAACGGACAGCTATGCACGATTAGACTGCTCTTCAAATTAGGAGGGGAAGCTCCCTCTTTGCTGATTATACTTTAAAAGAAATACTAAACTAATTGCCAATCTTTTTTATCTCAATTGAGAGCACAAGGTTATAAAACTCTTTGCGTCATAGCTGAGGTTTTTTCTGGTTTCGTGAAATTTCAACTACAACTAGGCTTAAACTAATGACGCTTCTAATAACTCAGGTAAATTCAGAGCTTGAGAGTTAGAAGTAAACAAGGAATGATTGATAACAGAGAACTTAAATAAACACCTAAAGACTCATTGTACTTGATGACCACACACAGTAACTCACCAAACAATATAAGACAAGAATACACATCTACTCATGTCAAGCAATAGTGGAACAAGCCTCAATATGCTTAGTGTACCTTCATCCAAGGATAGGGACAAACTCATCTACCCATGGATCCAAGGATAGGGACTAACACATCTATCCAAGATCATTCAATATGCTTGGATGGGGACACACACATCTGCTCACAACAATTATGATTGGGGACAAACACATTCAATCATAATCACCGACTCGTGTGATTGGGGACAAACACTTCCAATCACTTACACCATCTTGCGAATGGGAACAAACACATTCATTCACACACAACCAAGAGTTGTGATTGGGGACATAGACATCCAACCACAAATACAAAGTTTGAGAACATCAAGCCCTCATTGTCGCATATGCAGCCACCATTATAGATCATTGCCACTTTGATCACAAATGATATGAGATGGTTGTCGCTGCCACTTGGAAACCAATCTTGGCTTTAGTCATTTTGGCACAAATAGTTTTGTCACTAATGCAATTTCATGACCCCGTCACTAGTGACTAACGAGAGGTCGTTGAGTATCCTCCAGCCTCAGGTGCCTCCATCCTCCAATGGATTTGCTAGAAACTTAGCAAATTTGACTTTTGAGACTCATTTTGAAGAAAGAATAAATCCTCCTCCTTAAAATGGATGTCGCGTACAAACGAAAATGCATCCAATTACAAACATTTTTTTTTTTTTTTTACAAGAATCTAGATCTTAAAAACAATATGATAAACTAAACCCGATTGACATTTAGAAGACCAATAAAAGGAAAACTATCGATTAAGCAATCTCCTACCTCAAGAGAATCAAATAACTAATGACATTGAAACAATATACTTCTAACCTCTCTCTTGAATAATATATTACTCCTTGAATGTGAGATAAAACCCATGTAGAACAATACTTATGAGCTGCCACGAACTAGACCCACATAGACAATAGTCGATACACTCCAAATTAACCCTTTGAATAAGAGAATAAGGCCCAACTATTCAGAAGATGGATGTTATGAATCCCTTCAAAAAAGTGTAGCCACACAGTTGGAGAAGCCACTAGAAGAATGGAAGGGTGCTTCAAACCAATAGAAATAACAATAATGCCAAAAACGCTTATTTGAGAAGGTACCACGAATCATAAGTTGTCGGTGTGTGATAACAATGCTCCAGCTAAATAACAATGTATCCTGCTATAACGCACCAATCAACTAGATTGAGTTTCTAGTCAAAGACAATTTGAAGTTTGTTGTCGCCAGATCAGGAAAAGCAAAATGGATCTCGGCCAAATAACACAAGCAATCGCCTGAATCCCTTGTTGTGTTCATTGTCTTATGTGTTGCATTTCTCTTGTTCAATTGATTAAATAATCTGATCTAAGAAACACTAACAACATAGCCAAACAACCTCCTATTTAATAGGGAGGTGTAATAACAAATATCCTGGAATACCATTCACGGGTATAACACACTAACCATTAACTATATTATTATACAATTAACCATCAAACCTATATTAGTGAGTTGTTTATTAACAAATTCACTATTACAATAGTAATTACCTTGCTATGTTTACATAATTACTAACACCTACATGAACACTAATTCCCAACACAAATTAGAAGGGAAAGCTCCCTCTTTGTTGATTATGCTTAAAAATAAATACTAAACTACTTCCAATCTTTTTATTCTCAGCTTAAGAGCACAAGGTTATAAAACTCTTTACGTCATAGCTGAGGTTTTCTAATTTCCAAAATTTCAACTACAACTAGGCCTAAACTAATGATGCTTCTAAGAACTCATGTAAATTCAAAGCCTGAGAATCAAAATTAAACAGGGAATGATTTGATTTAACACAAATACTTAAATAAACTCGCTTCTAGAACACACTTAAAGACTCATTGTACTTTCGAGAATTTTGAATTTTTTGACTTTTGACGACAATTTTTACAAAATTTTAACCACTTTTACAAAATGCCTTAATGAAGAAAAAAATTTAAATTTTGGGTATTACAGATCTGAAATGGATTCTACCTTGCTTCAAATTTTGAAACCATACGGCAATAGAAAAGAGTAACTGGATTGAAATACTAGATTTTGCTTGTTCCAAATTTTGAAATCTAGGGAAAATCAGAGGTCCCAACAGAGTTCACCAACAAGTTATTAGACCCACCATAGGTCAGCTCCATCAACTGGGTGATAATCACACCCACTATGAGTTCTCACATATACCACAATGTATATTTCTTGGGCGATCAAGGCAAAGACCAAATAGTAACCCATGCCTTGTTATCATCACACCTTCCTCACACAGGGTGTAATGATCCTTGCTACTTCTAATCTAAACTTTCTCTCTCAAAGAATATCGTAAGGGTTACCAAAGGCAAAACAAAGATCTTGATTACTATAACCTTCTAACAATTTAGGATTTTTCACCTAAAGGAGATGGAATAGACCAAAATGTCAATGTTCACACTTCTTAAACCACTGTAGAAATTCCCTTCAGATCTGGCCTAAGTTGGCCTCAAGGTATTTTGTCAAACACTTCACTTGCAACCTCTTAACTAGTTGTTTATGAGTTTTCAGTTTGCTTGCTTGTCTTCAATTGGTTTCAAATGAATGTAAATGATTTGCAATCAACACTATAATAACTAGGCAATGATCTAAAATGATAATACAACTTTTTTGTCTTTTTGGATGCAAATACATGAACATCTACATAAGAAAAGTGCACCTACAGCCAGGTAACATTTTTACAAACACTTGGCATGCATACTCAAAATATAATCAATATGAGCATTACATCAACAACTAACCTGCAACTTATCCCTCCTTTATTGAATGCAAATCTCTAATACAATATTAATGTAAAATAGCCAAGACTCTTGGCTTCACAATGAAACTCTATTACAATGCCAATCTGATATAGAATGCACACCTACAGCAGCAACTTCTTAAACTGATTTAAAAAAGGAAATCTACTTCAAAACACAAGAGGAACCTGATTATTAGAAACGCCCTTGATAGGAGATGATGAAGCAACCAATACCATTTCGAAATAGTCCTTCCACAAGCAAATTTGATGCTCTTATGCAGCCGCCCCTGTTTCTGATTTGCAGACTTGAGATGAATTATTTGCAGCCTTCTATCCACTCCAAATTACCCCCAAAATCATCACTAATCCATGTAGAATGGAGCGCTCCAGCTAGGGTATGAAATCAATGCACCAAAAGACCTCTTTGTATAAATTTGTGGCTCCTTATCAAGCTTCTATGAAGTCTGAGAATGATATCAGAATAGTATATGCTGCAAAATAGACCCTAGAAGAAGATAGAATGATGTCTACAATCAGCAAAATGATTCTTCATCCACTCCAAAACGAACTCCTCCAAAATTGGCCTTTGGCCACAAATTTTGATGCAATGAGAAGTCTAAAGCATAGTAACGAGACTCACCCGGACTCGCCAGAACTCGGCGAGTCCCAAGCCGAGCACCCCTAGCCGGGTCCTGGGAGCTCGGACTCGGCCATGGCCGAGTCCTGCCGAGTCTTGGCTGGACTCACCGAGTCTAGTAGACTCGCCAAACTCACCGAGTCCAAGCGATTCCATTCAGCTGCCCCCAGACCCCTGCAAGGGGCGTTGCCCCTTGACCCCACTGGGGGCGCTGCCCCAGACCCCCGCAAGGGGCGTTGCCTCTTGAGCCCATTGGGGGAATTGCCCCCAAACCCCCACGAGGGGCGTTGACCCTTGACCCCACTAGAGGCACTGCGCCTAAACCCCCACAAAGGGCACTACCTCTCAACCCCATTAGGGCAATTTCCCTGATACTTGAAATTATGGCTACTACATCATCCAGGACCTATCTTAGACACATTCATAGGAAAGATGCAGGCTCTTTTGAGCCATAGACTTCTAGTTATCGTTTTGAATCTTTTGATATGTCATAGATTTCATATTCCATGAGTTTTGTATACATTTGAGTCTTTGACTATATATCTAAGTGTGCTATTGTCATATTTGTTTGGAACATTTGATGTCATGGATTTCATATTCCATGAGTTTTGTATACATTTGAGTCTTTGACTATATATCTAAGTGTGCTATTTGCTTGAGCAACTCAGCTACAATTTGTGTTTATAGTTATACTTATATGATCGATGTATACTTGTGCTAGTGATGAGGACCTTGATTGGGTTGACTGGGTAGATAGAGAGGTTGAGGCTATAGCCATGGCAAAGGAGGAGGCTAAAGCATGAGCAAACACATCCAAAACTAATGTTGGTGAGGGTGGCATGGAATCACAAGCAGAGACTATGGCTGCAATTGCTACATCATCTAGGACCCACCTTAGATGCCTTCGTAGGAAGGATGCAAACTCCTTTGAGCCATAGACTTGTAGTTATTGTTTTGATATTTCATATTTGTTTGGAACATTTGATGTCATGGACTCATATTTTGTACCACGCACTACTCCTAGTTCCCAACCGTCGCTTGAGAGCATGGGTTGGAACAAGGACTCACATGATGCAACAAAAAAGACAATTGTAGACTTTTGGTACTACTGCACCATTCCCTTCCATGTAGCCAGGAAATTTTTTTTCGTTTAATTGTTCTAGAATTTATATTTAAATTTTATTATTTTAGAATCTACATGTATCTCACTATCGAAATCAAACTTAAAACTTTTCATTTTACAATACTTATGTAAGTAACTTTTCATCATCCAGGATCCTTAGACGCCTTCGTAGGAAGGATGCTGGCTCCACTATGCCATAGAGTCATAGACTTATAGCTATTGTTTTGATATTTCATATTTGTATGGAACATTTGATGTTATGGATTTCATATTCCATGGGTTTTGTATACATTTGACTAATTTTATATATCTAAGTATGCTATTTCCTTCAGCGGCGCAACTACAATTTGTGTACTTTATACTTATGTGATCGTTGTATACTTGTGTATGTGATCAAATTTGCTTTTATTTGTGTTGTATTCAATAAAGGGTGCTTGAAACAATTTTCAAATCCTTAAAAATCTCTAAATTTCTAGGGTTTTTTCAACTTTTTTTCATTTTGCCAAATCTGCGCCGAGTCTGAGTCCCGAGTCCCCGAGTCCCGAGTCAAGTCACCCTAGCCGAGTTTGAGCCGAGTCCGAGCCTCGTTACTATGGTCTAAAGTAACTCCTCCAATCAACTGCAACCCTTCAATAGACAGTATCACTACCTCAGTTATGCAATCAATGGGATACTTCGTACCCAAAGACCTTCAATTGTTGACTGCAAAAAACCCTAGGTTTCTCCAACAATCATATCAAAATATCCAGCATATCCCAAATGAGCCCCTTAAGATCCTTTTTATACTTTTCATGTGAGAGCTCAACACTTTCCTTGCCAATGTGGGATAAAAGATATATCCCCCTTTTTATTTTATTTTGAAGTGATTTTATGATATAATATTTTATTTAGTCACTTTGATTAAATTAATTAAATATAGTCACCTTTTAATTTTTTTATTTATTTGATAACTTAATAAATAATTAACTTAATTAATTTCTCCTTATTTCTCCACTTAGCCTTCGGAGAATAAAGGCTAAGAAATCACACTGACATGGCTACGAAAAAGGGGACATTACACAGGGAGCGAAGGGAATCGCAGATCTGTAGGATCCATGCCCTCGTATCTGGTTGGGAGGGCACTAAGGTTACTCCAAATCACCTACAAGCGAGTAATATCCAGGTAGACCACCATCGTTTCATCTCTAGAAGTCTGCAAATTCAATGCACCTGCATTATTCACCTACCTAGGCAAACCAACAACAATAACAGGCCAGAAAATGTCTTACACTCTGCTAGTTTTGTTGTGGTCAGTTCATACATGGGCTATTTGATTACTCCTTGAAAACATTTCCTATACCAGGTTTGTTATCAGCAATGAATAGAAACAATTGATATTTCAAATATCTATTTGTAATCCATTGATAGAATCTGCATCTTTGAATTGTGTGAGAAATAGATCTGTCAAACTCTCATCTGTGCATGTTGTTTCTATCTAATTTTATGACTAAACACAGAAATTAAAGCTCTGAATAAGGAGAGAACAATTTCCTACGAACCCTAGGATATTACAGTCAAGTGAATCATTTAGTGTTCCTCAAGATGTATCATCTTAGGTTTTTCAAGCTACCAGGATAGTAATGTTTTGGTCAACTTAAGTAGCTGCCTAGTCATAGTTTTGTAGATTTTGGGTAACTACTATTTTGTTTCGAAACTATAAAGAAATAGGGGAATGTAAGTTTTGATTTTAACTGACCTTGAGTAAGTCTACTATTTGAAGGATTGAATGCATATTATGGGCCACCAATGGTTGGGACCAATCCTCCACCAATCCCTTCCAATTGGCAAATGCAAAGAATGGATACATAGAATTCAAATAGAGCATATTGATGTGGGATCATTATTATCTATTTGTAAGGACAAGAATTTGATATTGTTCTATTCATATCACTGTTTATACATATGCATTGTAACTTGGAAAAATGTGGTTAGGAGAATTAATTTCTAATCAATTTATTATTGTTCAAACCAATATTCTCTAGTTGTCGAATATGGGTTCTGAATAAATTTTTATATGAATATATTATAATACAAACAATTGGGAAATGGATATTTGAAATACACTGCTATAATCATTTTATAATTGATCTTTTAAAATGTTAAACAGTAGAATTGAGTTAATTGTAATGGCTATAGACTAAATTATGATCTAATAAAGATAAAGGAAATTAGCTAACAAGCTTAAGAATCAACTTATTCAAATATTAAACAAAGTATATAACTGGTGCTGTAAAGCTTATTTTTATTCTAAAAATCTATAAGTTGACTAATTTTATTTAGTAGTTCATAAAGGAAGTAAATATGATCATAGAGGAAGAACTTGAAATCACAATCAGGACAAATATTTGAATGAGTTGGATAATCAGAAAATTCTTCACAAGCCTCCAACATTTTGTTGTAATCGTAAGGAAAACATTAGGTCTTATTTTTTAGGGTTATTAAAATTTTAAAGCCTGTTTTCATCATAATCAGTCGGATAACCATTATACACCTCTTTATGAATATCATATTTTTTTTATTTAACATGTCTACCTCTGCTAAAAACATGCATTACCCAGTAATGCAAAATGCAGATAATGAAAGATAAAAAGCTTGACCAAAACATTATTGGTATTCCATTCTGAAGATTCATCAATATGTTTATCAACAACCCAAAAGTGCTTATAGGGTTTCAAATAGATTGAATACGAACTTACAGTATTCGTGATTCCTCCTTGGTTAGAATCTGTAGGAGGCCATTTCCTCCAACATAGTACCTGACGTTGTTAAAGCCCTTGATAAAATAACTCTTCTCAATTTTCCTTCCAACCAGTCCTCCTCAAGACAGGCTTCCAATGCAAGTCTTGGAAATGCAAGCTGAAGTTAGAAAAAGAAGAAACCAAGGAATCAGAATCCACAAATATATTGTTTTTGGGAGGCAGAAATGATGCTAAGCCTGCTAGTCCTTTGCATGGAGTTTCTCATCTCAATGACGAAGAGAGCCCAAACACTGGCCTCCCAAAAATGTATGACCCACAAACTACAAAAAATAATGAAAACATACAAAGAGAATCACTTCGCAGCCTAATTTCAATGCCTAAACCCCAGAGCAAAATTTTCAACATCACATGAATGATCATTACTAAAGTCTAAAACCTTGTGGATACTCTAGGTAACCCACATAACAAACATGGGATCCAGAGCCAGTCTACTGACTCCTATGACAAATTAAGTTACAGATAGGCTGCATGGATTTAAAATAGCTTTTCAACAAATAGGATAGCTTTGAGCTTTTCAACATTGATAAAAGCTTAAGTTACAGATAATAGCTATTTTAAAAGCTAAGTTACAGATATTTAGCTATGAATGATAGCTTCGAGTTTTCAACATTGACAATTTTAAAATAGCTCCATGGATTTAAAATAGCTTTTCAACAGATAGGCTATAAATTTGAAAGATAGCTTTGAGTTTTCAACATTGACAGTCAAAATAATTGCTAGGATATTTTAAAACTTTAGATTCTTCATAATGTAAGTTACCTAGGCCAATTTGCTTCATAAGGCAAAGCAACCTGCAAATATGATAAATTGATAAGGGTGTTAGGCTCCCTTTGACAGTGTCCAAACAAAAGCTTCTTTCGAGAAAGCCATTCAATGCATAATTCAAATGAAGCATTCAATTCTAACAAAGGAAACTAAATAAGACATACATTTTGTATCAATATTTCAACACAAGTTTTAGCAATTAACATGACTCTGAATAGATCTCAGTAAGTTCGCAGAGCCATAGCTACCTCATGACATGAATTTGTGCATAACTTCTTCTTTATTGAATTTTGTGGACAAGTTTTTGTGAAGGCTGTGGTGATTGGGACTGGCACTTATTATTACATCTGAAAAAAATCAATTTTCAATTATGCTTTGATAAATGTCCAACCCTACTCCAAAGCTCCAATTTGAGCACAGGCAGGCAGGACGCTGGTTTGCATTTGTTTAAAAGTTTTTAAAGCCTTTTCAACAAACACATTTTGAACATGTTTCTCAAACAGCTGTACTCTCACTTCACATGCCTTATCTATGCTTCCACATTTTACATGCTCTAGGCTTGAAATACAAATATTGGGTATTTAATTGTCAAATGCATTCCAGTATGCTAATGATGGAGACCCCATCTTTAGAGAGTGGGGTGTTAGATTTAGGATCAGAAATGAAAGCAATCAGAAAATGCAACACATAAGACAATGAACACAACAAGATACCCTAGGAAAACCCTCCTACTCTGTAACAACCCCCAAACCGGGTAAACAAAAATTTTCTACTTTCACTAATAAGATACAAGGAAACACATTTATAATGACAAAGTAAATAAACTTTTCTTTTCATTCTAATTGAACATTTCAACATAAAGAAATATATGACACAATACATCATTGTTCTATTTTCCAAGTAAATAACAGAGTACGCTTTTCATGATTACTTTTCTTTCAAATAAAAAGCAAGGTAAGAATCTTACAAGTTTCAATCATAGCTCGGAAGCTTTTGAGCAAATAGGAATAAGACTGTCCAGGATCTTCCCTTTCAAACCTTGGTTCATCAGAAGTCTTTTGTGGAGGAGAAACATCACTCAGGTGCTTTTCCACCAACCACGGACTTATATTGCGGTCCCCCGCACATTTACTGTTAAGTAAACGGCCCTCCCTTCTACGAAGAGATTGGTTGGGTAACCGGTTCTGTATGACCAACTGAGCATAGTGTGTAATCCTACATAACTAAATCCTTCTGCCCTCACAATCTCAATCTAGCATGTAACCTGGACTACTGTGAACTGACAGTGTAATTCGTCTCACAGTCTAAGTGGACGTTAGGTATACTACACTACTTTGGCCAAAGTGTTTCGGCAGTACTTAAACTATCGGTCATCTATCACTTGCACTAAGTCAGGTTCAGTTTGACTTAAGGCTATCTTATCCTACGCGTAGGTTGAGTCCTTTCCGTGGGTAGTCAATCACCCTAGACTTCCTACATCAACTACTTAAACAGGAAATGGAATACAGTCAACAAAGGTCCCTCTAGTAACTCCTAACACGGAATCCTTTATCCGTGGAGTACATAGCTTTCCCTAGTTAACCTATTTAACTTTAAAGCTCTAGACTACCTTGGTACTGGTTCCACCCTCGACCTAGTATTTAATAACTAGTTCTTTTTCCTTTATTTAAGGAGTTCAAGCAATATTCAAGTAATACAATTCATAATATACTTCTATTAAAAAGTATTCAAACATTTTCCTTTTCATGCTATTTCTTAACAAGCTTTCCTATGAATTCAAGCTATCTCTATTCAATAAGCTCCTTTAATGAATTTAAGCTATTTCTACTCAATAAGCTCTTTTCATGAATTTAAGTTAATTCCCAATTTAACATGCTTTCACTATAAAATGAGCTATACCCAATTTAATAAGCCCTTTCTAATGGATTTGAGCTATTCCCAATTTTAACATGCTTTCACTATAAAACAAGTTCTTTTATTCCAACAAGCTTCCTTATGAATTCAGGTTATTCCGTTTAACATAATTCTATGGAAAACAGAATCTTTCTAACAGTTACTTCAAGCACACTGCAAAACATAATCTAAGCAAGTAAACTCATTTTTAATTCAAATGACAGAAATACTAAAAAGACATTTCTCATGCCTGATTCCCTTGCTGCAAAATGAGTTCAATCAGTAGCTTCTACTCTTCCTCCACAGTCCTTCGCAGTCTTCTCCAAGTACTTTTCACAGCATGAGTAGAGTATGACTCTTAGGTTAATGTAATACAACAATGATGGATTTATGGCTCTCAACAATACAAACATAGCAAAGATAGTATATGGCTCTCACAATACAAAACAGCAATGATGGATTATGGCTCTCAATAATACAATCACAGCAAAGATAGTATATGGCTCTCACAATACAATCAGCAATGATAGATTGCAACTTTCTAAACAGAAATTCGTAATTTGCAAGAACATAAAGGAATTTCGTGGAAATGCAGCTCTTCCTAAGTAAATTCGGAAATTGTCAGTTGTATTTCATGAATGAACTGGGCGGCTATTTATAGAGCCCTTAGCCAACAATTTTCCACTCTTGCAGGCATGTAAATTGACAGAACTACAATTTGAATATTTCAACCTGAAATGTGGCAAATTTTCCATACTTACTCAGCCTTTGACAAGGTGATTCGACTTCCAGCAGTTCAAAGAATGTTTCAAACTTCCAAAGAAAACTGACACCTACAGGCGTCTCCAAAAATGGCGCCACTCATGAATAATGGCGGATAATTACAGACGAAAATGTCAATGCAACATACGCAGCCAACTGGCCTCTTTTTTGCCCACGCATTCTAGAATGGTGGCGACCAGATCCAAGGTGTGAGAGTTTGGCGCGGGTTCTTCCCTTCACTATTTTCATGGTTTCAGCCAGTATACAGTTCGCGTATTTTCCCGTGTGAAGGAATCCGCGATTTTCAATTTCTAAAAATGCTTTAAGATTTAAATCTTTTAATAAGACTATAGTCTTTATTATTTAAATCTCTCATAATGTTTCCAACGTATTTCTACAATAGTCTAAGGAATTCGAAATACTTTTATTACTCATGGTAAATGCATTATATTACCAAATGACTATATAAGTCAATTTTAATTATTTCCAAGGCAAAGTCATTTTAAATTATAAATTAAAATGTTATATTTACATTTTGCATTATATTAAATATAAACTATTATAGTTTTATTTTACCTTTATTTAAATATATGTATATATCTATATAATATTTAAATATTACTATAGATATATCAATATATTTTATTATTGGTAAAACTATAATAATGTTTATATTAAATATATTTATAAACATATCCATATTTACACTTAAATATATCTATACATGTTTGTATTTAATTATCCAATTACGTGTATTACAAGCTAGTTAGAGTACCCTTAATACACGTATTTGTACAAACATGTATATATACGTTTAACTGTAAATTCCAGACATCAGTTATAACTTATCAGTTCACATTTCACATTCAAGGTTCTCAGAACAGTAAGTCAGTCAACAAGTAACACCACTCAAAAGCATAACGAAGTAATCCAAAACTCCTAAGCCTAAGGGTGACTTATTAAGACAACTCAATCTGATTTAGTTCCCAAAACCCTTAGTGAAGTGTGTGTATGCTCATATGATCAACTTTACCGGTTAGCCGACCAAGTTCCTCTCCCGAGTGATGTTTCCCCTCCACCTGGAGGAATAGTTCCTGTCCCTGCATCCATTGGCACAAAACCACGGCAGTCACTTGCTCATAACATTTGCAGTATATATATATAAACCAAATATAAAACAAGACTAATTATTCTCCTTTATGCATTGCTTTATCCAAGAATAACATCAATCAAGAATACAGAATGAGCCAATCATAACATGTAAACAGATTCTCAAATTGATAACAAGGTTCAATCACATTTTATTCATTCAAAAACCTTCCTTACAATCAGAATGCTCTAAGCATTACTAAAATAGTAACTATACAAATTCCGGGGTGTAACATACTCGAGGGAGAAAAACCAAGCAAATATATCTCTTATATATTGAAGGAATAAGAGCAGAAATCTGCTACAACTCAGGCCCAACACAATGCCAAATTTGATACAATGAATAATAGCACCTCTCCTAGATGCAAAGATACAAATGAATATGTTTCTCCTTGAAATCAGTCTGCTGCTACAAAATGATGATCTGCTGCTACAAGATGATGATCTGCTGCTCAAGTATGAACTTTTTCTAGGAATGCAAATTATGATGAATGAACTTGATCATCAAATGAATGATCATCACCTTGTATTTATACAAAACTAGGTGACTCTTCATTTGGGTTGGCCTCTTTTAAGAAACAAGGTGAGTCTTCATAAAATTATTATATATAGCAAGTCCGACTTGCCTTGGTATTATTTATCCATCATTTTTAAATTTGAGAGAAAGATATCTCCCACCGCTATAACATCAACATGGGGAAGGAGGGGCAATGATGGAAATGAGGCCTAGGTCGTTGAATTTGGAACGCAGATTGATGGACGAGAAATGTCTCAACGACCTAGCCTCTGTAGCTCATTCCAGTAGGTTGTTGATGGAGGAGAAATGTCTCAAGGTCAAGCAAGAATCTGGTAGCTCTAAATTCTGATATTCTTAGATCTATTTTTTGTTTATTGTGAATAGATTGAAGCAGCAGCTCTAGGGAGATTGGTTTTGCTTCGTCTCACTTTTAAGCAATTTCTGCTTTGGTAGGGTTTCTTGCAAACGCTGCCCATTTTTTCTCATTGGCGTTGTTGACAGCATGACACAGTTTGTGCAGAATCTTGAGGTAAGTCACTTGCCAATGTGGTTTCGGAGATTTTTTGTTTTGAATCTGTACACTGCTGGATCATTTTCTGTTGTGTTTTAATTCATTCTAAACAATTCTGTTGTTATCTATCAGAAGAAGGCATCGGTTCTGTGGTTTTATCTGTGGCTGTTTTCATGTATGATATTATTGTAATACATAGTGTTAGATCCCTATTTGCTTCTTCATGTAGATATTTTTTGAACTGTGAAATGAATTTTATGTTTATTTGGTGGTTTTAATTTTTTTGTTTATTCTGTTTTCCTTGTTCTTGAGGTTACTTTTTGCAACAATTTTCCTACAGAATTATTAAGTTAGTATTGAATGGATGCTAGCTACTGCTGATTCTGTAAATGCAATGGTTGCCAACTTGCCACTTTCCAGAGTTACATGAAAGAATATAGGGTAACAATGAAAGTGAAATGATAATCTGCAGATCATCTACACAATGCACAATGCAGAATATATAAAACTTAAAAAATTTACATTACATTCTGAGATATATATATATTCAAGGATATAACTGATGTCTACTGCTCATTATAGCCTATCTCTTAACATTTTTTATAATATAAACAATTATACCACGATTGTGGAATAGACTTTGCTTACCAGACAACAATATATGGTGAATATACAGTTTTTGGCAAAAATAGTGACACTATTGGAACCCAATCCTTTAACAATCCTCAGACAATGGTATATGATATAAATGGTAAATATTTTCTTTTGAAAGAAATCACAATTACAATGTGAAAATTTGATTCTTTGAACAATCTCAACTTATTAGACAGCAGTTCGCTACCTTTAAAAATTTGCAGCAATCAAGCAACACCATACAAAAAATACCTCTTCTTCTGACAAAAATATTCATCAATGCTGTAATTCTTAAGCTGCCCTCTGAAAACATAATGCCCACTCAATACAATAGATGTATAAAAAATCAAAATGCCTTGAGACCGCAGTAACCATTCAACTGTAACGCTTCACATGAGACTGCAATCTACACAATTTTGATTTCCATCCAAAGAAAAATAATACATGTCCAATATGATTATATGACCTGGGTTCGAACACCAATTCAAAGAATATAGAGTAACAATTAAAGTGAAACGATGATCTGTAGATCATCTACACAATGCACAATGCAGGATATATAAAGCTTAAAACTTCTCCATTATATTTTGAGAATACAATGTTGTACATATCTATAAACAAATAACTAATCACATAAATTAATGTTCATTATCCTTTACTTCATATGTTCAACTTATTACGTTCGTTTTCACAAACCCTATACATTGTATATCATATTTCTTCACAGATTTGTGCCATTATACTAGCTCTTGTATTTTGAAGACCAAATGTCACAAGGCAATTGGCATGATACAAAATGATTAAAATTTTAAAAGATTATGTTAAATGACAAATAGCTTCGTTTTCCAGGTGGGTACATCCTCTCACATGGTTGGTTACTTGGTTAGGATTCAGTGATACAATTAGGTACCAATATGCTTTTGATATTATTACATTCTTTTCTGAAACCATGTTTCTATGTTACTTCAATGAAAACAGGGGTGCTACATTTGAGAGATCATCTTCCCACAAACAGATAGAGCTAGCATCTTTACTTTTGCAGCAATTTGCAACGATTCAATATCCTTTTAGAAGCAATTCTAGAATGTCTGGCAGGTCTATGCTTACAGTATCAAGTTTTTATAATTGTAAAGAAGAGTTCTCTCTACAAAATGATTCAAATCCTTTATATGTGAAAAATTGCATAGTTTGGCATTTGTCTCTTGTGGTCTCCAATCATCCATATTTTTTTCCTGGTGTTGTTTTCCATTGAAAGGCACACAAAGCGTCTACAATAATCTGCTTTTTATGCATCCCTAAAAGGTTTTAGCTGCTTTTCACTACATAAAGGTGCTCAACATTGTTTCTTCTTCATGTCATTTAACATAGGTAATGTCTATGAGCCTTCGCTTCTTCAGTCTTATCTGATTGATCAGCTCTAATGGAAAAGTAATCAACTCAATAATTTCTGCTTAAAACATTAGTAATAATCCTGGAGTTTTTACCAACTTCTAAATCACCAAGTTAGGGTTAGGGCTTTCACAATAACTAAGATTTGTAACACAACAGTAAATTCCCATGAACTAACAATAAGCGGAACAAGATTAAACAGCAGATCACACTCGATCACAGGAACAATGAACAGTAATCAATACTGATTATAAATTCCTGATATAAATGTCATGTTTGAACTCCAAGTCGATTGCCCAGCATAGTAATTGCAATAGAAATAGTCTTCTTTACATTTTTTCTGAGGTAATTACAATTACACAGACCTCATGTTGTCGCTGTTATAACAGTCCTGGTATAGATGAACTGTCAATGGTGACTCAGTCAGCAAAGGGGTAGCGTCTAGGGTCTGATATGACTGATTTCTCCTTGAATGACGCCTTAACTCTTCCAGACTCAGTCTCAAACCCTCCAAACAACAGATCTGAAATTTATAATAGTTGACTGGCAGCGATCTGGGTGTTGCTCAGCCTAGGGCAACCTATTTATTGCCGGTCTGCACCCTGGGACTGGACGATCTGATTAAATGGCTGGGCATATGGCGTCACCTGATGTGTAACGAAGTCCTAGGTGCTCCTCTTATATGCTTGTAAGAAAAGAGTATTTGTGTACTCGTGTATAAAAATTAGGTTTATACTTGTTTTGTTGGTATTTGGTTATAAACTCCTGGGAAGTGACAAAGGAGATGTTCGTGTGGATAATGGTATAGAAGTAGAGGAAATAACAATTGGAGTGTCATAAAAGAAATGACAAACCATAATAATACTGAATAACCTGACTGACCATCCCTATTAACAAGCTAGATAAATTAATGATAAATAAGTAGCCAAACTGAAAACACACATACAGAACTGGAGTTTGATACAAGAGATGACAATCCACAACAACACTTGATAACCTGACTGACTATCCTTATCCTCAGTCATGGCTAAGGAAATTGGGTATCTAGATTATCTTGTTTACAGCATAACCAACAAACCTAATACTGCTCAAATCATTGCAGGGAAAATCACACAAAATAGAAAAACAACATATGTGAACTATTTTCGGAAATGTAATATTTTGCAGACATAGTCATATCAGATTATCTTTTTGAGCACGGTTGACAGGATTAATTTGACACTGTACAGCCTCCAAATGCATACTCATAGATCTTATTTCAACCTCCCCATCATCATAGTGGCTGGCCTCTGCACTCTTGTGGGAAAGTAGCAATAAGTTGACATTAGAATGCAAATACTAATCATCCACTAAGGTTAAAGTATCCAGAGCATAAGTAAAGAATCATATTAAGGTGGCAATCAAAATAAGTTTCTCTTTCACAGTTTCCATCTAAACGTATAAACATTCCATCTATGTTCTCAGGTCATTTCTGACATGATTGTGAATATCAGTGGCAAAATTTTCTGAGACAAAAGTTGTGCTCTAGAGGATAAGTATACAAGCATTTTTATGTGAAAATCAAAAGCAAGTTTCTCTTTCAAAGATTCCATTTGTAGGAATAAACATTACATAGGCGCCCTCATTTCATCTGTACCAAGATTGTGAATGTTACTACCAGGACTTTCTCAGACAGTGAGCTTGTGCTCCAGAGCATAAGTAAACAAGCATTTTTATGTGCTAATCAAAGTAAGTTTCTCCTTCATCGATTCCACTTGAGGGGATAAACATTCCATAGGTGCCCTCATTTCATCCATGCCAGTCAATATGACCATCAAGATTTTCTCAGACAGGGAACCTCAGCTTCAGAGCATGAGTAAGTAAATATTAGATAGGCATTTTTATTTTATAATCAAAGTATAGAGCATAGGATTATATGAAGTGACCAAGAGGCACAGTGATGTCACCCATATGAAGATACAGCAAGAAGAACCATTAGAATTCTTGGGCGACTCTTCCACTCACTATTTTTTTCTATATTGGACAAGTTCGACTACAGATGAGCCTGTTAGCTACAGCCTGTTCCATCAGTGACAGATTTGACTTCGGTTGAACTAGTAAGAAAAGTTTGGCAAATTCCTCACTAATTCCTGTTCCTACAACTTGCAGAGGTCAATATCTGCATCTAGACTCAAAATGAGGTGTCTTTTTTATATTTTATAACTTTTTGAGAGGAATCCAAATATATGCATAAATATAACACTTTAGATAACTCCCTTATGTTGTTTTTGACCCTACAACAACACTGCATTTTCATGCTATCAACAATCCAACTGTATCCAAGTGTTTATCCAATTTTTTAGATAAAACGGTATACGTGGTAGTATAAATATGAATGAAACATGGTATACATGGTAGTGTTTATTCATATATTCTAAGTTTCACTGCAAATCTGTTTTTTTGCAAATAAAGATAAAAGAGAAAGAGATGTACAAAATAGCTTTTTCTGTACCACAAGGTCCCTATGAGTGGAAAGTCATGCATATTATATTAGTTTGAGTACAACCCCAGCCTACTTTCAAAGAAGGATGGGCAATGCCTTAAAAACATTTAAAGGAATTTTGTGATGTATATATTGATGATATATTAATATTCTCTAACTCTATTCAAGATCAATTACAGGACCTTGAGCAGCCTTTAGCAACCATCATAGAAAATGGAATTTGTCTGTCAAAAAAAAGATGGTAGGTCTACATCTTGACAAGGGCAAGGTAAGGCTCCAACAGCACATTTCAACAAGGATTCATGAATTCCCAGATATTCTTAAAATTAAAAAAAGAATTATAAAGATTTCCTAGGCGAAAGCAAGAAAACACTTGTAGAGACACAAAAGGAAAAATTGCCGAACCTAGGATGAAAAGTCAACATAGGCAATAGAGAATATTCAGCACAAATGTTCTTACATGGTCTGCAGTATTAAGCTAAGAATTTTCAACTGGGAAAAGTGAATATATGGCTATAAATCAGGCATCTTTTCACAAAGTGAAAAAGAATTATCACATATATGAAAAAGAAATTCTTACTACTTAAAAGAGGAAGTGAAAAATTCAAAATATTTGTTGAGTCTGAACACTTTTCAATCAGAACAGACAACCAAGCAATGAGGATTTAATTGAAGCAAAAACCAGATAAGAATTTAGCCCAAGGAAGAACTGCCAGATGGTATTTTAAGTTCTCAATTTATGACTTTGATATAAAATGGGTTAAAGGAGAAAATAACTCCCTCACAGATGCTTTAACCAGAGATTTCAAGACTGCAGCAGTTGTCAGAATAGATCCCATAGATCCTTATTTGCCAATTGAGATTTTAGATATTTTGCTAAACAGTTGACATGCTCACAAGTAGCTCAAAATGCTCAAAGATCTGGTAAGTGGTAGTTGGGATTGCAATATAGAAAAGAATGATTTCTATATCTTTCTCATTTGATATTGTGGTCAGACAATCACTATCAGATTGGTGATTGCCTGAATATAGGACAAAGATTATTATTCTCCATTCAACTAGATAATTTTGAAAATCATGCAGATGCGTGTGGGGCTGTTTCAGATCAAGAAATGACTGATTTCTTTAATTCTAGTAAGCCAGGATTTTCTTCGAAGATTGTTAATGACTGACTATATTTTAGTTCCAAAATATTACAATATGCGAGAATAGAATTCTACCCAGTTAATAGGATTGGCAGGCACGAGTCATGATCAAAGATTTCCGCGTCATCATTAGACATGCAAAAACTGCACGAGGATTTGAGTGGGACCAAATTTGGCAAGAGCATCCCATCACAATT
Source organism: Sequoiadendron giganteum (assembly GCA_007115665.2). Taxonomy (NCBI): domain Eukaryota; kingdom Viridiplantae; phylum Streptophyta; class Pinopsida; order Cupressales; family Cupressaceae; genus Sequoiadendron; species Sequoiadendron giganteum. The sequence goes on along the minus strand of CM021107.1, from coordinate 552,372,150 downwards.
CAATTCGATATTCCTAAACTGTAATAGCTACGAGAGAATTTTCCAATTGCAAATCACTCTGTAGCCCATCTCCATTTCAGAATGTCTAATTCCTTCAGAATTACTCTACATTATTCGATTTAATATTTTTGGAGAATAATTACTAGAAGTTTTCCAAAATCATTGTGTAGTTCCCACCTATATCGAAAATGGGTGTGAACTATACAGTGATTTTTAAAATTTGCTTATGATTACCACTACTGAAAAATATTACATCGAATTGAATATCAGGTAGACGATAATTTCGAAAGTTCAGTTTAGAATTCTGTAAATAAACCAGACGATAAACCTAAGCGAATTAGCTAACATAATTAAGATGGCTGTGTAAACTACCAGAATCCTTTGATGCCAGCCCCAACTGACTTTCCTTGAGTAGACCTAAAGCCTGAGACCTCCAGGAGAAAGAGCAGCATCCAGCAGAGTTGCCTCCACTCCAGCTTTGGCTGTGCAGCGCCAAATCCAGCCCATCCGCGTCCCACAATTGCAGCTCTCAATTTTTTGCCTCTTTTGGCCACCATTTTCGCTTGCTGCTGTCTGGTAAGCTTTGCACTGAAATCTAGTGCTTGCCTTTACTATCAATCCTCCACAAGCCATTCTATGCCCGCTTGCTAAATTTGGAGGACGCTCATACGTTGCAGATTAAGTCGTTCTGGTTGCCAATGACTTCATGAAGAGATTTGATTTAAAATCCTCGATTCAGTTTATGTCCGTTGATTTAACTAAATATAATAAGAACTCAAACCGTTGCTTTTTAATTTAAATTTATGTCCATCGGCTTTGTTGGAGGGAAAGAGGGACCCCGCGGCCTGTATTAAGAATTGATCCTGTGGACTCTAGTTGTTGTAAGAGTTGTATTTAATAAATTTTATTTTGTTTGGTTGATTTTTTTATAATTTATAGTATAAGGTATTAATAGTTGTGGAAATATTTTTAATCAATATTTGGTAGTAAAATGTTTATTAAAAATATATATTTGAAGACAATTTTCAAATATGCATTCAGTTTTGTAAAAATATTTGTGACATAAATTTTATTAGTTTAATATTACATGTGTGAAATGATATTTGTCTAATTATAATATGGATGTGAAAAATATTCATATTAATTGTGGGTAATACATATCCTCTTATTAATAGTTGCATAAATTTTATATAACAATATTAAAACGCTTTCAAAATAGTACTATAAATTAACCGTCCCATCAAAAAAGATATTGTACTAGATATCAATCAATCATGTCATAACAATTTGTAGTATCCATTATATAAGCTTATACTTTTAGAGAAGCAATATAGACTATATGTTTTTGTAGAGAACCTTATATGTTATATAAGCTTATATGTGTGATGTTTTTATACAAAAGCCCATCCAATTTCTATAGAGAAAAATATATATTTATATATCGATGATATTTTTATGCATAACTTCATTCATTTTATATGTGTGTGTAAATAAATAAATAAATGTGCATATATTATAATGTTGTCATATTGAAGCTCATCCATATATATAAAGCATAATATATATTCACACACACACACACACACACACACACACATACACAAGCATTATGTTTTAAATAAGCTCATGCATATAAACATAATGTTTTTATGTGTATATATGAAATGGTATTCAAGAATTAGATTTACACTTATAATAATCAATTTATACAAAACAACAAGATGAGCTTAATTATGTAATCAATTTTATCTCTTGGAAAGAGGTATTAAAGATCAGTTTTTTAAAGGGGTCAAACCCTTATATAAACCAAGACAAAGCTTGTTGGCCCCCCAAAAGATAACCCCTAGAGGTGCCAAGAGATAGAACCTACAACACACATTGAGTCCCCACTCCAACCAAAACCATTTAGGTCCAACCAACCAAACTTACATAATCTCTAAAACCATTTGAGCCTCCCCTCTTTCAAGATAGGGGATCCATATCATATTTTGGAGGACCTTTCCTCCTCTTCTGGACAATAGTCTAAGAACTTGACATGCATTCATCATTTGACCAAGAAGTCATCCAAAGAGAAACAACCTCCACTACCATCCAAAGAACCAAAGTAGAACTTGGTCATGTAGGAGAAGACCAAGTATGACCATCTATAGAAAAAGCATGTACATCAAAGTAACCCTGTAATAAAAAGTGGGATTAGTCATCATTGGAAAAATTGGATCATCCAAATATCATGAAATGGAATCAAGCAATCCTAACCTCAAGAGAGTAGGCACCATAATGTCAAGCCGCCCCTAATCACCTAATAATTGTGAAACATGCACAAGTGGTGAGGGAAAATTTGAAAGAGGATTAGTAACCATAGAAGGATCATTGACGATAAGTTAATGATGAAGAGCATCCTTCTACCAAGATGTCATAGTGCTTGAATATTTTTTGGTGCAAAGAACCTTAGAATTCAAATGAGAAGCATCAAAACTTTGGGTGATGGTGAAATGAAAAACCCTCATAATCTAGCTATTGAACTTGTTGGCACCTCAAAACATGTTGAGTTTCTTTTTATGTTATTTTTCTCTATTAGACTAACCCATGGGGGTGATCCCATAATAGTGGTTTACAATTTTTGGCCAAACTGGACACTGAAATTATTATTTTTAACTAAATCTTCACATTCGGGCACCTATAGTGGCTAAACCGTGAGGAATTTGAAAATGATGCAAACTAGAGTCTCATCACATTTTGTCTGTAGATTCTAAAAATATTTTTTTCAAAATTTTTGGAATAAGATTGCACTTCTTTTTCCATCTCCCACAAAAACTGGTTTTTTTCAGAAAACAACATTTTTAAAAAGTGACACTCACCATATACAACATAATTTTTTTTGCATGAAGGATAAAATTATAATTTTTTCAAATTTAGATTTTTAACTACAATATCTAGCACTTTCATTTGGTCTCATAGTTTTTTATTGAATATTTTTTCCTTAATAGAGTTTTGAAGTCAAACCAATTGCAATTCAGACATAGGCGGATTGTATACAACATAACTTTTTCTACATGTATCAAAATTCAATTTTATTTTTTTTAATGGATCAAAGAAATCAACACCCAACACGAACATATTTTTAAAAAAATTATTTTGATAATTTTCTATTTTTCCACATGTGCAAAACAAAGAGCTTGATTTTTGGTGAAAACCCTATGTTTAATAAAACTAAAAAAACACATACATAATAAAACAAAAAAATATTAAAATTATATTCATGGGATAGCTCATTTCGAGGACTACCATAATAATTTTAAATGAATTCATTTGATCCCCCAAAAGGTAAATCAAAAGTGATTTTTTATCAGCATTTTGATAGGTGTAAAGGAGACTCATTTATAGGTATGGTTTAAAACTAGCGAGGTTCTATCCAAGGGGGTTTGATCTAAGGTGGTTTGATCAAACCCTCTTCAATTGGAATCCTTAAAATGGAACTTTTAAAGGCTTAAATCATTATATTTTCTAAAAATATGTGATTTCAGCAAAAATCAGTTCCTCTCAGAAATTGTAAACCAACTTTGTGGGATCACCCATGGTTTTATGTCACCCATTGTTGATAACACATCTAATAAATATAATTTAGGTGGTTCTTTGCAAAATTTCAAGGAATAGTTTGATAAATCATGGAAATTTTAGCCTAGTTATCTTTTGAAGTTTTATGAAATTCACTAAGGGCTAAAAGTTATGTTTTTGTAGGATTTCTCTTTTAATCTAGCCCAAGTCTAGTTCAAATGGATTTCCAGGTTGCAAAATGTTGGTTTAGTTAGAAATCCCCATAAAAGGTAGAACATTAGAAAATTGGCTAAGAATAAGTCTTGTGAGATCCCAATGTCCAAGAGAACTTCACATTTTGATATTCATTTTGTTCACTTATATTTCCCTACTTTACAAGAAAAAGGTGCCCATTCAGCTTTCCGAACATTTTCATGTGAGCTGTCCACTTCCAGTTGCCACAATGGACTATCCACTTCATGCTAATATTATCTCACCTTGCTTGTGTCTTCATCACATCACCTTATCCAAAGTTTCCCAATCCATTAAGGATATCATGCTAATGTCACCTTTGTTGGTGTCATTAACAAAACTTTCCATCCAAATTAGTTTAGTATTATGTGTTTGGTGAAGTTGGGATTTTGGTTGCATTTCCCCACATGAACTATTAGAGGTTGATCTTCTGCAAGGACCCAATGAAGACCAACTTCTTGAAGTGTTCACATAGTGACCATCTTTCCAATATATCAAATACCAGTTTGAAGTCTTGTAAAGACCAAAAAGACAAAGATGCCAACTTCCCATGCAGCCTAATAAAAGCTCTAATATCCCACATATAGAGTTTTGTGAGGATCCAAGAGTCAACAAGACCTTGTGTGGATTGTGATGACATCCACATATATCTACTAAAAGCCTAACTTTTTCTAGAGCCATTTCAATCGAATTTTTCCACCTAATGATAATTGGATCCACTACATGGGCTTGATTGTTATGTTGCATTCTAATCTTGACCATTTCCCACATCCCATAGGGGGTCAAATTTTTACAAGAGGTAAAACTGAAGGATTGTCTCTCAGCTACTACCATTAATCATTTAACCACTACTACAACTACTCAATTTGATCTAGAATTTTTGTAAAATATTTTAGATGTTGGTTTGTGAGAATTTAATAGAAAAAAGTGATGCCCACATCTCATTTATTATCTACAAAGAGATTTTTTGTCATGCAACACCTCTTAGGTGCCATTTCAATGGATTTTTTGGGTGATTTCTCCTATTTATTGCACTCAAACCCACAAATCATCAATGTGAATGTATGGTACGGGTTAGGGTAATGTTCTTCCACATTTCATATCAGTTAGATTAGATTTACAATACAAACTTCATTTTTATGCATTTGTGGAGGTTTTGGCTAGGGTTTCTCATGTGGTACAACTATCTAACATTCTACAAACCTTCATGTAGATATATATTCCTTGGTCACCATTGTGTAGAAAAGAGGATAAAATTTTAGGTAGAAGAGCATAGTAGAGAGAAGAACTTACGTAACAAAACTAAAAGGTTCATAGTTTCTCTCTTTAGGTTAGCTATTTTTGCACTATAATGATCTAGGTTCATCCAAAAACTTATGATGACACTTGTAACCTTTGTAGATCAAATAATTAATGGAAGACTCGAACTTGATTGAGTGCCTCTATGTATTTAGTATCCATTTCTTGATTTTTTTTATTAGCTAGCTCCAACCAAACAATTGTAAAATTCTCATTTAAATATTTTGCAAGGTAGCTTCTCATAATGATAAAGAAAGTGTATGGGTATGTTCATGGATTACTAAGTATCTAATCTTTAATATTCTACAATTATCTATGATTCTTTGAATGTATGTGTAGAGCCTAGCTTACTTATGCATTTTAGAAATCCTATTCTTTTTGTCACATCCCCACATCCACCACTTCCATGATAGATGGATGTGGAAGAAAAGAAATAAATTTATAAATAAAAAGGGAATTTAAGAGAATGGGATGGATTATACAATGAGGGGTATGGGCCTCCATAAAAAAATTCAAAATGGTAGTCAATACAGTAAGGAAAGTATGGGAACCACTAGAAGGTATGGGACTCCACAATCTTTGCCAAAATTCCTCCAACATGCACCATAATAAGATATTTTAAACATGTTATGTACTATCATCAAAGCACAAAGAGACAAAAAAATTGTGAAGGAGGAAAAGGGACAAAAAAGAGAAGGGGCTTTGTTTGGGAAAAGAAAAGATAAACATGAGAAGAAGTGAATGGAAGGGAGGGAGATGGCTCACTAAGAGGAGGCAAAACATCATGGAGAAAGAACAAGGGTGGAACTAGATCTATTTGAAGAAATGCTTCCCTTGTAATACCATGATAGTAAGATACACACATAATTTATTTGTTGAAAATGTGATAGAACTTCTAGGCAAATGCTATTGGTAGGTGTAAAGAAAAATTCCCCAACCATTATCAACATTATTCATGCCTGTGCAAAAATGGGAGCTTGGGAACAAGGAATACAATGAGGGGAGACATGAAATGGTTTTGTTGAGAAGGCTAAGAAACTTTCAAGCAAACACGAACTTGGCAAGTGTAAATCTAGATGACTAGGGAAAACCATGGAATCTCTCTCTTGATATTGAAAATATGATTTATGATCATGTATGGAGGTGAAACAATTAGTTATCAAGTTTTAATAGTTGCATTGTTGTTAAAATTTAGCTATTATAGAAAAAAATAAGCTTCCATATAAGAAGCTAAGGTTTTACAGTCTATGTTATAAAAAAATAATCCTAAATTATCTTTGATTAATTTCAAATTATGATTCATTTTCTTCATAATTTATATTAGGTGTTGTTTATTTAAGGGTACAATAAATATTTTGATCATGGGAGATGTATGAATACTATATAGTTCAATTTTATATAAAATGAATAATATTTTGGTATGATTTGATAGCCCATATATGCTTAAATGAAATAGACAACAAACATAATTGTATATTCTATTTAAATTAAGTTGACATGAAAAAACAAGTGGAACTACGTGTTGGAATTTTGAAGAGTTCTTCATTGATTCACTTATTGGCAACATGAGCATGAGATACATAGTGTGTAGATACAATGTTGTCAACATTGTGGCTTGGTATGAAGATTGATGTTTAACCTGATTGGTGAAGCTTGAGTGTGTATGGAGATGATAATCTAGTGCATATATGCAAGAGGTTTTGATCTAGTGCAAATAGTTGAGTTAAAGAATTGGCTAAGTGTCATAAAAAAGTTTTCGGTGTATAGTGTCTCCAGTTTTTTGGTCCAAATTGGTCTTGCTTGAAGAATTTTTCTATGATTTAAGGAAATATTTTTGGATGTCAAAGGAGTCTAAATCCAATATTTTCATTCCTTTTGGTCCTCTGGTGCAGAAGTTATGAGTAACAAAATATTGGGTTTGCTAGTGACAATGTTTGCCAGTGCAAAGTATGTGTTTTGTTCATTCTACACTTCAACATAGAATAATATCTGGTCTTTCAAATTTGTGGAGATATTTACAAGTGTTAGTAGCATCTAAGTTCCAAGTGGCATGAATTTTAGAGGTCCACATGTTGGTTTGAGGATGATCAATTGGATTTTTGGATTTTAGGTCTCTAACGATGTGAACCTAATATGTTTAAGGGTATGCAAAATTTAAATCAGTATTGATGCATTATGTGGGAGTTTTTATCGGTCCATGTCGACCAATTTGGATGCATTATAAGTTTTTATTGTGGTGTGAAGTATGTTTTGGGCCGACAAGTTATTGTTTTGCATGATACATCTAATTAGGTCAACCTAATTGATGTTGCAAGAGTTTGCAGATGTAATGGGTATAAGTATAAGATCTTTTTGGTGTTGGAGGATGATGATAGTGAATATACAAGTATTGTTGATTTAAATTGTGTGAATATAATATGAACAAAGAATAGAGTAGAGTGTTAGAGAAGAATGGTATGAAGTGTGTAAAATCTATATATTGAGCTTCAGTGGAACTATAATTGGACTGCATACTGTAGATGCAATTGTAGTATTTCAAATCTTGGAAATGAGCCACCCCTTCTCTTATATCTTTCTTTCATTATGTAGGTAGTGAGTCCACCTGTAGTGATCATTTATATAATATGTTGTAACTAGTTATAATGTATTGTGAGCTAATCCTCACTGTGTTTTTTCCCTTTTTGGGTTTTCACGTAAAAATTTGGTGTTAATGTGTTATGTGCTTTGATGGTTTCTTTCATGTTTTCCTTTCTTACTGCAATTGAATATGCTATATGGAATGAATGTTTAAATGCTTAAGTGGTTTTAGAGAATATTGATTCACCCTCCCTCTTAGTATTTTGGGTGTTCAATAATTGGTATCAAAGCTTGGTTCCTCGGAAGAAGCTTAACCACTTGAGGAAGGTCTTCGAGATTGAACACATGGATGTTAGAAGATATCCTACTCCTCCAGAAGAAATTATTGTTTTTCGATTCACTAAAGAAAATTGCATGGCTGACATGAATGGAGAACTCAAAATAGACCTTGAAGATTTTGAAAGGACTAAAAGTGAGAACACATATATGAAGGACAATGTCAAGGAACCAGATGAATGCATTAGAAAATTGAGAGAACAAATCAAGAATTTTAGAGAAAGACATAAGGAGGTTAATGAGCAGTTGAAGTAGGAAAATAAAATAATTACTAGTTTGAAAGTGCAAGTTGAAGAAAGAAAAAGAGTTGAAGGATGCATGAATGCTAAGATGAAAAGAAAATATGTAGAATGTTCAAAACTTCAAGAAGTTGTGACTTTGAGATCATATATAGAGAAAGCAAAGAAACAAGAATACAAATTCAAGATGATCTCTACAATTCTTGATGAAATTATTGCAAATAAAAAAGGATCTAAGGATAAAGATGGTTTAGGGTTTGAAAAATGAGAAAGCTCAAAAGCAGATCAAACACCAAATATTGAACAAAAGAAGACTAAGGACAAGAAGAGTAATGGTAAGCAAGTCCAAAATCAAATGAAATACTTCAAAAGACCACCTATCAGACAACCAAATTCACAAAGGTACTTATCTCTTAATGGTTAATGTTATTCTTGTAATACATTTCAACATAAGGATATGGAATGTAGAAGTAGAATGAATTTGAATGTTTAATCCTTTTTTGGTCAGTGATTTACTTGCAAAAGACTTGGTCATAAGGCTAGTAAATGTAGAAGTCAAATGATGTATGGTTATAACAATGGTATTAGGTTTCAATATTTCAATGGCTACTATTATAAACACAATGGATCTGGGCACAAAGCTAATCAATGTAGATCCAAAATGGGTGGAAGTAAGCTTGTTCAAAATTTTGTCACTTGTTACAATTGCAATAGACTAGGACATATTTCCAAATTTTGTAGAAGCAAGAATGTGAAGAAGAATAATATGGTAAAGAAGAATATTCTGGTGAAAAGGTTGATCTAGTAGAGATAAATGGACAAGATCTAGAGAAATAAGGAAGAAAATGATACTAAGCCTGAGTTTGTACCAACATTTGGTGCAGGTGTTTCCTCTAAAAACTAAGTAGAAAGTATTAGCTTAGAGGGATCATTAACAAAAGATACTTTATAACCTACCAGAGAAATGGTGTTGATGCTTCAACACATTGGAAAAAGGTGTAGGTTGGCATGGTTAACCTAATGGAGAAAGAGTCGGTGGAAAATATTGAGTTGTGGAAGTTTGCAAAGCATTTGAAGTTGACTGTGCATACAGTTAGGGTTTTTTTATTATCTTTTCAAAATGTGAATTAGGACAATTCAAAAAGGTTTATAAGTGATTTTATATTCAATCTAAGTCACTTTCAAATGAGAATTTAAGGAGAGAAGAGCGGTGAAAGAGCGAGGTGAAGTATTTCAAAAGTTCTTACACACGAAACCCTAATCGAAAAGCTATCAAAAGGTATTTATAGAATTCTATCTTGCCCTAAGTTTTAAGAAATGTTTTGAAGTGTTGGAAAATGTATACACCACAAGTGGGTGATCCCACAATAGTGGTTGGTTTACAATTTTTGGCCAAACTGGACACTGAAATAAATTTTTTTAGCTAAATCTTCACTTTCGGGCACCTATAGCGACTAAACTGTGACAAATTTGAAGATGATGCAAACTAGAGTTTCGTGACATTTTGTCTATAGATTCTTAAAATATTTTTTTCAAAATTTTTGGAATCAAATTGCACTTTTTTTTCCATCTCCCTCGAAAACTAGTTTTTTTTCAGAAAACAACATTTTTAAAAAGTGATGCTCATTGTATAATGCATAATTTTTTTTCCATGAAGGATAAAATTCTAATTCTTTCGAATTTAGATTTGTAACTCCGATATCTAGTGCTTCTACTTGGTTAGATAGATTTTTATTGAACATTTTTTCTTTAATCAAGTTTCAAAGTCAAACTAATTACAATTCAGACATAGCCTGACCATATAACGCATAACTTTTTTTGTATATATCGAAATTCTTTTTTTTTGTTGGATCAAGGACTTCAATATCTGATGCACTCATATTTTTTAAATTTTTTTTGATAATCTGCTATTTTTCCACATGTGTAGAATAGAGAGCTTCATTTTCGGTGAAAAACCTATGTTTAATAAAACTAAAAAAACAAATACATAATAAAACCAAAACATATTAAAATTATACTCGTTGGATAGCTCATTTCGAGGACTACCTGATTCCAGTTGGGTTTATAAAGTCTCCACCATTTTCATGTTCAAAGTGAGCTCCAAAGTGCTGAAATTCAGGTTTTTATTGTGAATTTTGTCAAACATCAGGGAAATGGGGAGTTCGCTTGAACTAGGGGGGTTTGAGTGAACCCCCAAGGGTTTGAGCGAACTTGGGTTCGCTCGAACCCAAGTTCAACTGAACCCCCTTCCCAAAAGGGGTTTTCATTCGATTTTGTTCATACATGCAATTAATGGGTTCGCTCGAACCCTGGTTCGAGCGAACCCTTTTTGTTCCTTCGAACCATCTAGTTCATTCGAACCCCCAAAATGTAAAAATTTACCATGGGGTCATTTTTTTCAAGTTTTCCTTCCTCATTTGAAGTGTAAACCACTTTTGTGGGTTTACCCAAGCAGTTGAGGTAGTGGATCATCCCCATCCTAAATTCAAATGACATCTCAATAAATCCCTGGTGGATGATCCAAACACAACATTTTCACACATTCCATACATGTTGTTTTACACATAAAAGATGTAAGGATATAAATGCATGGGAAGTTGGAAGAATATGATCACTCTAAATTGGGTGATGTGTGCTTTAATGAACTAACTAGAGATGAGTTTGAGCTAAAATCAAAATTTGAGAGCTTGCTAATAAAAGTTTGATGTGTGGAACTATTTCCCTAAATTTTTCCATGATGATGTGTGGGTAAGGTATGCCTTCAACAGAATCCATGATAGATTCATCTAGCTTGATATACCTCACATGATCAATAAAGAGACAATCGAGGTTGTTATAGGTTTATGTTCAACCACACCAACTTTTATGCTCAAATCAATGAAGAATGAAATGGTGATGGAGTTAACTAGTGTAAAGTATGCCAAAAGAGCACTGATAATAAAAGACATCAAAAATATGGTAGTTAAGTATGCATCAATGGTGATTGGATATAAGATATGCTTCACTAACAAAGAGAATTTAATGTCCACAATTTCCATTAATACTACCTATGAGATGGTTGTGAAGGGTACAAATTATGATTTATGTCAGTTGTTGAGAGAACAATTGATTGAAAACCTACATAAGATTAAGGACTCAAAGTACACCCTTTCAAGTTTGGTACTTTGATCATCTGTTTACTATTTTACTTCTTAAATGAGGTTCTCAAAACTAATAATATAGTATGGTTGAAGGACATATTGGAAGTTTGAGAAAGTTTTTGATTGCAAGTCAGAAAACATCCAAAAACAAAGATGGTTTAGGATTTGAAAAATGTGAAAGATCAAAAGTAGATCAGACACCTAATACAAAAAAAAAGATCAATGAAGCAAAGAAGACAAAATATAATAAGAACAATGGCAAGATCCGAAATCAAAGAAATGAAGCTAGACGACCTCTATTTAGACAACCAAATTCTCAAAGGTACCCATCTTTCAAGGGTTTTTGTTATTCTTACAATAAATTTGGACATAAAGCTCAATGGAATGTAGAAGTAGAGTGAATCAAAATGTTTCATCCTTTACTATTAAATTATTTACATGCAAAAAATTTGGACATAGGGCAAGTGAATGCAAAAGTCAAATGATGAATGAAAATAACAATGGTAGAATGATTCAACATTTCAATGGTTACTATTATATATGTTATGGATTTAGACACAAGGCTAATCAATATAGATCTAGAAATCAATGGAAGGAATATTTTTCAAAAGAATGTTGTATTCCACAATTGCAATAAATGTGGACATATTGCTAAGTTTTGTAGAAGTAGAAACACAAGGATAATATGGTAAGGAGAAATGAACCAATCAAAAAGGTTGATCCTATTTAAGTAAAGCAGGAAATGGAAAAGATTCAGAGAAAGAAGAAAGAGACAGAAGACAAGGGAGAATATGTATCACCCTCTGATGTAGATGTTTCCTCTAGAAACTAAGCCAAGAGTTATGGCTTAGGGGGAGCTTTAGTGAATATATTTTGTTCCCTACTAGAAAAGAGGTGTTGAGGCTGCAACATGAAGATATGAGATGAAGACCAACATGTTTGATCTACTAGTGAAAATTGTGGAAGAAAATATGGTATTGTGGAAGATTGTGGAGCTTTTAAAGCTGGCTATCCATATAGTTTTAGGGTTTATAGCTTTATGAATTGAAGTACTTATTGCAAAATTAGGTCAAATTGAAGGGTTAAAAGTAGATTTTCTAGAGAAAATTCATTTCACCAAAGGAATTTGAAGAGGAGCAGAGAAGTGTGAAGAAAATTCAAGATATTCAAAGTGATACAAGTTTTACTACATCAAAACCCTAATTCAATGAACAAAAAAAAAGGTATTTAGTGAATCTTGTGTGCCCTAGTTTTCATAAATTATTATTTAAAAAGTAGTTTGAATTCATATTAGAATGGCCACACCAAAAGGTATAGATGTTACAAAGAAACCCCATCCAAATTTGAAGAGATACCTTGTGAAAGCCATGAAAGATGACCCATTATGTGCTTTCTCGCATATTTCGTATGGGGTATTACCAACATAGGACATTAGGGAATACATTCATGGAAATATGGACTAGCATTCCCCCAAAAAGTTAACTGATGTATGGATAGATGAATTAATTGGTGAAGACTTCACCTTAGAGCCAAAATATTAAACCCTAGCTAAAAAGAAACTAGATGTGTAGCAGTGGCTCCCAAATTTATTTTATCAAGTGGATTAGAATGGATCCAAGCAGAATTCATGGTTAGTTTGTTTGGACTAAAATGCCATACATGATTACAAAGGAAGTTATAAGAGAGGTCATCGGTCTATGATCCACCAAACTGATTCCCATTTTGAAAGCTATTCAAAGAAAAGATGTAATGGAAAAAAATGGTCCTCCATTTAATTAGAGAGCCCTTGTTGTAAATACAATCACAAACCCTTTTTTTAGGTATGTTTCCATGGTCATTCGTTACAAGATTTACTTCAAAAATAGAGATAACTCTATTTCTGCCACCATAATCAATGTGGCACATGATATAGTAGAGAATGGTGCAAATTATGACTTGTGAGTTTCTTAGGAAACAACTAATAGAGAATCTAGAGGAGATAAAAAAGAAGAAATATGTGTTTAAGTATGCCACATTAGTTATGTGCTTACTCTTCCAATTTTTGAAGGAGGTTCCTATAATAGGAAAGGTTAACTAGATAAGTGGAAGGCCCATTGCACACCAAATTGTAGATTACATGAGGAGACTTGGAGACACTAATACATAGGATGATGCCCTTACTACTTTATTTTATAGTATTTTAGAGAATAATACATGAGAGAGAGGATTCCTAGGTGAATTGTGGAAAAGTATAAAAATGATATCACATTCTTGGTTTCCACAGATCATTGCATTATGGAGGAAATAGAACCTACATTAGTTTAGGTTTCATAATTGGCTTATGAGGTGACAAAGGTTGATCTTAATGGCTATGCAAACATTCTATTAAAGATTTTGAAGGATGAGACAAAGCCTAGGTATGGGACTTTTGAAGAAAAATCCATGGAAGTCCATATAAAACAAAAGGAACCACAAATCAAAAAAAATATTGATGTCATGGTTGACATATATGCACAAGAATGTGGAATTTCAAAGGAAAAGGTGTGGTGTGCTAGAAAAAGAGCAAGAGCAGTTATGGGTGTTGGAGAAGCTTTCAAGAGTTCAAGAAGATCAAGTAGAGCTACTAGCACACCTCCCTTTGTACAAAAGTCCTCTGAGGCTTTACGTATTGCTAGAGAGAAGAGAAAAACTACCATGAGTCCTCCAATATGGGAGAAATCCCCTCCGGTTGTGTATGAAACAAGTGTATAGAAGAAGAGGAGCACCACCATTGCACCTCTTGTTGCCCTAGCCAAAAGAATATTGAAACAAAGGCTGCAAGAGAGAAAGATATTGGAATAAATTTTATTGATGAAGAGGAAGAAATAGAAGAAGAATGACCATAGGTTGTTCAAAAAAGAAAGAGTGATGACAAGGTGAAGCTAGCATCAAAAGGATAAGAGTTGATATAGTTGATACTAAGAGCAGAGAGGAGATAGAGAAAGAGAAAGAAGCTTTCAAGATACACATAAGGGAAAAGAAGAAGGAAGGTGCAAAGCAAGGTGATTTGGAGAAGAAGAAAGAAAAGGAGACAAGTCAGAAGAAGTCTCTGGTGAATATAAAAAAGAAGAAACAAGTTGAAACAATAAGGCCTCACTCCCCAATGAAACTTGAGGCTATATTTAATAGCATTATATAGAATGAAATGTTGGCAGAGACTACAACATTATACAAGGATGTAGATGAGGTAGATAAGGCTACCATCGTAGAAGCAATAATCAAGTATATAGTTGTGCTTGAAGTTGAGATGTAGAATATCAAAATGGATATTCCTGATGATGAGCTATGGAACACTTTGTTAAAAAGGAGACAAGAGGCAATATAGGATCATGAAAGGTTGAAAGATGAAGCCTTGGAAAGAGTTGGTGCTCCTCTTTCCAACTATGACAGGGCCAGATTGGTTACCGTATATATTAAGTAGATGAGAACCAAACAAAGAGACAAAATTCTTATGGGAAGAGAAAAAGGTGATCTGGAGAGAGTCTAGAAAGAGATCAATGATAAAGAAAAGGAAATTGTGCAGAAGTTAGGACTGACTCTGGTAGATGAAGTAGAATTAAATGTTGAAGTTAGTGCTTTAGAACTCAATGTAGAATAAGTACATGCAGATGATGCTCAACATGAGCATGATGTCAATGAAGAAACTACATGAAACATCAAAAATTGGGTGCCCCACCTTTGAGGAGATAGGGTTCCTACTTCACCCTTCTTACATTCAAGGAAACCTTAGAGATCTCAATCCAAGGATGAAGTGGGGGAAGGAGATCTTGCAATAAGGTATCCTAGGGTTTGATTAGAGACTAAAAGGGAGTTCAAAACCAAGCTAGGGCTTGGAAAGACAAGAAATGAATGTAACATGCAAAGTGCTATGCAAAAGCTAACTAAATGACCTAGGAAATGAAACTAAAATGTAGAATAAAAGACTGAGAAAGTACAAAGGTGCACCTGAAAGAGTGATGAGGTTAAAAAAATCTCCAAAACCCCAAAATCTTGTTGTTTAATTCCCACTGGGACTCATAGGCCAGTCTGAGTGATTTAGTCCTAGACTAGGGTTTCTAAGTGGAAACATGAATCTGATAGTGGTGAGTCTGAATCTCCTGAAATGTGGAAAAATACTTGTACTAGGACTCATATGCCACAAGTGGCGTATCAGTACCACTCTAAATTTCAGATGGTTAAGACCTAAATCAAGTCCCCAATCTCTGCTCTTCCTTCCACACTTTTTTTTGGGATCTAAAACCTTGATTTGTAACCTATAGGTAACTTTCCTTGTAGATGACAACCTTGTGATAGCTTGATGAATCTCTTCAACCTTGTAACTTAATCTACAAAGATCTTCAAGCCTCAAGAAACCTAGATTTTTAATCACACATGTAGAGAGAGAGAAACTTGTTGATTTGTTAGGAAATGGGGGTTTTCCTTTGTCAAACCCCATTTGGGTAATTAAACCTTGTGATGAAACAATGAAATATGAACATGAAACATGATACCTTAGATGATGTATTGAAATGTAAATCAACAATCTAATATGAAGCGATCATGTAGAAACAGATCTTGATCTTGAATTTGGATATAAAATAATGCTTGTAAATGGATTTGTAGCGTAAGAAAATTCAAGTCTAGAAAAAATTAATCAATAAAGTCAAACCATAAAGCCTTAAGCAACAATGAAGTACAATCCAATTATAAAAACCAAAAATAACATAGCAATGTGACCTGTCTTCATGTCGTGGTTGAATAACCTCCATTGCCCTTCTTCGTTTTTCTATGAAGTAATTAATGCTCTCAATATTATCAATATGCACTAATAGCCTAAATATTATGACAAAAAAATAATGAAGAAATTATTATCTCAACAACGTTGCACCCTACATTCTCTAGATGGAGCAAAATGATAAATGACAACACTATTTATAGAGCCGGATGGAAAATGGATAGTCAAGGTTAGATGATTTTTATTTCGATCAATGGCCGAAATTAAACGAGATGAGGTAATATAAGATTGAAAGTGAAGGAGAATGAGGAAATTGAATGATTTTTTGAAAAAATCAATTAGTTTGAAGAGGAAAGTGTATAATTAAATAATGGAAACATTATTTAATTACACAAGGAAAAAATCAAGTTATCTTTTTGGTTAAATGGAAATTTAATTCAAAAAGGTGAGCAAAAAGGCAAGCCATTAATGATGATATGAAGGTCATAAATGTAAGAGGGCCCAAAATTCAATGTGAAGGTGTACATAAATACACTTTACAACACTAAATTAAGGCAAAATTAGGTCAATTTAGCATAAAAGGGTCCTAAACCTAATGTGAATATGTAAAATACATTACAACACTAGATAAAAGGTGACATTAGGTGCATTTTAAGGTTAATCATTCCAAAATTAAGTGTGAAAATGTAAAGGGATACATTTTCGGTTATCACACTACAACAAATAACAACCCCCTGAAAGTGGAAGATATGTCAATAGTGAATGAAGAAGAGGAAATGATCAAAGAATACATTGTGAAGGAAAATGTAATCACTCCTCTAATACAAAATTTTGAAGATATTCCTTCAGCAAACACAAAAAATATTACAAAAGAAGAGAATAATAATAGAGAACTAATGATAATGCAAAGCCTAAAGAAGAGAAAGTTAATGAAAAAAAAGAAGAAGAAGATAAAGAGGAAGATCAAAACAAAAATAAGAATGCATCTAGAGATGTAGATAAAGTCAAATCAGTTGAATTTGGTACTACAAATGATAAGGGAAAGGCTACAAAAGTTACAAAGATCCTTAGTGAATCTTCTAGATCCTTTGAAGATTCTATAAGAAAACTATTGAATTTATAGCCCAGTTTCCAACCAGTTGTGTCCTCACAACTACTGCAAGTGCCAATGAATCAAGGAAATGTGGAATTGAACAATGTTTCTCTTATTCACAAGTTACAACTAGGAGACTTGTTCCATACATCTGTTAAAAAAGAGATAATTTACTCACATCAAAGGAGCAGAGAACTAATGGATAAAGAAGTTAAGTCTTTGCATGAGATCATACCTGGATCAAATATAGACACATCTCTCTCTGGTATGGATAATCTCAAATTATTGATTGATTCCTTCAAAATATATGTATACAAATTGATGGTAGAGGAAGAGAAAGAGGTCGAGAAGAGGATAAGTGACAAAAGGATGTTAGAGATTTTAGAATTTTTGAATGATGTGTACACATGTGTGGGTGAGGCTAAGGAATTATTGTAGTATGGCATGAAGTGGCCTAGATCCTCACAAAGTATAAGGAAGGAAATGGACTCTATTGAGTCTCATATCAATGCAATCTCTAGTGCATATGACCCAGTAGTTGACCTCACTTGTGTGACAAGGAATATCATAGAGGATCTTCATAGGAAGTTCTTCCAACTGTAAGCTCAAAAAGAGCACATCATTTTAAAATTTGGAGAGGTAAGGGATTTGGTCAATCCCAAACTTACAATTATTTCCCAAGCTCTTTGCAATTCTGACAAGGCAAAGAAGATGAATCCAATACCTGCTACACTAGAAGAAGGAGAAGAAATTCTATTGGAGTTTGAAATGTAGATCAGGATACTTGTGGAGGCCAAGAAATAATGGGAACAAGGAAGGCAAGCCTAGGAAGACTAGTTGAAGAAATTCCAGGTGTCAACCACCTCTGATTGACACATTTCTTTATCTTTTTATGTATTTATGTTTAGATTCTTGGTAAATATGCGGATCATATAGAACAACTTTTCAGTACAATTTTAAGTTTGTGCTCTAATATATGACTTAGGGGGAGTCTATTCAATTTATATATATGACTACATTATTCAAGGGGAGTTCTAGTAGGAGTCAAATTAATTTCATATAGGCACCCTTTTCCCTGGATGTCAAAGGGGGAGAATATTTTTGGAGTTTTGTCATGTTACCATCAATGACAAAGGGGAAGATTGTTGGAAGTTTGAGGAAGTTTGTCATTGATGATGTTATTTGGAAACACTAGCATGGATTGTATATAATGGTATATTACAGTGTTGTCATTGATGTCAACATTTTTCTGGGACATATTGTTGTGGATCACCTTGATTAATCCTAACAAGTTTTAAGATGTTAAGGAATTCATTTCTACAAGTTGTTTTGGTTCAAAAAGCTCAGTTGTGTGAAAA
The DNA here is from genome assembly GCA_007115665.2 of Sequoiadendron giganteum. Taxonomy (NCBI): domain Eukaryota; kingdom Viridiplantae; phylum Streptophyta; class Pinopsida; order Cupressales; family Cupressaceae; genus Sequoiadendron; species Sequoiadendron giganteum. The sequence continues at coordinate 552,353,590 of CM021107.1, read as the reverse complement.
TATAACTAAGTGTCTGAATTGTCAGCTCAATGTTATAGTGTGTTAGTTTATGGGTACACACAACTCTACATAAGAATATTTTTCTTCATGCTTTTAACTTAATTTTTTGTGGTTGCTAGATGCATCCAAATCCAATATTTCATCTTGATTGAAAATACAGGTTGAGATATTTGTGTAAAAGAGTTCTATCTAGCATATTAAAGTCATTTTTTGTATAGTGTGTTTGTGTGGAAGATTTTGTACTTCTCTGTGGATGAGTTTTTGTTTTATGTCAAACTCACACAAAAAATAGAAATTACTTACTTCTTCGACCTCTCTGACATTGTGGCAACACTTTGATGAATATTCGATGAAAAATTCAAGTATTTTTGGCCTTCCAAAAGCGTGGGATTGTTATGCAGGGGTTTCAAGACATGAAGGAGAATAGAAAGTTGAAAAAAAATGAATGAATTTTTAGTTCTTTTTCGTTTAAATAGGATATAACGCACTTGAGTCATAATGCGAGCATGTTATAGGTTGGGAGTGACTGAGCTTAATGCTCAATCACTTCAAGCCATAACATGAGCATGTTATAATGGGCTCACGTTATGTCTTTTTTTTTTAAATCAAAGGGGTGGCCACTTTTTGGCCCCCCATATATTTTTGCACCCGCCCAGAGATAAATCCATTAGTAATCATATAGAATAAAATATCTTGATATATTATCTCTTACTATAGTTTCATATTTAGTTAAAGTGTTCAAGGTGAATATTTCATATTTTGTGACTAAGACCATTTTAAAGGTATTGGATTTCACCAAATAATAAAGGATAATAAGAAATTAAGAATATATTATTAGATGTATATATGTGGGTGTTGCTCTAATAGATATATTGTTGTCAACCATCTAGAGTCAAATTACGTATCGAATTTTCTTAGAGAAATTTTATAAATACTGTGTTATTTCTTTTAAGTTTAAATAATTTTGTAAGGTCTTATTTCAAGACATGATGTGGTCTAATGGATATTGATATAAAATTTAATAGAATCATGATTTTTGATCATATTAGTTGCATATCATTGGAGCCATATTGGGGCTTCACATAATTGTCACATTTTGAATAGATCTTATATTACTTCTCTTACTATTAGTAAATGTATCCCAATTGAGATTTTTTTTTACTAGGTTATCATCATATATGAATTCTTAAGAGGTTTCTCATTAGTACAATATAGTGGTTCAAGCTATCAAGAACCAATACATATGTGATTCCAAGTTTACCCAAATCATGTTGAATACATGTTATCACATTCTAAACCAAAATAAAACCCTATGTTATAAACTATGTGGTATTATCATCAGTATAACAAATGTAGCATGATATCCTTGATAGGTAACTTATAAGGGGTTCTAGAATGCTCACATAAAATTAGGAATAATAGCTATGGTGAGGTTTAATTTGAGATCTTGGGATACATGGATGAAGTGTCATGGTATAGGTTTACTAAATTGAGAATTTTTGTGCATTCATCCTTTGAGAGACATTGTAAGGAGAACTACGTGTGACTTCAAACCCATTTAGAAGCAGGTATGTAGGTAGTCCTTGGGAAAAGGATGCCCATGTGGCCTCAAGTTTAGAGGGGAGGGTTTAAGGAGGCGATAAATCCAAGATTGGGGTTTTTCCTAATTTGTTTGACCTATCCTCTTTCTTAGGCTTCAATTGAGGCTAGAATTGGTATAAGATGGTTATGAAAGAGTTAAGGAAACTAGATAACTCATATTTAATAATAATATAAAGGTAAGCTAACAAAATCTAATGAGGTGAATAATAGGTTTTCTCATTTTTTAAGGATGGTTTTTCCACCTTAAGATACACTTTGATTTGTGTTGAGCTTAGGAATGAGTTCATAATAGTGGCATTTTCTAACTATGAGGGTAAGTATTAGCAATAATATATTATGATGTGTACTGATTAGCTTTATAATATCTATCTTGTAGGTGTTGTGAAAGATTTACAGGACCTCTACTAACATGTAACTACAGAGAGAGTGCTCCCCATTATTAGAGATGAGGCTACAGACTACATGCCCCCACCCATCATGGAGCGGGACTGAGAGTTGTTCAAGCCATATTTCAGACTTGAGGGCAGTGTATGAGGGTGCTACTAGGGATCAAGCCAAGGCTTCCTATGAGGAGATCCGATCATCTCAAGGTCCAATGGAGGTCAAGAGACTCCATGTAGAGGAATCCAAGCTACAAGCATAGAGAGATTGCCTAGCAGAGGAGCACCAAGAGGCCATTGGACAAGAACATGGTCTACGATATGCATTGGATGCTCTTATCAGTTCACGCTCATGATCACATACCATCATCTCTCATTAGACTATATCTAGACAGATGTGATCAACAAATCTCGAGGGATCTAGTAGTCATAGGCCACCCTAGTTTGTATATTTGATGACATGTACTTAAAAATTTGATATATATATAATCATTTTGATGTTATGTTTATGTGTTTTAGGTTAAATGGCAATGTGATTTATCAAAAAATATTTGTAGGACTATTTAATAAATGTCTCCATGATTTAACATGCTTTATATGATCTAATTAATAACTATTCTAGTTTTCATTAGATGTAACATTGTGATTGGGTATGTTATGCTAAATTAAATGCACCTATGATCTAATGGTAGAACATTAAATACATCTAAGGATCTAATCTAACACAACACACAAAATGAACTTGAATAACATGAAACCTAAAGTAACTATCTAAAATAAATTTAAATAATTACTTTAGTATTCAAGTCACACAAAAAATTGTTTGTCAATAACGAAGCTATGTGAGAGCATATAGAATGTCATATACTAACTCTAACACCACTGATTTATCATTCACACTATTCAAGAAGATTAGACATAGTACCAAAACAAATGTGCGGTGTTTATAGGCTCCTTAAGAGGCATACCATCCATTTTTGTTAACATGTATGATCCAGACCCATAACTTTCATTAAATATAAGGTCTTAACCAATTAGGGCTGAATTTTCCTTTTTCAATTAGGTCAGAATTGATGTTACGTTGACTTTCAAATAACACCAAATCATCTTTATTGAATACACGAGGGATGACATGGTCATTGTAAATACGCTGCAATTTTCTAGAATAAGCTTGAAGATGTTCAAGAGCGTTAATGCATTGTTCATTAAGCATTTCAAGCTGACACAATCGTTGTTCCTTATAAGTATTGTCGTTAATAAGTCCTTGCAGAGCAATTCTTAATGAAGGAATCTCTAACACCAAGGGAATTATTGTCTCAATACCATAGACAAGATTATAAGGAGTGGTTCCAGTGGATTTTCTTATACTAGTACGATAAGCCCATAATACATATGTCAACTATGTGTGCCAGTCCTTATTGTGTTTGTTTACTATTTTCCATAGTATTTTTTCAGTGGTTCTATTAGTTAATTCGTCTTGACCATTAGATTGCGAGTAGTAAGGTTTTGAGAAACGATGTTGGATGTTAAGCATTTCTAGGAACTTATTCATGTCATTATTCTTAAATGGTGTCCCATTGTCCAAAACCAATGTGGAAGGAAGTCCAAAGTGAATAATAATGTGTTCCAATATGAACCGACATATCACATCAACAGTTGTCAAACAAAGGGGAATTGCTTTGACCCATTTTGTGAAATAATTTGTTGCAGTTATTATAAAGGTGTGCCCAACGAAAGGAGGTGGCATTTTTCCAATAAGATCCAGTCCTGATACTGAGAATGGCCAAATAGGAATTTGGTCCTGAAGCTCACAAGCGGGAGCATGAATTAAATTACTATATTCCTAACATTTGTGATATTTCTTAACATATTCAAAGCAATATTTTTCCATATGTATCTAATAGTATCCTATGTGGACAAGTTTTTGAACTAATGATCTTCCTCCAAAATGACCTCCATAAGCACCTATATGAGATTCTTCAAGTGCTATGGGGATTTCAGATTGTTTAAGGCATCTAAGTAAAATACCGTTAAAGGATCTTCAGTATAACACGTTGACGAGGATTATATACTTAGATGTGCATTTGTGAAGATGCTCTCAAGTAGTCTTAGTTGTCAGCTCAAGAAAGGTACCTTATTTTAAATAATTAAATATCACTACATACCATTCACTAGAGCTTTCCATTGTTGTTGATAATACTTCTTTGGCTTTAGATTCTATTGATGGTTTCATAAAGTTATGGACAATAAATGTGAAATATTTTGAAGGATCTTGAGTAGATATAAGAGAAGTTGCACTTGTCATTGCATCTGCATGTCGATTATCCTTTCAAGGGATGTTACCAATGGTAAACAAATCAAACTTCTCTAACAAAGTCAATGTGAGATCCTTATATTTTGATAATTTGTCATGCTTTGCTTTATATGTTTCGTTTATTTATTTAATGACTAATTGTGAATCATCGAATATCTTAATATTCCAGACTCCCAAAGTTAAAACAACACGTAAGCCAAAAATTAATGCTTCATATTCCACTATGTTTTTGGTGCATAGGAAGTTTAAGTGATAATATAAGGAAATAGGCTTTCCTACGGGAAAGACTATTACAACCCCAACATTGGAGCTTTTCCTACACTTAGAACCGTCAAAGTATAATTCCCATGTTTCTTCATCTGTCTTAATATTCAACACATTGTCATCAAGACATGCTTTTGTATTAGGTAATTTTCAAGGGGCGAGGGAGCATGTGCTAGGTGATCAGCTAGGGCTTGTCCTTTAATTGATTTTTGTGAAACACATTTAAGTTCAAACTTTGTTAACAATATAACCCATTTAGCTAAGTGTCCTAATAAATCTGTTTTAGCAAAAATATGTTTTAGAGGATCAAATTTTGTCATCACATTTATTTCAACATTCAGTAAGTAATGGCTCAACTTAATAGTAGTGAATACAAGAGCCAAACATTGTTTCTCTATTGTTGTGTATCATTTCTCATAATCAATCAAAGTTCAGCTAATATAATAAACGAGATGCTCTTTACCATTTTTATCTTCTTGAACGAAAAATGTTGCGAGAACATGGGTTGATGCTGTGGTATAAAGGATGAATGGTTTGTTTTGCATAGTGGGTTGTAAAATAGGTGGAGTGGCAAGATAATCCTTCAAACTCTCAAAACCCTATTTACAATCCTCATTGCAAATAAACCGAGCCTCTTTCTTAAGGATATGTGTGAAAGGTAATGTTTGATCCGTTAGGGATGCTACAAAATGATGGATAGCTTGAATTATTCCTTGTAAAGTATGCAACTGATAAATATTTCTAGGATGTGGCATGTTAACTATAGCATAAATTTTCTTCATGTCCACCTCAATGCCTCTATGAGATATGATAAAACCTAATTTTTTTCCACTATCTACACCAAAGACACACTTTTTTGGATTCAATCTCGTGTTGTGTTTTCACATTCGCTCAAAGATCTTCCAAAGGATATTCACATTGTCTTGTCGAGTTAAAGATTTGGCTAGAATATCATCAACATAGTCTTCCAAAATCTTATGTATGTAATCATGAAATATTAATGTCATAGCTCATTGATATGTTGCTCCCACATTCTTTAATCCAAAGGGAATCATTACCCAACAAAATGTTCCCTAGAGTGTTGTAAATGTTGTTTTGAATTGATCTTGACGGTTGATAAAGATTTGATTATATCCAAAAAATCCATCCATGAATGAAAATAAATAATGTCCCATAGTTGAGTCTACTATCATGTCAATATTAGGAAGGGAAAAATCATCTTTTAGAGGTTCTTTATTCAAATCAAAAAAATCCATACACTTCCTAATATGATTATCTAGTTTTGTGACTGCGACAATGTTTGAGATCCAAGGAGAATAATTTATAGGTCTTATGAAACCAGCTTCGAGGATTTTTTCAATCTCACCCTTAACTAGCAAGGATATATTAGGATTCATCTTGCATATCATTTGTCTAATTAGTTTAGCATTTTCAACAAGAACTATGTTGTGTGTCACTATCTTAGCATCAATTCCCAACATATCTAAATAGTTTGAAGCAAAAAGTTTGAGAAAGCCATGAAATAAAGTTGCATGGTTTGCTTGTTCCTCTTCATCAAGGCACTTTCCTATCTTAATCAATTTATATTTATTGTTTATGTCCATCAGTATATCAATTGTATCTCCTAAAGGAAGTGCACTTTGTTTCAGAAATTCAAGGTTGTATTCTTCTTTTCTCATGTCAATCTCACTACTTTCCTTTTCTCTATCTTTTTATTTGGTGCTAATCATAGCACATGTAATCCGTTTCTTTTGAGGAGGAGTTGATGGTTTTTCATAAACTACTAGAATTTATTTCAAGGCTTCATCATCTTCGAATTATTCCCATGATGGTTCAAAAGTCATATCAAGCAATTTTGAATGCTTCAAGGTGAGAGCTATTTTAGGTTTGCACATGATGGAATTTATGTTCAACAAGGGTCTTTTGTTTGCTTGTGTTATCTTAGAAGGAAAATATCCTAAAACACTTTTTATTTCTTGCATGTTAGGTTCTACAGGAACATGGATTCCTTGTTCTTTATTCCCACGTCCTTTTCCACTATAACCCAGTTGTTTCATTAGTTCACAACCTCTCTCATAAATTATTTCCATTTCTTTTGGGTTTGGTGGTTTTTGATAATCTATCTCATCAAATTTTAGTGTGTAGCTTGTATCTTCTTCAAGGGTAGATGAGGTAGATGCTTGTGTGTTTTCTTTTGAGTTATGTGTTGATATAACAATTGGTTGCTTTTGTTTCTCATCTTCTTTTCTTGTGATTATGTATTCTCCCATAAATGAAAGTGTGAATTCTAAAGAACCCCAATCATCTTCCAATAATTTTGACACCATTTCCATCTCGTGTTCTTCTTCTTTCATAGGTTATATTTTCGCTGTTGGAATCAATGTGTTTAGAGGACTTGTTGTTCCTTTTTCAGCTTGTAAACAACTTTAAGGCTTGGGGTCTATTTCAATTTGGTATAACTTGTTTTTATAGACATACTTCATTAAACGACATGAAGAGTTGAAGGAATCACATGCATCTCATGTATCCAAGGTCTTCTTAGAAGAAGAATATATGAAAGGTCATGAGGTATGACATGAATAGGAGTTTGTAAGGTATCCTTTCCAATAGTAATAGGTAAAGTGATCACAGTAAGTGGTTACTTTCCTACATTGTCAAATCCTCGAATCAATAAGGAATTAGGTTGAATTCTTGATTTGTCCATGCCAAGTCTATCTAAAAGGGTCACACTACACATATTAAGGGTGAAACCATTGTCAACAAGAGTTTTGTTTATTCCTAAACTATTATAAATGGCTATTATCATGAAGGCATCATTTTTATTTCTCAATTCCAAAGGAGGTAGCTCATGTTGATGAAAATCAATGTCTACATTAACTATATTCATTCCTTGCACTATGGCTTCCACCTTGTTTGCATTTATACCAAAGGGAACCACTACTTGTTGCAAGGTTGTTTGAAGCATAGTGTGATAATTAGGTGAATTCTGAATTAGATCCCATAGGGATATCTTTGTAGGAGTATTCTTAAGTTGCTTAACAAGATCATACTCCTTCCTATTATGTGAAGGAAAACGAGGAGCACTCGACAAGATGGGATTAGGCAAAGGTAAGGTTGTTGGAGTTGGATTTTTTGGTTGTGGATTGTTTTGAGTGTTATATGTATGAGCAATGGTATTATAACTTGATTATTGCAAAATATTGTTCTTAAGTGGTTCAAGGGTGAAAATAGGCTTGTTTTGAGTTTGAGGTTTGTGTGAAGGTGGGTAAAGGATAAGTTGAGGTTGAATCATGTTGAATTCTCTTATTTTTGGTTTGTTATAGCAAGCCTTAGTGGATGAACCTTTTGAGATGAAGTCCTCAAGGGCTTCATCTAACATGTCAAAGTCATCACTACTAAAAGGCTCTAGAGTTAGGTTCACTTGGAAAAAGAGATTTGACATATTCAAATAACTATGCTTTCTCCAAGCGGTTCATTAGTTTGTAGGTGTTTTCAGTTTTTTTTTCTAATGAATGCCAAATTTAATCTAGTCTAATTGAACTATGAACTAATGCTAAAAATGAAAAGAACTGTAACCTAATTCTATCCACAATTAAAATGAAAGTAAACTATGCTAAATCTAATGAAATGAATGTAATAGAAACTCTACAAATTGAAACTGATAACTAATAGCAGCAAATAGAAATACAAAAATAGAGAATTCAATGCTAGAAAATACAATTTAAAATCTATACTGGGACTAAATCGCTAGAGGGACGTATGAGTCCCAGTGAGGGTTTTTTCACAATTTTCAAAAAAAATTAAGTGATTTTTATGCTTTTTGGTTTGGATGATCTGTAGACTAAATGAAAATGCAAATTTCAGATAATTTTCAATGATGTAAGATGAAAAAATGTAAATTTTATTCACTTTCACTAATGCAAGATTTAGAAACCCTAGAATGCCCATTAACTAATGCAAACATTAATGTAAAGTTAATGCAAGATAAATCTAGGATGATAATGCACTCCAAATCAGAATTATGATGTTCTATATGTAGGTTCACCAAAATGAAAGGAAGAAAATTGTTTTGGTTATATTCTTGGGAGATAAAATAACAATCTTCTTCACTCTCATTCAAGGAAACCCTAGAGATCTCAATCTTAGGTATGCAAAGGAAAAAGAGATCTTGCTATAGGGTTTGATTATAAACTAAAGAGGGGTTCACCACCAAGCTAGGGCTTGGAAAGAATAATGAAATGAAAGAACTAATGTTAAAACCTAATGCAATGCAAAACCATTAAATGATCTAGAAAAACATGTAAATCAGAACAAAAGGTGAGAAATTAGAAGTGTGCCCCTGGGAATTTGAATATGCCTAGAATGAGCTCTAAAATAGTGAAAATACTAGAATTATGGAACACTAGGACTCATACGCCAATCCGGGCATATTAGTCCCAAACTAGGGTTTTTGGTCTAGAACAAGTTTCTAATAGTGTAGATTCAGGATCTATAAAAATCTAGAAATTTTCCTGTAGTGGGACTCATACACCACTTCTAATGTATTAGTCCTATTGTGATTTTTTGAGAATTCAAAGTCCATATCTATACTCCAATCTCTACCCTTCCTTCCCAAACTAATTTCTATATTTGTACCTCTAAAAAGACCTGCAAAATAGAATATAGAGTTGATTTTCTTATGGGGGGTTTGCCTAGGTCAAACCCCTAGTTTGGTAATTAAACCTTGATCGAAACAATAGATATTGAATGTAAATGTGAACATAAACCACAACCTTAAGTGTGTCTAAGATTAGGAAATCTGAAATGGAATGCAACCCTATTTTATTGTGCTAGAATGAGATGCAAAAATGAAGAATAAACATGAATGACTCACTTTGAGAGACCCCTAATCACCCTAAATGAGCCCTAATATATGCATGTACCTTCCTTAGGTTGAAAGTAGAGTGATAATGGAGGATGGAATCACTTAGAAAACAATTCATTAGGCTTCGCTTGATGGCTAATTGCATCTCCCCAACTTAGAATCCATCATGATTCACCATAGACAACCATAATCAACCCTTGAAAATTATAGATCTTGGATGAAAGTAAGCTTGATGACCTATAAAAACATAATAATGTTGCTCCAAGGTTTCAACTTTGTTGATTACTTGTTCTTGAATGCTTGGATCTTGAAATTTCTCTCCTAGATTCTTCCTTAGATGAAAAATGACAATAAAATCTTGTTTATATAGGCATCACACCTAATCTACCATTATTTGGATCTCCAAAGCTGACATCAACCAAAAAACTGAATTAAAAAATTAAATTTCCCACTCAAACCCTAAAAAGGACCCAAATGGGACTCATACGCCAATTCTGGTGTATGGGTCCCACCTAGGGGGACTCATACACCAAAAGTGGTGTATGAGTCCTACCCTAGATTTTACAGGTGGGTTGTTAGGAATTTTAGAATTTTTGATGATTTTGTCGAGTTTTTAGTTGAAATAAGTCTTGAGATCCAAAAGAAAGGGTTGTAGGGGCCTATTAATGATGATTTAAAGGGGTATTTAATGGAAGGTTGCTAAGATAGGTCCAAATTAAATGTGAAATTGTACTATTTTCAAGAGTGTACAATTTTCTACACTATAATTGGTTATCACATGGTATCAAAGCTATATAGGATTTTAGTAGGCTGCCAAGGTGAATTGAATTAATTATATTTTTCTATTTTGATCATTTGGGTATATTAATCATCTACAAGGAGGCATGTTGGCATTTGGAAGGAAGGATAAAAAATTGTGACCCCGATAAAATATTACAGCTTTAGCCCTTCATTGAAAGGATCGATTTATGGGCATTTTTTGGCCTCTTCAAAGCACACAGAAAGTCATATATTATTTGCAGGAACCTTTACTCTCATTTCAAGCTGATATTTGTTGTTGGTTGGGAAAGATTTGGACTTGATAGGGCACAACACTTCACCTACTTGTGATTCCACCCCCCAAATTAATTGTGGTAATCTTTCCATCACTCCAAAACTTTATGAATTTCTCCATCAATATCTCTACCATGGTTTTATTGCTTGGTCTCTATCATTATTTTTCCTAGTAATCGAGATTTTAGACCTTATCATGGCTTTTATCTATTGTGTTTTTTAAAACCCTCTCACATTTTTATTACTAACAATTCATTTTCTGCAGAGTGTTTGGAGGAGTGTTTATTTTTGTGGAGGCTTCTTATAAATTAGCTATGTATAAAGATAACTAAACTATGGATAGTGTTTGGAGAAGCTGGTATGGTTGTAAAGGCATCAAATTTCACTAGATGAAGGCAGATGTAAGGGGTGACTATAAGGAAGCTAAGGTAGCATAACAAATTCCTACATTAATCTTGAGAGGAGAATAGTATAATTTTTTTATAGATCTTTAACAGTTACAAAAACTTAAATAGAAATAGAGATAACTATCATGCACACAACAACATAGTAATTTATATGGGAAAACCCTTTTAGGAGAAAAACCACACTCCAAAAGCTACCCAATATATTATTTAGAAATCACAAAGATTACTAGATACTTGCAGAGCAAGCTTCTCATAGGAGTATCACCACTCAAAGATTCAGAGGTAATAGGATCTCTATTAGACTCTAAGAATACATCACAATACATAGCATAATACAAAACCCTCATAAAATAGGGTTGCCTTCTAGGGAAAGTCAAGCTAACGAAATATCGACCATCAAATATGAGACACAATGATGAATGGTCCAGATTTATAATAATAAAATATAAATACAATTTTCCTTTTGGGGGCACTACCCTCGGGCCCTTGCCAGGGTGTGCTTCCCCTGGACCCCAACCAAGGGGATGATCCCCTCAGATCCCTCATGGGGGATCCTCCCACAACCCCCATCATCATTAGATGAACAATACCTTATATAATTGCAAGGTTGAGACACATTTTCTAAACAAATCTCCCACTTTTTGAACACCTTGCAAGGACAATGAAAGGGTTTCATCATAATCTCTTAATGACTAGGGGTCGAAAGGCCCGTAGTCTCTTAACACCATTTGAAATTCTTTGTGCTCATAGGCTTAGTTAAAAAATCAACAACATTCATAAATGTCTCTACCTTAACCAAACTCACCTTTCCATCTTCAACCATATCTCTAAGAAAATGATAATATACATCAATATGCTTGGTTTTGCATGAAATGTCAAGTTCTTGGCTAAAAATTTCTCACTCTGACTGTCACAATAAATTTTCACTGCACCTTGTTTTATTCTACTATCTGAACACAATCTCTTAAGCCAAATAAATTCTTTACAAGTATGAGTATCTACCATATACTCTACTTCAGTAGTGGACAAAGCAACCACAACATGTCACTTACTTATCCAACTAATTGCACCACCAAATAAAGTAAACACATAAGTACTAGTGGAATGTCTTTTATCAAAATCACTTGCCCAATCTTAATCCATATAACCATGAATATCAAGGGAAATCTCATCTTCAGTCATATTATCGTGATAACATAAGGAATAATCTGAGGTACCATGCAAATATATGAAGACTCTTTTAACTGCATCCCAATGAACTCTACCATGATTAGATATATATCTGGAAAGAAATCCAACTTCTTGGGCAATGTTTGGTCTAGTACAAACCATAACACACATCAAACTTCCAACAACACTCTAGTAAGGTACTCTACTCATGTCTTCCATCTCTGATGGATATGTTGGATAGTCTAAAATAGATAGCTTTGTTCCAACTAAAATAGGAACACACAATAGTCTACACGCTTGCATATCAAACCTTTATAAAATTGAGTTAACATACTTAATTTTTCCAGGAAATAGCTTTATGTTCACTCTATCTCTTTTAATTTCCATCTCAAGAATGTGTTTAGCTGCATGAAGATCTTTCATTTCAAATTTAGCAACAAGTTGAGATTTCAGTTTTGAAATCATACCTTTCCCTCTACCAATAAATAACATATCATCAACATATAATGCAATAAATAGGAAATGATCACCATCAATTTTATTTTAAACACAATGATCTAATTTAGAACTCTCAAATCCCAAACTCAACACATATGTATCAAATTTTTAATACCACATCCTAGGACTCTGTTTTAACCCACATAAAGATTTCTTCAATTTGCAAACTAATTTATTTGTACCTTTCACCATGTAGTGCTTTGGCTGCATCATATAAATATCCTACTGCAAGTCACCATGAAGGAAAGTAGTTTTCACATCCATTTTCTCAACCTATAAATCATAAGCAACAACAATAGGAAACAAAAATCTAATGGATGTCATTTTTTCAATAGGAGAAAATATCTCACCATAATCAACACCCTCAACTTGAGAGTAACCTTTTCCAACAAACCTTGTTTTGTACTTCTCAATACTTCCATCTAAACCAATATTTTTCTTGACACCCATTTGCAACCAATAGGTTTTCATCCTTTAGGCAGTGGTTCAAGATCTCATGTATCATTCTTTTTCAAAGCTGCCATTTCTTCATCCATATCAATCTTCCAAAATTTTGCATATTCATACCTATTACCTCTTCTACTGATCTAGGTTCCTCCATGTTAGTATTCAAAGAAAAAATATAGCTCCAATCATGAGGTGAATACCTTTCAAGTGGTTGTTTGTGCCTTGTAGACCTACAAACAATCTAGGTAGGAGGTTCTTCCTCCTCTTCTAAAGATTAAAATATAGATGATCTCTCCTTAACTTCTTGTCTATCCATGTGCCTCAATTCAACTTTCTCTAGTGTAGAAGGAAATTGAATCACATCTTCTTGCTTACTTTGTTTTGGTTGCAATGTAATAGAAGAAGGCTTAGTTTCTCTATAAATAACACTTCTACTATGTATTGCCTTCTATGCAACAAGATCCCAAATCTTGTATCCTTTCACACCATAACTATATCTAATGAAGATACATTTCACAACCTTGTTCTCTAACTTTGTTCACTTCTCCTTTGGTACATGTGCATATGCCTCACAACAAAAGACTATAATATGTCTTAATGGAGGCTTGTGACCCGACCATGCCTCTATAGGTGTCTTATCAACAAGAGGTGATGTAGGAGACTTGTTAATCAGGTAACAAGCAATGGTAACAACTTTATCCCAAAACCTTTGTTCTAGAACAACAACACTCAACATACTCCTAGCCCTCTCCATCACTACCATGTTCATTCTTTCTGAAACTCCATTCTATTGCGGGGAATATGGATATGCCTTTTATCTATGAATACCACAATCTTTACATAATTTATCAAAATCATTAGAGAAAAATTCTCTTCCATTATTAATCCTCATATATTTTATTTTCTTTCCAATCTACAACTCAACATTGCTTTAAATTCTTTAAATCATCTAAAAACTTTATATTTACTCTTTAGAAAATATACCCATATCCTTCTACTATAATTATCAATAAATGAAACATAATATGTAGATTTACCAATTGAAAGAACATCTACAAGACCAAATACATCAAAATGAATAAGATCCAATACACCACAAGATTTATGAGAACTCGACTAAAAATGAATGTAATTTTTCTTTCCATAAATGCAATGCCCACAAAAATCAAATTCAATATTAAAATTAAACAAACCTTCAATGAGGTTTTTATTTTTTAAGTTCCTTAGACCCTTTTCTCCAATGTGGTTGTCTCTAGTGCCATAACATAGTTTTCTCTATAGGTAACTTTGATTTAGAAGAAAGAGAACCCTTGGGTACCCAAAATCCATGAGCATCTGCTGAAGGTGAAACCCTCACTTCTTCCACAGACTTTCTTTCTTAGAAGTACTATTACACTCAATAGTGCATGCATCAAGCTTATACAATGTGCCATATTTGACACCTCTAGAAATCACCATAGCACCTCTGACCATCCTACATCCTACATCAAAAAATACTACATGCACACCCGCATCTATTAGTTTTCTCACAGATAGCAAATTTTGTGCTAAACCAGGGATATGCAACACACCATTAATCCTTTTATTCTACCATTAGGAAACCTGATTTTAAATTTACCACAACCAACAATGTCTAAATGAGAATCATCACCCAGGTACACCTTGCCTCCATCAAATTCTTCATATTCAAAAAAATAATCTATATTAAAGGTCATTTGGAAAGATGCACCCGAGTCAATTAGCCATGCATCATTACCTACTTGACTTTTGAGAGCTATAATGAATGCATCACCATCTTCATTTTTAGACTCAAAATAAAAATCAAATTTCTTCTTCTTCTTTTTAGTTCTAGAAAATAACTTTGGACTTTCTAGGAGACCCAGATCTCCCCTTGGACTTGGATTTGTCACACTTCTCATTCTTCTTGTCTTTTTCCTTAGGTCTTCCATGAACATTTAGGGACTCATTGGCACTTATGGATACCTTCCTCCTCATCTCTTCAGAAAGAAAAGAAACCACCACATCTTCAATCTTCAATATAACATAAGTACTCCCAATAGCCATAATAAGAGAATCCCATGAATCAGGCAAAGACCAAAGCAAGATCTAAAATTTCTCTTCCTCATCCATTTTGACACCAACTAATGCCAATTGAGCCACCAAAATATTGAATTCTTCCAGGTGGTCTGTAATCTATGCACCCTCTTCCATTCTCAAGCAATACAATTTCTTCCTCAAGAAAATCTTGTTCACAAAATATTTGACTTGATACATCTCACCAAGCTTCTTCCATAATTTCTTTGCAGAGGTCTCTTCACGAACAATGATTAAAATCAACTCTTCCTTGAGTATAATCTTATTAGACCCTTGGCTTTATGGTCCATAACATCTTATTGAGCAACTTGAGTAGGATCTACAGGCCTTGAAACATTCTCATCAACAACATACCACAGATCTCGATCTGTCAACAAATCCTCCATCTTCAACTTCCACATTTAAAAATTATTTCCAAAAAAAAATCCAACTCTATTATCCTTGATGAACTTTCCATCTTAAAATTCTTACAACAAGATTACAAAGTTTCTTTTGCATAAGCTCAAATTTGGATTAGTTCACAAAACCCAACAACACACAACTAAAACCAAAGGCGCATCTGGATTAGTTCACAAAACCCAACAACACACACCTAAAACCAAAGGTGATCATGATCTAATACCACTTGTAAGGAAGCTAAGGTAGTGGAACAACTTCCTATACTAATCTTGAGAGGAGAATAATGCAAAACTTTTACAAATCTTTAATAGTTACAAAAACTAAAAAAGAAAGAGACATAAATATCATGCATACCACAACATAATTATTTATGTGGGGAAAACCATTTCGAAAGAAAAACCCCACACTCCAAAAGATACCCATTATATTATTCAAAAATCACAAAGATTACAATATACTTGTATAGAAAACTTCTCACAAGAGTATCACCACTCAGAGATCCAGAGGCAACACGACTGTTATTAGACTCTTAAAATACATCACAACACACAACCATAATACAATGCCCTCATAAAATAGGGTTTCCTTCTAGGGAAAGTCAAGCTAACAAGATATCGACCCTCAAATATGAGATATAATGATGAACAATCTAGATTTACAATAATAAAATATAAATATAATTTTTTTTTCTAGGGCGTTGCCCTGAGCCCCCGCTAGGGTGCATTGCCTTGAGCCCCTGCTAGGGCATGTTGCCTCTAGACCACAGCTAGGGGGATGATCCCCCCAAACCCCTCTTCGGGGGGCAACCCCCACACACCCACCATTGTCATTAGATGAGTAGTACCTTATGTATCAACAATACCTTATGTAATTTCAAGGTTTAGACACATTTTCTCAACAGTGACGAGTTTGCATAGAGGTAGGGGTGGTGAATTAACTTGGAGGTGGGGGTTTCAAAGTGGAGTTAGGGGTTTCAAAGCATGAAGGGCATCAAATTTTGAGCAAGAAGAGGCACAATTGTTCACTATGAATTCATGCACATTTTCTGACCTCACCATATACAATATTTAAAAATAAAAAATAAAAAAATTGCAAGGACCAACTATTTTATAAAGGTTAAAAATTTCAAATTGTACTAAATTTTGTACTGTAGCTTGGATTCAAGTTCTATTTTTTTGCAAAAGTGCACATTTTTTTGCCATGAATTCAAAGAGCATATTATAACACTCATTCTATAAAGTGTTTGTTTATGTCTCTTTTGATTTGGTTATAAGAACAAATATAAAGTTCCAAATTTGGGAGGAAAAAAATAATCAAAGGGGGTATAGTGTGTGGTCCATTTTCACACTTCCTAAAAAAATTCTTGTGTGTTGTGTTTTCCTTTCACTTCTACACATATTTCTAATTTCTTCTTTTTCACATTTCTACAAGAAACTATCAAATTCTAGCAACATGGAGGGTAATGTTACCATGCAACCCCTAACAAATTTAAATTATCATGATTAGAATATGAAAGTAATTTTTGTGCTTAAGAACAAAGGTTTTGTAGGGTAACTATGGGAACAAGGTGTTACCCACCAAATTTTTAATCTTTTTAATGCTCCTTTTATTAATGCATTTTCATTGGTATTGCGGTATCCTCACTTTATCTAACCATGTCAAAGGGTTCACTAGTTCTGGAACTTCTTGATCAACCGAATCACTTATATCTCCATCGTGCCAAGGTTTTAGTTAATTAGCTAATCTAGTCAATTGATCAGGGGTTCTTGAAACCTTTGAACCTCAGACATATGGTTCAAAGTTCTTATTCTTCACAATAAGTAGACCTTGACTGGTGACACACTTTTCTAGATGTCGGTTCATTTAATACATTGTACAACATCCTTGAATAACATCTTCTCATGCACCTCATAATTCCCATTTGAATTTAAATGTAATCCTTTTTATCTTTTGAAAAGACGGCTCTTCAATGAAAATTTGGTGGGGAGGACATGGTAATGGATTTGCACACATTTCCTTAATAAATAACTACTTTTCTCTGCTATCACCTTCCAATGAATTTACGAACAAAGCAAGGGTGGTAGCATTTTGATCCCAGGTTTTCTTCAACATGGTACTTCCTGGTGAAGTTGCAGAATGGGAAAATGAGCTCGTGCCAGTCGTGCAACCGAATTTAATGTGGCTCGAAGAGGAGTAGTTAGATATTGTTTTTGAGTTACGTTCACTTGCCTGGAAGGAAAAGACCAGCTATGCTGAATATCGTAGTGTGATCTCTATTTTAGAGAAAGAGGAAGAGCTTGAGCTAAATTTAATGATCTAGTTAATGAGATGCTAATGGAGTTGTTTCGAGCCCCAACCCCTTCGGTGGTATAATGGGTTGATTTCTTCATACAACTATCAGTGCAAGTGGTTCCTTTCGAAGAAAACTGAATCTTTATTTTGCATGCATGGAAATTTTGTAATTATGAATAGCAACCAAAATATTGTGTGTAATGAAACAGTGCCTATTTCTTGGGAATTATTCCAACAATGGTCACTTTCAGGGACCGTTATATAAGGAGGAAGGAAAATGAAAAGAGGGAGAGAACTCTCGGGGGGGGGGGAGAAATAGGTTTAGTTTTCTGGAAACTCAGTTTAATTGTATAGAAGGTTTGGGTTTGTGAACTCTTATTTTTGGCATTAAAATGGATAAAGGAATATTTCCAAGTCTTTGAATTTGTAAATGTTTTTATTTGATTACATGAACTTGGTTCCATGATAATTACTTCTCAATGTTCTTATGTTTAATTGAATTGATTATGTGTTTAATCCTCAAGCTTTGTATTTAGTTTAAATCATTTATTGAAAGAATTAGCTACTCTCTTTCCCTACGCATTACCAGTGTTTGTGGAATGAATGAATTGAGTTTCACATCTTCTTTGTTTAATCATCTTTTGCACTTATTTTCATGTCTATGGGTGGGTGTTGATTACCTTTCCTACTTTCTGGTTAAAAGCATGATCCATGTTTAATTCATCGCATACATTCCAAAGGTAGTTGTACCTTGTAAAATAAGCAAAGAGCACTTGTGATTATCACTGCAAGGGACTCAACTGTTGGCCAAATTGTCATTTGTGTGGGCCTAGGAGTATTGAGTGAAATGACATATCTACCAACCAATAGATTTTTGGCGACTCTATTGGGGATCAATCGAATCAGAGGCTCTAAAATTTAGAGGACCTGCTGATTCTTGTTTGGTAACAATTGATGCCTTCTTAGGAAAGGAGGACTGGCGACTCTGTGTATTAGTGAGATTGTAGAAATGGTTCACAGTCAAGCAAAGCAATCCAAATAATTTGGAAAAAGACCTTCATCGACTATTGGTGAGATATTGGTAGAAGAAGACGAAATAATCCATTCATTATGGGATGGTCTTAAAATGAGCTTAACAGAAGCTGAAAGGAGAGGGATACATCTGTTACAAGATCATCAATCCTCTCTATTGTTTAAAGACCTGTATTTTAGGTATTATATCCTTAAATATTTTGAACATGCTCATATGCTAAATAATAAGTTTAAAAATTAATTTGTTTCTAGCCTGGAAAGTAAAAAATGTTGTCAAATGAATCCAATATTGTTCTCATCTTGAAATGGTGCCTAAAGAGCTCAGAGTATTTTTTATGTGGGATTGAGGATGAAAATGGCTATATTGAAGAAGTAGATGTGAGCACATTTGTCTCTAACACAAAAAAAGACAAGAATATATCCATTGAAAAGTTTGATGAAAAGAGACATTAGATCCTCCTGAGACTACTAAAGGTGTGAATGATGAAATTTCTCAGCTTTCATGTCTTCCGGTCGAGGATTACGTTTGTGCCAAAGGAAAAGATAAAATTTCTGCTAAGTTCGATCCCATGCTTCTAGAAAGTAAAATTCACATACTACAATCATCAACTATACAGTTAGAGGCTAACTTATTGTGTTGTCTACAGAAAGAACATTTGGTCCCTAATGTCACACATGCACAGTTAAACAAATAAAAGGTTAATGTTGCCTCTGAAGGGAACATTATAGAAGAAATAAAGGGGAAATAAAAAATAGTAGAGCTTGAAAGCCGGATCAATTGGGGAAAAATTAATGCGTTATACGTGCTAATAGGATACGATGAGAATTCAAGAATAAGAGATAACCCACTTTTTGATTTATTTGAAACTGGGTCAACTACAAAAGGTTCTTTATCTTTTTCCCATGATCAATATGGAATGGATACATTTTCTCTTGAGAACATTTATAAGAATGAGCAAAGTCAATCAATTTGTATAGGCATTGGAACCAGGCTCTCAATTTTCTATGAGTAGGTTGATAATGGTTCTTCTGAAGTCGCTAGTCTGTGCTTGAAAATTTCTACAGATAATGGGTTTTTCAAGAATGAAGCTGATCTGATTCAAAGCGAACAATATGTCTCTTGTCAAGAAGGTTGGTCTGACCTCTTTGGAGTAGTTAAAGCAAGTTATGTTTGAGACATTTTTGGTGGAAGTGATAAAATGTGGTTTTGTTGTCATAAGGTCCTCTTCGCCTCAATAAGTATGTACATGTCATGGCTGCTTGTGCAAACACTTCACTATTGTATGTCTTTTTTTTGTCGAGGGTCTTATTTCTCTTAGACTGTTAATGGCTTCATTTGATCATTGTATTCTCTGAATTTAGGGTCTTCGGGCCATGTACATAGTAGGTAGTTTTGGTGTTCTTTGGTAGTTAGTTCCTTTCTATTCATTTTTGGCTTGTGCCCAGTTTCCCTCCACCCTTCTGCATGCAACACCCTGTATTCCTGCCTTTCTTCTGACTCTGTTGCCCAATGGACTTGCACTGGTCTTTCATGAGATTTTGAAGGTCCTTTGCATTTGGCTGAGAAATGTAGTCCCCAATCGGAGCCAATGCTACCCACCAGATTTTTAATCTTTTTAATGCTCCTTTTATTGATGCATTTTCATTGGTATCATGGTATCCTTGCTTTATCTAATCATGTCGTGGGGTTCACTAGTTATGGCACTTCCTGATCAACCAAACGACTTATATCTCCACCATGCCAAGGTTTGAGTTATTTAGCTAATACAGTCGGTTGATTAGAGGTTCTTGAAACCTTTGAAAATCCGACATATGGTTTAGAGTTCTTATTCTTCAATGACAAGAAAACCTTGATTGGCGACACACTTCTCTAGATGTCAGCTCATTTAATGCATTGTACAATGTCCTTGAATAATGTCTTCTCATGCGCCTCGTAATGCCCATTCAAATTTAAATGTAATCCTTTGTATCTTTTGAAAAGACGACTCTTAAATGAAAAGTTGGTGAGGTGGAAATGGTAACGGATTTGCATATGTTTCCTTAATAAATAACTTCTTTTCTCTTCTGTCACCTTCTAGTAAATTTACGAACGAAGCAAGGGTGGCAACATTTTCATCCCAAGTTTTCTTTAACATGGTACTTCCCAGTGAAGTTGCAGAATGGGAAAATGAGCTGGTGCCAATTGTGCAGCTGAATTTAATGTGGCTCGAAGAGGAGCAGTTAGATATTATTTCTGAGTTACGTTTGCTTGTGTGGAAGGAAAAGACTAGCTACGTTGAATATCACAGGGTGATCTTTGTTTTAGAGAAAGAGGAAGAGTGAGCTGAATTTAATGATTTGGTTAATGGGATGCTAATGGAGCTGTTTCGAGCCTCGATCCCTCCAGTGGTATAGTGGCTTGATTTCTTCATACAACTATCAGCGCAAGTGGTTCCTTCTAAAGAAAACTGAATCTTTATTTTGCATGCATGGAAATTTTGTAATTATGAATAGTAACCAAAATTTTGTGTGTAACAAAATAGTGCTTGTTCTTGGGAATTATTCCAACAATGACCACTTTCAGGGACCATTAGATAAGGAGGAAGAAAAATGAAAAGAGGGAGAGAACTCTCTGGGGGGGAGAAATATGAAAAGAGGGAGAGAACTCTCTCAAGGGGGAAGAAATAGGCTTAGTTTTTTTGGAAACTCAATTTAATTGTATAGAAGGTCTAGGTCTGTGAACTCTTATTTTGGCATTGAAATGGATAAATAATATTTCCAAGTCTTTGAATTTGTAAATGTTTTCATTTGATTACATGAACTTGGTTCCATGATAATTACTTCTCAATGTTCTTCTGTTTAATTGAACTGATTATGTATTTAATCTTGAAGCTTTGAATTCAGTTTAAATCATTTGTTGAAAGAATTAGCTACTCTCTTTCTCTACGCATTACCGATTTTTGTGGAATGAACGAGCTGAGTTTCATGTCTTCTTTGTTTAATCATCTTTCACACTTACTTTCATGTCTATGGGTGGGTGTTGATTACCTTTCCTGCTTTCTGGTTAAAAGCATGATCCATGTTTAATTCATCACATACATTCGAAAGGTAGCTACACCTTGTAAAATAAGTAGAGAGTACTTGCGATTATCACTGCGAGTGACTCAACTATTGGCTAGATTGTCATTCGTGTGGGCCTAGGAGTATTGAGTGAAATGACATATTTGTCAACCAACACAAGGAAAGAACCTACTATAGATAAACACAAAGAAACATTTTCCAATAAGTGTGATCAAGCTTTTGGCTTCCTATGTCTAAATTTATCTCTTGATTTGTTGTTCTATGTCGAGAACTTGAAAACACCCAAATAAGCTTGGGAAGGTCTTGATAAACTATTTGGGAAAATAGATGAACTTAGAAGCAAAAAGTTAGAAAATAAACTCTTAGGTATTAGTCTTAGGAGTTTCTCAACTTTACAAGACTTTTTAACTAAGTTTAAATCTTTGAAGTTACAATTAAAAGATTGTAGAATCAACAAGAAAGAGGATAAATTAATCCTTTATGTACTTTCCAAGCTAGGTCTGAAATTTTCCATGTTTGTATCAAATTTCTACTCTACTATATAGCCTCTTGGGGCCTCATGGTCTATGCCCACACTTGATAACTTTATTGTCGATCTCACAAGGGAGCAAGAAAAGTTAACTCAAATGGACAGTTTGAAGTATACTAAGCCTCAAGCCCTACTTGTAGCCATTGGAATAAATCACATCAAACTTAAAAAGGGGGGAAGAAGAACACTAAAAAGGATAATAAAGTTAAGAAAGAAGGAAAAATTTTCAACTCCTAAAAGGATTCTCAAGGTAAAAAGAGAGTTAAATGTGCTTTTTAAAAAATTCTTGGGTCCACATGATGAATATCAATGCATGAAGAAACAAATTGAAGTTATTAAAAAAACTCTCAAAAATAATAATATAGGGCTACCTATTTCTATCAAGGAATCTTCATCAAATCAATAAAATACTAAACACAGAGATAAATCAAAGGGAAAAGTGTTAGTTTCTAAAACATCTTTATGTCCATCATGGATTATAAACTCCAATGCTTCACACCATATGGGTTCTTCACATGTTTTCTTTTCATCCTCAAATCCATCAAGTATGTCCACAATCACCTTAGGTGATGATAATACAACATTAGTAAAAGGGAGAGGGTCTATTGAAGTTAAAGGAGAATCATTTTTAAAGGTTGTAAGTGTACCT
Organism: Sequoiadendron giganteum; assembly: GCA_007115665.2. Lineage (NCBI taxonomy): Eukaryota > Viridiplantae > Streptophyta > Pinopsida > Cupressales > Cupressaceae > Sequoiadendron > Sequoiadendron giganteum. Next base: position 552,330,536 of record CM021107.1, on the reverse strand, counting down.
TCACTTCAAATAATCTCCTTTTAGTGTATAAAATTAATCATTTAGGGAAGGGAATGGGAGCACACTTCTCTCTGGATACAATTGACATAAGAGAATTACAAAGAAAAAATTGGTAGCAATAGGGTAGGCAAATCATGAATCCAAATTATATAATTTTTCCAGATTTTCCATAGATATTTCTCCAAAATAACTACTAACTCATTCATATGAAGTTAGAAAAATATGGCATGAGTGGTTTGGCCATCCTAACTACCACTATGTTGAGAAACTATGTCATCAAAATATGGTCAAGGGATTACCTAAGGTTAAATTTTCAAAAAGGCTTTGTGAAGGTTGTGTTGTTGGAAAACATCCAGAAGAAAAATTTGAAAGAGGAAAATCATGGAGGGAAACACAAGTTTTGGAACTAGTACATCGTGATGTTTTAGGGTATTTTCCCCATCCTTCCTTTACAAAGGCTAGACATGTTCTCACCTTGGTTGATGATTTCTCATGGTCTACATAGGTCTACTTCCTTAGGCAAAAATTAGAAGTGTTCGAGTCTTTTCAAGATTTGAATGATATTGTTGAAAAACAATCAAGGAAATTCATCAAGGTTCTTCGAACAAACAATGGGGGAGAGTATGTCAACAACCATTTTGAGTAGTTTTGTATATTGGAGGGGATATATTTGCAACACAAAGTTCCTTATACCCCACAACAAAATGGTGTTGCATAATGAAAAATAGATCTTTAAAAGAGATGGATAATTGTATGATTTATTCTAAGGGCCTCACACCATCATATTGGGTAGAATCAATCAACTGTGCATGTTACATTCAGAATAGAGTTACACATAAATACTTGAAGGGTATCCCTCCCTTTTAAGCTTGGAGAGGGTGGAAAACATCATTTTTTCATTTCAAAGTTTTTGGATCTCATGCCATGACATACATTCTGAAATGACATTTTAAGGCTATTGATCCAAAACCCAAACCCTACATTTTTTTTTGATATATTCAAATTGTGTAAAAGTATATCGCTTACTTCACTTGACCACACATGAGTTACTTATTTAGAGAAGTGTTAAGTTTTAGGAAAAATATCTTGAAACTATACTCAACACTCCTAAACAGATTATGGACTCACTAGATCTTGATTACAATACTGATGATTCATATCATTCATAGTAGATTCCTAGTGTAGTATCTTCTTCTTCTACCAATTATCATAGTGATGATAATGATGAGCGTTCATCTTCATCCAATTCATAGATTGGATTGGAGATTGATAATTTTATATTAGACTCATCCACATTTGACACTCTACATATAGAAGATACATGGGTACATGATTCAATAGATGAAAAAATATTCAAGTATACTTTTAGGGGGACCACATGCCTTCTTTGCTTCAATTTTTGATCCACAAACATTTAGGCATCAGGCATACAAGAGTAGGATATTTTTATGGATTAGGAATATGATTCCTTGATTAGAAATCACACTTGGAATTTGACTTCACTTCCTAAGGGAAGGAAGAAAGTTTGATGTAGATGGATATATCAAACTAAATTTATAGTAGATGGGTAAGTTGATAAGTACAAAGCATGGTTGGTTGCGAAAGGTTTTTTCACAAGCTACATACATTGACTATAGAAAAATATTTTGACCAGTTTCTAAGATGACTTCAATTCGACTCACTCTTTCTATAGTCGCAACACATGGATGATTTGTACATCATATGGATGTGAAGAGTGTATTTATTCACATACACCTTTAGGAGGAAACCTACATGGAACAACTACCAGTGTTTGTTCAAGATTGATCCTTAGTTTTTAGATAGGAAATCTCTCTATGTCCTCAAACAAGCTCCTAGAGCTTGGTATGCCAAGATGAATTCCTACCTCTTATCTTTAGGTTTTACTAGATGTAATTTAAATCTTAATGTACATCTTCTATGGAATTATGATTTAATTTTGATATTGGTGAACCAAAAGAAAATAGGTGTGTCCACCTTTTATGAGATAGACAACTTAGGGGACGTATTTGACTCTTAGTTCATTAGGAAACCAAGTGAATCAACTGAGGGAATGAAAACTACAAGTGGTGGTTTCCTTAGGTATGATTAAAAGGGGGGTTCACCATTAAATGAAGATTCAAAGGAGAAATGAAAACATGTAAGAAAAAACCCTAGAAACTAGAGAGAATTAAATCAAACCGAGAAATAAAAATCAAACAGAAAGGAACCTAGTAAACTAATGGATTCCAATCAAGGTATGCAACTCTAAAATTCTACTTTATAAATTATACTAGGAGTTATACACTAGGTTGGGCAATTTAGTCCTACTATTGGAATTAGTGCAAAATCTGGAATCTTCTGTTGGAAAATCTAGATCTACAGAAAACTGCTAAAAAGAGTTATATTGGGAGTCATACACCTAGAGGGGTGATTTAGTCCCAATATTAGGGTTTGAATTAAAATTCTATATCCTTGAGTAATCTTATGTATATTTTGTCTTGGTTGATCTCCAAGTCTGAAAGTCTGAGTTCTGGCCTATAGGTGACTTTTCGTGAAGATGACAACTTCTTGACAATTTTGACAACTTTCTTCAATCTTGCAAATTTGTCATCAAAGGATCTTCAAGATCCAATTCAACTAAATCTGCAATCACATAAGAAGAGGGAAAAAAATGTTGTGTTAGGGAATAGGGGTCTGCCTTGGTCAAACCCTATTTTGGTAATTAAACCTTGAAATGAAATGAAATGGAATAACATGAAGGAATGATGAATGAACAAATGTAATGTTGCAACTCACCAAACCATTGAAATAAATGCTCCAATATTGTGTGAAATGGCTCCAATGGATGTGGATCTTGACTCTTTATCTTGATATGAGATAGTGTCTTTGAACATTTGCTTGAATCATGAAAACCTAAATCACAAATGTTAGCTCAAAAATACACACGATGCATGAATACTTTGACATGATTCTTGAATCTTGAATATAGCTCTGAAATTCTTGATAATCAGCTCTTGAATGCTCTTGAATACTTTAATTGCTAGATCACACTTGCTTGTGAAAATTACTAGATATTGCTAGATGACTTGTTAGGATTGATTAGGTGAATTTATGTGAAATAACCTTGTATTTATACTTGTTTATGCCTAATTTCCCAAAATTACAACACTACTTGAGCCGATAGCATATCTAGGATAATGAAATCCCACCAAGAATTTTATTTTAAATAGGTCTTGGTTAAAGCGGGACTCATACGCCACCTTGGGTGTATGAGTCCTAGTGTCTTAAACACAGGACAAAAACTCCAAGAAGTGTCTTGCTTAATGCAATGTTTAAAATTAGGCCTCGAGACCTAGGTCAGACCCATACATCCAAGGTGGCGTGTGAGTCCTAGATCACTAGATGTGGAACACCCAACTTCAAACATTGAATCATAATTTGTCATTTATTAAATGTCGAGATTATCCTTTGAAAAACACATTTAAGATGTCAAATTTTAGAAGGGAGTGCCGAAATAAGTGTGAAAATGTAAGGGGATACATTTTCCTACACTACATTTAGCCCCCACTTTAGTGAGAGGAGTAACTTGCTTCAAACTCACACTAAAGTTGACAAACTCGCGTTAAGAGGGGTCCAAGTGTATCAATGCTAGTGAGATAGGACAAAAACAAGCAAGAGAGATGATCAAGCTCCTAGGATCAAGATCCTATGGAAAACCAACATAGGCACAAAAGAACATGCATGTGAATGATGTATGAAGCAACAAAAACATACACACATACATTATCAAAGACATAAAGAAGAAAGAAAAAGAAAAAGAAGGGTGGATCAAGCCACGATAATCTGTCCAATACGATGTGGATCAAGTCTAAGTTGTTTGTCCAAAAAAATTTACAAGTGGAACATGATGTCCACTATAAAAATGAAACATACACTCACAAGGGCTAGTGGAACCTTAGGTTGTCGAATAGGTGAGCACCCAATATGACACATACACACATGGCTAGTATGCACTCACATGGACAAGCAACTGGCTATGGGAAAATCATGCCTAAGTTTAGCTCCCATATGCTAACCATACCAAACCTATACCTCTTGATAAATTTGATAAGGCACCACACAACATGAACAATAAGAACCATGAGGCAAGAAAAACTTCATATGCTAACACTCATGAACAAACAAGATGTTTCCATAGGAAAGCAAAGTGTGCTATGCAAGGTGGCAATATAATGGTTATTGTAAATCCAAAAGTAGTGTAAGGTACGCTCAAAGGGATTTTTTATTAGTTCATGTAAGGTCTCAACTTAGGGGAAATCATGCCTAATGTCTCCAAGATAGGACCAACTGAAGAATAGAAGATTCACAACTTAGGGGATACATTGTGTCGCATCAAGCTACTAAGAGGAATATAATATGCTAAGACAGATCATGCTCTTGAAGGACATTACACCCAATTCCACCACAAAGAGAAAGACACATCGCATGAAGTAAGAAGACCACACTATGAAAGATGAGTTCTAATAAGAAAACAAATAATGCCAATGTATGCCCCTACTTTAAAGAAATTTCTAAACACCATGTTGTGAGAAATTACTTTAAAGTAGAAAATGATAAATGCTAACAATAAAGAGGACATGAGAGCTTATCTAGAAATCCCTATGCCAAGTCATATGTTTCCAAATGAAGCTACGTCATGAAAAGGGGTTGCCCCCAAAATGTAATCCCAAAATAACATAAGGGATCCATGGATTCGGGGTCAGTATGTCTTTGCTACAATGTTGTTAGAGAGCTTGGAAACGTCATCATTTCCCAAATACTCATGGAATAGGAAGAATGACACAAAGAGATGGAAAATAAAGAAAATATTTTAGGTCAAAATGGAAGAGACCTAAATGTCTTGATTCCTAATGTCATCCCCAAAAGGAAAACACAAGACAAAGAAAAGATAAAAGATTTACGACATAGAGAAGAACGTATATACAAATAGAGGAATTCCACAAAGAGAGAGATACATCAAACATAACGGTATGGGGATATCACATTACACATGTGCAATCACACACATAACATGAAAAATAAAATAATGCAAAAGATTAGTAAGACACATTAGAGGCAAATTCTAGTAGGTTGTCTACATCGAAATCTTGTTCATCATATATAGAAGGTGGAAAACTATCCAAAGGGACAATATAAAGTGCCAAACTAGGAGAAGCACTGAGTTCAACACTCTTCTTCAAATAATTTTCATTTAAGTTCATAGAATAGGAAAACATTGTATTCAATTCATTATGCACATTTTCATCAAGTTTTAGCAATCTCATCATCATGATTTGAGTTAATGATAGTGGAAGGTCGAATGATAATGTCCAAAGAAGGTTGTCTTGATTGCATTTGCAATATAGGATCTTTTTATTGCGGTGAAGAGGGAGACTCATCATGAATTGCTTCACTTAAGTTTGGATGTTGATTTTTCTTGTTATTTTATTTTTTTAACCTTTGAGAAATAACACAATGTCTATGCCTACACTCTCTAACATTTTTTTTCTTTTAGTACGATTTTCAAGTTGTGTTTGTGTAGGAGTGGGTTTATACACCATAGGTTTCTTTTCTTTAGAAGGAACCATGGGAGGTTTTTCAACCATTTTCTCTTTAGCTTTGTAAACTTGTTTTATCTTAGGAGGCACAATGGGATTGTTTTGGTTATCTCTTGGTTGTTTGTAGGAGATAGGAAAAGGATCTTTCTTGGGTTGGTCTTGGTTACTTGAAAGGGTTGTTGGATCAATCATGGTTTCATAAAGGATAGGAGGCTCAATCATGGGTTGAGGCATGTTTTAAAAGGATAACTCTACTATTTGTTTCACCTTAAAATTTTGGTAGGATTTGAAAAATAAATCTTCATGAGGTTTAATAGGTTCAATAGGCTCGGTCCAAATGAAATCTAATAAAAAATTCCCATGAGAAGACATAAGATTAAAGCCGCTATGGTGTATAGTAAATATTTCATTGCCAAAGGGAAAATTTAAACATGTATGCACAACCAACAAGATGAATTCCATGGAGTGTAGTCATGGGTAACCAATCTTCATACAAAATTGATCTAACATTGGGATGATGGAGAATGAGACATCTAATTGTTTCGATCCAAATTTTAAAGAAAGGATGATTAAACCTATCGTAGGGCACACACAACCATTATGCATTTTTATCTATGTTTTTCAGTTTGTCATATGTTTATTGATAGAGTTCATGCACAAGTAAGAATTATTCAATGATCACATTCTCTCCATAGACAGGATCAATTAATATCCCATTAGTGGGCTTATCATTGATTCGATCGACTATGTAAAGAGGACCATTAGGTGCCTTTTTTATTATATCTTTAGATGAGAAAGTGTAATGACATAAAAAGGTCCTCTTAATTTGGCATTGATCTAGTGCTATAATATGCTTGACATATTCACATTAGCTCTTGGGCCCTTGTCGACTAATGGATTTAAATGGAACCTTGCTAAACTGTTGTGAAGTGTTGTAATATACTTTCACACTTTTTTGAGGTCTTATCAACCTAATAAACCTCTTTTTAATCAAAATAAATCTTAATCTTGCCTTACTTGGGGCATTGTAAAGTATTGTAACACACTTTCACACTTCTCTAGGCTTTTCATTAATAATTGGGATTTTTTATACTTTAATTGGCCCCATTTTGCATCCATAAGCCTCATTTATTGCATCTTTTAGAGGATAATTTTGACACCAATCATTAACTAGACATAATTCAGGTGCTTTTGGATTATGTGGCCCATATTTAGGGCTCTAGGACTCATTCACCACCTTGGGTGAATAGGTCTCACCTGGATCTTTTGGCTCCGAACTAGTTTTCACACATTTCTAAGCACTTTTGATTTTTGGTCCCATACATTATGCCAGATGGGACTCATTCGCCATCTTGGGTGAATGAGTCCTGTGTGGCCCAAAATAAAATTTAATTCAAAATTTTGGTGGGATTTTATTCTCCTAGATCTGATGTTAGCTTGTAGTGTTGTAATTTTGGGAATTCTTGCATAATTGAGTATAAATACAAGGTTCTTTCTCTCATTTTAATCTTAGCAAGTAATCAAGTGATAATTATAGAAAATTGAGTTCACAAAATAATTAAAGAGCATTCAAGGGTAGATTATCAAGCATTCAAGAGCATTCAAGGGAATCAATCATCATGCCAAATATTTCATCCATCGTGTTTGTTATTGTGCTAATATTTGTGATGTAGGGTTTATGATTCAAGCAAGTATTTCATGCAAGATCAACCACATACATTGTAGCCATTTCAAGAATATTTGTAGCACTTTATTGAAGATTTTGGTGAGCTGCAACATTGTCTTTTGTTCATTCATCATTCTCCATTATTATTTGATTTCATTTCTATGTTTATTGACCAATAAGGGGTTTGACCAAGGAAAACCCCTATCCAATAACCCGACAAATTTTTTCCCTCTCCTTTGTGTGTGATTTGTAGGTCTAGGTTGTAGATTTCCTAAGGAGAAAGATTGGAGAAAATTTGTTAAAATCCCTAAGTTGTCAAAGTTGTCATCAAGTCTTGGAGAACATTGGAGAAGACCTATAGGTGGCAAATTGCAGTTTCGGATCTGAAAACCAATCAAGAAGGATTGAGTAGACAAAGAAGAGAAAGGCCAACTTTCAAAGTTACAAAAAATATCAATTGGAATGATTCACCACTTTTGGTGAATGAATCCCAATTCTACTCAGTTTTCAAGTTTTTACAGATCTAGATACCCTTTTGGTAGATTCTTGTTCTTACACAGCTTTCTAGAAAATGGACTGATTCACCCAGCTTGGTGAATGAGTCCCAATCAGCAGTAAAGGTAGATTTTATAGTGATTCAGACCTCCATTTATCCTTCTTTGGATTTCTCGGTGCACACATTCTATTTTACAACTATCTGTGTTGTTTCATTCACTTTTTTAAATCATATAGTGTTAGTTTGCATTAAATTAGGGTTTTGCATTTCATCTTGCATCTCATTGTCTTTTCCAAGTTTAAAATTGGTGGTGAACCTCTCATTAGATAATATTAAGCCCCTAGCACAACCCTAATACAAGATTACTTTCTCTTTTGCATTGAGATCTTTAGGGTTACCCTTGAATGAAATTAGATTTGTGGGTGTGATCTATGTCCTAAAACCATATGCTAGCACTAATGTACCACAAATTAACCATTTCATTTTGGTGAACTTGTATTTAGAACATCATAATTTTGATTTGGAGTGCATTATCTAGCTTGCATTAGGATTTGTATTGGTTAACTTGCATTTTAGGGTTTCAAATTTTGCATTAGTGAAAGCTCATTTAGATTGTATTTTTGCATCTTATTTCATTGAAAATAAGTTAAAATCTACATTTACATCTCAGATACATATCATAAAACATAAAGCCATAAAAAATAATTAAAAATTTCTTTTTTTAAAAATAAAATTCCTCACTCAAACTCATTCGCCACCTTGGGTGATTCAATCCCTTTGCATATTCTGCATTGCATTTTTTGGCATTTAAAATTCAATTTCTAAGTTTTTGTTTGTTGTTATTATCTTTTAGTTTCAATTTCTATAATTTTTGTTATAAGCATTTCATTATTCTTAGCTTACATTACATTTGCATTCACCTTGCATTTAGTAGCCCTTGCATGAGTATTTTGTGTCTTATTGCTAATATTTTAGTGAGACAAAGTTTGAGACTCATGTCATCCCATGATAGCAAAATTATTGTGGATCTTGGGTTGTCTAGCTCTTTCACTCCTAGTATTGACACTAGTACACTAGGTATGGAAAATACCTTTAGCAACTCTTTGCCTTCAAGTAGTATGCAAGTTGAAACAAGGAATGATAGTGTCCTGCAAGAAAACATAATTCAAATTCATGAGGACCTAGCAAAATTACAACACCAAGTACAAAATGATAACATTTCAACTACTACTATCCCTACTATACATAACATTCATCACATGATTGAAAGTGAAGATGGGCTTGACCTTGTGAAAAACACAGTTCAAATATTTGGAAAACACATTCCCTCAACCACTAGTGGTCCTTTACCAAAAAACAATGTTACAAGCTAGGGAGGAACTCAAATTCCTTCTCCCACAATAATTGCATCAATACCTACCTATACCAATCCTCAAGTCACAACAACAATGCAACAAAATATTAATGTGATTCTTTCCTTGGGTATTCATGCTATCATCCCTAGTTCCTATGTGGCATGACACATTATATATCCTACCACCTTACCACCTATAATCATTCCATTCACTTTTCCTTCAAACACATACAATCCTTCACCACTTTCAATTCCATCTCATAACACAAGTAATGAACATCTCATCACTCAACTCTTCTAAACTATTTCATCCCTTCAAAAATAGATTTCCACCATCAATAAAATCAAAATGCCCCACATACATATTATATTAAAATTAGTCCATTTTCCTTGGAGATATTGCAAACACCGATGCCGCAAGGTGTAGAGGTGCCTAGATTTGAGAAATATAGAGGGAAGGGAGATCCTTCTAACCATGTTAATTCCTATACTGCATTGTGTAGTGACTTTTTCCTTGATGATAAACTCTTGGCTAAGATTTTTCCTAGGTCGTTGAAGGATATTGCCTTGGAATGGTTCTCCTCTTTATCGAACAACTCAATTAGTTCATTCAACAAAAATTTTGATGCATTTTTTAACCATTGCCAAGTGCATATGAATCCTAAGATAACTTTGGCTGATTTGATGAGATGTAAACAAAAAGAAGAAGAAAAGATAACTAAATTTATCTCATGCTATCAATCGCTTTATTCCCAAATCGATGTCAAGGTCCCTGACCCTCACCTTGAAAAGATGTTTGTAAAAAAATTGCAAAGAAAAATTCGGGACAAGCTCACCATGATGAAATTCCCATCCTTCATGCATTTGTGTACTACCCTCCGCAATTATCAAAATCCGATTAGTAGTCGAGATACAAATTCCACTTCTAGCCATTTTGAGAAATCTGAGCCCACAAACCAAAACAATTCCCAAACTATTATAAAACAAAATAAAGGGTTCCTTAAATTTAATCCCCCTCAACAAACAACTCACAGTGCCAATAACCAAGTAGCTGTTGTTAAAGGCACAATAACCTTTAGCTATGGAGACTTGAAAAGACAATTCACTCCCTTATTTGATATCATTCATAACACAATGTCCCAACTCTTAGAATAGAAAATATTACCTTGCCTCTTGTCAAAACACCTGATCCTAATAAACCCTTACCCCCAAGATTTAAATCGAATTCTTATTGCCACTATAATCGAAAAAAATGGACATGACACGAAACAGTGTAAGCATCTTAAATATCTTGTGAAAGACCTCATTCATTTTGGTTGTCTTTCCATTAGATGTTTAAGTGATCAAATAAATAAGTCCATTGCCCCTCCCAACCAAAATTTACAAATTTTCACCAACCCCATGCAAAAAAAAATATTTCATTTGTCAAAGCCAATGAAACTACAAAGAATGATGTGATGAATGTTGATACAGATGATGATAACAATGATCCTATCAATAATGATCTTATGGATGAAATGGTGGGAGTGATAGACGCCATTCCTCATAAGGGATGAATTAAAAATCCTCTTGATATTGCTTTCTCCTCTAAGGATATACTTAAACATGCAATAGATGGTCCTCTTTACATAACTAGTCATATCTATGACAAGCCCACTAATGGGATATTAATAGATCCTGCCCGTGGAGAGAATGTGATCATCGAGGAATTCTTAATTTTGCATGAGCCCTATCAAGATATATATTATAAACCAAAAGCGTGAATCAAGACACACATTGGTTTTTCTTTCCCTACGATGGGATTGATCACCTTACCATTACAAATAGGACCAAAAATATTAGATACTTCATTCTCCATCATCCCATAGTCAGACCAATTTTGTGTGAAGATAGGATACCCATGGATTCGCTCCATGAAATTTGTCCCTTCGATTGCGTATAAATGCTTAAAGTTTCTCTTTGACAATGAAATATTCACTGTCTATCATAATGGATTTAACCCTTTATCTTCCAAAGGAAATTTTTCTTTAGATTCCTTCTAGCCCAAGCCTATGGAACCTATAAAACCAAGAGAAGATTTCTTTTTCTTGTCTTATCAAAATTTCAAGGCAAAGAAGATAGAAAAACTGTCCCTTTGAAACATGTCGCCACCCACCACCGAGCCTACTATCCTTGACAAAACCATGCTCGAACCTAAAAAAGTCCCAAACAACCAAGACCAAACTAAGACAAAAACTTCACCTACCTCCTACAAACAACCAAGAGACAATGAAAACAACCCCGTCACACCTCCTAGAATAAAACAGGTTTACAAAGTAAAAAAGAAAGTGGTTGAACAACCACCCGTGGTTTCTTCTGTTCTTCCCTCACAAGAAGAAAAGGATCCTATGGTTGATCAACCCTCTCCTGCAGAATTGCAACTAAAAAAAAATACTAAAAGAAACCGAGGTGCTAGGGAGTGTAGGCATGGATGTCGTGCCCTTTCTTGCAAGTTACATGAAGAAATAAACAAAGAAAATCAAGATCCAAACTTGGCTGAAGCAATGCATGATGATTCAACCCTCGCCCCAAAACAAAACAATCTAATATAGTAACCACAACTAAAATTGCATCTTTCCATGGATATTATCCTTCAACCTCTTGTTGTGATTAACCTGGATGACAATGATGAGGTTGCTAAAATTGACGAAGAGGTGCATAATGAATTGAATACACTATTTTCCTCTTCCATGAGCTTAGATGAAAAATCTCTTACAAAGAGTGTTGAACTTGGTGCTTCTCCTAGTTCAACACTTGATTTTGTCCCTTTGGCTAGTTTTCCACCCTCGGTATACAATGAACATGATTGGGATGCAAATGACCTACTCATCTAGGTTGACTTGCATGTGCCTTACAAGTCTTTTGCATTATTTATTTTTCATTTTGTGTGATTGCATGTGCATAATGTGATCCCACATGATGTTCTATTTGATGTTCTCCCTCTCTTTGTGACATTCCTCTATTTGTACCTTCATTCTTCTCTATGTTGAGCATCTTTTTGCCTTTAATATTTTTCTCTTGTCTTGTGTTTTCCTTTTGGGGATGATGTTGTTGGTTTTTCCTTTTTCCAACTAAGCCTAGGAGTTCTCTAAAGGGATGCCAGTCCTTATTCTCAAGAAAGTCGTAGGCTAGTGGCCAAGACAATGAGTAAATATTTTTGATTTCCTATTCCTGCACTTCATGTTCTATGGGACCTAGGAGGGTATTTCTCTATTTGTGTTCATTATGATTTATCTAAATGGAGAACACTCCTACACAGATAGGTTCCTATAGCTTGCAGATGAACAATATCTACAAAGACTTGGCTGGTCTTTAGGCAATCAACTATTCACTCATCAAGAACAAGGGTTTGTGTAAGACTTACAACTCAAAACTAATAAAATTTTGAATGAGTATTGTTCTTATTTTAAGTTTGTGGCTAGGAATTTCACTAATTCACTAGATTACTTGACAAATAGGCCAATGCCTCATCAATTGGGTAAGTGGAGTCAAATATGAAATACTCAATAATACACAAATTGTTTAACCTTGAAATAGATGGACTACTTTCATAATACTTTACATTACAAAAACTCACTGTATCTAAAGTATTACTTCTTACCCAAATCTAGTACAAATTCTTACACACCTACAAGTCTCCTCAAGTATTTAATTAACTCTTTGAGTTAAAACATAGAACAAAGTCATACATTGAGTTAAACCACTGAAGATAAATGAAAAGATACTTGATATTTTCATTCATAATATGCAACAACTATACATAGGAGAGTACATACTTTAATTTTATAGATTTGTTTCAATATCAGTCATTCGTGTAAAACTGTTTTAGACTATTTCATACAAAACCCACACCCAAGACAATTAACTAGCAGATTCATCAATCATTCTACATTGTATTTGTTCACTATAGTTGTATACTACCTAGACCATTCTGGACTCAAAATTCTGATCCCCTATAATGAGCCTTGAAATCCCTTTTATAAACGAAGGGAGCAACAAGCATCGGGCTCATAAAAAATTCATTTCAAAACAAAATTTCACTTGCATTTCAAAATTACCAAACGGTTAGATGTAATCATTTACTAAGTAGGGGAATCAAAATTTGTAACAACCACCAAAACCAATTGACACCACCACAACCATTGCAAATTTTTGTTTAGGCTTTGTTATCCACGTTCACCAACACATCCCAACATTATCATCACAACAAAATTTGAAACCTAGACATCATTTCAATTACCTGGAACCCAAACCAGTACTAGGATCATGGTACATGCACCACCTTCGTGTATTCGCCATAGTAGGAGGTGAAAAAACCGCTCCCTCTTCCTCATCAACACTCTTCTTATCATCATAACCAACAACTTCACACAGTGCCTTCATAGAAATTGGGAAAACTACAAGAACCTCTTCATTCACACCAGCCATTTTAGTTAGATCCTTAAGGTATTGGCCATAACCAGAGTAAGTTTCCATATCACTATCAAGAGAGCAATTAGAAACATCGATAGGAAAATTCTAATTTCCCAGGGTACCTCGACTATACCTTATCTTCATTCTCAATCCTTTCTCAAAATCTACAAGCTTCTTTTCTTTGATATCCACCATTTCTTCAACAGCCACAACCTTGCCTTTCAATTGAGAATTGCACCTAGAAACAACTAAGGTAGGCTCTCTACATTCTTCTTTGAGGATTTAAGGCCCTTGAGGAGTGTTATGTTCACATATGGGGACATCGTTACGAGAATTCTAGACGTTGAGCCTTGCAAACCTTTGCACCGATGGTGGGGAAATGATTGGCCTACTGATCTTGCATCAATATACAAAACTACAAACCTACATCAGAGTAAACACCAGCTTCTACACAAGCGCAAAGAATTTAGACTCCTGATTGTAATGGTGAAAGAGTCGAGCCTTCATCCACATTTATTGAGCGAATTGATGATATTGATCATCAATGCTTAATAAAACATGAGCGAGCAAGTGATTATTCAATGGTGTCCACTTCACCACTGTTAATTTCCCAAGTACATGGAAATTTATGTATCATTCTTCATAATTTCAAGGAAATAGCTCTTCACACACATGGAGATGAAATTGATATCCTCTGAAGAGCATACACCATTAATGCTCACCCTTCGCAAGGCCCAAACAACTATCACATGGCCAATTTTTTTCTTTGAATGTGAGCCATTGATTTATTGATGAGGTGGTCCCTTGGATGACTCAGATTGAGTCAATGTTGTTTGAAAACCCCATGCTATCTCATGCCAAGTCCATTGGCCAATGGTGGCCATCCCAGTCAAGAAACACGTCCACCACCTACGGGTCCCACCCAGCCTCTTCATGCCGCTACCAAAGTCCATGTGTCACCATCGCATGGACTATGCAGCGCATTAGGTAGAAATATTTAAGACCATGCACGACACATGTGCTATGGCCCCGATTAAGATTGAGTGGTAAGTCAGAGCAGTCAATCCACCACCTCAAGAGATAAGGCCTGATAGTGGGGATTGGGTCCCACATAAGATAGAAGATGTGTGGTGCAATCGAGCAGACCATGTGATCCTTTAGAAATGCATTTTTAATTGTTGTGCGGTGTGTGTGTGAGGCTAGGAATTCGCTCCTTTCAACTGACGACTTATATTTGATCATATTTCTCTATCACTATCATTGATCCCCCAACTTAAGTGTATCAGGGGCTATAGTGGAAGCTGGGTCCCACATCCTACAGAGGGACACATGTCACAAGCACGCAGGTCGCACAACTCATCGAGAATGAGTCCCTTTGATTGTTCACGGTATGCGCTCACGACTAGGATTTAATCTTTGAATTCGATGAGCCAGATTTTATGCACATGCAAACATTGATGGTTATAAAAAGGGGCTCGACTAAGGTAATGGGCCATGACCCTTAGGGAAAAAATCAAGGAATTAGAAATTAAGTCAAAATATTTTGGCCCACCCTTAGGAAGGTTTTAAAATAATAAAGAACAAGTAATGGCTGACAGGCCTATGCGAAGGGGCCGGTAATGACAATGGCCAAGATGACATGAGTTGTTACGAAGACAACCAACAACCTATTACAACAGGTCAATACAAAAATATAACACAAGGGTTTAAGGCTTGAAAAATTGGAAACAAGGGTATTAGACCCTAAAACCCTAAACCAAACCTGTCAAGTATGGGAGAAAAAGACCATCAAAATGCATGGAACCAACTAGAAAGTGTCAAATTATAGAAGCTCTACTAGACATAAGGCATTGAGACATTCATATGTCTTCCATGTTGACCCAAAAGATTTTCCTTATCTTTTTCATTTGTCTTGTGTTTTCCTTTTGGGGATGATGCAAGGCATTGAGACATTCATGTATCTTCCATGTTGACCCGAAAGCTCTTTCTTTGTTTTTTCTCTCTTTCTGCCATTCTTCTAGCTCTATGTGTATTTGGGGAATGATGATAGTTCTGAGCTCTCTATAAACATTATAGCAAGAACATACTGACCCCAAATCCATAGATACCTTAAGTGTTTGGTGTTTTCACTTTGGGGGAAACCCCTCTCTTTTTCCTTTTGTTATTCTCTTACTTGACACAACTCATTTGGAAACATATGACTTGGCATAGAGCTTTCCAAGTTAGCTCTCATGTCTTTTGAGTTTTCATTTTTCATTTTCTTCTTTGAAGTAATTTCTCACAATATGGTGTTTAGCAATTTCTTTAAAGTGGGGCCATACATTAGCATTATTCTTTTGCATTTTTTTTCCATGGTTCATGGTGTAGTATTCTTACTTTATACGATGTGTTTTTTTCTTTATGGATGACATTGGGTGTGATGTCCTTCATGAGCGTGATCTCTCTTAGCATATTAAATTCCTCTTAGTGGCTTGATGTGATACATTGCATCTCCTAAGTTGTGAATTTTCTAGTCTTTGATTGGTCCTCTCTTGGAGAAATTATGCATAATGTTCCCTAAGTTAAATATCTCACATGAACTAAGGAAGACTCCTTTGAACACGTCCTATTTTGCATTTTGCATTTGTTGTTATATGTCCACCTTGCATAACACAACTTGCATGCATGTAGAGCCATACTGTTTTTTCATGAGCTCCAAGAAAACTAAGTTTTACTTGTCTCATGAAGCTCAAAAATCATTTTGCGTGGTGCCTTATTAAAGTTATCAGGAGGTATAAATTTAATATGGTTTGAGCAAGAAGCTCGATTGAGGCATGACTTTCCCCATAGCCACTCGTATGTGTGTGTGAGTACATACCAACCATGAGTGTATGTTTCTCACCTTTTTGGACTTCTCACCCAATGGACAACCAAGAGTTTCATTGCCATAGAGTGAGTATGAATTTTTCCAACAAACAACCTAGATCTGATCCACATTAGGATGGAAAAATAGTCGAAGCTTGATCTGAATCTCTTTTATCTTTTACCCTTTCTTACTTTATGTCTTTGATAGTGCATGGTTGTGCTTGGTGCTGCTCTTCATCACTTTCATGTGTGTTCTTTTGTACTTATGTTGGTCTACCATAGGACCTTGGTCCTAGGTGCTTGTGCACCCCCCTTGGCCATGGTTGTCCTATCTTGTGAACATTGGTACATTCAAACCCCCCTTGGTCGTTGTTGCATTTGTTCTAATTTAGTGTGAGTTGGATGCAAGTTCCTCCTCTCACTAAAGTGGGGGATAGATGTAATGAAAGAAAAAAGTCCCCTTAACTTGGCCTTGATTTAGTGTTGTAATATGCCTGACATATTTACATTAGGTATTGGGCCCTTGTGGAATAATGGATTTAAATGGCACCTTGCTAAAGTGTTGTGAAGTGTTGTAATATACTTTCACACTTTTCTAAGGTCTTATCAACCTAATAACCTCTTTTTAATCAAAATAAATCTTAATCTTGCCTTATTTGGGGTTTTGTGAAGTGTTGTAACACACTTTCACACTTCTCTAGGCTTCTCATTAATAATTAGGCTTTCTTATGCTTTAATTAGCCCAATTTTGCATCCACAAGCCTCATTTATTGTATCTTTTCAAGGATAATCCTGATACCAATAATTTACCAATCATAATTTAGGTGTTTTTGGCTTTTGTGGCCCAAATTTAGGGATCTAGGACTCATTTGCCACCTTGGGCAAATGGGTCCCACCTGGATACATTATGCCTGATGGGATTCATTCGCCATCTTGGGTGAATGAATCCTATGTGGCCCGATATCAAATTTAATTCAAATTTATAGCAAGATTTTATTCTCATAAATATGATGTCGTCTTGTAGTGTTGTAATTTCAAGAATTCTTGCATAATTGAGTATAAATACAAGGTTATTTCTCTCATTTTCATCCTAGCAAGCAATCAAGTGTTCCTTATAGAAAATTGAGTTCACAAGAGCATTCAAGGGAGGATTATCAAGCATTTAAGAGCATTATTCAAGCATCGATCATCATGTCAAAGATTTCATCCATCATGTTTGTTATTGTGCTAACAATTGTGATGTAGGATTTATGATTCAAACAAGTATTTCATGCAAGATCAACATCATTCAAGTAAAATATTAAGAACCACATGCATTGCATCCATTTCAAGCATATTTGGAGCACTTTATTGAAGAGTTTGGTGAGTTGCAATATTGTCTTTTGTTCATTCATCATTCTCCATTCTTATTTGCTTTCATTTATAGGTTTAATTACCAACAAGGGGTTTGATCAAGGAAAACCCCTATCCACTAACCGAACAACATTTCCCCCTCTCTTTTGTGTGTGATTTGCAGGTCTAGGTTGTTGATTTCTTAAGGAGCAAGATTGGAAAAAAGTTGTTAAAATTCCTAAGTTGTCAAAGTTGTCATCAAGTCTTGGAGAACATTAGAGAAGACCTCCAGGTGGAAAATTGTAGTTTTGGATCTGGAAACCAATCAAGGAGGATGACGAAGAAAAATAAGAGCAAGAGGAACTTTTAAAGTTATAGAAATTCTCAACTAGAATGATTCGCCAATTCTGGCGAATGAGTCCTAGTTCCAATCATTTTTCAGGGTTTTATAGATCTGGATATGCTTTTGGAAGATGCTTGTTCCTGCACAATTTTCTAGAAACTGGATTTATTCACCCAACTTGGTGAATGAGTCCTTGTTAGTAGTAAAGGTAGATTTTTCAGTGATTCAAACCTCCATTTAGCTTTCTCCAGATTTCTAGGTGCACACATTCTATTTTACAACTTTCTATGTTGTTTCATTCACTTTTCTGAATCATTAGTGTTAGTTTACATTAAATTATGGTTTTGAATTTCATCTTGCATTTCATTATCTTTTCCAAGTTTAAAATTGGTGGTGAACCCCTCATTAGATCATATTTAACACCTAGGACAACCCTACTACAAGATTTATTTCTCTTTTGCATTGAGATCTTTAGGGTTACCCTTGAATGAAATTAGATTTGTGGGTGTGATCTATGTTCGAAAACCATATGCTATCACTACCATACCACAAATTAATTAATTCAAAAATAAATTTCGAGAGGCATTTTAGTTTGGACCTTACGAGGTAGAATTTCAATCAATCCAACCATACTATCCATATGACTTTGTTCATCAGTATCCATGTTGTCATCATCCGTGTCAACATTCATCACATTATTCGTCTTTGTTTCACTAAATTTTGATAAATGAAATATTATGATCTAGCATAGGGTTGGTAAAGATTTGTAGGTTTTGGTTAGGAGGGGCAATGGAATTATTACCTTGATCATTCATACCTCCAATTAGGATACGATTAGAATCAATGAGGTCTTGCACAAGATGTTTAAGATGTTTACAATGTTCCATATCATGTCCATTTTTTCAGTGAAAATGAAAATAGGAATTCGATCTAAAGTTCAGAGGTAATGGATTAATAGGATCAGGAGTTCTAACAAAAGGTAAGGAAATCAAGTTATTTTCTACAAGTTGTAACATTATGTTATGGAGGTAAGGGAGTAAATTGTCTAACCGGATCCCCAAATGTAAATGGATTTGTCTTCTTTATAGTAGCCACTTGGGTATCAACATGTTGGGTTGGTTGAGGGGGATTTAGTTGAAGAAAGCTTTATTTTTTTTCTAAAAGGTTGGTAATTATTTTGATTTGCAGATTCAGACTTTTTGAAATGGCTAGAGGTGGGTTTTGTTTCATGACTACGAACCGAGTTTTGATAACCATGAAGAGTGGTACACAAGTTTACGAAGGAAGGGGATTTCATCATACCAAGCTTATCTTGCATCTTAGTTTGTAATTTCTCAATGAAAATTTGTTGAAGGTGAGGATTAGGAATCTTTACGTTGATTTGGGAATAAAGCATTTGGTAGCATGAAATGAAGTCAATAGACTTTTACACATCCTTTTGCTTACATATCATCAAATCAACTAATGCCATCTTAGGATTCATATGCACTTGGAAATGGTTGATAATGGCCTCAAAAAGTTCATTGAATGAATGAATTATGTTATTTGGTAACGAGGAAAACCATTCTAAGGTGGTATCTTTCAAGGATCTAGGGAAAATATTAGCCAAAAGTTTATCCTCAAAAATGAAATCATTGCATAAGGCGATGTAAGCAGAAACATGGTTAGAAGGATCTCCTTTCCCTCCATATTTCTCAAACCTAGGGAGCTCTATACCTTGTGGTATCAATGTTCTTAATATCTCCAAGGATAGGGGATTAATTTTGACATAGTATGAAGGTTGGCCATTTTGATTTTGGTTTATGGTGGAAATTCTTTATTGAAGGGATGAAATATTTGTAAAAGTTTGTTAAGGATGGCATCATTGGTTATGTTTTGAGATGGAGGTGAATATGGTGGAGGTGTATATGTGTTCAAGGGGGAAGTGAATGCAATACTTATGTGAGGTAAAGTGGTAGGAGATATGACGTGAGATGCCACAAAGGTATAAGGATTGCTAGTGGAAATAACCAAGGTAGGAATGACATTACTAGTAGGTTGCATCATTGTGGTAACTTGAGTGTTGGTATAGGTGGGAATAGAGGAAATGGTTGTAGGAGGAGGAATTTGAGTTCCTCCTTTACTTTGAATATTTTTTGATGTTTTTTGTTGACATAAGATATTTTCCAAAAATCAGAGCTAGGTTGCAAGAAATTTCTATTCCTTTTTCACTTTCAATCATTCAATGTATGTTATCTATGGTGAGAATAGCAATGTTGGAAATGTTTTCAGTACTCACTAGGTTTTGTAGGTTTGCTAATTCTTCATGGATTTGGATTAGGTTTTTGTGAGGGACACTAGCAACCATTATTTCAATGCTTGTCATACTACTTGAAAATAAAGAGTTGTCAAGGGTATGGTCGATACCTAGTGAGCTAGTGTCAACACTCTGAGTGAAAGAGATAGATAACCCAAGATCCACAACAAGTGTGTTATTGCAAGATGACATGAGTCTCAAATTATGTCTCACTATAGTATTAGAAATAGGATACCAAGTTGTAAAGATCATGCAAAGGACAACCAATGAATGTAAGATAAATGCAATGAACACAAGATAAATGAAATGCTTTAATTCCAATTCTTATTTTTACAAATGCATGCGAAATGAAATGAAATTAAGCTAGATATAATCAAATGGATGAAATAGAAAATCAACAAACTGAAATAGATATTTGATAATAACAAATGAAAGCAAAAATATGAAGTTTTAAATGTTGTAAAATGTAGATGCAGACCTGATACGGGACTAAATCACCTAGAGGGGAAAATGAGTCCTAGTTAGGGTTTCTATAAGGTTCAAATACTGAAAAATGGATAACATAAAATTCCCAAAATTTTGGTAAAACAACCTGTACAGGGACTAAATCACCCAGGAGGGCGAATGAGTTCTAGATTAGGGTTTTTACACTAATTTCAGAAAAATCTAAGTTGTTTCTAAGGTTTCTAACTTGTATGTTGATTTCAATATTTGCAATGATAGATTTACAATAAAATTTAATGATTTAAGATGAAAACATGCAACCTATATGCACTTTTCACTAATGCAAGATTTAGAAGCCCTAAATGAAAATTAACTAATGCAAAGTTAACCTAGATCTAGAACTATAATGTTCTACAAATCAGAAATGCAAGTGTCAAAAGGTCGGGTTCACCAAAATGAACCGAAAGAAATAAGACATGTCCACCTTTTAGGAGATGGACAACTTAGGGGACCTATTTCACTCTTATTTCATTAGGAAACCAAGATCCCTCAACCAAGTGACTCAATTGAGGGAAGGAAAACTATAAGTGGTGGTTTCCTTAGGTGTTATTAAAAGGTGGGTTCACCATTAAATGAATTTTTGAAGGATAAATGAAAACATGTAAGCACAAAACCCTATAAAATTAAGAGCAGTAAATCAAAATGAGAAAGACAAATAAAACATAAAGGAACTTGGTAAATTGATGGATACCAAGCAAGGTCTGTAACTCTAGTTTTTTTCATTTTGAAGTACACTAGGACTCATATGCTAGGCTAGGCGATTTAGTCCTGCTACTGGAATTTGGGTAGAATCTGGAATCTTTTGCTAGCAAATCAAGATCTATAGAAAAATACTAAAAATAGGTATACTTGGACTCGGGTGATCCCACAATAGTGGTTTATAATTTTTGGCCAAATTGGACATTGAAATTATTATTTTTACTTAAATCTTCATATTCGGGCACCTATAATGGCTAAACCATGAGGAATTTGAAGATGGTGCAAACTAGAGTCTCATCACATTCTGCTGTAGATTCTAATTTTTTTTTTCAAAATTTTTGGAATCAGATTACACTTCTTTTTCCATCTCCCATGAAAACTGGTTTTTTTCAAAAAACAACATTTTTAAAAAGTGACGCACACCATATAACGTATAAATTTTTTTTCCATGAAGGATAAAATTCTAATTCTTTCAAATTTAGATTAGTAACTCCAATATCTAGTGCTTCCACTTGGTTAAATAGTTTTTTATTGAATATTTTTTCTTTAATCAAGTTTCGAAGTCAAACCAATTACAATTTAGACATAGTGCGGCCGTATAACGCGTAATTTTTTTTTGTATATATCGAAATTCAATTTATTTATTTTTGTTGGATCAAGGACTTCAATACATGGTGCACACATATTTTTCAATTTTTTTTTTCGATAATCTACTATTTGTCCACATGTGTAGAACATAGAGCTTGATTTTTGGTGAAAAACCTATGTTTAATAAAACTAAAAAAATAAATACATAATAAAACCAACACATATTAAAATTATAGTCGTTTGATAGCTCGTTCCGAGGAATACCTGATTCCAATTGGGTTTTTGAAGTCTCCTCTATTTTCATCCTCAACCCGAGCTTCAAAGCATAAAAATTTGGACTTCCAAAGTGCCTGAGGGGGAGAATGAGGACAAAGGGGGGTTGGAGCGAACCCATAGGGGTTTGCTCAAACCTGGGTTCAGTTGAACCCAAGTTCTAGCAAGCCGACCTTTCAATAGGGGTTTTCAAATGTTTTTTGTCTGTGAATGCTTTAATTTGGTTTGCTCGAACCCTAGTTCGAGCGAACCCTTTTTTGGTTCGTTCGAACCCCCAAAATCAAATTTTTTCCTTGGGGTCATTTTTTGTGAGTTTTCCTTCCTCATTGGAATTGTATTCACTATTGTGGCTTCACCCACTCATACACCCAAAGGGGTGATTTATACCTAGTATTAGGTTTTGACTAAAACTTCTATAGCCTCAAGTAATCTTTAGTAGCTTTCATCTTGTCCGATCTCCAAGTTCAAAAGTATGAGTTCTATTCTATAGGTGACTTTCTGTGAAGATGACAACTTCTTGACAATTTTGACAACTTTATTTAATCTTACAATTTTTTCTTCAAAGGATCTTCAACCTTCAATTCACCTAAATCTGTAATCACACATGAAGAGGGAAAAAATGTTGTTGTGTTAGGGAATTGGGGTTTGCCTTGGTCAAACCCTATTTTGGTAATTAAACCTTGAAATGAAATGAAATAACATGAAGGAATGATTAATGAACAAATGTAATGTTGCAACTCACCAAACCCTTAAAATAAATAATGCAATCTTGTGTGAAATGACTCCAATGGATGTGGATCTTGACACTTGATCTTGATATGAGATAATGTCTTTGAATACTTGCTTGAATAATGAAAACCTACATCACAAATGTTAGCTCAAAAACACACATGATGCATGAATGCTTTCATATGATTCTTGAATCTTGAATATAGCTCCAAAATGCTTAATATCTAGCTCTTGAATGCTCTTGAATGCTCTTGAATACTCTTGAATACTTGAATTTCTAGATCACACTTGCTCATGAAAATTTCTAGATGACTTGTTTGAATTGCTTAGGTGAAATTATGTGAAATAACCTTTTATTCATACTCATTTATGCCAAATTTCATGAAATTACAACACTACAAGCCAATATCATATGTAGGATAATAAAATCTCACCAAGAATTTGATTTGAAATACTTCCTAGTTATAGCGAGACTCACACGCCACCTTGGGTGCATATGAGTCCTAGTGTCTTAAAAATGGGACACAAACTCCAAGAAGTGTCTTGTTTAATGCAATGTTTTAAATCAAGCCCCGAGACCTAGGTGGGACCCATATGTCCAAGGTGGTGTATGAGTCCTAGATCACTAGATCTGGAACACACAACCTCAAACATTGAATCATGCTTTTTTATTTATTAAGGGTCAAGATTATCCTCAAAAAAATGCATTTAATTAGGCTTGTGGATGCAAAATAGGACCAAATATGGCATAGAGAAGTCAAATTTTAGCAAGAAGGGCCCAAACAAGTGTGAAAAAATAAGGGGATATATTTTCCTACACTACAATTGGTACTATATGTTGATGATCTTTTGATCACTAAGAGTACTTCATCTACCATTACAGTAGTGAAGATATCACTTCAAGACAGATTTGACATGACATACTTGGGTTTATTGCACTACTTCCTTGGCATTGAGATTTCACATTTAGATTGAAGGATTACTCTTACACAACCTAAGTTTACTTTTGATCTACTTGCACAGTTTCACATGACTACTTGCAAGCCATCTCTGACTCCCTTTCTTTCTAGAGTCACGCTTGAGACTTCTTTTACTACAACATTGGTTGATGCTACATTGTATTAACAACTTGTTGGTACACTTATTTAATTCACTCACACTAGGCCAAATATTACCTATACAGTAGACATGGTTTCAAGATTCATTCAGGAACCTCATGAGTTGCAAGGAAAGCAACTAAGAGAATCCTTCATTACCTTTGGGTATTTAAGTACAAAGTTGTGCCACACTTTTGGCCAACTTATCAGCATAAATGAATTTTAGTATTTATAACTAAAAATCAATTTTGGTCAAACATATGATCTAGTAAGATTCATTCTAGATAAGTTAAATAATTCTACAACTTTTCCAACTATGTTTTTTGGCTAAATGCATATGTAGCACCACTTTTAGGGTAATTTACTAAAAAAATGACATTATTTGAAAAATTTAAAGTTTCAACAACTCCTACTCATATAAATAACATTTTTAAAAAAATGTAAAAATACCCCTTTATAGATCCATTAGTGTTGTTTTAAAATATATATTTATTTTAATATTTCAATTATTATTTATTTATTTAGTAAAAGTAGGTTATAAGCACAAAAATATTAGGTTGATTATCATGCCAAGAAAAATACTTAAACTTATTAAAAAAAATAAAAAAATATGATGCCCTAGATAAAAGAATCAAGATTAAGATAGCATAATTTGTTTTCTATTTTAGATAAATATTTAATATAAAAGTTGACATTGACTCAAAACAGTCATGTTTTAATTCACGCACATTTAAATATTTATTTAAAAATATCTATTTATTTAAATTGCAAAAAAATATATCCATGCCCTAAAGTTTCTAGTTATAAATATACACAAAAAATTTGAAAGAAAAAAAAAAAATTTACTATATAAAGCTTGACATCTCATGTAACGTCATTTTTCAACATTTTATCAACAACTAAATTATAGTGTTAATTTATAAAAACCTATATTCAAATAATTTTTTATTTTTTTCAAAAAAATACAAACATAAAATATACTAAAAAATACACATTTTATTAGTTTACATCATTTCAAAATTCAAAACATATATGCCACTTTCTAGTGATTGAAGTTTAAAAGTTAGATCAATGTTGGCCGTTTCCTTTATAAAAGTGTGACACAACTTTGTACTTTTACCCCTTTATTATACTCTTGGGTTTGGGATTCATTATAGAGTTGATTCATCACTTCACTTGATTAGTTTTACATAAGATTGTTCTAGTGACATTAAGAATTACAAGTCCACTTTAGGTTATAATTTTTCTCTTGGTTCGGGCCTTATCAGTTGGTCTAGTAAGAAGCAAAATGTTATTGTTGTATCATCCACAAAGGTGTAGTTCAGGGGGGTTGTTAAACAACTATTGATGCCATGGTTTCAAGGCATCATTTTTGAGTTTGGTATTCCTTTCAGGTATCCTATAACTTCATCTATTGTGACAACCAGAGAATAATTCAGATATGCAAGAATTTAGTTCAACATCAGTGAATCAAACACATAGAGATTCATATAGATTATATTCAAGAGTTGATTCATGGTCAAATCATCGACTTAGTCTTTTTCCATTCTTCAAAGATGTTGCTGACATCTTCACCAAACCCTTTATTGAGAGAAAGTTATTTCATCTATAAGCTCTTCTTGGTGTGTCATCTACATCAACAAAATCATCATCCTTGGGGGGATTTCTAGTCTTCTCCTAACCTTCTCTTTTTCTAGATGATATTTTTTTACCATTGGGTTTTCTATCTTACTCCATTTTTTAAAGAGATTGCATTGTACATGACTTTGTTATCAGGATTCATGGTCCGGACTCATTTCTTTTACATTATACATGGGTACCTCACCAGGCTAGTAGCTAAGATCCATATCATTCTTTCCCACCTAAGCTATGCTTAAGACGGTGTGTTAGTGTATATATTGCACTTTATTACATTTTGCATACACTTGGATTACTTAAGCCTACTTAGGTGTCCATTTTCCCTTTCTTAGTGAGGTAGCAATGATGATTTAATGATGAAAAATGTATCCCTATACATTTTTGCATTTTTTTGGGCCCTCATTAAATTAAACTTAATGTTTCCTTGATTTAGTGTTGTAATGTATTTAACACATTCACATTAGGTCTTGGGCCCTTGTGAACTAAATGAACCTAATTATTCCTTATTTAGGGTGTTGTTAAGTGTACCTTTATGCTTTCACATTGATCTAGGGTTCCATTAATTAATTGGGCTTATTTATACTTTAATTGGTCTTATTTTGCATCCACAAGCCTTAATTAATGCATCTTTCCAAGGATAATCTCGACACATATGTAATGACCAATCATAAATTAATGTTTTTGGATCGTATGGCCTTTATTTAGTGATTTGAAACTCATACGCCACCTTAGGTGTATGGGTCCCACCTAAGTTTTGAGGCCCCAATCTGAATTTCACATCAATCTAGAATTTCTTAAAAAATGTGTCCCAAAGCCTAAATAACGGGACTCATATGCCACTTCTGGTGTATGATTCCCATGCGGCTTAAATCTAAATTAAACTCAGATTTTTGGTGGGATTTTATTCTCCTAGATCTAATGTCGGCTTGTAGTGTTGTAATTTTGGGAATTTTGGCATAAACAAATATAAATACAAGGTTATTTCACTCATTTTCTCCTAACAATCTAAGATTTCAAGTATTCATGCATTATAGAAAAATTGTGATCGAGAGTACTTACAAGAGCATTCAAGAGCTGATTATCAACTATTTTGGAGCATTATTTAAGATTCAAGCATCATGTCAAAGTCATCATGCATCATGTTTGTTTTTGAGCTAACCTTTGTGATGTAGGATTTTATTATTTAAGAAAGCATTCAAGTCAAGATCTACTACATTCAAGCAAGAGTCGAGAACCAAATTCATGCTAGTCATATCATACATGTTTACATCACTTTGTTTCTAGGGTTTGGTTCAAGTTGCAACATATCATTTTTTTCATTCATCATTCCTCAGGTTTCCATTTCATTTCATTTCAAGTTTTGATTACCAAAATGAGGTTTGACCAAGGCAAACCCCTTTCTACTAACAAATCAACATTTTCCCCTCTCTTTAGTGTGTGATTTGCAAAAGAAGTCAAAGTTGTCACCTTGTTTAGAAGAGCACTAAAAGACATATGTAGAGAAGAATTTGACATTTTAGATCCGAAATCAGGTTGAGAAGATAGAGTAGAGATTGAAGAGAAGATTCAGATCTTGATACTCCATAAAATCCTAGTAGGAATGATATGCTACTCCTGGTGTATGAGTCCCACTATAACCACTTTTCTAGATTTATAAGATCCAGACTTGTCATCATTATATTCTTGTTTCATCCTAGAAACCTTAATCTAGGACTGATATGCCTAGCATGGTGTATGAGTCCCAGCATGCCCTAAAGTCGACATTTTCAAGATTTCAAAGCTTATTCTGAACACATTCAAGTTTCTAGGTGCACCTCTCTAATCTCTTAGTTTTCTATTATGTTTTACATTGATTCCTAGTTTATTTATTCAAGTTTTGCATATCATTAAGTTTTATAATTAGATATTACATGTTACTAGTCTTTCCAAGCCTTAGCTTGGTGGTTAACCCCTTTGTAGTCTCTAATAATACCCTAGGAAAAACTTTAGTAGATCTATCTCTCTCATTCTGCCATTTGATTGAGATATGTAAGGTTTCCTTGAATGAAACAATCATGAAATAGGCCCTACCCCTAGTGCTCCATCTCCTAAATGGTGGGGAACACTATTTCCACTATTAGATTTTGGTGAACTTTCATTTAGGACATCTTATTTCTAATTTGGAGTGCATCATAATGCTATATTTAGTTTGCATCAATATTGCATTAGTTAAGTTGCATTTAGGTTTCTAAATCTTGCATTAGTGAAAGTGCATATAGTTTGCATTTTTGCCTCTTGCATCATTGGATTTCATTTGAAATTTGCATTTTCACTTAGTCTAGACATCATCCAAAAAAAAAAACATAACATTCATACTTAATTTGCTGAAAATGATGCAAAAAATCTAATTTGGGACTCATACGCCCCTTTGGGTGATTTAGTCCCAGTAAATGTGGTTTTTCCTGATTTCTAGGTATTTTGTGGTGACTGTTATTCAACATTCAGATCCTTGAAAAACCTTGATTGGGACTCATACGCCCCTCTGGGTGATTTAGTCCCATTTCAAATTTTAGACTACATTTTCTAGCATTAAAAACTCTATTTTTGTGCTTTAGTTTACCATTGTAAGTTTTCTGTTTCAGTTTACAGAGTTTCTATTTCATTCATTTTAGTGTACTTAGCTTAATTTGAATCAGAATTAAAAAATAGCATTGCATCTAGCATCTCATTGATTGTCCCTTGCATGAGCTTTTCAAATTGGTGTCCTATTGCTAATACTATAGTGAGACGAAGTTTGAGAATCATGTCATCTTATGATAGCACAATCATCATGGACCTTGGCTTATCTATCTCTTTCAATACTAGTGTTGACACTAGTTCACTAGGTATGGACCCCACCCTTAACGAATATTTTCCTTCAAGTAGTGTGACAAGTGTTGAGATAATGGTTGCTAGTATTCCACAAGAAAACATAATCCAAATTCATGAAGACTTGGAAAACCTACAAAATCAAATAAGTACTAAGAAAATTTCAACCACCACTATTCCTACCGTAGATAACATACATCACATGATTGAAATTGAAGATGAAGTTGACCTTGTGTGTAACATAGTTTAGATTTTTGGAAAACATCTTACCTCAACCACTAGTTATACCTTACCTTCGAACAATGCCCAAAGCCAAGGAGAAATTCAAATTCCCCCTCCCACAACCATTGCCTCTATACCTACCTATACCAATCCTTAAGTTATGACAACAATGCATTTCTAGCAATGTCATTCCTTCCTTGGGTATTTACGCTAGCATTCCTAGTACCTTTGTGGCATCACACGTCATATCTCCTACCACTTTACCTCCCATAAGAATTATGTTCATTGCTCCCTCCAACACATATAAACCTTCACCATATTCACCTCCATCTCAAAACACAACCAATGACACCCTCATAAATCAACTTGTGCAAACTGTTTCATCCCTTCAAAAGAAATTTTCCACCATAAACGAAAATAAAATGGCCAACCTACATATTATGTCAAAATCAATCCCTTAAATCCTTGGAGATATTGAGAAAAAAAATGTCACAAGGTATAGAGGTGCCTAGATTCGAGAAATGTGGGGGGAAAGGAGATCCTTCTAACCATGTTTCCACTTATAGGTTCACATTGTGTAGTGATTTCATCCTTGAGGATAAGCTCTTGGCTAATATTTTCCCTAGGCCCTTGAAAGATATTGCCCTAGAATGGTTTTCCTCATTACTAAATAACTCAATTCGTTCATTCAATGAACTTATGAGGCTTTTATAAACCATTTCCAGCTTCATATGACTCCTAAGATGACATTAGCTAATTTGATGAGGTGTAAGCAAAAAGATGATGAAAAAGTTATTGACTTCATTTGATGCTACCAATTGCTTTATTCCCAAATTGACGTAAAGATTCTTGATCCTCACCTTCAATGGATGTTCATTGAGAACTTACAAAATAAGATACAATATAAGCTTACCATGATTAAGTTTCCCTCCTTCACACACTTAGCACTACCCTTCGCGATTATCAAAACTTTGTTAGTAGTCATGACACAAAACCCACCTCTAGCTGAATTGAGAAGTCTGAATCTGCAAAACAGAACAATTACCAACCTTTTAGAAAATAGAATAAAGGATTTCTTCAGCTTAACCCCCTCAGCCAACTCAACATGTTGATACCTAAGTGGCTACTCTAATGAATACAACTCCTTTCACATTTAGAGATTTGGCTAGGAAATTCAATCTCTTACCCGAGACCCTTCATAACATAATGTCACAACTTCTAGAACATAAAATGATCACCTTTCCTCCTACTAAAAATATCGATCCTAATAAGCCTTTACCTCAAAATTTTAGATTGAATGCTTATTTCCATTATCACCAACAAAATGGATAAGACACAAAACATTGTAAGAATCTTAAACATCTTGTGCAAGAGCTCATTGATTCTGGTCAACTTTTAGTTAGTGGTGTTAATAATCAAGGAAATAAGTCTATTGCCCCTCCCAACCAAAACATTCAAATCTTTACCAACCCTATGCCTAATCATAACATTTCATTTGTCAAAGCTAGTGAAACTAATAAGAATGATGTGATGAATGTTGACACGAATGATGAGAACATGGATACAATTCAATAGTCCTATGGATACTATTCAAAAAAGTCCTATGAATACTATTGAAAAAGGTTTGATTATGTTGATTGAAACTCAACCTCATAAGGGTTGAACTAAACAACCTCTAGATATTTCTTTCTCATCTAAAGACATTATTAGAAATGCACTCGATGCTCCTCTTTACATAGCTAGACGAATCAATGACAAGCCCACTAATGGGATATTAATTTATCCTATTTGTGGAGAGAATGTGACCATTGAGGAATTATCACTCATGAAGGAGCTCTATCAAGAAACATATGACAAATTGAAAGCGTGGATAAAGGCACATAACAATTTCACTTGCCCTATGATGGGATCGATCACCCTTCCTTTACAAATAAGACCAGAAAAATTAGATGTGTTATTATCCATTATCTCAATGTTGGACCAAATCCGTGTGAAGCTTGGTTACCCATGGCTATGCTCCATGGAAGTCATCCCATCAGTCGTGCATAAATGCTTAAAGTTTCCCATTGACAATTAAATCTTTACCATGCACATAGTGGCTTTAATCCTTTGTCTTCCTGTGGGAACTTTTCATTAGATTTATTTTGGCCTGAGCATATGGAACCTATTAAACCTCAAGAAGACTTCTTTTTCAAATCTTATCAAAAAATTAAGGTAAAATACATATCAAAATTATCCCTTACAAACATTCCTCAACCTATAATTGAGCCTACTATCCTTGACAAAACCATGATTGAACCTAAACACATTCCAAACAACCAAGAACAACCTAAGAAAGATCTTTCACATATCTCCTATAAGAGACCAAGAGACAACGAAAACAATCCTATCACATATCCTAAAATAAAACAAGTTTACAAAGCTAAAGAGAAAATGGTTGAACAACTTCCTATGGCTCCTTCTATTCCTCCCCTTGGGGAAGAAAAGAACCTTATGGTTGACAAACTCACTCGTACGTACATTTTTTTTGAAAATTGTACTAAAAGAAATATAAATGATAGAGAACACAGGCATAGATGTCATGCTCTTGCTCGAAGGTTAAACGAAGAGAACAATAAAGAAAATCAACATCCAAACCTGATTGAAGCAATACATGAAGAGTCTACCTCTTCACAACGAAAAGATCCTATATGACAACCACAATAGGAGCTAAATCCTTCTTTGGAAATTATCATTTGACCTTTGTTTTGTGATTAACTTGGATGGCGATGATGAGGTTGCTAAGATTGATGAATAAGTGCATAATGAATTGAATACATTGTTTTCCTCTTTTATGAGCTTAAATGATAATTCTCCTAAGAAGAGTGTTGAAATTGGTGATGACCCTAGTTCAAGACTTGCTATTGTCCCTTTGGCTAGTTGTTTGACTTCATTATATGATGAACACGATTAGGATGTAGATGACTTGCTAATAGGTTGACTCACATATTCCTTACTAGTCTTGCTTTTGTTTTATTTCATATGTTTCTTTTGTGTAATTGCATGTACGTAATGCGATCCCCCATGTTGTTTTGTTTGATGTTTCTCTCTCTTTGTGACATTCCTTTTATGAATGCTTCACCTAGACTTGCTCATACGTGAACAAACAAACAATCATTAGTCAATAAAAAAGTGTAAACCAAGAATTCCCTATGAAATTATTTGAACATATGAATAATGAAAACAAAGCAAAATATCAAATAAATCACAAATGAAACATAATTTTAATGCTCAAACTAGCATCCCATAGGGGGATTGGCACTCCTTTGATGTGGAAAGAAGCCCTTTCTCAATCCCTTGATAAGCTTTGGATGGGTGTGTGATGAACAAAATTTCAATAACCTAGCTATGATTGATAAATTCTATGCATATGCCTATAATTCTCTTGCTCTAACTTGTGGATGATATTGTGTATAATGACTTTGCATGAGATTATGGATCTTCTTTCAATAGAGAAGGCCTCTATTTATAAGGAAGAAGAATTGAAGAGTGAAGAATGGGGAGAATGTGGGATGAAAAATTGGGTCAATGGAATTGTCCCACTTGTCAACATGTACTAATGAATCTTGGAGGAGATGTGCTCACACATGTGTGAACACATCTTGGGAGATGGGATGTGTAAGAGGAGTGAATGCCAAGAGGTGGCTTGTGTAAGGGGATGTGTAAGAGATTTCAATGCCAAGGTGGCTCAAACAAGAGGACATGTAAGAGCCTTCAATGTTGGCTCAAAAAGAGGACATGCAAGAGTCATCAATGCAAAGGTGGCTCAAACGTGAGGACAAAAGTCCTTTGGGAGGGAAAACTCAAGTGGATGGAATATTCCAAAAATATGCCATTTTGAAGAAAAATAGGGTAATTAGTAAATTAAATAAATTGATTTACATGTGCAACTTGGTTAGTTTACCAAGGTTGAATTACCCCAGGGTGGAGTTAAAAGCTAGAGGAATGGGGGATTAGTATTAGGAGTTAAATAATTTAGGATTAATTAACTTGAATGAAATTAATTGATTTATGATAATTAATTTAAATGCTTGGGTTTATTTAAATCAAATGAGAGAATGAAAGGACATTAGGATTTTATTTAAATAAATTGATCTATTTAATTAAAGGAAGAACATTAGGATTTTAATTAGATAAATTGATTTATTTAATTAAAGGAAGAACATTAGGATTTTAATTAAATAAATTGATTTA
The DNA here is from genome assembly GCA_007115665.2 of Sequoiadendron giganteum. Lineage (NCBI taxonomy): Eukaryota > Viridiplantae > Streptophyta > Pinopsida > Cupressales > Cupressaceae > Sequoiadendron > Sequoiadendron giganteum. Next base: position 552,297,326 of record CM021107.1, on the reverse strand, counting down.
TTTAATTAAAGGAAGATGATTAAGATTGGAGATGATGAAATAATCTGATAAAGTTCATTATCTAATTTAAGGAGGAAATTTAATGAGTTCAATTAATTAAATAAAGATTATTCAATTAATTGGTTAGTGTGGAAATGATTAAGGAAAAATTGATTTTAGTTAATCAGGATCAAGTGCATAATATTGATCAGGATATTTTGAGTGTCTTCACCTTTATTTGTATCTACATTTCTCTTTATGTCGTAAATATTTGTATCTTTTCATTTGTCTTGCATTTTCCTTTTGAGGATGATGCAAGGCATCAAGATGTTGATGTCTCTTCCATGTTGTCCCAAACGCTTTTCCTTTATTCTTTTCATTTTTCTCGTGTTTTCCTTTTGGGGATGATGCAAGGCATCAAGACATTTAGGTCTCTTCCATGTTGACCTGAAAGGTTTTCTTTGTTTCTCTCTCTTTGTGTCATTCTTCTAGTTCTATGAGTATTTGGGGAATGATGATAGTTTTGAGCTCTCTAAAAATATTGTAGCAAGAACATACTGACCCCTAATCCATGGATCCCTCATGTGTTTGGAATTTTGTTTTTGGGGAAACCTCTCTCTGTCGTTCATGACATAGATTTATTTGGAAATATATGACTTGGCATAGGGCTTTCTGAATCTGCTCTCATGTCCTTTTTATTGTTAACATTTATTATTTTCTACTTTAAAGTAATTGCTCACATCATGGTGTTTAGCAATTTCTTTAAAGTGGAGGCATACATTGACATTATTTTTTTTGCATTTCATGTTTCATTGTGTAGTCTTCTTACTTCATTCTATGAGTCTTTCGCTTTGTGCTGACATTGGGCGTAATGTCCTTCAAAATCATGATCTATCTTAGCATATTATATTCCTCTTAGTGGATTGATGCGAAACACTACATCCCCTAAGTTGTGGATCTTCTATTCTTTGATTGGTCCTCTCTTGGAGATGTTAGGCACAATGTTCACTAAGCTAAGAACTTACATGAACTAAGCAAAAAACCTTTGAACATACCTTACACTACCTTTTACAAATTTGGTTATATGGCCACCATGCATAAAACACTTTGCTTGCCTGTGGTGCCATCTTGTTTGTTCATGGGTATCAAGCATACAAAGTTTTTCTTCACTCATGAATTTTATCGTTCATGTTGTGTGGTGCCTTATCAAAGTTATTAGGAGGTATAGATTTGGTATGGTTGTACATATGGGAGTCGAACTTAGGCGTGACTTTCCCATAGTCACTTTCTTGTGAGTGCATATCAGTCGCATATCTATCTCACTCCTTTTGGATACACACCTAGCAAATAGCCTAAAGTTTTGTATCCTTAGAGTGAGTGTGCATTCTTAGACAAACAATTAGATCTGATCCATAATGTGTAGGATAAATAGTCGAAGGTTGATTCACCCCTTTTGTTTTATTTTTCTATCTTTGGCAATGTATGCTTGTGCCTTGTTGTTGCTCCTTAGATCATTTTCATGTGTTTTATTTTGTGCTTATTCTGGTTTTTCATAGGATCTTGATCCTTGGGGCTTGATCACCTCTCGATCTTGGTCATCCTATCTCACTAGCATTGGTACATTTGAACCCCTCTTGATGCGAGTTTGTCTACTTTACTGTAAGTTTGAAACAAGTTCCTCCTCTCGCTAAAGTGGGGGCTAAATATAATGATGGAAAATGTATCCCTCTACATTTTCACATTTGTTTGAGCTCTCCTTGTTAAATTAAGCTTAATGTTGCTTTGATTTAGTGTTGTAATGTGTTTAACACATTCACATTAAGTCTTGGGACCTTATGAAATAAATGAACCTAATTGTGCCTTATTTAGGGTGTTGTAAAGTGTGCCTTTATGCTTTCACACCAATCTAGGGTTTCATTAATTAATTGGGATTCTTTACGCTTTAATTGGTCTTATTTTGCATCCACAAGCCTTAATTAATGCCTCTTTTCGAGGATAATCCTAACACATATGTAATGACCAATCATAAATTCATGTTTTTGGATTATATGACCCAGATTTAGTGATTTGGGACTCATACGCCACCTTGGGCGTATGGGTCCCACCTAATTTTCAAGGCCCCAATCTGGATTTCACATCAATCTAAGTATTTCTTGAAAAATATGTCCTAAAGCCTAGCCTGATGGGACTCATATGCCACTTCTGGTGTATAAGTTTTGTGTGGCTTAAATCTAAATTAAATTAAAATGCTTGGTAGGATTTTATTCTCCTAAATTTGATGTTAGCTTGTAGTATTGTAATTTCAAGAAATTTAGCATAAACAAGTATAAATACAAGGTTATTTAACTCATTTTTCTCCTAACAATCTAAGATTTCAAGTATTCATGCATTATAGCAAAATTATGATCAAGAGAACTTACAAGATCATTCAAGAGTTTACAAGAGCATTCAAGAGTTGATTATCAAGTGTTTTGGAGCATTATTCAAGATTCAAGCATCATGTCAAAGTCATCATGCATCATATTTATTTTTGAGCTAACATTTGTGATGTAGGGTTTTATGATTCAAGCAAGCATTCAAGTCAAGATCTACTACATTCAAGCAAGAGTCAAGATCCACATTCATGCTAGTCATCTCATACATGTTTGCAACACTTTGTTTCTAGGTTTTGGTGAGTTGCAAGTTATCATTTTTTTCATTCATCATTCCTCCTTTCCATTTCATTTCATTTCAAGGATTGATTACAAAAATGGGGTTTGACCAAGGAAAATCCCTTTCTACTAATTTTTTTTTTTCCCTCTTTAGTGTGTGATTTTCATATCTAGGTTGAAGACATATTGAAGAGAAAGATTGTAAAGAAGTTGTCAAGTGTGCAAAGTTGTCAAAGTTATCACCGTGTTTAGAAGATCACTAAAAGACATCTACATAGCAAAATTTGACATTTTAGATCTAAAAATTAGGTTGAGAAGATAGAGTAGAGATTGAAGAATAGATTCAGATCCTGATACTCCAAAAAATCCTAGTAGGACTGATACACCACTCTTGGTGTATGAGTCCCAATATAGCCACCTTTCTATATTTTTGAAGATCCAAACTTGTCATCATTAGATTTTTGTTTCAGCCTAGAAACCCTACTTTGGGACTGATATGCCCAACCTGGCGTATGAGTCCCAATGTGCCCTAAAGTATAAATTTTCATCATTTCAAAGCTTATTCAAAACACATTCAAGTTTCTAAGTGCACCTCTCTGATCTCTCAGTTTTCTATTCTCTTTTACATTCATTGCTAGCTCATTTATTCAAGTTTTGCATATCATTAAGTTTCATAATCAGATCTTTCATGTTACTAGTCTTTCTAATCCCTAGCTTGGTAGTGAACCCCTTTGTAGTCTCTAATCATACCATAGGACAAACTTTAGTATATATATCTCTCTCTCTCATTCTATTATTGGATTGAGATCTCTAAGGTTTCCTTGAATGAAACAATAGTGAAATAGGCCCTAACCCTAATGCTCCATCTCCTAAAAGGTGGGGCACCCTATTTCCATTGTTATAGATGATATGTGTAAACTCATGTTTGACACCTCTTCCTTCATTCATGGTAGGAAACTCTCCACCACTCTACTTGTGAGGAGTCCTATCCTTATTTCATGGAGTTTGGTTGCATATATCCTTTCTATTCTTGTAACCTATTTTCTTAATATCATAGGTCGACTATTATGCAATTGTGTTTCCATTTTTCTTGTTAATAATATTTGAGTTTTACTAGTTATCACAAGCCTTACGTGTGACTATTATCATTTATAAGGATGTCCATTATTGGTTTTACATTTTATGAACTTGCTAATGTGTGATACCTTATGAACTTGCTAATGTGTGATACCTCATGTATCAGGTTGGTGAATTTTATGGGTACTTAAATTAATTCTTACTTTCTCTTCCTATTTGGATTACATGTTGGAAGCATGTATGCTATTGTTAATGAATCTATGTTCCATTATACAAGTTGTGTAATTAAGATAATATTAGCTACCACATTATAGTTTATGATTATTATTCTAGTGGTTAAGTATTAGACTCATTAATTACCTAAAATTGGCTTAAATGGATGTTGTAGGTTGTTGTACCATATCGAGTTTAAGTTGATTACAAATTGGAGGTAAAAGCTTCAATAAATTGGAAATTAATTAAATATGCCATCATATAAGGAGTGTGTTTAGTTGAGTAGGTGGTAAGAAAAGATGTTAAACCTAACTTTGGACCCATGAAAATATTTTACTAATACATTATGTTTGTGTGTTTCTTGATGAGTGTACAACTATAAATGAACTCTTCCAATTAACTCTAAGTCCCTAGTCATACATTACTATGAGATGACACAACACTAAATAAGCTAAAAGTTAAACTTCAGGTAAGTATATATATAAAAATGACATTCCTTCTAATAAGAAATTTATTGAAGAAAATTTAGATGGATCAAGAGTAAAGGATTAAATATAACTTATATGATTTATTTTTCTTTGAGGATGATTTTTAATTGCTATAATAAACCAAGTAATTATTTTATGCTAGAAAACAATGTGGTTTTTTATGCTTGTCCATTATTAGTATTCATAACAATCAGTCCATTTTAGGAATTAATTACATTTGTTTTTTAGTCTGTATTTTTGACCAAAATCTAATACTCTATATTTAAATTCGCAAGAATATTAATGAATTTTGGAATATAAATGTTTGGAAACATGTTTAACTATTATCACCCTCAATATTAATAGTTATATTGTATTCACTATTACTATAAACATATTAATATAGTGGTTTCCTCTAATATTAATATTAGTATTATAGTTATTATTATTGTTTAATAATATTAATATTGTTACACCTTTAGTAATTTTTTTATAAGTTCAAATGGCATTATCGGGGCCACACCCATCAATTAATCATAGGGTGAAGCCACAATAGTGGTTTACAATTCAAGTGGGGAAGGAAAACTCACAAAAAATGACCCCAAAGAAAAAAAAGTGATTTTAGGGGTTCGTACGAACCTATTGGTTCGACCAAACCAAAAAGGGGTTCGCTCGAACCAGGGTTCGAGCGAACCCCTTTGCATCTTTGCCGTAAAAAAATCAAATGCAATGCATAGCAAAGGGGGTTCAAGCGAACCCCTTCAAAGAGGTTCGCTCGAACCCCTATGGGTTCGAACGAACCCCCTTATCCCTCATTCTCCATCTCAGGCACAAAAAAAATATAAAAATTAGCACTTCGGAGCTCAGGTTGAGGATGAAAATGGAGGAATCTTCACAAACCCAACTAGAATTAGGTAGTCCTCAGAACGAGCTATCCAACGAATATAAATTTAATATGTTTTGGTTTTATTATGTATGTGTTGTTTAGTTTTATTAAACATAGGTTTTTCACCAAAAGTCAAGCTCTTTGTTTTGCATATGTGGAAAAATAGCAGATTATCAAAATAATTTTTCTAAAAATATGTTGAGGCTGGGTATTGATGTCCTTGATCCATTAAAAAACATAAAATTGAATTTTGATACATACAGAAAAAGTTATGTTGTATACAGTCCGCCTATGTCTGAATTGCAATTGGTTTGATTTCGAAACTTGAATAAGGAAAAAATCTTCAATTAAAAACTATGATACCAAATGCAAATGCTAGATATCATAGTTACAAATCTAAATTTGAAAAAATTAGAATTTTATCATTCATACAAAAAAAGTTATGTTGTATATGGTGAGCGTCACTTTTTAAAAATGTTGTTTTCTGAAAAAAACCAATTTTCATGGGAGATGGAAAAAAAAGTGCAATTTGATTTCAAAAAAATTGAAAAAAATAGTTTAGAATCTACAGAAAAAATGTGATGAGACTCTAGTTTGCATCATCTCCAAATTCCTCACGGTTTAGCCTCTATAGGTGCCCAAATATGAAGATTTAGTTAAAAATAATAATTGCAGTGTCCAGTTTGGCCAAAAATTGTAAACCACTATTGTGGGATCACCCCATATAGGAAAAAATACCTAGCTCACACTAGGTGAGGCCACAACTAGGGGGCCTCATCCCTATCAAAAATCCTAGACTACTCCTAGAAGGGAACCCATAAACGGGGAGCCACTTGAAGGGTGTCATAAAATTGCAACTAAAGGCTTTGCTCCACTTTTTGACTGGGAGTGAAGATGCATGCTTAATTTACCTCATTTTTATTCTTCTTTCTTTGCACCATTGTCCAATTTTTTTCTTTTAACCCTATACATTTGATTGCTTTTGATTTCTCAGTGGATTTCCCATCCCCACTAGATGTGGTATCTAAGCTCATAAGGGAAGCTTTCAATGTCTCCTAAAAAAGATAAAACTTGGATGCCTTAATGTTGTCACTCCTTGAAATCAAGGGATCAACTTTGTCCTTTGATGCAAAGGATAAATCCTTTTTGGGTGAAATTTGACTTATGTGGAGAACTTGGTTTCCATTCACAATTGGAATTCCTCCAGAGTGTGCATCAATAACAGTGCTCATGGGTTCTTGAACTAACTCATTTTGTTTTGATTTCTAGTTTGGGGTGACAATCAAAATTACCAAATTACTGTTATCAATCTAAGATTTACCACCAATGGGGGTTGGTTTTGTAGATATCCAAGGAGGTGGGGGCTGAAGATCACCACCATTTTGAGTTTTTGGAGTAATAATGTAATGTTGGGGCTTAACTCCCACTCACCACGAGGGTTCACCCTTTGAGAGCTCCATCCCCTTACCCAAACCTTGAAAATTTTGATATTGGGGTGTTAAATGCTTTGTAGAGTAACATTTCCTACATCTAAAGGAAATTTTTCTCATATTCCATAGGTTGTTTCAAACAACAGTCTCCCAACAACAACAGTACCTCAGTAGAGAGACCATTGGATAGGTCCATTTAGACACATATTTGTATGAAGGTGGAGTTTAAAATTGTAATTAGGTGTTTCCTCTAAGCTGTAATGATACCTACCTAAACTGTTACCAATAGCCTATAGGCAACTTGACTCCTAGAACTGAAAGGGGAGATAAGGAAGACACCCAAAAGAGGGTTTACAACAAAATATGGATTGTTTTCCAATGATTTTAAGAGACTGTGATCAAGAATTATACCCTTATGAAGGCCATCAAATAATTCAATTGAGATGTTATGTTTGTACAACTCAATATGGATTTTTGTTAGATAATTCAGGAATCAGTGTTTTGAGAGTTTGGCAAAATGGATCCCTATGTTTGCAAAGTTCCATGTGGAGGCCTATGTTTGCAAGTTTATATGGGTTGGTAGTCCCAAAAATTGCTAATTTAGCTACACATTTACAAGGGTCATGAGGGAACTTGTTGGAGTTCCACCTGATCTAGGATTTTTTCTTCAAGGAATATCTTTTGAAATATATATATCTATTTTATAATTAACAAGTTTTATTATGTAATCCTTAGGGGGGATCCCTTCGCAAAGTGTTGTTGTGATTTCAAGAGTACATTTGTATCAACAATGTAATAAGGGAGGGATTTTTAGAATAACACTTATGTTTGACTATTAACTGTTATGTTACATTATTGATTTAGTTACAATATTGTAACTGTACCCACCTTGTATAAATGTGCCATCTAATCTGCAATAAGAATCAATAAACCATTTGGCCCTTCAATATGCTCCTCCTCTTCCTTTATTCTTCTATTGAACTTTACCTCTTCGTCTATAACTATGACCACCTCTAGAAGAGTTCTTATTATGAGGATTGTCTATTTTGTGGACAAGACAAACATTTTTACCAATGATATCAATTTTTCTTCGAAAAGCTTTCTCACATTCAACCAACTTTTCAACCAATTAATCAAATTTGATGGTCTTCAATTGGTTGCTTTTTTGAAGAGACTCCAAATATCTAGAATATTTTCAAAGAATTTCCTTTATGAAGGCAATGTGATAGATATTGATTTTTCCACATTCAACATCAACATCTTGTTTTGTGGCTCAAATTTCACAAGCATAACTCATGACATCTTTATTCTTCAATTCAAAATTGAATAGCTTAATAAACTCCAATTCAAAATGAGAATCATATATATCTCTCAATTTTTGAAGGGAATCCCAAGAAAATTTACACCCTTGTATGTGTCTAAGTGCATCTCCATCAATGCAAGCCCTTATCAAAGCCAAGGCTTTTGAATTTTTTGTACTTTCATACTTCTTTTTAATTTTACAATAGTAGGTGTTGTAAGTTGAATGCGATGATCACAAATATTACACCACAAATAATTAAAAATAAGATTGTATTCTATTTGTCTATACCACTCTATTTGTGCTCTATGTGAAAATTCTATTGCAGTTATTGATTATTAATCTCCTATCTATAAAAATTATTTGACTGCCAAAAATTAATTTAGAGAAAATATTGAAAAATAATACAATTGCAACTTCACAAACAAAACCATAGGAATGGAGAAGAAAACATGCAAAATAATAAACACAATATTTTTGGACAAATTGTCCTTGGAAAAACCCCAGAGGCAAAGCTAGTACTACAGATGAGGAATTTTATTAATCTTCAACAAATTAAGATATACATAAATTGCTTGCCTCTTACTGACAAAGCTTCAGCAATATTCTTCTTTGGAAATTCTTCCCTTAATTTCTCCTGCTGAAATTCCACTGCTGCTACTTCTAACGCTATCATTGTGCCCTTGCTATCACTGCAAGACTATTTTCTCTCATTGCAAATCTTTCTCAAGTGTGTGTTCTCCAAATACCCATTGATCCTCTTTTAAACTATTCTCATTGAAAAACCAATGACCATGATTTAATCTCAATCAATGCCTAAGATTAATTAGACTCTAACAAACCCTAAGTTTCTAGAAGTCTCTAAATGAATCAAATAATTAATTAAATAATTATCTCTAACTAACTCCTTTCTAAAAATCTTCACAATTAAATAATAATTCTTGAGATTTTGAAAAACAACTATCCAAACTACAATAAATTAACACTATCTTTTCATTACCATAAAAATTCCTCAGATCCGCTGCCTGCCTTTTCTCCTTGTAGCAGCCCTCTTTTTCTATATTGCTCAATCAAATATTGTTTCTAGTTAAACATGTTTAGGAGGTTTGGTACCATAAGCCTGAACATTTATATTGTCTCAGCTCTAATACGACTGTCTGGCTAGAATTTACAAAATAGAAAGAAAAATGGAAAAAAACTGTATATTCAGTAATTTCAACTTGAGAATACATATAATGGCAGAGAGAAGGCATTTAAACCGCCTGAACGAAAAACTACGAGAGCAGGCAAAAATCCTGAAATACAAACTAAAAACAAACAACCCGATGATCAATACATTAACATAAGTTGATCAATTTATTGTTGGTGAAGTCTTAGTATTTATGCTATGCATGGGACAATGCTTGATTCCACCAAACTTAATTCGTATGCGAGGCATTTTGGAATATTTGTGCTTTCCCTTCAATCAGATACATAATTTATCTCTTCCTCACACCACAACACAAAATCATTCCTTGCTTTGCACAACAGCTATCTCGACAACATCCTCCCCTTCGATCTTCTTCTTCTAGTCCATAAAAATTAACAATTAGCCTTTAAAGTATCACAGAAATTGAAAAGGAGTTTCAAGTGTCTATTTATAAACCTCGAGATCTCCACATAAATAATGGCTTTAAGAAAATTTATCTTCCAAAAATTCACTCTCAATAATTCATTATGAAAATTCATCTTCAATAATTCATTGTGAAAATTCGTTGTCATGACAAATTCAATTCAAGAAAAAATTATCACCAGCAATTCACCATTGTGGAAAGTTCATTGCATTAAAAGTTTTCGATTAATTTTTCATGATGATGAATTATTGATAGTGAATTTTCCTTGAAATCAATTTTTTATGATGATAAATTGCTGACAGTAAATTTGTCTTATGCCAAAATAACTAGTATATTAAACATTTCTCCCAACCAAAAGCAAATAGTCACTAAAACTAACATTCACATCTCCATTCAAAAAATTGAACAATGTTCATAGGCACAATCAAGTATTTTAAATACCTAAATTTCGATAAGAGGAAGAGAATGTTTTCTCCTTTGCCAGATGCCAACTTTCTACCACTTCGCTGAATAAGAACAAGAAGACCACCATAATTACATAGATGAACGCATAAAAATTCATTTTCGTCCCCATCTTCTTTCTCTTCATAAATCTGTTGGAAAACAAGAGGCAAATAATGAACAAAAAACAACTTAAGTTAAATTAAACACATAACCGCAAAATTTTAAACCATTCAACATGAACTCAATTTTTTTTATATTAAATCATGATTTTTAAAACATTTTAACTTCTCGCAGAGCTGCTACTCTTTTCACTCTTACAATTTTTCTTTTGCAGAACAAGGTCTCACTCCATTATCCGAGTACATACCTTTCTCTCTACTCTTGGGAGAAAAAAATATTTTCCTTAACTATCACTTCAAAAAATTTTTACCCATCACTTATCAAAAATTACAAATACATGCATATAAAGAAAAAATACTCAGTAGCCCGAAAAGACCAACATTAAATACATTAATAAAAGCCTTTAAGAGAGGCCAAGTTGTCTTCGTCCAAACACATTAAGTGTATATCCTTTTGAATTAACTACTGCCAGATCGGACACAACTAAGGAACCACTACCAAAACGAGCAAATACTGCACTACCGCAAAGGGCGAATGAAGGGGCCGCGGTAACATGGGGAAACCGCACCACCGCGGGGAGGTGAGAGAGGACTAGCGGTAAGGTGGTGAAGCTGGAGAGACAAGGAAACCGCTCAACCGTAGGCGAAGATCGAAGACTTGGCGATGCCGTGGAGTAGCCAGGAGATACCGCGCAACCGCAGGGTGGGAGATGATAGGCCGTGGGGCCGCAGTAACTGTACAACCGCGGGCAGGCGGATGGAAGGCTACGGTATGGTGGTAATACCGCATCATCGCAAGTGGCACGAGGGAAGGCCGAGGGGTGGCGGTAAACACCGCGCCACCGCGGGCTACAGAGTGAGAAGCCATGATAATGAGGTAAGGCAGGAGTTGGAATTATTTTCACCACTCCCCCTTAATTACAACTTCTACCTTCTTCTTCTTTTAATATTCAACCGCTCAACCCAGACAAAAAATACTCTCGAATGCTTCAACACTCTCCATCTTCTCCAAATTTTTCTCTTTTTGGTTTAAAGTTTCTTCTTCATTTTTCAATGATTTGTATGCTCTTTTCTCCTCATCATCAATATTCTATAACTCCTTTATGAGTTTCCCTCTTGACTGAAATTATCAATCTTCTCTTTTCAATTTGAATTGAAATAACTGCAAATCATTTTCTCTCTTTCTGTAAGCTCCATTCTATGCTATTCTCTACAAATCTGTTTTGTGGCTTCGACCTTCCTTTGCAACTTTGACATCCTCAAGCTTCATCAAACTCCCATTGACTGGCACTTTCTTTTGATCAGCTTTAGCTAAAGACAATCCAATTTCTTTTTCTGACCTTGCTCTTTCCTTGGCTTCTCCCAATTCTTCAACAAATTTGATAAGAAAATATTGTTTTAATATGATTCTTTAATCATTTAAATTTATGATTTCCTCTGAGGATTGCAGCCTCTTTTCAACAGTCATCCATAAAATTTGGTCTCCCTAGATTTGACATGATGAACTCTTCTTTTGCAACTTTTCTTCTGCCATTAAATTCTCATGAAGGTGGTTTCAGATTACCACAAACTGACTATAATAGTTTCATTTCTTTCAATGTCATATTTTTTATTTTATCATCTCTTCCCATAGTGGCACTTTGCTGGTGCTAGGGAATCCAATCATTTGTTTTATCTGTTGTCTTCATTCCGCTGGCTGAATGCTATTGTATTTCACTGTATTGTTTTTTCCTCGAATAGCAGTTGTTGTATACAGGCTATCTCTTCCTCCTTATTCCATAATTTTGATCAGCATTTTTTTTTAAACTTCAACCTCCTCTTCCTTTCCTTTGTCCTACAATCAATGGATATGACCAAAAAGAAATACAAAACTTTTCTCATCCAAAATAAACTCTTCACATTGTGACTGCTGCCATACAAACTATGATACTTTTAATTGTTGTAATTTTTCGAACTTCTTCTCAATCAAAACAATTTCTAGATTTCTGAGTATTGCAAGCTTTGATTTACCATCTCATATCAAACCTTTGTTGAATGTCATTGAGAGTTTCGGATCTGACTCTGTCCATGTTCTTTTTGGCCGTAACTTTCAAATTCAACCCTAGATGATGACCATTAATAGTTGCGGCTGTGACCTCTATCTTATTCATTCATGTAATGATGACTTTTCTTCAATGCACAAACAAATTTTATTATAATCTTCAAAATGCCTAAATTTCAAAACATTGTTGAGCATTATTTTGACCGATTCTTTGACAGCTGCTGCTGTATCAGACTTTAATTTTTGTAATGGTAGCTTCAACTACTTTTCTAAATTTTTATATCTCCTTGCATATAACCCCTTGCATATAGGGCAATCAACACACAAACCTGGAAGCACTTGTGACTTCTTCTTGCACATCATTGTTCTGTGATTGCAACAATATTTTCTAATTCTTCAAAACTCTCAAACCCTTTCACAAAAAAAATGATATCATTCAATTGGCTCTCTCAACTGCTGCGATAGTTTCTTGTCTTCAATCCTTCAAAACATTAGACTGAAATTTTCATCTTCACTATTTGCAAGTGACTCATTAGACTGCAATTTCTTTCCACTCAAAACATTTTCCATTTCTTTTGAACTTTCATTCCTTTCAAAAATTTTATTAACCTTCACATATGAACACTTGTACAATTTCTTGAATATACCTGTTATCTTCTGCCAACTTGAATCACAAACCCATCCACAGTCCATCTTAATGCATTCTGAACCAGATTCGTTCTTTGACACTTTATTCCAACACATTTCCTCACAATGATTTTTCAAACCACAAACCCTACAAGGGTGTAAATCCCAACACTTCTCCTTGGTGTGTCCTTTCCTTTGACATTGAGAACACTCAACAATCTTCATTTCATGAAATTTTTTACCTACACTTGTAGCAACATTTCCCTTTCCTGGGACATATCCAAGACCTTCATACTTCGGCCTCATTGTAGCCTCAATTGGCTCTCTCATTCCTTGTTCTTGTTTGCCTAGTCCTTGTCCTGTGTAACCCATTCTTTTCATAATTTTTAACCCTGCATTCTCTTCAAAACAACTAGCATTTTTTGCAGATTCTAACACATTATCACAGCTAGCCATATTTGCAAATTCATCAACATGTTCAACTTGACATTTTTTATCACCAACATTTTCAACAAAATCAAATTTATCAAATGAAAAACAAAAATCTGCTGTGTCACATGAGACATCACAAACCTAAAGTTTTGACTTCACACAATCATTACATACTCTTAATTTATCATTTTCTTCCTTTATTTTTGAGATTTCTTTCAGCTGTGAGTTATTTACTTCCTCCATTCTCTTCAATTTTTCTTCCAAGTCTACACTCTTTTTCTCTATTTCATCAAACAACTTTGTTCTCTGTTCAAATTCCTCATGTCTTTTCTTAATCTCTTTAAAGGATTTCAACCTTTCTTCTAGCTCTCCATTTCTAACTTTAATTTTTCTCAGTTCTTTCTCAAGATCATCATTTTCATCTAACAACAAACACTTTTCTTTCAACATCTCTTTTATTCTTTCAATAAAACACCAATTGTCCTTTTTAACAATACCCAGTTCATCTTTAAGCAAAATTAGTTCTTCCTCTAAAACATCTTTTGCAGATGACAAATTTTCATTTTCTTTCTTAACCCTTTTTCCTACTTTCCCCATTTGTAACAGGAAGTTTCAACTTACCTCACTTCGAACTTGTTTTAGGGATATAGTAGCTTCATTGGGCTTTAATCTTCTTCAACCTCTATTTTTCTCTTGTTCAACAATTGGGTCTGCAAGTCTTTGTTTGTTTTGGAAATCGATGTTCTGTTCAATCTTTAGCTCAACCTCTTCTTATTAACAATTTACTGGTATCTATCTTCACAAATTTGAAAAACCTCCTTGTAGCAACTTCTTCTTCTTGTGGGATTCTCCACAACTTCTCTTATTGTAGTGATTTCTTCTCTTTGTTTTCAGAACACAACACTTCTGGCTCTTCTCAGTGATTCGTCTTCAAGCATTCTCCTTCTTTCTTCTGATGTACACAACCTCCTATTTACTTCTCTCAGCAACTGGCTTAGAAAAATATATCAAAGCTTCAGACACTCCTTGAATCTCTCTGGCTTCAACTTTTGTAAACTTTCAACTTTTTCTAATATCTTCCTTTCAAAGAATAGATTCTCACTTACTTGACAACTACATTTGAAACAAACAATTTTTCCTATTGACAAAGTACTTGTGGCTTCCTAAAGCAATGGCATTTAAAAAAAAAAAAACTTCTTTTCTTATTAACTCTTTTCACAAATTTCTAAACCTAGACAAGCTTCTCAGATTTTGCAGACATAATGCTCCTAAACACCCTATGGATTTTCTTCGACTAGACAGTGACTACTTCACACAAATTCACCATAAATCTCTACTCCTAGTGAGCCTGACCGACATGGCTTTGATACCACTTTGTTGGAAAACAGGAGGCAAATAATGAACAAAAAATAACTTAAGTTAAATTAAACACAAAACCACAACATTTTAATCCATTCAACATGAACTCAAATTTTTTTATATTATCATGATTTTTAAAACATTTTAACTTCTCATAGAGTTGCTGCTCTTTTCACTCTTACAATTTTGCTTCTACAGAATAAATTCTCACTCCATTATCTGAGTACATACCTTTCTCTCTGCTCTTGGGAGAAAAAATATTTTCCTTAACTATCACTTCACAAATTTTTACCCATCACTTATCAAAAATTACAAATACATGCATATAAAGAAAAAATACCCAGTAGCTCGAAAATACCAACGTTAAATACATTAATAAAAGCCTTTAAGAGAGGCCAAGTTATCTTCGTCCAAACACATTAAGTGTATGTCCTTTTGAATTAACTACTGCCAGATCGGACACAACTAAGGAACTACCGCCAAAACGAGCATATATCGCACTACCACACACACTAAAGGAAGGACCTGCAGTATTGCGGTGAAGGAGCCAGATACCACACTACTGCGAAGGGTGAACGAAGGGGCCGCGGTAACACAGGGAAACCGCACCACCACGGGTAGGAGAGAGAGGAACAACGGTAAGGTGGTGAAGCTGGAGAGACAAGGAAACTACTCAACTGCGGGTGAAGACCGGAGACCTGGTGGTGCCGCGGAGTAGCCAGGAGATACTACGCAACTGTGGGGTGGGAGATGATAGGCCGTGGGGCCGCGGTAACCACACAACCGTGGGTAGGCGGATGGAAGGTTGCGGTATGGCAGTAATACCGCATAACTAGGAGTGGCACGAGGGAAGGCCGTGGGGTGGCAGTAAACACCGCGCCACCATGGGCCATAGAGTGAGAAGCCGTGGTAACGAGGTAAGGCAGGAGTTGGAATTATTTCCAACAAAATCAGGATGAATTTTTAACAAATCTGCATGTGTTTATGTAATCGAAATTTGTATCTTCTCTCTTTCCATTATATTTCCTTCTACATATTATTGTTAACTTGAATAGCTTGTCAATCAAGAATGATTTGAGGTATTCAACATATGTACCTTGTTAACCAAGAATACTTTAGAATATTACAATTATGTTTTACATGGAACTTTCGTTAAAGAGATAAGCACCGATGACTATCTTTGTGCTGACATATTCAAGTATACGCTTTAGTTTGGGGACATATTTTTGATGGTCAAAAGCTAACAAAATTTTGAGTAAAAAATAAAAATATACGATGACATTTGTAATATCTTCTTTGTGGAAGATGAACGATTTCACGTTGTAGATTTCTTCATTCGTTGAACAGTTCCCATTTGAAGGAGGTGTCGAGAGTAATATGGAGTATGTTGATAGAAAATGTTAGAGAGTATGTGTTTGTGTATGGATGTTTATGGGTGTGATCTGGTTGTAAATTTTAGATTTATGTGATTGGATCAAATAATTAATAATAAGTGCTAAATAATTAAATGAAATAAATATAGATAAATCTAGATTTTTTCTTTAAATAAATTAAGTATTATCTAATTTTGAAACATTTGCATATAGATGGAGATGGAGAGGGCCCGTGAACCAAGGAGTTGGAAACACTAACTAAGAAATGAAATATGATTAATAGTCAAAAGGAAATTAGTATTTTGTTGTTTCTTGTTTTGGGGTCTGCATGCCTTTCTGATATTAGGCCCATGTGCCTTGTGCCACCTCGTTTTGGTTCTCTCTTTTGCTTCTAATGATGTTACAAACTATTATTTTGTTGTTTCTTAGTTGTTCTTGGACTTAATTTTTGTTGGACTATTGGGCTTGGTGGCTTGCTCTTTTATTGTTGTGTTGGGGTTGGACTTTCGAGTTCTGTGCCCTATTTTTTGTTGTTGTTTTGTCTCAAATTAAGGCCCTAACCCTAATTTTATAATAAAAAATATTTGCATATAGATTTAAAACATAAAGCAATGTAAATGAAAAAATAAGTTGTCATCAAATTGACAAAAAAATACTACAAATGGAAATAGAATGCTCCCATCTAGTTGGAAAATCAATATTTATCTAGCCTTTACATTATAAGTGAGATTTTGGAGGCTTTCACCTTATATTTTAGAGGATTTTACCATTAAATGGCAGCTGGTTTAGCTTTAAACGCTAGCTAAATTTTTATTTTCCAATGACTCAATGGTGGTTTGCAAGCACCAAACTTGTTTTAGACTCAAATATCACACCATATGTAGCTTATCAGCTAATTAATGTTTGAAGGTATGATTTACCATAAAATTCATTACATGACATAAATTAATTAAAATAAAAAAAAATATATATATTAACTATGAAAATTTAATTAGTTGAATAGAAAATATTATTTGATGTTAAAATATTCTTTTGTAATAATTATTTTTAATTTATAATCTTTATATCCAACATAAATGATTCAATAATTAAAGAGATAATATTATTATTATTTTTTAACAACTTTATTATTATTAAAACACAACTTATATTCAACTATAAAGGATCATAAATCTTATTGACAACCTTTGAAATTTCATTATAAAATACAAGGGAGCTTTGTTGTACTCACCTTTATATTAGTAATTAGAGAAGCATAAAGTATGAACTATTGCAATGGTGTGCATCACTATACTTGTAATTGTACACATAAGAATAGTATTTGTCTACATAGCAACAATATTTGTTTAGATGAACATCTTATTTTTAAAAAAATGCAATTATTTTGAATAGATATAATATTTTATATGAAGCAAAACTTATATTTTTCTTGTTAATGAATGCATTTATGAATTTTTATATGACATTCAAAATTTCTGATGTCTTTATGTAAAGATCCATCTTGCCAAACATTTGATCATTTGCTCAATTACATGTGGAATAATTGTTAACAATATATAATATAAATATGGTGTGAGAGTAAATCCTATCAATGCAAGTATCAAATTAATATTAAAAGTTTGTATAACTATTGCCCTATCTCTGTGACATAACTAGTACATAGATCTTAAAAGGGTTTTAATAAATTTTTCTCATCATAGGAACAATGGTGGTTTGTTATTTATTGCTCATTTTCTTCAAGTTGGTTTTTCTTTCTAAGTAGGATTAGATTATATTTTCTTAATCATTTTAACACACTAGACTTGATAACTGCTTAAACAAGAAATACACTTTGATATTTTAATCCCCTAAAAAAATTAAAAATGTCAATATTTATGTAATCTAAATATTTCTATTAAAAAAGCTACACTAAAATCACCTTTTATTTCCTTTTATTTCTATGCTAAAACTTGATGTTGTGTAGCTTAATTTTTGGGGTTCGAGGACATATTTAATAATTAAAATATTGTTTAGATTATATACCATAATTTATTGTAATTTTCTGATGAATTATATGGCAATTTTGATTTACATGAATTTTCTTTTAGTGTTGGTGTAGGTGTAACATTGCAAGTAAAAATGAGACAATAGAGAAATTTATAATTAAATTTATAATGTTTTTTTCAAATCAAATGTTAGATAAATTAAAGAACATGTTAAAATACACACATGACCATAAGGGGGTCATCTCATAAAAAAAATTGCATGTTCACATAGTGGTTAGTTCAAGTATAGCTAATTTATAGCCAATATGGCTAGTTCCCACTATTGTTGCACATACATATCACCATTGTCTCTTATACACCTCTAATGTACAAATGGTTATTATCCAAGGTATACATCACACATAAACAATTGACTATCTTAGGCATGTTTCACATATTCTTGCATAATTTATAATTTACACATACATCACATATACATAATATTTTCTTTTGCATGCATCACATACATATAAATTGTGACTAGCCCTACACCCAACCTACAAATATAAGGAAACACTTAAATATCTTATTTTCACATAAAGATATTCTAGAAAGAAGGAAGCAGTTGTGAGCTTAGTGCAAGCATCTTCCACTTTATTCAATTGACTAACACATAATCTATTAAGTATATCCCAAATAGGAAGATGAATGTTGATGCATCCAATACTACATTATTTTTCCCAATCCAATACCTTTTTTAATGAAAATAAAGCATCCCATAATACTTGTAATAACTAGAAAGAGAAGATCTATAAAGAATCACAAAACACTTGAAGCTAATTTTACACAAGTGCACACATGCAAATTTATATTACCTATTTCACAAACAATTAACCTCTAACTACATTGTAGCCAAGAAACATATTTTCAATGCATCATGTACTACAACAAAA
Source organism: Sequoiadendron giganteum (assembly GCA_007115665.2). NCBI lineage: Eukaryota > Viridiplantae > Streptophyta > Pinopsida > Cupressales > Cupressaceae > Sequoiadendron > Sequoiadendron giganteum. Next base: position 552,278,398 of record CM021107.1, on the reverse strand, counting down.
TTCCCATCCTTTTTCTTGGCTCACTATCAATTATGATAAAAATAGGGCATGCCATCCTTGTGATCATCAATAGATAAAGTTTAAGTGTAACACCACAAAACACATAAGGCCCTTAATAGGATTTCTATATCCTATCAAGCCTATTAAGTTCCTACATCCTAACATCTATCATTTTGATGACACAAGATAATATTATCCCACCTAGTATGGATTAGTATTGGATATCTATAACTTATATGATATTTGTGAAAGATAGATAAAGATATCATACCATGGGTAGTTCCTAACATCTATTAGCTTTAAGCTACCAATGGTAGCCATCTAATCCCTAAGATATGATACAATTCATATCTAGAATCTATCATTTATGTATCATACACGTCAAAATTGGCTAAATGACTATGCATCAAATAATGGACATATCTTTAAATCCTTTAAATTTGTGTTATTGCTAAAAGCTAGCTAATCCTTAAAATATAGGTGATAACCCTTGCCAACCATAACTTGTATGGAATTAGTTTGAATCAAATCTTGCACTTTTATTACACTTAATTTTAATATGTTGAGGAATTTTATAGTCAATTATTCATAATAATATTATCACAAGGATACACAAGTACTAGTTGAGTCTAGCAAATAATATTCTAGATCAATTAGTTTGTAAACTTGCACAAATTTTCTTATAGATCTTGGGGTCAAATTACTAGTAAACACACAACTACCATATTGATACCAAATGAGTTACTTTCCATCTTTTGACATATATAAATAATTATAAACTCATAAATTAATCTCTAATGATCTTCACTTAATTTAAATAGTTTACTATGAAAATCCAGTTTTAGTGAACTTTCGCATCTTACCTTGAACCTTTTATTTTGATAAACTCCCTTAAATAATGCTTAAAAATGTTACTGATGTTATATTAAACTAATTGCTTTAAAAAGTCTACAAGACATTTCTAACAAGTCTACTTTAATTGTTTATAAATGTCATTGATGCCTTATTAAACAAATTGCTTAAAAAAGTCTATAAGACTTTTCTAACAGGTCTACTTTAATTGTTCATGAGCTGATTGAAGTGACTATTTTAAAATTAATATTTAGAAATTAACATTTTTGTAGAGATATTCTTTTTAGAAATAATCTTTTCTCCTGCACTCAAAGACATTTATATGATAAAAGCTTGGATATTGCTTCCTTCACACTTAATGAAGCCTCTTTAAGAATAGAGTTTTTATCACCGATTCACAGTGTTGTAGCTTATGACGACGAGCCCTGTGGGAACAAAAATTTAGATTTTCCATTGTCTGAATTGTACTCTCGAATTGTTAGTTAGCGGATAGAATCTTCCGTTCTGTAAATATCTTTCATGGTTTCTAATAATATCAGCAACATAAAATCCTCAAATCCAACTAAAATAATGGCATTCAACAAAACAGTTATCTTTGTACATTGGAACCAAATCATATAAATATAGAGTAATACAATCCACACTCTACAAATTTTCAATAGTTATGCTGTTTCGGGATTCAGGGAGAGTTTTCCTAATAGTTTCCAGTACTTCTACCACTTCTCTGGCTGAGGGTCTTTCACTGGGGGACTCCTTTGAACACTCCAGACCAACAAGTAAGAAAGGAATGAGACAGTGATGTATTTCATATTCTCCTGTACCCTTCATCATTCTCATGTCAATAATCTCCTCCAATTTGTTATCAAAATGCATGCTTACCCAACTGCGGAGGTTCAATCCTCCCACGAACATATGGTTAGTTGGACTCTTTCCTGTTACCATCTCCAAGAGCATAATACCATAACTGTAAATATCGCCCCTGGTGGATACCTTCCCACCAACTCCATACTCTGCATTACAAAAACAACAGAAGAAATATGATTAGATATGAATAAACATAATTAAGATAAAAAATTGAATAGATTTGCTCATAAAACAGAGCGAACAGCAATGCTGGAAATAAAAGATTGACTGTATTATTGAAATTCTCGCTATAGTGTAAGAGCATTAGAATTCTGTCTTTCAAGTTCATGTACAGGAGTCATTTGATAATAGATAGAGCATATGTAAGTAAGAAGCTAATTGCATAACTGAAAGCAAGTACCTGGTGCAATGTATCCCATCGATCCTTTCAGAGCTAGAGTTGAAGTACTTCCTGAATCAATGGTACTTGTATCTGATCCACAAATTATTTGGGCAATGCCAAAATCTGCTACATGTGCTGTCATATCCTCGTCCATAAGAATGTTGCTTGGTTTTATATCACAATGTACAACTTGTAGAAAGCAGTCATGATGTAGATATTCTAATCCATGGATAACATCGATTGCTATGTTCAGTATCTCCCTGAACGTCAAAGTGTTACCCGTGGAATGCAATACTGTGTCCAAATTCCCTCTGGACATGAACTCTAAAACCAATACTTTGTGTCCAGATTCTAAACAGAAGGATACGATTTTTACCAGATTCCTGTGCCTGACTTCTGCCAACACTTTGCATTCCCTGATGAAGCTCTTGCTGGCTTCCTCATTTTCCAAATTTAGAAGCTTGAAAGCAGCCACTCGACCATCACCCGTAATGCCTTTGTACACTGAGCCAAAGCTGCCAGTCCCCAACAAGTTTTTCTGGTTGAATCCATCAGTGGCTTTGATAATTTCTTGATAGGAAATTCCCCTGTCATCCATGAGTTTCAGGGGCAAGATGTCACTGTGAGCATTGGACTTGACCTTACGCCTCCTGTAAATTAGTCCAAAGATCAATAAACAAACTAATAGGAGGGCAACGGTTCCAGCCACTGGTGCTACTATTCTAATTATATTGGTGTGGTCTTTTTGCCGAGTATTGAGAAAAGAGCATGAAGGTAAATGGATCCATTCTCCACAGAGAAACGTATTTCCCATAAATGACGAAGCCGTCAAATTTGTAAAGATGCCTTCTTCTCTGATCTCTCCACTGAAGTTATTGAAAGACAAATTCAAGTACTGAAGCATATTCAGCGACCTAAGAGACACAGGGATCGAACCTGAAAGATTGTTGAAAGACAGATCCATACTGACAAGACTTTTCAATCCACTGAGAGAATTGGGTATTGGCCCTTGCAATTCATTTGAAGAAAGCTTCAGATATTCAAGTTGCACACAGCTTCCCAGAGTAGCTGGAATTTGACCTACAAACCTGTTAGCTGAAACATCAATAGCTTGAACATGAATCATCTTTCCAATCTCCAGAGGCAGAGGTCCTTGCAAGGAGTTTCTGGATAAATTGAAATAAAACTGTAAATTAGCGAGACTAGCCACTTCACGGGGTATGCGTCCACTGAACTGATTGTTAGAGAGATCCAGTAGTTGCAAGTTGTAACATTTTCCCAAACTTACAGTTATATTCCCGGATAGTTGGTTGTGGTTAAGCAGAAGATGTGTTAACTGTGTAAGGCGACCAACTGTATCAGGGATCTCTCCAGAAATGATATTATGGCTCACTGATAGCTTCCCAAGGCTTTCTATTTCACCAATCTCACTGGGTATGTTTCCCTCTAGCATGTTGTTGTCCAGCACTAATCTTTGCAAATTCTTGAGGCTTCTCAGAGAGGATGGGATGCGGCCTGTAAGGAGATTGGAAGACAAATCAAGGTCCCTCAAGTTGGTTACGTTGGCAATAAGTGAAGGTATAACTCCTGTTAGGTTGTTACTATATAGTGACAACAGTGTAAGATTTGTTGGAAGCTGCTCTGGCAAGTATCCAGTCAAATAATTGTCATGAATCAATAGGCTTTTCAGGACGGTACAATTGCGGAGAGCAGTGAGAATGGGGATTGTGACAGAGCTGCCGCTAACAAGTTGATTAGATGAGAGGCTCAGCGTTTGAAGATTTGAAAGCCTGCTCAGCACCAGTGGTACTTCTCCACTGAGATGATTTAGCTCCAAATCAAGGTCAGTCAGTTGTGTACAATTGGCAATTGTCGGTGGGATGGCGCCTTTCAGCTGATTGTCCCATAGGTATAGAACTTTAAGGCGCGAGAGCTTGCCCAATTCTGGTGGGATAGTACCAGTCAAACTATTGCTATAAAGGGCCAATTCTACTAAGCCTGAATTATTATAGATTGATGAGGGAATAGGGCCGGTTAAACGGGGATTCTCAAACAAGAGAAAAGAGGTCAAGTTGGACAGCATTCCCAATTCAGGTGGAATGTGACCTTCAAGGTCAAGATCTCCCATATACAACATTTCTAGGTGAGAGAGATTTCCTAGGGAGGAGGGGATGTTACCAGAAAGGTTGTTGGAGCCGAGTCTAAGGAGCCGGAGATTTGTAAGCAGACTCAACTCTGCAGGAATTGTTCCAGTCAATTCGTTAACAGCCAGGGACAATTCTTCTAACTTCTTGCAGGAAGTCAAATTCTTTGGAATCGGGCCCTGTAATCGATTGATTGAAAGATAGAGAGCCTTTAGGCCACGAATTCGCCCTATTTCCTGTGGAATTTGTCCTACAAAACTGTTGTTAAGGAGATCAAGTTGTGAAAGAAATGAGAGGTTGCCAATTGAAGGGGAGATGGAACCTTCTAATTGCATATCTGCCAGCTCAAGCAATTGCACTCTGTTTCTGGCTGAATCGCAAGTAACTCCAGTCCAATTGCAGAAGTGAACAGTAGGGACCCAATTGGCAAACACATTTAGAGGATCCAAGGTGATGGAGTTCTTGAAATCTATAAGACTTTGCTCATCAGTAATTGCTGAGGTGCAGGGCAATACAAAAAGAAAGAGAACAAAGCAAAGTCCAAACAGGGGATGCATCTTGCCGAACTGAGTATTATTCCCGGAGGATGTAAATGCAAAGATGAATAAGATCCGACCATCTTCTCTTATCTCACAACATCTACTTTATTGGCTTCACCGAAACTTCAACGTCTGCTGAAGGCCTAGTCTGGGTCAACTAAACTTTATTATTTAAATGTATTCGTGTTTTTCATAGTTGCAATTCCAGATTGTCGGCACTCTTGGTAGTTGGCTCGCTGACAATGCTTCCAAAATATCTATATATAAATATTATATAGGTTACAAACTAAACTCTTATATCCGTATCATTCATATCTCAACCCAATTAATAAGTACAACAGTCAAGAGTTTACTTCAGTGGTTTAGGAGCATCATGTTCCCCTGTTCACACTTCACTGTCATTTGCTCGCTATCAAGAGATTTCTCCCATACCAGTCATATTAATTCGCTGAATCTTAACATAAAATATTACAAGTAGGAAAACAATAAAACAATAAAATAAGGAAAGTTGACAAGAAACTAGAAAGGTCGAAAAACCAATACATTATTGGTTTGGCATGTTCTACGTAGATGCTCATGCTGTATTTCCCATTTAGTTTGACCGGACAATAGCATTGACAAAGAGTTCAGAAACAAGGATAGATCATTGCTTTTATTTACAGTCAAACTAGAGCATTAATTTAAGTAAGTATATAACATTAGTAATGGCTATACCATGATATATTCCTGTATTTTTTAGACTGCCTATCTTTTTTGAGTGTTAAGGATTTTATTATTTAAGCATATTTGATATTATTCGATATAAAAGCATTTTATAAGTCATTCAACAAATTAACCTAATAATGTTGTAATGTGTTGTACAAGTTCACATTGAGTCTAGAGCCCTTTTAAACAAAATGTACTTAAATTGTACCTTATTTAAGGTGTTGTAAAGTGTTGTACTATACTTTCACACTTATTTAGGGTTTCATTAATTAATTGTGGTTATTTAAAGCTTAATTGACCCTTTAATTCAAATTCAAGTCCTCTTAATTACATTTTCCAAAGATCTATCTAGACACCCAATAATGATATTGCATGACATTCGATTTGACAAATTTGAGGTCCTAGAAAATGGTCCTCTCCACATAGGACACCCCTTTCTTAGTATTTTTGACATGGGATTTTTGATGTTATTTCACTCCCCCGAAGCATGGTCCTAAAACGTTGTGCTAGAGGTGAATGGGTTCTCCTCACATAAGACACCCCTTTTGAATTTAATTGTGGCAGGATTCTAATGATTTTCAATACTAGATTTGATGTCGACTTGGATTATTTGAATTTTGGGGTTATTTCATAGATTTGGTATAAATATAAGGTTAATTCACATTGTTTGTCCTAGAAATTTTATGTGACTTCATGAGATCAAGAGCAAGGGCATTATAAAGCATTTTAAAGGCATATTATCAAGAGTTTATTGCAGAAATTCAAAGTCATATCATCATATCAAAGGCATAGTGCATTCAAGCATGTTGTTGAGCTAAGATTGTTGATTGTAGCATTGAAGATCTATTGGCAAGCATTGTTTCACATCTAATTTGAGATCAAAATCTACATTCTACATGCCCACTTTGTTAGTTTGCAGATTTTCATTCCAAGACAACTTCTAAGGTATTATCATTTCAAGTTTCATATTTCATGTCCTTATTTCATTGTTTCTTCATTTGGTTTAATTACCTAAAAGGGGTTTTACTAAGGCAGACCCCTATTCACTAACAATCAACAAGTATTTCTCCTCTTGAATGCATGTTTGTAGATTTATAGGTTGAAGATCAAGTGGAGACCAAGTTTGGAGAAAAATTGTCAAAGTTGTCAAGTTGCAAAATTGTCATTCACATTGTAAGAACACAAAAACAAGGCTACAAAATTGGTTTCAAGTTTTCAAGAGTTGATCATCAAGGATTTGAGAGTGTAGACATCAAGGAATAGAACTTAGATCTCAGTTTCAGAAACCTTAACAAAGACCCATTCACCACTAAAGGCGAATGAGTCCTTTGTGACCTAGAAATAGGCTACTTGCAGTAAGGTAGACATCGTTCTAGCCTCTCAAGACTCCCCTCATAGTTTCTATAATAGTTAGAATGATTTTTATGTTTATTATTTGCATCATATCTTGCACATAAATGAATGTTTAGTAGTGAAAAGTAATGGCTCATCATTTTGATCAATTCATTTTGATGAAACCCATCCTTTTCCTTCTAAACAATTATTAATAAATCATATTGGAATTCTATAAAACAGCTGTACACTTGTAAAATAATTTATTAAAATAATATTTTTTTTAATTTATATTTTTATATCTTATTCAATCTTATCGAATATAATTTTGTTTGTTTCTATTCCTTTCTAAACCTTAAGCACTAGATCTTTTGTCACAAAATCTTTTTATATCACCTAGGTACTTCCTTTTGGCTTTGTGGTATGTCATTTCAGCTTTGGTGATGCCTTTGCACCTAAGGTTATCGACAAGGTTTCACTCCCTTGCTATTTTGTTGTGGTTTTATTTGAAATTGTTGAGGGTATGTTTCGATCTAGTTTTTTAGTAGTTGCAATACTCTCTTATATGGCCTTAGCCCTTTGTTCAACTAATTTTCATCTACTATCTTCTAGGATTTCACATAAAAAGATTGAACTCCCCATGTAGTCTCTTCTCTTGGTGTGAATGTGGGTGTTTTTGATAATGTGTTTTCTTTGGGGGAGTTTGGTCTAGCAATGGCCACCAATGATGCTTTTATTGTTGTATCTTACAATAGATCTATTGATAGAAAACATAAATATTTTTCTATAGTTGCTCAAGGTAATGGTAGTGGCTCTTAAAAGGGGTTGAAGGCCTTACATATGCTACCAATTCTAATGTTACTTCATTTGGGGTGGAAGTGATTGTGAGTGGATATTTTTTTGTCTCCAATTCACTAATTTGGATATTGAACTCATTACAACTATACCTCTAGATTTGAATTTATAAATTTCTAATATCCAAGGTTTAATAACAAAAGGAGGAAATGAGATATATCCTTGCAATAAGGTATTTTCCATTGGTTCCCTTGATTTTATAGAAGAACATAATACTAGATTCTTGAGGATTTTCTATGGTTGTTACAAGTCAACATTCCCTTATGCTCAAACCTTAGATTTCCCTATTTATCCAACAATTGAACCACTAAATAAATTTCCTATTTGGGTTAGGATTCTAAACCTTCCTCTCTAGCTTTGACATGAATCTCATCATTCAAATATTGGGAACAAGCTAGAGGATTTTTTATATGTTAATCTCGTGACTTTGTTATTTATTCATATGATATATGATTGGATTCTTGTGGAGCTAGATTTGTGCAAGGCTATTCCAACTGACATTATGCTGAAATTTATTGATCATTAATGGTGACACATATGGATTATGAAGGTGTCTCCTTTTAGTGTTTTCATTCCTTTGATATTGGTCAAGTGGCTAAGAATTATGTTTTCTCTAAGATCAAGTTCTCACAATCAACCTCTTGGTGAAATAATTTTTAGCCCAAACACTTCACCATTTTGAAGAATTATTTAATGTGGTTCTAGTGTGGATCTTCATCTAATCAAGAATCTCAAGTTCTACCTTTCATTTTATAATGACAAAAAAAGGCCTCCTTAACTTGGCCTTGATTTAGTGTTGTAATATGCCTAACATATTCACATTAAGTCTTGGGACCTTGTGAGCTAAATAGATTAAATGATACCTTAATTAATTGTTGTGAAGTGTTGTAACTCACTTTCACACTTTTCCAAGATCTTGTTAATGAATCACACCTAAATAACCTCTTTTTAACATTAATATTCACTTATTTCAAAGTGTTGTAAATTGTTGTAACACACTTTCACACTTTTCTAGGCTTATCATTAATAATTGGGATTTTTTTATAAAGTAAAAGTTGAGGACCACTGTAATTATATTAAGTAAATATTAGTTTTACAAAAACCCTGGTCTAGGCGAGCATATTGGTGGGAAAGAACTAGGAAGAAAACCCCCAATTATAGCTCGAGTAACAAAATGACTCTTTACAAGACTGACTAGATTATGGGTATGTGCAGGATCATCATGGAAAAAATAGGCCCTTAAGTGGCAATAAAAAGACAAAAAATCAGAGTTAGACAACTTGAAGTAAAAAATTGAATAAGTTAAATCTATATTATTTCAAAAAAATGTAAAAATAGAATCCGTAGAAAATTGAATGTAGTTTCTAAAATAGTAGACCTTTATTTTTAAAAAGAATTCTATTTGGTGAAAATTTGAAATTTCAATGCAGTAGTATTTAAATTTCGGGGTAAAAATAAGAAGTAGGTGTCTGTCTGACCACCCTAACCACAATAAAATGATAATATATTTTTTATAATATTTTAGATATAAGTAGAGGACTCATATCTTGATGTGATGCATATTTTTTTATAATTTTTTTCCATGTAAATAATTAATTATGATTTTTTTATTACAACTTCTTAAAAATATAAAAGCTCGTCTGTCTAACCACCTTAACTTGGTCAAAAATTCATGAAATTCAATTTTATTATTTTTAGTCCTATAGTATATGAGGCATAAAATGTGGTGCACGTTTCGGATTCAAAAAATGTGATACCATTTGAAAGTTATAGATGTTTTTAATTCAGCCTATCGATTAGGACTTTATTCGTAATTCTAATAGAAAATGAATAATAATTATTTATTAAATTCAAAGTAAAACATAATTTATATTGGTGGAAGTTGAGAATCTCCTCTAAAAACCCTCGTTTCATCAATTTTGGGTGAAAAAAAAGTCGTCATCCACATGGGTCATCATATGGCTTACATATCACCACTTTTTGGCCCATGATTATCCTGCACATACCCTTACATAGACTTGAATTAACAAATTGACTCTTTTCAACGTCAACTAGATTTCATGGATTTCCCAATTACATTTTCCTCATACAAAAAATGCCCGAACAACACCCATTACATTGTAACCCCATTACAAAAAAATCCCCGTCACTTAAGAAAAAGCCACTATTTCTAGACCAGTTTCGATGAGAAGCCCAAAACCCATTACAACGTAGACATAATTATCCATTTTCCAAAAAATAACAATTTAGGTAACCAGCCAATCAAAATGAAGGAGAACTATTACTTACCCTTTATGGGCCATTTACCGAACTTTCTTCTTACAAAAGTTTCTTTTGTTTGGATACAAAATCATGATAAGGAATTGTTTTCTTTATATCAGGAACATGATGGTAAGAAAAATTTGTCAAATTGTACAAGCCAACCGACCAAATTGCATGCTCATCAAAGACAGTCTTGCAAGGATAACACATGTGAATATTCTCAAACAATAGAATGACTGCCATATTTACTAAGCTCATGATTATATAATGATTTCTTTCTACCAATTGTGCAATCCACACAAGATAAATCTTGTTATATAAACATTAGATAGCAGTTTGGAAAAAATATATCTGGCTAACTTTGCTAACAAGGTACTTATTATTCATATCTAGAGATTATACCCAAGCATTTTATCTTTACAAGATCTGCAAGTATTTCTTAATAAAAGAACTTTGTGCAAATTCCCCAATTCAAGTATGTGAAAGAAGTACTTTTGCGCCAGAAAAACCTTTTTAACATATGCATTTACCTTGATCGATAAGGATCAAAACTGCACAAATTGTTATAACAAACATGCTTTGTACTTTAAGTGCCATGATATCACCTTTAGCACATGTGATTACCTAATCCGATAAGGATTAATCTTTGTAAAGTTTTCATAACTGATATCCCTTAACATATTTCCAATTCATATGTGCGAGCTCTGTACTAAGTTGTCACAATTCCCAGAATCCTAGACTTCAAATAAAACATTAGAAGCACATGTTATAATAAATTCACGAAGATAGAATAGCTTATGACATTGAAGTCCTACGTCAACAAGTGGAGGATCTACATGGCTTTGCAACCATGCGGCAAAAAATGAAGAAGAAAAAGCTTTGAAACTTTGCCTATATGTCCATCATATCTTGCTCAATTAAATCTACAAGTTGAGGAAATGCATTTAAAACATTTGAATCATGAATAACCCTTAACTCTATTTTATCACTTCCAAGCCCAGCTAGAAAATCTGCTACCTTATACCCTGCTTTGTAAGGTGTGTAATCACTGAAGACTCAAGCTTATCTAGAATTAACTAAACTTTGTTTAGCACATAATTCAAATTCCAGTTTTGAATTTTCCTTGTCCTAAGTGCATTAATAATTATTAATGAATTCCCCTCTATATGAATATTTAAAAATCCCATCCAAATATTCCAAATTACCAGTGGCATTGTGATGAACCAGATGCATGCAAAGAATGATGACTGATATAAAAGAGGCCAAGTTTCGAAGAGATCCCATATGGAATTTGGTAATGGGATGGATAAGTGAAGTTTTCTTTTAATAAAGTCCCAACATTGAGTGGCTATAATGCATTGCACAAATAGATGATCCAGTTTTTTAAATTCCATTTCAGATTATGGGCACTTGAAAGGATCAACAATGTTCAACTGAACTAGATGATCATTGGTTAGTATTTTTTTCTACAAAGCCAGCCATGTAAAAGTCCTTGCTTTCAGAAGAACTTTATTGTTCCAACAAAAAGGATAATGCACATTGGGGTTGAGAAGAATATTTAGATTGTGCTAATACTACATATCCTTCATTAACCAAATATGAGCCTATTTTTGAAGCTTGCCATATTATTCTGTCTAACTTTGATGACAAGTAAACTATTCTTTCGTTCAAACATTTGTTGAAAAGGTTAGATTGCTGTTTATTCAACAAGTTGGTTGGGGTTATTTTCCAGGTTACTTTTCCTATTAATGCATTTGAAGAGTGAACATAGTCTAACAAGTTTTCACCCCAAGCTTGACATAAAATCCTTCTTACCTCTTGAAGCTCCTGATTAATTGCTAAAGGAGGTTTCCCAATCCATGAATTTGCCCAAAATTTGACACTTCTGCCATCATTTATTTCTCGGGAGGCATATTTGGTAATGAGACTTTTGCTATTTATGATGAAGTTCCAGATTACATACCCTTTTGGACGGTTTGATTAATAATTGGGCTTTATTATGCTTTACTTGGCCCCATTTTGTATTCACAAGCCTTATGATGTGTATTTTTTAGGATAATCATGAAAAACACATTTAAAACACCAAAATCCCAAAAACCCACCTCAAATTCCTAAGGTGGGACTCATTCACCATTCTGGGCGAATAAGTCCCCTTAGGTGGGACCCATTCACCCAAGGTGGTGAATGAGTCCCATTTAGCTCAAAATCAAATTTAATTTAAATATTTGGTAGGATTTTATCCTCCAAGATCCAATTTTGAATTGTAGTGTTGTAATTTCATGAATTCTTGCATAATTGAGTATTTTTTTGATAATAAAACCCTAGTTAGGGACCGAGGACTCATCAAATGTAGGGAAAAGCCCAACAAAGAGAACAAATGACTCTGTCACAAACTGAAAACCAAAATGGCAAAGAGACCAACAAGGCAAACACACCAGACCTAACCCAACAACAATGCAACACATCATAGCCACATGTGACTAACCACAAGACACAAACCGACACCAATAGACACAAAGAGCATCAAATAAATCCCATGCCATCACTAGAAATGACACTAGAAAAAAAAATGACTCAATACACACACATCAACACAAATATTTGAAGGAAGGAAACAACACACAACAACAAGACATGGTAGTAGCGACAAGGCACAAAGAGTCCACATCCACTACCAAACTCCCCCAATGCCCAAAGCACATAGACCATAAGCCACACAACATAATGGAAACCCGAGGAGGTAGAGAATCATGAAAATTTAATGTTCTGGCCCAAAGTTAGGGGGTTTAGCTTTGATGTCATTCTGTAGTAACCTAATCACCTCAGAAGGATAGGAGTCCTTTAACCCATCTGCTCTTGAAACCATACTGAAACGGGAATCCACACCTTGATTGGCAGCCTAATCCGCCACATGATTCCCCCTCTCAAAATATGAGAGGCCTTAAAATTACTGAACAATCTAACCAAACTTCTAACTTCCACCATAATCTTGCATAATTGAGTATAAGTACAAGTTTCTTTCATTCATTTCTCACCTAGCAAGTTGAATGATCATCCTTATAGAAAATTTGAGTTCACTAGAGTATTCAAGAGCATTCAAGGGTAGATTATTCAACATTTTAGAGCAAAATTCAAGTGCCAATCATCATGTCAAAGATCTCTTGCATCATATTTGTTATTGTGATAACAATCGTGGTGTAGCATTTTGTGATTCAAGTAAGCATTGCATTCAAGATCTATCTCCTTCAAGATAGAGTCAAGAACCACATCTATTGTAGCCATTTCAAGCATACTTGCAACACATTATTGCTAGGGTTTGGTGAGTTGTAGCACCATATCTTGTTCATTCATCATTCTCCTTCCATATTTGATTTCGTTTCAAGGATTGATTTCCAACAAGGGGTTTGACCAAGGCAAATTCCTATCCACTAACCCCCCAACATTTTCCCCTCTCTTTTGTGTGTGATTTGTAGGTCTAGGTTACAAATTTCCTAAGGAGCAAGATTGGAGAAGTGTTGCAAAATATCCAAAGTTGTCAAAGTTGTCATCAAGTGTTGAAGAGCCTTGGAGATCATCTATAGGTCACAAATTGCTATTTCAGATATGAAAACCAATCAGGAAGAGAAAAGAAGATTGAGGAGTATAGATTCAGTTTTTGAGGCTTTAGAAAAGCCTAATTGGACTGATTTTCCACTTTTTGCGAATGAGTCCCAGTTCCAATCATTTTTCAGGAATTTGCAAATTCTGATACCCTTTTGTTTGAAACCTATTCTGGTACAACTTCCCAGAAACAAGACTGAATTTCATAGCTTGGCGAATGAGTCCCAGTCAGCCATAATAGCATATTTTCCAACCATTTAGACCTTCACTCAGCCACCTTTCGGATTTCCAAGTGCACACATTCTATTTTAAAGTTTTTGTTTCATTTCAACCATGTTCTAGGTCATTTAGTGTTAGTTTGTATTCAATTAGGGCTTTGTATTTCATTTTTCATTTCATTATCTTTTCCAAGTCTAAACTTGGTGGTAAACCCCTCATTAGATCATATTTAGCCCCTAGGACAACCCTTAACAAGATCTTTTTCTCCCTTGCATTAAGATCTCAAGGGTTATTATTGAATGAAATTGGAAAAGTGGGTATGCCCTATGTCCAAAACCATATGATAGCATCCATAGCCACTTTTTCACCATTTCACATTTATAATTTTCTTATTTCTCTAATAGTTGATGAGGTCTCTCATGTTGGTTTTTTTAAGGTGCATATCCCTATGGTGTATAATGTTCTTATATGTCTAGAAGCTTTAACCAATGTAACAATTTTTGATCCACCTATTGGTGTTCCTTTAAGTGCTTGTAATGAGATTGTTGGTCCACTCCCAGCTTAGGGAAGACTCTTATACACGGTGTTTTAGATTCTTGGAAAGTGGTCCTAAGAAGAATTAATAATTCCCCTCTAGTTGTATCTAGACCTTGAGAGCCTAAAAATAATAGATTTGTATCAAAGGTTTAATATTTTTTCGAGGTTCCTTCATTGGCCTCACTATCTTTTTTAGTTAGTGATATGTGTTTTTGTTGATGTATCACTAAATTTTACCTTTCTATGTATGTTTTTCTTCTCTCAAATTTATTGTTAGTTTTAGTCTAATGTTTGTTATGTTTTCCTTTTTATTTTTTCTATATTTAGATTATGGATTTCATTTTAATAGGGAAGAGATTATGGTTTCCCCATTTTTATAGTTAAAGAAAACTATCGACGTTTTGAATTTTTATTATAATATATATGATTGCAATAAAAATATTTATCTCTAATACTTAAAAATCTTGTCTCAATATATTTTTCTTTGTTTAGTGTTTTATTTGGGATAATTCCTTTGAATACACATTTTTTTATAGTTAGGCCCATGTACCTATTCTTTCTTACATCTATTCCTCTACTTATTTCTTATCCATTTTATTGTGTGCATGCAATACTTCTATCATTATCTTTCTTGTTTGATTATGACAATTAATCCAATTTCATTATCTGCATCCAATACATTCAAACATAATCCCAACCTAGTGTTTTTTCCTAGGGAATGTCTATGATTGTGACATCATTGTCATAACTATAATCCTAATCCTTACAATTATAAAATCAAATTGAAATATTTAGCTAATTATATTTATCCAACACTTTTATCCATGTTCAAATTTTCACAAAATTCATATTTTTATAATGTGTTTTAAGTTATAAAAATAGAATTATTGTATTCAATTATATATGAGGTTCTTAAACAACCAATAATTGAAGATAATTTAACCAAAATTTCTTAGCATCAATTGGTCACACAAGAACAAGCATTTAAATAATGTGGCATTTATTTTAAAAACCATGCAAATATATTTGAAGCCTAATTTGCATTGAGATATTTTCCAATACCACTAGCTTTAAACATAAAAAACTAAAATAGTGATAAAAAAATATCACCATTTAATAGTCTACATTTCAAATAATTCATTGGGCATAATTAAGATAACATCAAAGGTCAAGTTCACAAGCATAGAGCAAGATCATATCCACAAACTAGAGAAAAATTCCAATGGTGACATAATATAAAACATGAAATACTATTCTAATTTTCAGTTATACAAATGATTTCTTGAAATATTTATAGATTTCAAAGCACATGAAATTAATTATATTCATCAATTAATAATCAACCTTCAATTATAGAGCTAAGAATTCCTTGTTATGATTAATTTTTTATGTATGGTGTGATCAATTTTATTGTTATATATCACTTGATTTGATCCATTCTATTCCATTCCATATACACACATAATTAATCCTTGAGTTAATTTATGATTAATTACATTTATTTAATTGATTAGCCTAAAAAAACATAATCTTTATTTTTGCTTTGGTAAAATTAACAAACTTACCCAACTTTAAAACCCTAATAAGGTTCTAGTGAGTAATTTAATTCTAGCATTGCCTTGAAATTGTGATGTAAATATTACCTATGGTTTTTTTAGCACCAATTGTTTCTATTTATGATAGAAAAAAAGATCGTACTACACATGTTAAGTCTTACACAATTGTATACAAAAATACTATATATACTTGGATATAATGTTAAAGAAATATTTTTCAAGAATATTTGTAGATTATGTTATTGAATGGATTTATACATTGTCTCATGAATCTACTCATTCACTTAATGGTTTGGATAAATATTTTTTTTGACAAACTTGAAGTGAATGTTAGCTTTATAGTTACAATTGATTATTTATTTAATTATGCTTGAGAATAAAATAAAATAATTATTGATTGTGTGATGAGATTATCCACAATGTTTTGAAAATTGATTCATATTCATGTGATTTAGCTTAACTTTGATTATTTTTATGGGAGATACTATCAAACTAATTCAAAATAATTGTTCTCTCAATATTTTTGTTTTTACTCTGCATGTATATGAACATTTAATTATCAAACTAATTCAAAATAATATATCTATCAATAGTTATTTTCTATTAAGAATGTATGCGGTCATCTCTAATTAATGAAATCTATAGAAAAAACAACTTTAATTATGATTAAAGTAAAAATGATTTTTACCCTTCTAAACTTCAAACTAAAAATAAAAATTTCTAATACAAATATATTCCTTTCTTTAGACTACCAAAGAGAAATAAATTTAATAAACTTGATAATTTTATTTACAATGCCCTTTAAAAATGTTTTAATGAATCTCAATAAAATCATTTTGTTTTATTTTCTTATTATTAAAATCTTCATTTAAGTTATCACGATTGTAATCTTATTAGATTGCTATTTATGTTGTAATTCATCCTATATGCTTCGAACTATTAAAAATATATAAATGTAAATTTGACACTTTTCAAAAAGTAAAGGCGAAGGTCATGTTTAAATGTTTCTAATTGCATTTTTAGAAGAACCCATATGCCTTTAAAAAGAAATTCAATGAAGGAGAAGTTTTTATTTAATATGAAAAATAAAGGCATCCTTAATGCCTTCCTATTTTAAATTTTTTGTTTGTCCTTTTAAAAAAAAAAGAAAAGTGGAGGCTTGTTGGGAGTTTTAAGAGACATTGGATTTTTGAGTTTCATTAATTAGCATAAAATTTGGACGTGGGTTCCAATATAATAATAAAAAAAATTATTTTCTAAAAAGATATTTTTTTTTAAACTTTGGAAGGAGTTAGAGATTTTTTTCAAGATGGAGAAGTGGTTCGTAAGAAAATTTGGATACTTTGAAGTTATATTATTTTCAAGATTAATATAAATATCAATTTTGTGTCTAAAATGATTATTGTGATGAATTTTATATTTTACCTTTCTATTATCTTAATATGAGTCATAAAGTGTGATCTAAAATATTGATGAAAATAAACCTTACATAGTTGAGTCCAAAAACTACATGAATTGATAATTATAGAATATAAAAAATTGATGTCTTTAAAGATATTTTTGGAAAAAGAAATGGGAGGGAATTTGTGGGTTGAGTGTATTTTTTTGTGAACTATATGTTCTTGAGAAGAAGTGTATCTTCAAGATCATTTTGTTTTTCAAACATTTGGTATAAGATAAAGCTTTACAAATAGTGATAAGAATGTATAGTAATTGTAAGTGAATAGTAAGTAGAATTAGATTTTACCAAATCTATTTATTGGGTTTAATTCATTGCAAGAAAATAATGTATCATTATATTCATAAGGTTAGAAACTTTAGATCATTATATTCATAAGGTTAGAAATTTTAGAATATTAGATTTGCTTCCATAACTCATAAATTTAGTGTTATAAATTTGTTGAACCCTTTTAAAAATTAATGATTTTGTGTATTTATAGAGGATTTATGTATGATGAGGATTATTAATTGAATTATTTTGTGAGAAACTAAAATATAACATATAGAGGGAATATTAACCAGTATTTTATTTTATTTTATTTCACACGATTTATCTTAAATAGCTACTTAGGAATTTTACAATTCAATTAATTATAATTTATCATTTAAGATATTTGGTTAATATTGTCTAGAGCTTGGTAGGGCACAATGAAGAAGAGGGTGACTTATCTGAACTTGATAGGGCACAATGAAGATGAGGGTGACTTATTTGACCTCCTATCAAGTTCCCATTTTCACTTCATGAGTTTGAACATAGGTCATTTCTCTTTCTCTACACTATCCTTAGGTCTAGATTTTTGGCATTTATCACAAGAATGATATTACTATAGAAAAGAGAACCATAAAAATAAACTCCACTTTGCACACAATTAATAAAAATAATTTATTAGGGGAGAAACAAAATTTAAAGGATTAGTTCTAAATTTTGAAATAATATTGCTCTAGATAAGTAGGTTGAACTCAATATGAGTAAATTATTTTCTAATTTGGAGGAGGAAAATCTATTATAGGAGAATGATATATTTAATGCAATAAGTTATGTGAATATTTCTTCTTTTGTTATATTTTAAAATGCAATCTATGGATATATAGGATAGAGATATAAATAATTATTTAGCTATTTTAGAAGCTAGGTTGAGGTAGCTTAAAAGTGTTAGTAGTGATTAATTTCAACCTCTTGTTTATTCCACTAAGAAATAAAAAAACTAGACCTCTCTTGGGAAAATCATCAATAATGGAATATGCTAGAAAATTTATATAGTCAAATTCCTTTATTTGATGAACATAATATTTCAAAATATTTTTAGAATTTATAGATGAGTATGATTTTATAGTAGAAGATAATTTGATGAAATATTGTTTTAGATCTTTACATACCATACCTAAAAAGTACCTTAGTTTTCGTAATCATCATTTCCCTAGATGGGAAGATCTTGTTGTAGCTTGTGATTACCAATGCATTTTAGATTTTGAAGATCAAGGTGAAAATTTTAGATATGTTTTTATTCAAGATTAGACATCTGACATGGAAAATGAGAACAACCAGGTAATGACTGAGATAAAGAGTGAAGATTAGCTGAATGTGTCAATGCAAGGATATCAGTATGGTCCTAATTACACTTGATACATCAAGAATTAAAGCATAATGGAGCCATGGGTACTTGAATCTCAATAAGATCAATCAATCAAAATTGAAAGTAAACATTTTATCAAAAAACCTAACATGCTAAATCTATGAAGGATTTAAAGAAAAAATCTACTCTTATCTATTGAAATTTATCCTATTGTGGAATTGGTGTCACGTTGATGTGTCCACCAATGACCCTTTACCAATCCCGTGATAGTGATCCTGTTTCAGTTGATTCTATGGAAGAGAATCAGTGAAACCATGATGTTTGATATGTGAAAACCTAAATTATGCTAAAAATGAACATGATGCAAGCTAAGTTACCATGATTTTATGCTATAAATGATCTAATTATGCAATTGATATGTTAATGCTAAGCTAATCGAAGCTAATTTAAGCTAAAATGATGCTAAAAGATAAAACCCTAATTTATAATTTACAAACTAAGATGAATGCATGGAAGCTATTAATGGATGCTATAAGCTATTTATGCAATTAAAATGAACTAAAAAAAGTTAAAAGTGTGGAAAATATGATTCTGGATGCAATTTAATTCAAGAGCATAGGTTTTCTCTAAAAAAGATGGATCTATTTGTCTCTAAATAGTGATCTATTTATAGGAGAGAAAATGAAAGATGAAGGGTTGAGGATGAAAGGAAGAGGAGACATGGATCAAGGATTCCCATCAATGAGTGAGAATGCAAGATCACATGGATCAAGGAAATGATCAACGGTTTAAATTTGCCTCAAGAAAACACACTTTTGACCTGCACACATAGATCAAAGGTAACTTGTTCAAAATGTTAAAAGATAACTTGTAACTCAAGTTACAAGGTAACTTGTGTTTGAAGCCAAGTAAATATCCATTTTTCAAAATAAGAATATTCTCTTGGAATATTCCTATGGGTGAGGAAAAAGGCATTTTTTCAAATTAAAACAAAGTTTTAATTGTGAAAATAAAGGGATAAGGAATATTCCCTTTGATTAGAGCAGAGTTAGTTTAGTTGCTAATTAAACAAGATTTAATTTATGTAATTAGCTAATTTGGAGGAATTAAACGATTTTCATTAAATTAAATGATTTAATGAAAGAGAAAAGGGTGAGATGACATTTAATTAAACAACTTAGGGTTATTTAATTAAATTAGAAGACTTAAGGAATTAAATTAAATATGTTGATTTATTTAATTTAAGGGGGTGAATTAGCTCGATTGGATTAATGAGGTTAATGGATGCAAATGATGTAATTAATTAAATAGCTAGGCTAATTTAATTAATTAAGCGAAAAGAGGATTGGTTTGAGGATGAAATGATGTTAGTTAGCCAATGTGATCCATTGAGACATTTTTAGGTGTCTACAACATGAATCACCTAATATTGTTTCTATCTATAAAGATACACATGCACTTTTATTCTTATCTAATAACTATTTAGTATCAAAATAAAATAAGATTGAATTACCTTTTGATTTTTATGGAAATTTTTCTACTATCCTCAACATTTCCTAAGCCTAAAATTTTAGTTTACATTGATTTATTTTGGGGGGCTTATGAATATGGTTGAAGTGCAATGCCCAAATAATTGAAACCTACTAAGCTTGATAAATTATGTACTTGGGTTATTAGTCTTGAGGAAATGAGGAGTGAATATGTTCTATTATCTTCAAAAATTAATGAAAATGAATTGGATATAAAAAAATATCATGAATAACATGCATGTGTTGATAAAGTGCCAAATAAAAATGAAGATGAAATTGTAACAACTATCTCTTGGTTGCTACCAATTTCTTTTCTTAATTTTCTTTTTAAAATACCAAAGTTAATCAAATGAGCATCTTCCATGTACCTTAGAAGTGCTAACTTTAAAAAAATTCCATTCACCATGGTGGCATTAACTAAGCATCACCAAAAGTGGTAAGTTCCCAAGGTTAAGGTCATTAATAGACGTAGACCTAAGACATGAGGGTTCATTCCCGATGACCCTACCTATGAATCCCCTCATCATGAAGCTCATAAAGTTACTACAAGATTCAAAACAATTAGCTCCTCATATGAAGAATGAAAAAGAAATCATAGTGATAGAAACTAAAATA
This sequence comes from Sequoiadendron giganteum, assembly GCA_007115665.2. NCBI lineage: Eukaryota > Viridiplantae > Streptophyta > Pinopsida > Cupressales > Cupressaceae > Sequoiadendron > Sequoiadendron giganteum. Next base: position 552,257,333 of record CM021107.1, on the reverse strand, counting down.
GTTTTCAAGAACAAAACAAAAATTTGCATATGCATCAGAGAGAACTCTAATCCAAATTAGGTCTAAAATTAGCTGGACAAGGGTACTGGCACCCTAGACCATAGGTGTAGGTTTTTGGTAATTTTGAAATCTCGAAATGACATACAATGTCTGAACTATAGATTTTGGGGGAAAAGGGGGTTCTCTAGCACTTCTAGGGGTTTTCACCTAAAAGAAGAGATGCTTTTCACACCCAAAAACTAGAGGGTTCATTCAAGACTAATGCTAAGTATGAATTGTGTGTGATTCAAAATGTGTCTAAATGCAATAATTTGATAAATGAAACTAACTATTGAATGCAAACTAATGAAATGCAAAAGTATTGCAAACACTATATAAAATGACCTAAGAATGCATGCAAACTGCATCAGAACTTAATGAAACAAAAGAGATGCACCTGGAAACTGAAGGGTGATGAAGAGGAGCTCTAGAATCTTCCATATTCTATTGTTGAAGGCCAATACGACACATATGCCAAGTTGGGCAACTTAATCCTCCTTCAGGGAGATTCTGCTGGAACAAGTTTTGGGGAAATGGGTATCCAGATCTGCAAAAAACACTTTTCAGGCCTAGTAGTGGGACTAATTTTCCAATGATGGTGACTTATTCCACTTGTAGCTTTTAGGAATATCAAAGCTACAATTTGTAGCTTTCAACTTATACTTCTGCTTCTAACAGAAACCCAGATCTGAATTTGTAGACTTTGACATGTAGGTTGTCTCCAAGCTCTTTTTAGGGTTTTTTGACTTTGAATGATGTTGATGGGATGTTGAAACCTTTTAGGACCTTTCTCTTTGCCAAATATGCATATAAAACCTGCAAAACACACATGCAAAGAGGGGGAAAGGGGTTAGGGTTAGAGAGGATTTTGCCTTAGTCGAACCACATTTTGGTAATCAAACCCTAGAAAATGAAATGAAATGTAAAGAGAAAGATGATTGAACAACATGCAAGTGCCACAACTCACCAAACCCTTCATGTAGAAGTTTGAAGATATGCAAGTAATCAACTCCAATGGATGAATGCTTGAAGTGCTTAGAATGCTTGAATTCTTGGATTGTTGAGGAAGATAGATAGCTTGATCATGAGAGAATGAGGAGATGGAAAAACCCTTTATTTATACATATTAATGTGCCCTAATTTCTTGAAAATACTTCATAGCAAGTTGACCTTAGGGTATAGAGGATAATATCCTGCCAGAATCTTAAAATAATTTCAATTTTTAAGCCTGATAGGACTAAGTTGTGCCCAAGGTGGCGACTTGGTCCCACTACAAAAATTTTGCTAATTGTTGGGAATTAAAGTCTGATTAATGTTGTTTAACAGGATTTTCTTCTGAAAAACACTTAGGTAGGGCCTATAAGTGCATAATGGGACCATTTAAACACAAGAAAGGGTCAATTTATTGATGACAAGCTTAGGAAAGTGTGAGAGTTTGTTACAAATCCTTATAACACTTTGAAATAAGGCTTGGACAGGGGTAAACAAAGGTTGTTTAGCTGAATTATAATAGAAAGGTCCTAGAAAATTGTGAAAGTGGGTTACAACACTTCACAACACCTTTGTAAGACATCATTAGGTTTTTTATTGATTTGCAAGTGTTCAAGGCCTAATGTGAATGTGTTGGCCACATTACAACATTAAATCTAGGAAAAATCAACCCAAAATCCATTGGAAAGGCCCAAATGAGTGAAAATATCAAGGATACATTTTTATACATTACATTTATCCCCCACTGTAGTGAGAGAGTGAAATTTCTTCAAACTCACACTAAAGTATCCAAAACATGCAGATCGAGAGGGATCCAAATGGACTTATGTTAGAAAGATGAGACAAAAATGATCAAGAGGGATGATCAACCCCCTAGGATCAATATCCCATGGAAAACCAAAAATTATCACAAAATATCACACATTAAAGTGAGAGATGTGAAATAAAGGGAAAGAAAAAGTCAAATCAAGCTTTTATTGTTTGTCGATAGCTAGTTGTGGATCAGATCTAGGTTGTTTGTCTAGAAAGATGTATATTCACTCTGAGGTGATGAAACTTGTTGATCATAAAGGCTTGCATCTCTCTGATAGTCTTATGGGAAATTTAGTGAGTGTGGGGATAATATGCGCCTCACTGAATACCTCTGAGATTTTTATAGAAAACTGACTCTTCTCTAAGTTTGGGAAAATGGATAAAGAAATGCAAAATAAAAATGAAAGATGACAATGCACCCATGCTTTTACAACAATTCAAAATCACAAACTTCCCTCTATGATTGATATGAGAGACACAAAACACCACTTCCCTTCATTGATGGGACAAGAACGAATAACAAAGGCTCGATACAAGCACTGCAGTCATTCAATCACCCCTTAGGAAATGCATATTAAGATCTAAATCAAACATAGAAGTTCTAGACTTAACAAAAAAATATTCTAAAAGAAATATAAGCCCTTCCTCTTAATATAGCATATTATAAATAAATGATAACCTTACAAAGAAAACATAGAATTCTAATGACATAGTCTAGTTTATAAAGCTTATGATTTATTCATATACACAAATAGCATGGAAATCCGATAACCAAAACTATTCAGATCAACAAGACATAGTGTTCTATTTTGGACAAAGATATAATAAAAGAAGTATTGAAAAATACCATATCATGCATAGTTTTAAGTATTTCTTCAGAATACCTTGTATTTCAGACTCAAATGAACTTTAAAACAAAGATCAGATCCCAATCCAATAATAGTTTGATCATAAAATAGACATAACATGCCAAAGTGAAGCAGTATTCTATAAAATTTTAAAAGAAATTCTTCTTCTAACTAAGAAAACTAAAAACACTTTTCCCATAGGAAATATTTTTGGAACCCTTGCTTCATACTATCATTTCTAATATATATCCGACTGAGAAGAGAAAATGCCAACCTCCTCCCAAGTTAATGAATGCTAGATGTCCAAACCTGATAACTCAGAAATTCAGTTTTAGATCTTTTTCAACGACCATATTTATGTCATTTAGATATTTCAAAAGGATCAATGCTTGTATTTGCTCTGATCCAAAAATATAGTTTGACAATAGTAATATTAATCACCCAACTGGCTTTGGTGGCACTGACTCATGTCTCTTTACTAGGAAAAGTACAACACATTCTAACGGACTCCGAGTTGATCATTCCTTTTGTAGAGCTACAATGCGAAGGGGTGATGTGTCAAAAGGGTGGAGAACTTCATCTCTGCAAAAAGAGGAGATAAGAAAAATGCCCACCAGGTTGACACATGGTTTGATTTCTGACTTAGAGAGAAATTATTTGTTGAGAGACACATAACCAATACGTGGTGCATTGCACATTTGTTGGAAATACAAACCCCTTGCGCTAAGATCTTCTTGGGGGGAAAATGAAGCCGAAAGGTAAAAAATATATAAAAAGGAAAAATTTGCTTCATAGTTTTGGTGACTCATAAGGGGCCTTCACTTGCGAAGGCACGTACCTAGACCTCTGGTTATTCTTGGAGTTTAAGGAAGACAAAATGCAGTGTCTCCCAGTCTGCATCATTTGGTCGGTCAAGGTTGCTGAACGCCTTATATGCTTCATCCAACTCGAAGACCTCCTTGAAAGAAACAAATCCCCATCTCACCGAAATGGTGCCCAAGTGATAGTAGAGATGTGAAAGCTAGAGAACCTCACTCTCAATGTCATCTATTGTTGGTACTAGGTTCGTGTTTGGAAGATTTGAAGGGTCTGAACCCTGTTCTTGACCTCTTATGTAATCTTCTCGACTAACAATAGATCTCTATTTGCCAAAAAAAAAAGGAGGCAACTCATAACTATATAGGATCCCAAAATCCTTCTTTATTTCATTGAACCTCTCATTCAAAATTGCCTGGTTGTTCATGGTCTTGGATTCCACCTTATGGCAGTAGGTGAATTCACTTGCTTTACTAGAGGCTGCCCTTCGATCCGTTATGCTTACACCTTTCAAGGCCTCATTTTTTGCCACATAAAGCTTGGAGATTTAATTTTGGGACTTGACTAGTTGGGGAGTGTATTCCTGGAGGGTTTGATCAACCAATGAGCCAACCCGTTCATTTATTTCTTGAGCATCCCTCAAGAATTTTAAGGATGGTTTTAAAATGATGAGTGAAACAATGATTTTATCCCAGTAAGAAAATACCAACTTCCTCTGTATAGGATGGGTTGTAGATTTCTATGCAGCAGCTAACTCTTCCCGTGCCTAAGCCTCTTTCACCTTTAATCTCTATTCTAGTTGATATCTTTTGTCGAGGGATTCTCCCAGATTTGCAACTAGATTTTGGGTTTCCTGAATTTGAGCATGCAAAGCATCTTGAACTTCTTGTTTATCACTTCTTAGCTTTTCAATCTCCTGTCAAACCTTTTGTATCTCATCAAAGGCCTGAGCTTAGATGCTATCTAAATCCTTCTTTACATCTTCTCGAATGTGTTGGTGCTCTTTAATAGATTGATGCTTAGTCACAAGTTCACTCCTCAATCTATCAATCTTATCATAATGCTGGATCCGCTCATCTTGGAGCATTGCAAGAGATCCTACTACTTTATTTTTTTGGTCTTGTACCTATAATATGCGGGTCATCTCTTCATTTCGAGCCTTGAGCTCTGATTGCAAACTTTTTATCATCTCCTTTACATTTTCAGTTCACCCTCGCGCTTATAAAGCTTTCTATCTAGCCTCTCGTAGTCTATATATACCACCTTCTGAGTGGTCTTTTCCAGCTTCACCTTATCACAAGGGCGGATTTCATTCAAATCTAGACCTACTTCTTGGATATCATAATGCTCTAGTTGTATCTGCCCTTTAGGTCAGACTGCGAGTGGATTCATGGTGGTGATCCATAGATAATTTTTATCTTCATTAAAACATGTTTGAATATTCTTAGAGGCTGGTAGTTCAACATTATTCTCCCTTATTTTTTGTTTTCTATTTTGTCGGGCTTGCCTAGTTGCATCAAAACCAATACTCTATGCTGCCATAGAAGCACCAAGGGGAAGACTAAAAATAATAATGGATGGGGACACTTCAAATGTATGGGCATGCAAGGAGGCAAATGGGAGAGTAATCATTAACAATGGCGAGATGCCAAATTGAGATTGAGGACTTGGAGTACTAGTTGGAGTAAAAAGAGTGCAGATGAGCCGGGGTAATAGGTAGAAGGGGCGATTCAAAATTTTCTATGGAGGCCCTAGACGAGGTGATCAAAGAGTCAATGGCTGTTGAAACGAATACTGTTTGGTTGACATGTGGTGCCAAATTACTTGATACATTCAAACTAGTAGGGGGTTCATTTAACACTAATAACTTTGGGTAAGAAGGCAGATGATTCTTTTCAATGGGTGGAGGCAAAGGATTAACTAATGATGTAGAAGCAACAAGAAGAGGGGGAGAAAGACTTACTAGAATTGTGACAGTCTGAATGTTTTGGAGAGTGGATTCTGCTTCTTCTTCAGTTTCAACGGTTGTATCATATGCGTCCAGGTCTCAGACTCATCATAACTTCGTCTTCCCCAAAATGAAACATTCTAGTCCTTTCATTGATGATCCTATCGAAGCTTGGCCTTTGGGTTCTACGGTTGATCCCCTTGGAGACCTTTGGGTCCTCTTTACTTTGCTTCGGGCACTAGAAGAAGACACAACATGCAAGTCCCTTTGCATAGAACTCTTGTGGGCTAGGAGCATGGTGTGGAAGTTGTTCGTTAGTTACTTTGTGGCTGGACTCTGGATTGTTGTTGTGAAAATCAACCTCTTTGTCATAGATTTCTTCAAACTGTTCATCATATGGTTGAAAATCCTCAAGCTGCCTTTGGGTGTTACCCATTTCTTGTCAAAATCTCCAAAAGTCTATCATTTTATGTTCTAACCATCCTCACCGTTTCATCTGATTCCTTGAGGTCTTGCCTTTCATAATCTCTCTCTAATATCTCGCCTGCAAAGTATAGAAACTCAACCACTTTGTCCTCTTCATGGGTATCAGGGCCAGGTTAACACATAAATCTGGCCTTTCTTGTGTTGGGTTTCTCTTAGAATCCACATATTCCCACACCTCATGCTTTAGGGGAAGTTGTCTTGACGAATTATAGTCCCACTCGTCACATATGAGGACTAAGCCCAAAGCCGCCAATAAATTGGTTAATTCACTTTGTGCTTTATGCTTCTCCAACAGTTCCCCACCGTTTGCAATGCAGAGGGGGAGCATAAATAAATTTGTTCTGTTCCTTCCTCTACCATACGTGTTGTCAACAAGAGTTTCCTATTGACATGCCTCCAACATGAAAACCTGATCCGTTACAAATTTAGGAAGTTGAAAGGGATCTCTAGAAAAACCATGATATCTTATAAATGTAAAATCCTTCTCAAAGAAATAATCCACTAGGGGTGATGAGTTTTTCATCCATAGAAATACTTTGAGAGAAAAGTGGTCACTAGACTAAGGTAATAACTCTTGCAATACTCATCTCAGAAAAAGGTGCACAAACCAATAAAATCTACTTGTCCTTGACAGGACACTGGTCTATACAAAAATTGGCTGAATTAAATCCTCGTCATCTACCTTAGATATAGGAAAATTTCTTTCTAAGAACTTGAATTTCTGATGTAGGATCAAATGGACCAAGAAACAAGAATACCTGAATTTAGATTCAACCTTGTAATTTTTTAGCTGCAACAACATATTGGTAGCTATGACATTGGTAATGTCAAAATACCTCTGCTCTCGCTTATGCTTCAATATCAAAGCGAGGGCCATCTGAAAGGGGTGAACCTCCTCGTCACTGTCCAGACCAAAAACCAAAGCCGTCATTGAAAAAAGGTCTTGTGTGTTTTTTGGGAACAACTTAAATGCCAAAGGAAAAACAATACAAGCTCTAGTTGGCCTTTCCTTTGTTTCACAATTGTAGAAATTCTCTCTTTCATTCAATTTTTCCTCGATGAACATCTCGATATACCGGTTGTAAGGGATACGCAACATCTCCCATATATCTAGGACAATGATTACTACTTTTATCTTGTTGCATGTTATGATCCTAGTTTCTTCATCGAACCTCCTGGCACATGCATCTTGTAGCTCTGGACATGGGTGCACGACATGTATCATGAACCGTAGTAACCCATAATTCCAAAGCCAAGAGGTGAAATTATCAGAGTTATCATAATCCATCATTCTTCGAAAAGGTCCTTGTCTGAGATTTTTAGGGTTCCTAGCTAGCATGGGGTCAAAAAAATTATCAACAACATCCCGTACTACTTCCCTTTTAACACATTTATCTATTGGCACCCTTTTACATAGCTCAAAAGGTTGCTCCTCAAGTACTGGGGCATTGGAAAATAATTTTCACCTAAAAAGATTGATGAAAGTAGGCCTCCTTGGTGCAAATTCAGCTCTTCTCCCAGTCATTGTTGGTTTCACCATGGCTGCTTCAAAAAGTTGTAGAGATTTTACTAAAATGGCCACTTGCTCTTTGCTTCTTTTGAAAACAACTTCTTTTTGTGCAATTAATTCTCAAAGAAGCACATGCAGTTAAGGCACTGTCGTTACTGCTGGTCTATTAAATGCTACCATCAAGGTGATACGTGTGGGTAGAGGATCCGTATCCCTCAGGAATGCCAAAATATTGCAAGAATGGATCTAGTATATTCCTTTTCGCCACCTCTTTTCTAAAATTAACTCGTTGCCTCAAGGAAAGTGTCATTACATATGCCAATCTATGTTTAGTGATATGAAGTACCCTTGAAAAGACTTGCTCATTAATTGTTCAGGCATTAGCACATTAATCCATGTGCGTTCACATATGCAAGCTGGCCGATGCTGATGATGGCTGAGGACAAATGTGGAAAATCAGCTCATACGAGCATTTACTCCCAGCGTCCAAACATTAATTTTCAAACCTTATGACAAATTTTCCATAGGATCTATTCTCCATTTACCAGCTGCCTCAACATTTCTCGTTACCATCCGACCAAAAATAGAACTTCCAGTGTTTAGTCCTTCTGACACCTCTTTTCTGTAAATAGCTATACCACCTTAAGGCCATATTCATTCGAAAAATATTTTTTTTGGAGTTTAGCTAGCTTCTTTTCATTTGCAATATTGCCTTTTTCTTTTTTGTTCCAACCATGGCTGCTGGTCTGGGTACTCCCATTCGCCCTCTCCCACGTAGGCCATATTATGCCTTTACCGGGGAGGTTATGAGAGAGATAATTAAGCGCTTGGTAAAGAAATGCGACTGCCTGGTGGTAATTTCCTTCTAGTGGGTAATGGGCATGGACTTTATCGAAGATGAGAACTAGATGCACACCAACTGCAATGTCCTATCTTGATTCATGGTCTCTTTGTTGGACCTGAACATCACCAAGACTAAAATAGTTGAGCTTTGCTGCCGCATATTTGACATATCTCTGTTGGAAGGGCTTGGTGAAACAAGTCACTATTCCTAACATCAAAATTCCCACCACAATGGACCTCTGTAGGTTTATCGACTGTGGCGTGGATGTGCCTTGGCTTCCCTTTCTCAGTGACTTTCGCACCATGGACCTGAATAGCCATCGTGCCCTGTCTCTACCCACTGCTACCTATCTCCTCCGGGAGTATGGCGTTGATGAAGCTCCCACCCAGTATGAATTTACAAAGCATTTCAAGCTTGTCGTCTTCGATCATGTAGAATGAGGTTGACATTCGTGAATTGTATCCCTACTACTTGAAGAAGAAGAAGAAGGAAAGAAAAGAAACAATATGAGAATCTAGCGCCTATAACGAAGGTTGGAGGCCTTCCCTTTTTTTTTTTTTTGGTAAAAAATGCCTCCATTTTTTCCTTTTTGTATTTTGCTTGAATACCCATTTCTGGGTTTCGGTCGAATGGAGCTTTTCTGCTAAAATCTAAGCCTCGAGCTACCCAATACTATAAATTCGATGAAAATATACAATATAATAGCTTTTTGTACTTCTTCTGCTTCTCACTTATTCTTAAAACTAAAAACTTAAACTTTTTATACAAAAAAATTAAATATGGAACATATTTGTGATTTTTTAAAAAGAAAACTGTACTTTAATGGAAAGGTTTTAGATGAATATCATTCACCGGTATCCCCAAGTATCCCCAAAGCGTTACCTTCCATATCTTCCAATTCGTATGCATTCCTTTCTTTGCACACACTGATTTGGAAGGGACCCTTCTAGAATGCTTTGAATTTGGTATGTTGTCCTGGTTTTGCGGTGCGCTCGTTGTATTTTAGAACTAAGCTCCCTTCCTAGAAATATGGGTTGGAGGTTTTTTTGTTGAACCATTGCTTGATTATTTTCTGGAGATTGATCATAGCTTCAAAATATTTCTCTCTATTTTCCTCCAATTCAAGTAGTTCATCTATTCGTACCTCCATTTCACCGTTTTCCTCTATTTATAGGGCTTTTATTAATTGCAATGTAGGTAGCTCCATAGAAAAAGGAAAAGCTACCTCCTTTCCATAGACTAACTCATAAGGAGACATTTTCAAGATATATTTTGGTGTAATTCGGTCTGCCCATAGAGTGGATCACAAATTTTTGTGCCATTCCCTTTGTCATTCAGACCTGATGCGCTTGATTAACCTAATTAGGTTTTCATTTTTTGACTCCGCTAGACCATTCCCTTGTGGGTAATAATTTGAAGAGGTCTTGAGATAAATCCTATTTTTGATGGAAAAATATGATACCTTCAAACCTACAAAGGCCCTAGCATTGTCGAATATGATGGTCTTTGGTGAACCAAACCTAGTCACCAACCCTTCTAGAAAGTTAACAATCTCACCCTCTGTAGTGCCTTTCAGGGAGACAACTTTTGTCCATCTTGTAAAATAATCAGTCACTGTGAGAATCCACTTATGACCAACACTGGAGATAGGATTTATCATTCCAAAAATATCTAAACGCCACTGAGCAAAAGGTTCCTCAGTTACAATGGGACTCAAAGGAAAAACAAAATTCTTTCTCTTTTCAGCAAAAAAATGACACTGAGTGCATTTTTACACCAAACGGTGTGCTTCTGAAAACATTAAGGGCCAATAATATCCTACTTGCATAATTTCCAGATCAGTGGTTTTAGCAGAAAAATGCCCTCCCATAGAGATGCTATGAAATTTTGTCAAAATGTTGTCTGTCTGATTTTTGTCTAAACATCGAAGTAACACTGCGTCATAGTTTATTTTGAATAAAATTCCCTCGATAACACATACCTAGTGCCTTAAATTCGATAGTATCTTCGTTTGTGGGGGGGAAGGGCCATCAGGTAATGTCCCTTATGTATGTATAATGTTCGATCCATTACCTAGGATTTGTTGAATTCAAACTAGTTCAAAAAGAGCTTGATCGATCTCCTTATTGGGTTCTGAACCCGACTCTTGTGCAAGATCTTCACATATCTGCCTCTTCCTTGTACCAAATTGGTTGGCTGGATGTCCACATCATACTCTAGGATTTTGGTGATCCAATTATCTCTTTTTTTGGTTATCCTTCCCTCTGCGATATATTCCCTTACACTTGGGTGAGCAACTAAAATAGTGATCTAATTGGATGACATTAGGTGTTAGAATGTTTTGAGGCTCTTGACAATGGCAAATGCCTATTTTTCTACAAATTTATACTTGGCCTCATAGCCTTTGAGATTTCTTGAATGAAAGGCAATCAAATTCTCTCCATTCTCCTTTTCATCTAGGTTTTGAGTGAGCACATACGCTATCCTGTTCTGTCCATTGTATACATATAACGATAAATCCTTAGAGAATTTTGGATTGGCCAATACCTGAGCAACAAAAATAGACTTTTTTATTTGTTCAAAATATTCTTTGCCCTCAGAAGTCCATTTGAAAATTATATGGGCCTGGTGATGCCCGCAAAGTCGGCAATGAAATGTCTGACAAAATTAATCTTTCCTAAGAAGGGCTATAACCCTTTCTGATTTACTGGTAAAGGAAAATCCAATATGGATTTGACTCTTTCAGGGTCTATTGCAATTCCCTCCTTGGACACCACAAAGCCTAGAAGTTTACCTTGGGGTACTCCAAAGACACATTTTTTGGGATTTAAAGAAATCCCAAAATTTTGGCACCTCTGAAAGATCTACTCTAGGTGTTGAAAATTATCAGCTTCCACCTTTGAAAAGATGGTCAGATCGTCCAGGTAAATTAAAATTATTAAATTAATCAAACCCGCAAAAGCGATGTCCATGGGCTATTGAAAGTTTGCACCAAGATTTGAGAGTCCAAAAGGAATCTTTGCATATGTGAACATGTCACACTTGGTGGTGAACGTCGTCTTGTGTTGATCACTCTCTTTGAAAAGTACTTGGTTTACCCTAAAAAGTCATTGAGTAATGAGAACATGTCAGACCCGACCACTATTTGCAAGATCTGCTCCATGGATGGAAAAGGATAATTATCCTTCAGTGAGGATTTGTTCAGGTCCTAAAAATCAACACAAAGCCTGATGTCACCATTCTTCTTTTGAATCGATACTAGATTAGACACCCATGTTGAGTGTTTAATCGGATAAATGATTCAAGACTCGATCAGTGTAGTGAGCTCTTATGCCATCAGTGCTTCGACTTTCAGATTGATAGGCCTTTGTTTTTGTCGGATGAGTTTTGATCCTTCCACCAAGTTGATGGTATGCTAAATTATACCAGGATTGTACCCTCTAAGATTATGATAAGTCCATGCTACAACTCCTTCATTCGTGGAACACAGATTCCTTAGTCTTTCTCTATCTTCACACTATACATTTCTCTCAACTTTCAGTCTTTTGCCATTACCAACATCTAACTCTTTGCAATCCTTTTCATTGGTTGTGAACCATTGCTTGCCATTCCTTACATCTTCACAATAAAAAATATTCTCAAGGGAAATCAAATCCCTGGGTAATTTATCCTTCCGATGGTTGGAACTCTGACTCTAAACGATCTGAAAATCATTCCAACTTTTGGATGAAAGCGACTATTTGGGCATGATCTTCAAATACTTGCCAGTTTTGTTTGTTGTCAGGAATTGATGGTCAGACAACAATGTGGATTTCACTTTGTTTAGAATCAGGAACATGCTCAAACCGTGACTCGAGAGAAGCCATCTGATCTGCTACATCATTTAGGGACTGGGGAATAACTTACACATTGAAAGCCTCAAAATCTTCAATCAGGTTCCATATCAAATGTCTATAGGTCTCATCCTAGTGTATTTTGCTACTACTTGGCCACAAAATTGGCTTATTATCAGATCGTAATTTCCAAATACTTGCAATATTTTCACACCCATCTGCTTGGCCAAGAAAAGGCCATGGATTAAGGCTTCATACTTTGCATTATTATTTGAGCACGAAAATTGGAAATGATAAGCCTTAAGGGTCTCAGATCCTATCAGAGACAACAATCAAAATCTTTCTCTAGAAACAACTTTTCATTTAGCACCATCAAAGTATAGGGTCCACAAGTGATTATCCATCTGGTCATTATAGCTTACCCAATCTTCCATCAACTTCAGATGGACCATGTCGTCATCAAATATAACATAAGTACCCAGTCTCGTGGCATGGAAATTTCCAAATGGGTTAGAATCGATGAAATAGTTAGGGAGGACCTCCTCTTTGGGGGTCCATTCAATCATGTCCTCTTCCTCTTCTAAAATTTTAGTGCAGTACCCTTCTTGTTTTGAAAAAGAAGTATGCGCAACCTCGAAGAAGAGAACAACATTATCTGCTATGTGTTTAGAATGTAGAGATTCCGAAAGAATTTTCATCTTTTCCCCATTCTTAGTCCTTAGTATTAGGTGAGACCAATCTAGTGCTAAATATCCACCTAGATTTGCGGTGAAATCTCTAGAGAGACATATTCCGAAGACAAGAGGAATGTCAACTATCACTACTTCTTACGAGACTACCGGGCTTGGGCATGAAAAAAGAATTAAGGATAAATATTTTATCCGACCAACCATCATAACTTTCTTCCCTTCCAAATTCATGATTCCCTTTTCCAAAGGTTCATACTTGAGCATTAAGGCATCAATCACTTGCTTCGGCATTACTGTCATACTAACTCCTGAATCAATCATATTATTATGCAGAAGCTTATCTCCCACAATTAATGTTAAAAATAAAGTAGTGGGATTTAGCTTACTTACCTTTCCCCCTTTGTCTTTCTCTACATAATTTGTGTAGGCTACCACCTTCAGATTTTGAGGATTTGATGCAGGGAATTCTCCTTCATTCAGATTACATGACAAAGTTTTGTTTGCGCGTGGACTTGGTTTTTCGTTTCTCAGCGCTCCCTCAAGAAATGACCTTTGTTGAGGGATGGATATTACATCCCATAGAGACACATTAGCGGGCACTTTATTCATCTTCTCTACTACGTTAAGCATTCTGACCAGCTAAGCCTTGGGTCTGAATGGCAGAATCTCCTCGAGCCTTTGTGAAAGGTGATTTGATGTGAATAAATTAAAATTTTTATTATGCACTTTGTTGGGTAATGACAAAATCTGCCATTGCGAACTTGGTTAAGCAGTCGACTAAACAACCAGTTGAGACTATTGTCCCTCGGATGATGGGAGTTGGCAAGGCTAAGAATGAGGGAGAGACTATGGCACATACTCTCTGATGAATCTTCTCTTGGATTTTGTATTGTAATTTGACTATACCTTTGGAGGGTTGGTTGTTGGGGCTTTGTATGCAAAAACTGAGTCTTGTTCTTCCATCCAAGAGAAAAATTCCTAATCGGGCGATGTGTCCAGCTCTTGCTCCATGAAGATGCCTTGATTTTGTGCTCTGAATCAAGCATTCTCCATCTCAAGAGATTCATATTCCTCTATGTTGGGTTGTATGTCGTTCCTTTTCTAGGCTATTTTCTGTTGTAAGTTTCCTCTAGGACAATCCTGATGCATGTGACTATCATTGCAAGGAAAACACCACGCATTCTCATCATCCACCAAGTTGTTTTAGCCTGGTATCAATTCTTTTCCCTGGCTATCTTTGACCGTTTGCAATGACATAGTAACTAAGACTATTTGATTAGTAGCAGTTGCTTGCTAACCTCCCTAACCCGAAAGTCCTTGATATGGACTCTACTAATTTTGTTGATAGAAAGGTCTACCCCCTTGGTATGTCTAATTTTATTGTTTCAGAGGACCCACTTGTTGCAGCTTGATGAGAACTAGCTTGTTAGTGAAAGATCACATTAGGATTTTCATGTCATTAAGGTTCTCCATTGTAGAGGAAGAAACCAACGTACTTGGCTATTCACTAGGGTACATGTACATAGACTAGGGTGTAGTTGAGCTTGCTGTTTGAGTCACTAGATTTCTCAGAGAAGACTCTTTTCAGAACAAGGAATGTGAGATCTCGAGAAAGAAAGGCATCGACGGTCATGGTGGTAGTGTTCCCGCATATATCAAACTATTCTCTGCTCGGATCACCAGGTCGTAGGCATCGGGTAAAGTATCTCCTCCCATGGAAGTTATCTAGATCGCAATATCCGAATTGATGGCTTTTAGAAAGAACATGAAAGCCATAGAAACTGGGGGTCATACAATTATCAGGATCCTTTGCTAGGTTTTTTAAACCTGGTGTTAAAGTCTCTCATAGCTTTCTATGGGGCTCTCTTTATGGTGATTAGTTGATGCAGCAACAAGGAACGATCTCCCTTCTTCGAAAAGCATTTGAAAATTTTATGTTTGAGCTCATCCCACGAAGTGATAGAACCTAAAGCCAAAGATCTATACCAATCTTGAGTCTTTCCTTTAAAATAACTAGCTAGTAATCTCATGACAATATTCTCTTCTATGATACTGTGCACCCTACATACCTCTGCTACATCTTGAAGGTGTTCAGAAGGGGTTTTAAAATCTTCTCCCAAATTTTTTGGAATAGCCTTGAGGGAATTAGTAGGTATGGGGGGCCAGACATCGGGTGGAGTAGGTGGCTGCAGTGGGCTACCACTGTCCCAAGTTAGAAAGTTCCTAGGAGTGGGAGGGGGTATATGGGCCATAGAGAAAATATTCCTATGAATTGGATATACTAGTATTCTTATTTGGAAACTTCAACCTCCAGGTGGAGTAGACAAAGCTCTAAACTCTGGACTCCTAATTCTTACTCTTCTACTTCTCACAGGTGATACAAAACCTACGACTCTTCTTCTCCTAGGTGCTAAGGTTGGTAACTAAGAGTGCTAATAATTACCCTTGGATGATGCTCTTGTTTGAATCCTGGGCATGAAACTTTCAATTTCTTTCCTTTGGTCTGATCTAGAGATATTTTTGACTTCTAATCAGGCTTTTGGAATAGGTATGACCAGGCGTACTAGAAAAAGAACTGTTGATCATAAAAGCTTGTGCCTCTTCAATAGTCTTATGGGAAATTTAGTGAGTGGGGGGACAATATGCAACTCACTGAATACCTCTAGGATTTTTATCAAAAGCCGACTCTTTTATGAGTTTGGGAAAAGGGATAAAGAAATGTAAACAAAAAAACATGAAAGATGGCGATGCGTCGATGCTTTTACAACATTTCAAAATCACAAACTTCCCTCTATGAGTGATATGAGAGACACAAAACACCACTTCCCTTTATTTAGGGGAGGAGAATGAAAAGCAAAGGCTCGATACAAGCACATATGGAGTCATTCAATCACCCCTTAGGAAATACGTATTAAGATTTGAATCAAACATAGAAGTTCCAAACTTAAGAGAAAAAACATTCTAAAAGCAATATAAACCCTTCCTCTTAATATAGCATATTATGAAAAATTGATAACCTTACAAAGAAAATGGAGAAGTCTAATGACATAGTCCAGCTTCTAGAGTTTATGATTCATTCATATACACAAACAATATGGAAATCTGATAACCAAAACTATTCAGATCAACAAGACACAATGTTCTATTCTGGACAAAGATAAAATAAAAAGAAGTATTGAAAAATACCATATCATGCATAGTTTCAAGTATTTCTTCAGAATACCTTGTATTTCAAACTCAAATGAACTTTAAAAAAAAGATCAGATCCCAATCCGATAATAGTTTAATCATAAACTAGACATAACATGCCAGAGTGAAGCAATATTCTATAAATTTTGAAAAGAAATTCTTCTTCTAACTGAGACAATTTTTGGAACTCTTGCTTCATACTATCATTTCTAACATATAGCCGCCTTAGAAGAGAAAACGTCGACCTCCTCCTAAGTTAATGACTGCCAGACGTCCAAACCTGATAACTCAGAAATTTAGTTCTAGATCTTTTGTAGTTACCATATTTATGTCATTTAGATATTTCAAAAGGATCAACTCTTGTAATTGCTCTGATCCCAAAAGATAGTCTGACAATAGTACTATCGATCACCCAAGTGGCTTTGGTGGCATTGACTCATGTCTCTTCACTAGGAAAAGTACAACGCATTTTGACAGACTCCAAGTTGATCATTCCTTTTGTAGAGCTATAGTGCAAAGGGGCGACATGTCAAAAGGGTAGAGAACTTCATCTCTACAAAAAGAGAAAATAAGAAAAATGCTCACTGGGTTGACACATGGTCCAATTTTTGACTTAGATAGAAAATGTTCGTCAAGAAATGCGAAACCACCACGTGGCACATTGTGCGTCTATCATAAATACAAACTCCTTACGGTAAGATCTTCTTGAGGACAAAACGAAGCCGAAAGGTAAAAAATATATACAAAGTCAAAATTTGTTTCACATAACTCATGGTTTTTCACCAAAGCGAGAAGGCCAAACAAGGTGAGAAACATACACTCATGACTGGTATGCACTCACACACACACAGGTGGCTATGGGGAAAGTCATAGTGCTGGTTGGATTTCTCGCTTAACCATACTAAAGTTATACCTCTTGATAACTTTGATAAGGCACCACAAAAGATATGTTTTTGAGCTTCATGAGACAAGCAAAGCTTCATATGCTTGGAGCTCATGAATAGGAACAAGATGGAACCACATACGTGCAATTTGTGTTAAACACGGTGGCCATATAACAAATGCAACATGCAACATGCAAAAGAATGTTAAAAGGAGTATTTATTAGTTCATGCGAGGTCTTTAACTTAGGGAACATTGTGTTTAATGTCTCCAAGAGAGGACCGATAAAAGAATAGAAAATTCATAACTTAGGGGATGCAGTGTGTCACGTCAGTCCACTAAGAGGAGTGTAATATGCTAAGATAGATCACACTTATGAAGGAAATTACACCCAATGTCATCCAAAAATTAACAAATGCATCGTATGAAATAATAAGGCTGCACTAATAACCAAGAAAAGAAAAAAATACAAAAAGAAACAATGCCAATATATGCCCCCACTTTAAAGGAATTGTGAAACACCGTACTATGAGCAATTAATTTAAAGTATCAAAATGAAAATGCAAGAAAGAAAGAAAAGACATGAGAGCCAACTCAGAAATCCCTGTGCCAAGTCATATGTTTCTGAGTAAGGCTACATCATGCAAAGTAAAAGAAAGAAAAGGAAAGAAAAGGGTTTGCCCCCAAAATAAAAACACCAAACACATAAGGGATATATGGATTTGGGGTTAGTATGTTCATTGTTGTAATGTATGTTTAGAGAGTTCAGAACTATCATCATCCCCCAAATACATAGAGCTGGAAGAATGATACAAAGAGAGCGAAAACAAAGAAAAATAAAGAGTCATTTTGGTTCAACATGGAAGAGACATAGGGTATCTCAATGCTTTGCATTGTCCCCAAAAGGATAAAAAAAGCAAAAGAAAAAGAAATAGAGCTTTTTGGGTCAACATGAAGGAGACATTGCAATCTCAATGCCTTGCATCATCTCCAAAAGGAGAACATGAGAACAAGGAAAAAAGAAAAGGAAAAGGGCTCTTTTGGGTTAGCATGAAAGGGACATTTCGGTCTTAATGCCTTGCAACATCCCCAAAAGGAGAAAACGAGAAAAAGGTTTAAAAAAAAGGAAAAAGGGCCTTTTGGGTCAACATGCAAGGGACATTTCGGTCTCATTTCCTTTCATCATCCCCAAAAGGAAGGCCAAAACAAAAGTGAAAAGCGAAAGAAATGCACGACATATAGAAGAATGAAGGTACAAATAGAATAATGTCACAAAGAGAGGTGACATCAAATATAATAGTACAGGGGGACACGTTATGTATAGACAGAAAATAAAATTAAAATGAAAAATACTAGTAAGGCAAAAGCAAGTCAACCATCTAACAAGTCATCCGCGTCCGAATCTTGTTCAATGTAAATTGAGGGTGGCAAACTAGCTAGAGGGATAGCAACAATTAAAAAACTAGCATCAAGGTCAATTATTTCCCTATGAGAGTTTTCATGCAAGCTCATGGAAGAGGAAAACAATATGTTCAAAATTTAATGCACCTCTTCATCTATTTTATCATTCTCATCATCATCGTCCTCCAAATTAATGACAATAGGAGGATGAATGATGATGTCGGTTGAAGCATTTAACTCTAGTTGTGGTTGTTGGATAGGATCATGATGCATTGCTTCGATCAAGTGTGGATTATGGTTTTCTTTATTTTCTTCTTCATGTAACTTGCAAGCAAGGCCACGATGCCGACGCCTACGCTCCCTAGTTCCTTTGTTTATTTTGATTCTATTATCAAGCTATGTTTGTGAAGGAGCGAATTGATCAACCATAGGTTACTTTTTATCCCTAGGGGGGGGAATAGAAGGAACCATGGAAGGTTGTTCATCCACTTTCTCCTTTGCTTTCTAAACTTGTTTTATGCGAGGAGGCATGACAAAGTTACTTTCACAATCTCTAGGTCTCTTGGACGATGTAGGGGAAGTTTTAGGTTTTGGTTGAGCTTGGTTAGGTAGGTATTTTTTAGGTTGAAGAATGGTTTCATCTAGGATGTGAGTGTCTGAAGTGGATGGGGACATGTTACAGAGAGATAGTTTGGTTATTTTCTTCGCTTCAAATTTTTTGTAGCAATGAAAAAATAATCTTTTCGAGGGGTGATGGGTTCCATGGGCTCAGGCCAAAAGGCTTCTAAGGAAAAGTTTCCTTTGGAATACAAGGGGTTAAAGTCACTATGGTGGAAAATGAATATGTCATTGTGAAATGGAAACTTTAAGCATTTGTGAAGAACCGAAGGGACAAATTTGATTGAGTGAAGCCATGAATGGCCTAGCCTAAAACGAGACTGGTCCGACTATGCGATGATGGAGAATGTAACATCCAATTTTTTAGGTCTTATTTGTAATGGGAGGACGATCAATCCTATCATAGGGAAATTAAAACCATTATGTGTTTTGATCCATGTTGCAGGTTTATCATAATCATCTTGATAAAGATCATGTAAGATCAAAAATTCCTTAGTGACCACATTCTCTCCATAGGCGGGATCTATTAATATCCCAATAGTGGGCTTATGATAGATACAACCGGCTATGTAAAGAGGACCATCAGGGAGATTTTAAAGTATTTCTTGAGAGTTGAAATTAATATCAAGAGATGTCTTAGATTGGCCCTTACGAGGGATAAAGTCTATCACACCTACCATTTCATCCATATGATTAACGTGGGTCACCTGCAGGATAGGATTAGAATGTGCTTCATTTGTATCAACATTCATAACATCATTCTTTGGAGTTTCACTAGCTTTGAAAAATGAAATATTATGTTGAGGCATGTTGGATTAGTGAAAATTTTCAATTTTTATTAGGAGGGGCAATAGACTTATTGCCTTGATCAATAACATTGACAACAAATAGACGGACATAATCAATGAGGTCTTGAACAAGATGCTTAAGACACTTGAACTATTTTGTGTCATGTCCATTTTATCTATGAAAATGGCAATAAGCATTTGAGTCAAAGTTTGGAGGTAAGGGCTTGGTAGGATCAGGTTCATGAATAGCAGGTAAGGCAATCCTGTGTTGTAAAATTTGAGACATTGTGTTATGAAGAGTGTCTAGTAAAGGTGTGAAGTGTCTTTTCGGATCTCCATAACTAAATGGTACCATGGTTTTAACAACTGCTACTTGGTTATTGATAGGTTGACGAGATTGTTGAGTAGGGTTAAATTGTAAAAACAACCTTTGTTTTGCTTTCTAAATGGTTGGGAATTGGTTTGGTTGGAATTTTTGGATTTATCAATTCGACTAGAAGTGGATCATGTATCTCAACTACTAATCGAATTGTGATAATTGCAAAGGGTTGTGCATAAATGCATGAAGTAGGGAAATTTTATCATGGTTTGTATGTCTTGAAGGTGAGTTAACAAGTTTTCAATAAACATCTTTTGAAGATGTGGGTCAAGGATCTTGACATCGATTTGGGAATAAAGCGATTGATAGCGTGAGATAAAATCAATTATGTTCTCATCATTGTTTTTCTTGCATCACATCAAATCAGCCAAGGTCTTCTTGGGAGTCATATGCAATTGGAAATGATTGATAAATGCATCAACAATTTCATTAAATGAACGAATTAATTTTTTTCGGTAAAGAAGAAAACCATTCCAAGGTAGTGTCTTTAAGTTCCTGGGAAACTGTTTAGCTAACAATTTATCATCAAGGAAAAAGTCACTACACAAAGTGGTCTATGCATTAACATGGTTAGAAGGATCTCCCTTCCCTTCATATTTATGAAATCTAGGAATTTGTATTCCTTGTGGCATCGGGGTTCACAATATTTCCAAGGACAAGGGGCTACTGTGGACATAATATGTGGGTGGGCAATTTTGATTTTGGTTGATGGTATAAGTTTTTTGTTGCATGGATAAGATAGTTTGAAATGTTGTGTTGTGAGAGGGTTAGTCTAAGTGGTGTGAGGTGGAAGGGAAGTGGTGATGGGGTGAAGGTAGTGGTAGGGAAAGTGAATGGAATGCTAATGAATGGTATGGTAGAAGAGGATAAATCATGTGATGCCACATAGGAGTTAGGAATACTAGTAGGAATACCAAGGGAAGGAATCATATTGTTAATTGGTTGCATTGTGGTTGTGACATTAGGAGAGGCATATGTAGGTATGGAGGCTACTATTGAGGGAGGAGGAGTTCAAGGTCCTCCTTGGCTAACCACAATGTTTTTTGGTTGAGAGACACTAGAGGTGGAAGGAACATGTTTTTGGTATATCTCAACTATTTTCTTCACAACGTCTAGGCCTTCGTCACTATCAAGCATGCAGTGGATGTTGTCTATAGTGGGAATTGCAGTAGTGGAAATGGTTTCAAGGCTCAAATAATGTTGTAGTTGTGCTAAGTCCTCATGAAGGTGCATGATCTTGTCCTGTGATATATCAGAAGGTTGATGTTCAATATGCATATTACCTGAATGAAAAGAGTTACTAAGGGTAGTTTCTAGGCCTAGGGTATTATTATCAATACTAGGAGTGGAAGCTCTAGATAACCCAAGATCTACAACAAGTGTGTTGTTGTGAGATGCCCTGAGTCTTGAAATTCTTCTCACTAAGGTATCAACAATAGGACACCAAACGCTCATGCAAAGGTTTCTAAATGTGGGGCGAATGAAAATGAAATACAAACAAAGATCACTAAAATGCTAATAACTAAAATTTTGGAAAACAACACAAAAATACAGAAATAGCAAGCAAAAATGTAGAAAATGCAGAGTAAATTCCAAAAAATGCAGTGATAAATATGCAACTAGGCTAACTCGCCCAAGGTGGAAAATTAGTCCTAGTAGTGATTTTTTTGATAATTTTCAGAATTTTTAAATGGTTTTTATAATTTTCAAGTTTTTCAAATATAACTACAATATGAAAATGATATATTTTTTTGGAATTTTGTATGAAATGCAATGCAAAAATGCAAGCTATATGAGCTTTTCACTAATGCAATTTTGAAATACCCTAGAATGCAAAACAATACAAAACTCTAATGGAATATTGATGCAAGCTTTTCCTAGGATGCAAATACACTTGAAATTAGAAGAAAAAAGTGTTCTAAAGAATAGGTTCACCAAAATGAACCATAGATTAAGGGGGTTCTCTTGCATTTCTAGGGTTTTCAACCTAAAAGAAGAGATGTTTTTTACACCCAAAACCAAGGGGGTTCATTCAAAACTAATGCTAAGTATGAATTGTGTGTGTGATTTGGAATGTGTCTAAATGAAATAATCTGATAAATGAAACTAATTATTGAATGCAAACTAATGAAATGCAAAAGCATTGAAAACACTATGTAAAATGACCTAAGAATGCATGTAAACTGTAACAAAACTTAATGAAACAAAAGAGCTCTGCACCTGGAAACTGAATTCTGATGAAGAGGAGCTCTAGAATCTTCTAGATGCTATTATTGAAGACCACTAGGACACTTGCACCAAGCTAGACGACGTAGTCCTACTTCGGGGAGATTTTGTAGGAACAGGTTTCGGGAAAATGGGTATCCTGATATGCAAAAACCACTTTTCAGGCCTAGCAGTGGGACTAATTCGTCAATGATGGTGACTTAGTCCACCTATAGCTTTCAAAAATCTCAAAGTTGGCATATGTAGCTTTCAATTTGTACTTCTGCTCCTGACAGAAACCTGGATCCAAATCTGTAGACTTTGATCTGTAGGTTGTATCCAAGCCCTTTTTAGGGTTTGTTGACTTTGAGTGATGTTGATGGGATGTTGACACCTTTTAGGACCTTTCTCTTTGCCAAATATTCATACAAGACCTACAAAAAAACATGCAAAGAGTGAAAAGGGGGTTATGTTTAGAGAATAGGGGTTTGCCTTAGTCAAACCCCATTTTGGTAATCAAACCCTAGAAAATGAAATGAAATGTAAAGGGTTCAAGATGATTGAACAACATGCAAGTGCCAAAGCTCACCAAACCCTTGATGTAGAAGTCTAAAGATATTCAAGTAATCAACTCCAATAGATGAATGCTGAAGTGCTTAGAATTATTGAATTCTTTGATTGTTGAGGAAGATAGATAGTTTGATCACATGAGAGAATGAGGATATGAAAAATAAGGGAAAATCCATTTATTTATACATGATGTGCCCTAGTTTCCTTAAAATACCTCATCATAGGCCAACCTTAGGGTTTAGATGACAATATCCCGCCAAAATATTAAAATAATTTTGATTTTTAAGCCTCATAGGACTAAGTTGCCCAAGGTGACAACTTGGTCTCACCAAGGTAATTTTGCTAATTGTCAGGCATTAAAGTGTGATTAATGTTGTTTAACATGATTGTCTTCTGAAACACAATTAGGTAGGGCCTGTAATTGCATAATGGGACCATTTAAACATAAGAAAGGGTCAAGTTATTGATGATAAGCCTAGAAAAGTGTGAGAGTTTGTTACAACTCCTTACAACACTTTGAAATAAGGTTTGGAAAGGCGTAAAAAGAGGTTGTTTACGTGAATTATAATAGAAAGGTCCTAGAAAAGTGTGAAATTGGGTTACAACACTTCACAACACCTTTGTAAGACATCATTAGGTTTTTGTTGATTTGCAAGGGTTCAAGGCCTAATGTGAATGTGTTGACCACATGACAGAATTAAATCTAGAAAAAATTAGACCAAAATCCATAGGAAAGGCTCAAATGAGTGAAAATTTCAAGGATACATTTTTCTACATTACAATGTCCAAGGATCCCAATTTGCAGAGGTTGACGTCTAGAAACAAGCACGTTTATTTAAATGCACAAAATTATAATTTTTCTATGTGCAATACATAATCATGCATACAATTCTAGACTTTTAAATTAATACAATATGTTCAAAAGGAAATTTTTAGATTGTAACATGCAATAATTACCTAAATTTATTTTGAAGAATCTAAAAATTGAAGTTACTTTATATTTTGAAATGACTATGATTATGCAAATATTTACTCTTCTAATGATTTTTAACAAAATATGCATGCTTAAATGAAAAATTTGAACACTCTCATATTGCACCCATACCTTAAAATGACTTAATTATGATTTTAGAAGGTTTTTAATGTGTAGAAAATATCAGTTTCACCAAAATGCAATGTAGTAAAAGGGGATCGAGGGTCTAAACCACACCTTCTCCTACATAACAATCAAATGAACCAAAAGTGGTCACAAACAACCACTTGGATACTCATCATGATGGAAGAGCTAGAATGATAGATCAAGGTTTTTGTTATTTCTTTGGGGGGTTGATTGATTGATAAGAATTGATTGAATTTGATGATGCAAATGTGTACTTAGGTTAACTATGCAACTAATTTTTTTTATGATGTAAGGAAATTACATAACAAAAAAAAAAATAGTTACAGAATAATAGACTCAAGAGATATAGGACCATGACATATGAATTCAAGCTTGAATTGGCTAGACAAGAGCATTAGTTCCACAAACCTGGAAATATAAACCTTTAAAATAAGAATTCAAATCTTAGCTGGCCACTGCTTGTAGCTTCTTCCCTTTTGGACTTAGTGTCAAATCTTTATTTTTTGATGATTAATTCCAGTTTCCATAATTTTTTGACATGCGAGGTTTCAACGTTTGATTGAGAAATTAGGTCTTTCATTATTTCCCAAATTTAGTACAAATCTATCACTTGCACACGAGAGAGGAGAGAAAGGGTCATGTCGAATAGGGAGTTTCCTAAGTCAAACCCATTTTTGGTGTTTCCATTTCCACAATAGATATGGTGATGTAAAAATAGTGCTTACCCTAGGTAGGCAGAAGAAAATATATACAAAAAGATAAATTAATAAGAGTTGCAACTTACCACTCAGATATGCATTCCTTGATAGACTAAAGTAATTGTAATCATCACCTTCAAGGAGAATTGGAGCTTTATTTGAAGTCCTACAAGTGGTAGTGCACATAAAAAAATGGACCTAAAATATCAATAAACTCATGAAAACTTGATGCATTTCTAACATGATGCTTGATTGAAATAATTCCACAATAATTCTACTAATTCTACTCTCAAGCCTAGTTTTTAGGATGGTCAATTGCCACTTAAAAAAATTCTTGGATTTCAAATGGTGAAAAAGACCATTGAAAGAATGAAGAAGGAACCCTTTGATGAGTTTTGATTGATGCCAACATTGTTTGTTGATAGTTTTGTCTAATTTGGTAAACAGTTTTGGTGACACCTTGATCCGGTAATTTGGTCTGGATTTGCTCGTGTTATAAGATCAAATTATGCGGTTACAATATGTTATTTAGGACTACTAAATACATCTATGATCAAGATCTCAGTGATTTTGGATGAATAGATTGAGAGTTACAAATGACAGAAGATCGACATATGTATACTAAAAATCTATGTAAAAGCCTCTTGGAACTTTTCATGTATACAACAAGATTGATTTGAAGACCAATTATCTTTATTTTATTTATTTTTCTTAATATTATTGGAGCTTTAGGGATCAAAGTTAGGATTCTCTCACATCCTAAATTGAAGAAGTGTTTCCCTCCCATAAGAATTTTTTAGCATTGCAAAATATGTAATAATGAGTCTTAGCCCTGTTTTAAAGTTAACATATACCAACCACCTTGATTAGTAAGTATATCCTTTAAGAGAAAGGAGTGCCATTTTGATAGGGATAATGAGATTCATTAATACCAACATGATATGAACAATCCCAATAGTATACCACTAGTGATTAACTTCAACATAATAATAAGGATCAACTTTTTTGATTAAAATACTAACACTCTCATGAAGAAACTATTTTCAACAAGATCCACTAAACATACAAAAATATATTTGCATCAATAAAAAGAAAACTAGGAAATACTTAAACCTTCAAGACTATGTTGCCTTCAAGGTCAAATCATGATTGGATTCAGTCACAACTATTTGAGCCTCACAATTCAATAAGGAATAAGATCAAACGACTCACAAAATATTGATTTATTCTAGAGTGAAATAACTAAAGGTCTTGTTAAGCTAAATCAGGACTTAGATCATTTATCTTCTCGTGTCGTACAATCTCTAGTTTATTTGCTTCACCAAAACTTCAACATACTCTGCTGGCCCAGTTTGGGTCAACTAAACTTTATTATTTAAATGTATTCTGGTTTTTCAAAGTTGCCATTTCATACTGTCGACACTCTTTGTTAGTTGGTTCGTTGACAATGCTTCCAAAATATCTATATATAAATACTACTGGTGGATGAAAACAATGGAAGGAAATGAATTGGTTCCAAACTAAACTCTTATCTTTATCATTCATCTCTGAACCCAATTATTGAATACAACAGTCAATTGTTTTACTTCAGTGGTTTAGGAGCACATGTTGTCCTGTTCACACACTTCACTGTCATCGGCTCGCTATGAAGGGATTCCTCTCATAGCGGTCATATTAATTCGCTGAAAATTAATATAAATTTTATAAGTAGGAATGAAATAAAATAAGGAATGTTGAAGAGAACAGAAGAAAAAGTGGGAAAAACAATACACTATTGGTTTGCAAGTTCTACGTATTTGCTAATGGAGTATTTGTCATTTAATTTGACCGGACAATAGCATTGACAAAGAGTTCAGAAAAGGACAAACCGTTGCTTTTCTGTAGTCAAACAAGAGCATTAATTTTAGTTAGTATATAACTTTCACACATGCTATATCATGATATATTCCTGTTTTTTTAAGACTGACTGGTCGTTTTTGAGGTCTGGGTTTTTGTATTCAAATAAGTTGTTCATGACATTCTATTAAACAATTATACATAACTTTTATTTTTATAAAATTGTATAACAAATATTTTGTTGAATAAGTATTTTTATTATCATTTATAAAATTGTGTTACACATTCAAAAAATGTGGGTGGAAATAGTCACATTTTTAAAGTCTAAACAAGGAAATAGTCCAAAACATAAAACATAGTCAATATGTGACGAGAGTTAAGAGTAGAGAGAGGAAGAAGAGGATCTTGGTCATTTGATTTGCCCCTACATCAACAAGATATAGAGTGTCAGCAAGGGGTTCCCAACCATCCTTATCCATTTTTCTAATTATTATCATCTCACGAGCTTCTTCCATATTTGCACAATGAGGAGAAATAGCAAGAGCTGGTCAAGTCAATTAGCTATAGTTGAACCATCCAACATTGCCTCTTGTAGGCCAACTAGAAGTTTGTACTACAAGTGATAGAGAGACAAAGTGTGAAAAAGAAGGATGTGATTAGTTTCACTAACCATGATCCGTTCTCAAAGTAGGAGGACAATCATGTGAGAATTTTTTTTGTTTTCCATGGATAGAAAAATATACAACCACAACATTGCCCTCAAGGAGGGAAGTAGCCCTAAATAGAGAAGGGGGATGAAGCAATACTAGCAATTGGATAAGGGACATTACTTAAGTGATCTAGAACAAAAATTGCAAGTGAGCTTCCTCAAGTGAAAATTTATTGGCTTGCACGTGAATCTACAATAATACATTAGAATTAATCACATCTTTAACATATGATAAAAAATGATAATCTAGAGAACAATTAGAATAAATGAAAATTTTTATGTCTTTCACTATATTAAATAGAATCTACACCTTGAAAGAATGTCAAATATAAATGAATTTTTGGGGGATGAGAAGCGAATCTCCTAAAATAACACTAGCACTTGCACCCCAATAAGGTGCAATACTTACGCCAATAGGCTGACCCCACATTATTTACGGCTGTGAAAAGAAGTGAACGGTGTGTAGAAAGCAGTGATCTATCTCACCTATCCCTCTCTACCTCTTCCTCCCTGCCCCCCTTCTCTATCCCTCTTGCTCTCTTCTTCCCTCTCTATTTCTCTCTATATCACATATCCCTCTCTACCTATCCCTCCCTCCATCCCACCTATTTCTCTTTCACTCTCTCCTTCCCTCTCTACTTCTCTCCCTCTCTCACTTATTCCTCTCTACCTCTCTCTCCTTCCCCCTCTAATTCTCTATAACTCCCCTATCCTTCTCTACCTCTCCCTCCCTCTCTCTCACTCTCTCTAGCTCTCTCTTTCCTTCTCTACTTCTTTCTATCCCACCTCTCTCTCCCTCCCTATCTCTATCTCACTTATCCCTCTCTACCTCCCTTCGTCCCTTTACCCTCCTCTCTCTCTCTCTCTATCATTTCCTCTCTACTTCTTTACCCTCCTCTCTCTTTCTTTATCTCACCTATCCCTCTCTACCTCTCCCTCCCTCCGTTCTCTCTCCTTCCCTCTCTATTTCTCTGTACATCACATATCCCTTTCTACATGTCCCTCCCTCCATCCCACCTATTTCTCTCTCACTCTCTCCTTCCCTATCTACTTCTCTCCCTCTCTCACTTATTCCTCTCTACCTCTCTCTCCTTCCCCCTCTAATTCTCTATATCTCCCCCATCCCTCTCTACCTCTCCCTCCCTCCCTCTCTCTCTCACTCTCTTTGGCTCTCTCTTTCCTTCTCTACTTCTTTCTATCCCACCTCTCTCTCCCTCCCTATCTCTAATTCTCTATATCTCCCCTATCCCTCTCTACCTCCCTCCCTTTACCCTCCTCTCTCTCTCTCTTCTCTTCTCTCTTTCCTTCTCTACTTCTTTCTATCCCACCTCTCTCTCCCTATCTCTATCTCACTTATCCCTCTCTCTCCCTTTCCCTCTCCTCTCTCTCTCTCTCTCTCTCTCTATCCTTCCCTCTCTACTTCTTTCCCCTCCTCTCTCTCTCTTTCTCTATCCTTCTCTCTCTACCTCTTTACCCTCCTCTCCAATTCATTCCAAAAACAACACTTCCTAATACAACTTTAGTTTTTCATTTTCCTATTTGTTTATTGTTTGGATTTAATAACACAGAACAAATTTTGTTTTTATTAAAAAAATTATTATATTATTTTATTTAAATAATTTTTTTATTTTATTCATTATATAAATTATTTTATTTTATTTATTATATAATTTTTATTTTTTATTGTTTGGATTTTATAACACAAAACAAATTTTATTTTTATTAAAAAATTATTATATTATTTTATTTAAAGAATCGTTTTTATTTTATTTTATTTATTATATAAATTATTATTATTTTTATTTATTACATAAATTATTTTAAATTATTTTATTTATTATATAAATTACTATTTTTTTATTTATTACATAAATTAATTAATTAATTTATTATATAAATTATACTATTTTATTTTAACTATTATATAAATTATTTATTTAAAATAGAAAGACTACCTTAATAAAACAAAGTTTTAGTTATTCGTATTTTTTAAAACAAATGTTCAGCAGTAAAAAGGAGTATAGGGAAGTAGTCACCCCCAAAATTTACATTGATGAAGTGATGGACAGTAAAATAAATAGCTGTCATGCAATCATTCTAGACATAAAGTTACAAAGTAAAGCTGTAGAAAACCAGTTACAGAACATTGATATAACTTATTTTATGTAGATTCAAATTAAAGTATTTTGAATAAACTTTAACATATTGGATCGGAAAGTTCCCACGTATATCCCCTGTCGTAAAGTTCGTGGGGTTCCCGCCGGCGTCAGACTGTTGGAAATGCCGGTGGGGTTCCCCCACGGCTATTCGGCTAAATATGCTAGGAAAAAGGTTCTCACCTTAATTGCTTAAAAAATTCATTTATCTAAGTCCAAACATTTTGAACTCTCGGATAAAACTAGAAAATGTGTTTGAGAGACTCCTAGTATCCACATAGAGGGTTAACTAATCACAAATGGGATAACCTAATGGGATAACCTAGAGCTTATTGGGAGGCCTTGTAAAAGAAGACATTTAGCAAAGCTAGCCAATTTTAGTTCTAGAACTATTGATTAAATGGTGCAAAATCTACATTACAAAATAGAAACTAATGACTAAAAACACCATCATTGATTAAAGGTGGACACCATGAGAAAATGAGGAGAGAGCTATTGGTATCCTTATTGAAAGACTTATAATATTTTAAAACAATATCTAGATACCATTTCTAGTCCTAACATCAAGGTTTACAAGAATTGAATCTAATTTTATGAACTATATCAGATGAGATGGCCCAAATAACCATTCCACAAGTTTCGTGGTCTTCATCAAAAGATGAAACTTGGCCTTGATGTCAATCTAAGAAAAGGAACCACTAGAATTTCTAGGAAAAAAACTATTAAGTTGATTTAATTCCTCTTGAGAGAAACCTTTACGAATGAACTCAAGACATCTTTGCAAGAGGACAATTGTTATCTTGAAAGATAGTAGATCACAAAATATTCTATTAATTGATCGAAATATCATTACAAAACATAAAGCCATTCTAAAAAAGCTAAGATTTTGTGACTTTCCAAACCCTAACTACTTTTTTATCATAAAATTCCTTTGAATTTGAATGACATTTTTTATAAATAGTATTGAAAATGTGAAACAACTAAAAGATCAAGACCAAAAAACAAATTTAAAGTATACCCTCTACATGTGAGAGCTACACGGGGATTAGTTTTTCCTTGAGTAAAACAATAATTACAAAAGAAATGAAAAAATAAAAAGACCTTTTTTTTATGTTCAAGGATAAGAAAACCAAAAAATACTCTCCTTATACGACAAATGTTTTGGGTGTACGGCCGTGGTTATCCAAAAAAATGTCAACCATACTTGACTGGGCTTCAAATTGCAATAGTGTGAACAACATGGGAGTTTATATGTGCCTACCAACTACTTTGATAATCAGAAATAATCAAATGACCGGGCACTTTCCTTCTCTCTTTCCATGAAATAATCTTTAATTAAACATTTATTGACCAGGCCAATGCATACATCATATCCAACGTATACAATTTTTTGTGCAAACTACCAATCTCTCCCTTTATAAATGTAATCCATAGATTCTCAAAATACCAAGGCCAGTGATAAAAATACCATGGCTCTCAAAATGCACTTTCTTGTGTTGTTATTTTCATTTGTACTGCTGCACTCCTTCTCTGCTGTCTGTGAAGGCCGATATCTCTCACAAGACCAACATTTTCCTACATTCTCCTATTCTTATGGAAGTTTAGGTATGTTAAGTACTCGTAATCTATGTTATCCTATTTATATCTTTACTAGATTGTATAGTTTCTCCTATTCTTTGTGTTATATGTCGACGTTATATATATCCAAGACCTTAAACAAGCAGCAGGTTGTACCTAGTATTTAGGAAGCAGACCATCTGGGTAAACCGCTCAGCTTAAATTGGTCAAATCTGGATTGATTGCATATGAGTCTAAAATTAGGTAGTGGGTTTATTCATAAACTGTATATTCGCGATAATTTTTTCAAAATTATGCAGATTTATTTTAAAGAGATAATGACCTAATATTTTACTTCTATAAAATTAGGAACCTACAAACTCAATCCTACATAAACAGCCAGTCAGTTGATCATGACTGCAAATTGTTTGTTAGGACTCTGGTATGCATGTAAACATCATGTGTATTGTGGTCTTTCTCTTCAAGCTCTTCCCATTTGAACAGTCAGTATGTTGATAATGAATATGACTGTTTAAATCTAAGAATTTCTCTGGATAAATATAAAAAGCCATGGATCAGTGTGTTGACTATATGCAAAGATTCTTTAAATTTAACAATTTCTGTGGTTGAATATGAAATAGTGTTTTGTCTGCAGGTTCAGAAGGCTATGGATATGTAAAACTAACTAGCCAATGGTACAAGTCTAGATCAAAACTAAGATGATTTTAGATTTGTCAAGGAAAAAACAATGTGCGTACTTGTATGGAGTGCATACTGCATTGTTATCAATAGACTATATACTTAAAAGACATGTTGTTTTAGCAGTCGATAGACAATTTTAGATTGAATAAAGAAAGTTATACCCATTTATCTGTTAGCAGTTTACTATTTAAACAATATGCTTTCAACCTATCTTATAATAATTCCAAAAGGTTTGTATTAAACAGATTAATGGTTAAGCGCAACCTTGGTTTTATAATATGGTCTAAATCGCGATTTCATTGAGTGTGCAGGAAAACGTACGGGTTTTAAGTATCCTCCTCCACCATCGCCTCGACCACCGCCGCCTCCTCCTCTCGTTCGTCCACCTCCGCCGCCTCCTCCTTCCGTTCCTCCACCTCCAGAGTATAAAGCATGCTGCCAAAATAGTTGCTGTGCAAGGAATAGCGTTTCCTTCTGCTGTCCAAGTTAGAGGTAGTGATTGCAAGAGTCATTTTCGGACTCTGAAATGCAGTACTAATTAAACTGCGATCTCCCTACAATAAAATATGAATTTTCTGTGTAGTTGCCATAAGATTTTGGGCAACGTCTATTTAGAATTCTCCATGGATATTCAATGTTATTTATTGATTAATTTAAATATAAATAATGTTATTCTTTGAATTTCAATTAATTAATAGTTATAAATGTGCACACATAATGTTTGGTAGACAATATGAAGACTTTGAAAAATTCCGTATCAATTGGATAGTAGATGTTTTTATTATTGACTGGTCATTTTTTGAACTTAATGATATTTACAATATTTTTTTTATTATCAATTTTATAATTGTTTCATCTCTAAGTCAATTAATTGTTTTAAATATTCATTCTTCTATCCAGATAAATTGAATTAGATTTTAGTATTATGTTTATAACATGTTACACATGTGAAAAGAATAGACAAGAAATTGAATAAAAAGTAATGGTATGTAATTATTCTATGTAAACTTAACAACTAGCTATCACTTGTATTAGACAGAGGTGAAATGGTTACATCATTTGTATTTATATAAAATATTTTATAGATTTGAAGGTGGTATTTGGTTGATTGAGAATCTTAGCATTGTAGAATAGGTTTTAAAACAATGTTTATTGATTTTTTAAATTGAGATGAATTAATATTAAATAAGTATATTTGAATAATTGTTGGACAAAGGCATTCAAAGGAGGAGAAATTTCATCTACCATTCAAGAATGGGACCATTAGTAAGAAAAAATGAGATTTAAATTGTGAATGGAAGTACTTATCAAGTGATGAATTGTATTTAATCGATTCTAAGGATATGAGTTTAATGGTCTAAATTTGCATTACACTATAAGAGACACAATTTCTTCATGGTAAGACAAAAGAATTATTGGAAGAAATAATTTTTGCATAAACATTAACTTATTTTAATCCAATGTTCTCAAAGAATATTAAATTTAAGAATTAAACTAATATACAAAATTCAAAGGAATACATGGATGTTTGGAGATTTTAATAAAAACCATAATATCTATCCTTAAATTGATTATAAAATTGAAACATGTGAATATATTACATTATATTTTGAAACATTTGATGTCCACAAGATATGAAAATCTAATGGTAATTACCATATAAAATAAATAAAGATGAGATTGAGCTTGATTCATGTGCTAAAAATGGCTTCCTTAAGGACAAAAAATTTCATTGCTCTATTGTTTTTAGTTGTAATAAAATAATTTGTATACCATTGAATTGCTAAG
The DNA here is from genome assembly GCA_007115665.2 of Sequoiadendron giganteum. Classification (NCBI taxonomy): domain Eukaryota; kingdom Viridiplantae; phylum Streptophyta; class Pinopsida; order Cupressales; family Cupressaceae; genus Sequoiadendron; species Sequoiadendron giganteum. Next base: position 552,223,919 of record CM021107.1, on the reverse strand, counting down.
CCCAATTTATTATAATAAAATTGAAGAAGTTGGGCATTTACTAAAGGGCACATAATCTACTAAGATGAGGGGGGTGAGGTGAATCAGTAGATCTAATCAATTCAAAATTCTCAATTTTAACACAACATATCAAATTATGCAACTTGGATATTTGCTCTAGTTTTCAGAATATATGATTCTTCTTTGCAAATCCCAGTTGAGTAATTAAAATATAAAATCATAAAGCACACAAGAGAACACTAGATGTATGTGGAAACCCAAGATGGTAAAAACCATAGTGAGAATAGCTGCTTGGATCTACCATCCAAATCCAGCCTCACAATGGAGAAATATATAGGTGAATTTTACACATTGAAGTAGGCACCAACCTACCATAGACACCAATCCCCTAATATATTTTGTAAGAACCAACCTACTAGAGACACCAATCCCTAATTGAAATAGTAGAACATGTAGAACACAAGTCCTACCAGGTTGCAAAGATAAATTTTGTTAATCTTCTATGTAACACATACACATGCTAGAGTCATAGTTAACACTCTTCCTCACTACATATGACCTTTTGATATTGGCGCACACTATGAAATGCAATTCTCCCTTTTATCTTCACCACCTTCTCTGCAATTTGCACTAATGACCAACTTTTCTTCACATAGGTATAATTCTAATTTGCATACATACAATACATCTGCATAAAAGAGAAATATATACATGACATTGCATTAACACTTTTCTATGTTGGCCAAGGATTTCTTAAACAACTAGGATGAAATAAGGTGGACTTAAATTCAAATTACATGAAATATGTAAAAAATTGGCCCAAAATATTTTTTTTCTGCCAACAAAGCATGATGACATGCGCTACCATTGGAACCTTAAGTAGGTCCTATCTTAAAACCACATGCAAGATTTGAATTCTGCACACTACTAGAAGTTACTACACACACCTTGAACTTCAATTGGTTGACAAACATACATAGAGAACCTTTTGTAACTTTAATCTTTTTGCATGTTTAACATATCCTCTAAAGACTCAAGAATATGGTAGAACTAGTGTAGGCATGCTCTCCTTTGAAATTGGAGAGAAAGCATGGATTTATGAAAGAAATATAGACCATAATTGTATTGTTAAAGAAATTTCTCTACCTTGAGAACTAAATTGAATAATTCTAGTATCAAATTTTGGATCACCACTATCATAGAGAATAGATGCAAGCATGATGTTACAAGAATATAAAAGATATACAATAACACCTTAGAAATTGATAATATATTTCTCGATTTTGTGTCCTGATAGTATAATTACTAACTCAGATCATACAAAACTTTTGACATATAGCATACAACAATAAATCTTCTATAAATATTTTTCATCTCAAAATTAAAAGTTGAGAGGAATAATGACGATTCAAGTGTCATTTGAAACTTAGCCTTACATAGAGAACTCCTTTGAAATCAAATTTTTTACTCCATTACTGACATCCTTTGAAATCAATGACAACCTATGTTCACTAATCCCCCCTTTGTCATTGATTGGAAACAACAAAATGTTAAGACACAAAACCAAATAGCTACACATGAACACATTTCTCCCCCTTAGATTGATTTCTCCCAATTGGAAGATATAAATTTTTTATTTCACTCTCTTCCCCTTTGACATCAATGGAAAAGGTCAATAGTCCAATACTCTCCCTCGTTTGCATTTCCAAAACTCTACACAATCCAAAAGCCTATTTATCGAATAGAATCCCCCTAAATCCATGCAATCATGCTTCTGAAAACATTTTTCAAGACCCCAAGCCTTCTTGCTGCAAGGAGACCAAGCTCCCCCTGAACTTGTGCTTCCTCTTGATTCAAGAGGAGGGGAGCAATAAATCCCAATTTTTTTCGAAGAAAATCAAATGTCTCTTTAGGAAGTAGTTTACTGAATATATCTGCTACTTTCTCCTTTTTTTCAACATACTCCAAATTCACCTCATTTTCTGCATCCTTTTCCCTTAGAAAACAATACTTGATTGCAATGTGTTTTGTCATTGAGTACATTACTAGACTCTTTGAGATATTTATAGCACTAGTGTTATCCAAAATAATATAAATAGGTTCATGAAATTCAATATTCATCTCCTTCAAATTTTGTTTCATCCAAAGTACATGAGTGCAACATGAAAATGCAACAACATATTATGCTTCTACTGTAGATAAAGAAATTGAGTCATGTTTCTTACTGAACCAGGATACCAAACTATCACAAAGAAAGTATGCTCTACCAATAGTTATCTTTTGGTCATCTATCCATCCTACCCAATCTGTATCTACATATGCAGTCAAAGTGATTTTTCACTCTTTGTATACCATATTCCAAAGTCCATTGTAGCCTTCAAATACTTGAATATTATCTTTACTTATTTAACATAAGTTTCTTTAGGTTCTTCCTAAAATCTAGCAACCATTCTAACTGCCTACATTATATGTTGCCTAGATGTTATCACATATAGAAAACTACAAATAGATCTATACAAGGTTTGGTCTTCTAGAGAAGATTCTTCCTTACTTAGCTTGCATCTTGTAACCATAGGTGTTTCCAGTGGTTTGGAATATTTCATTTTGAACTAACTTAGCATTTCCTTAATATACTTGTGGGAAATAAAAATGCCTTTGTTTGATTGTGTAATTTGTAACCCAAGAAAGAAAGCAAGATAGTTCACCTAGCATGGAAATTTCAAACTCATACTACATTTTCTTTTGAAACTCCTTGCACTTGTCATGACTACTGCCACCAAAGTTGATATCATCTATATAAACCATAACTATCAATAGTTGATCACCTTCTATTTTTTATGTATAAATTACTATCTAAATTTTCTCTCTAGAACCCTTGTCATTGTGAGAATCAATCCAATCTTGAATATAAATATGTAGGGGCTTGTTTGATTCGATATAAAGCCTTTTTCAATATGCAAACATAATCCAAATTGTCAAAAAAAATATATATATATGTGAGTTAATCCTCACTGTGGTTTTTTCTTTATTAGTTTTTTCCACGTAAATTGTGAATGCATTTATGTTTCATTAGTTTAAATTCATGTTGATGCATGATAAGGGTTTGAAGGTTAATGAGGGCTTGAATTTTTTAATGTACAACTAACTCAACCCCACTGCTCTTAGTTGTCCTACATGTCTAACAATTGGTATCAAAAATATGGTTGCTTGGTAGAAGCTTAATCACTTGAGGTAGATTCAAATGGCACACAAGAATAGTGTCAAAGTTTCTATGCTTGTTGGGTCAAACTATGCTTTCTAGAAAGCTAGGATGGAAGCCTTTTTTATCTCATTAGGTTTTGGTGTTTGGAAGTTAGTTGAAAATGGATACACTATATCTAGTACTCCTACAATAAGTGATAATGAGATCAAGGATTATGAGAATAATGGCAAAGAAAGGAATGCTATCTTAAGTAGGATTTTTGATTTAGAACTTGTCAAGGTGATAGGCCTCAAAAATGCTAAAGATATCTAGAAAAATTTATAGGAATTGTTATCAATTGATCCCTTGTGATATTGAGCATTGATTTGTGCCCCATGATGTTTTAGTGAAAAAAAGTGTACTCTTTTCTAAGTGAAATTACAATTTCACAAGTCTTATTTTGGACCTATTTTAGTGACCTTAGGTTTATGCATGTTTAAACCTCATTAATGGGCCCATAATACCCTTTATTATGCATCCCAAGGCTTATTTTATTTACTTCCCGAATATGTAACCCACATTGAATAAATGCTATTAATCAACTTAATGCATCGAAATAAATTATGTCTTGAGCTTTTAGGTCAGGACCCATTCGTCCATGGGTGAATAGGTCCTATTTAATTTTATATATTCAAATTTAAACATGTTTTTGGTGGCATTTCAAGGTTCCAAATTCAAATTCTAAGGGTCAAATTTTGAGATCTAATAAACAGGAAATTGGAAAGGAAGCCTATAAAACTAAACTTGTCTTTCAATCACTTTTCACTAGACAAGAGAGAGATTCACATAAGATCACAATAATTTACACTTAAGAGCAAGGAAAAATCAATCTAGCATTCAAATTTAAAGTCTTGGAGCAACATTCTAATTGTTTTTTTAGGTCTTCAAGCTCATTTTTCCAACAAGATCAAGCATTATCAAAGGTTGATGATAGATGCCTATGGAGAATCATGATGGATTATAGGTGTGAGGAGATGCACTAAGCCATTCAACCAAGCTTGATGACTTGTTAGCTGATTCCATCTTCTATTATCATTATAATTTCTTCCTAAAGGAACTTATATTCAAATTTGTGATCTATTAGGGTGATTGATATCTCCCAAAGTAGGTCTTCATCATTATAAATTGCTTCATTTAGGGATCCCATTATAACACATTTGAGTAGTATTTATTTGCATTTTAGATCTTGTAATATTAGATGTAAAATTAATATTAGGGACTATACACACTTTCATGTTTTATATTTGTACTTTCTATCAAGGTTTAATTATAAAACTAGGGGTTTGACCAAGGCAAACCCCCATCCACCACGAAACAAAAAATTTGTTTTGCAGATTTGTCATAGGTATAAATTTGGTAGTGAAGTTTCAAAAGTGGAGGAAGGAAGTGCATATTCAAAAGTCAAATCTTAGTTTCAATGTTTTCTAGAAAATGAGACCTAGAACCACTTGCCCATGGGAGAATGAGTCCTTGACAAGCTTGCAAAAACAACATTTTGTGATAGGTGCATAGTGTTCTGCTTTCCTAGATATGCTAGAAGTTTTATTATTTCTCCTAGTTTTATGCTTAATCTACAAGATCCAAGTGGTAGCTTATATTTTTGGGTTGATTAACTATTTTTAGTTTTTCTCCCAAAAGTGTTGTTTGAACATTACCCCCAAAGCATAATGAAGTATGAAGATTCTCACATTGAGTTGATTCACCTAAGGGTTTTTAGTCAATTCATTGTGGGGATCTCATTTCCTAATGAAAATAGGAAGATAGGGTCTATTCTCATCCTCTTGACTTACCTTTCCATTTTGGGAAACCCTATTTTCTATGTTTCATTTTGGTGAACTCGACATTATATAACAAAATTCTTAAAATTGGAGTCCATTTCAACCCTAGATCTGATTTTTGCAATTAAGTCTTCATTAAGTTTACATTAGTTGTATTACATTTATTTTTATTCAAACTTACATTAGTGAACGCTGCATTTAAGGGTTAAATTTCCATGTTTGCATCACCTAAATTCACAAAGAATAAAAAAAATTATATTAAATATGCATTCATTTTGCATTGTACTTGCATGAACATCATTATTCAATTATTTAAGTTCATATTTGATTAAAATTGCATTCTAAAAATAGTCACCTAGTTCATCATTTGACCTTATTTGCACTTTCATTTAGACACCCTAATTTTAAAAAACCTATATGTCAGAAACCCCTATTTGCAATTAGAAACATAAACCACATAAAATAAACTCAAATCCTGAAAATTCAGTTTTAAAAAACCCCAAGCAAGGACCCATTCGCCTATGGGAAAATGCTCGTCACTGTACAAGAATTTTAGATAATTTTTTGGCTGATTTTTTTCTTTTGATTTACCTTTCTGTTGTTTTTCTCAGATCTAAGCATTAGTTTCTTAAAACAGTCTTCTTATGAATTCAAATTATTGCTTCTTTAGTCTGATCTTGCAATATTTTGGAAAAATTATTTTATATTACATTTGAGGATAGTGTTAAATTTCTACACTTTCCCTTTATTTTCATCATCATTTCATAGCTTATATAGATTTATTTACATTTGGAAATCATTAGAAAAAAAAACAAAAAAACACAAACAAAAACTAAATGATAAACTTTGGAAAAACCATAGTCATTTGATATTGTCAAATCTCTTTTTCCAAATTAACATATCCCTCAAGCCCTTTAGTAACTTGATGAATCTAACATGTTAGATGAAGCCCTTAAGGATTTCATCTCAAAAGGCTCATCCAAGGCTTGTCATAATAAACCAAAACAAAGAGATGTTAATGTAATCACACCCCAACTTATCCTTTACCCACCCTCACATCAAACTAAAGTTCAAAAAAACCTGTTCTTATCTTAGAACCAGCTAAAAAGAAACCATTAAGTATAGGAAATATATTGAACTTTACTAGGAAACTTGATATTAACAATGTTTTGTAGCAACCTAATGACAATACCATTCCTCACACATATAATACAAGGAACAATAGGAAACAAAAAACAACTCCTATTTAATTACCATTGTCTCAACCTATCTTGCCTAGTGCCACTTGTTTTCCTTTGCATAGTTGAAAGGAGTATGATCTTGTTGAACAACTTAAAATAACTCCTGCTAAGATATCCTTATGTTATCTTATTCAAGACTCGCCTAATCTCCATAGTATACTTTAGATAACTTTGCAACAAGTTTTGGTTCCTCCTAGTACAAATCCAAATGATGTAGCGACCCTTATTCAAGGAATGAATTCGGTTAATATAGACAGTTTTTTCCACCAAAGTGAGTTACCCTCCTTGGAAGTGAAAAATCAACATGAAGCTTTCATGATAGTAGCTCTCACTAATAGGAATAGGATAAGGAGAAACCTTGTTGAAATGGATTATCCCTTAATATGTGTAGCATTAAACTCTTGTATAAGAGAAATATTGAACCTAATTCTTTATCCATTCGTGGGTTTGATAATATAGGAAAACAACCACTTGGTGTGATCACATTACCTATTATAGTTGGAAAGACCACACTGTGAACTCCTGTCCATGTTATGCCTCAAGATCTATTATATAATATTCTTTTGGGAAGACCATTGGTTCATTAGATTCATGTGGTTCCTTCAACCCTTCATCATATAATGAAGTATTTCTATAACAACCAAGTGTACACAATCAATGTTGAACTTGAACCAGAAAGTTGTTTACATACTGAGAAAGATAAAGAAAGTCCTTTGAAAACATTGATACCAACTTCAAAAGTGGAAATTAGGCAAGAAGAAGAAAATAAAATAATATTGAATAACTTGACAAGTTATTGGAAGATGATTGTGGTTCTTTAGATTTTACACCTACATTTATGGGAGAGTATAAGATCACAACAAAAAATTATAAGAAGGGAAAAGAACCGACAATAATGTCAACACAAAACTCGGAAGAACCCTCACAAGAATATACTTCATCCACTTTAGAAGAAGAAACAAGTTATACAAAAAACTTTTATGATTCTGATTATGGGTAAGTGCACCAATCTGTTACAGAATTTTGGCTCTTAAGATGCCACTTTTTTTTTGAAATCAGAAAAAATCTGATTTGCACGAGAAAATGAAAATAGTTACACTCAAAATTTCAAGATGCAACAAGAAAAAAAGTTGAAGTTCTCTGAGTCTAGTTTCTAAGCTTTTTTTTTTTGAAATTAATGAAGATTAAGGGTCTCAAAGAGGGAGGAGAGGGGCCCAAAATAGGTCCTTTTTTAATAAAAAAATAGCATAGCGCCTGAGGGATCCCCCTTTTTGATTAACTTTTTTTAAGAATTTCAAAAATCCCAAACATGAGAAATTAGCTAACACCATGTAGTTTATCTTCATTCTTTTGGATAATTTTTTTAATGAATATATAATATTTTACGAATTTTCAAAGTGGACAAATTCTGAAAAGCTAAAATTTGAGTGTGCTCCCCCCTATTTTTTTGAAAGCTAATCAAAAATTGATTTTTTTTTCATCATGTGTAGAATGGAGACTAGTTTCAAAAAAAGTAATTTGTTTCACATTTCGATGAATGAGTGAAAATCTATCCTAAAACTAGCATATGTTGGTTTTTGACCAAAAACATAGGGATTTACAAAAGGAGTCATGGATCAAAACCTTAACTAAATCAAAATGAAAAAATAATTATATATTTAGATAGCTAAGAGAGAGATTAACACAATCACAATTTTTTTAATATACTTACTTTGAAAGACGTGTAAAGGAGATAGGGAGCACAAACGAAAATATGAGGAAATTTGGCAAATCCTATCAATTATCACGTCCAAAGCAAGTCATTTGGCGAGCACCAAATTTGGCGCTTGCCAAATGGCACATCACATTTGGTGAGCCCAAACTTTGGCGTGCGCCAAATGTGATGTGTCATTTGGTGAGCGCCAAATTACCTGCTTTGAACAAAACTTGAATTTCCCCTCTCTTTGGTCAACAACTTTGATAATGCTTAGAGTGCACAGTTTATGATCGTAGATGGATAGTTGAGGTTTTACCTTTCCCACGTGACCTAGAGTACTCTCTCTCAGTCCAATCCCCTCTCTCAAGTCTCTTTCCCTCCAACATAGGCACCTAAATAAATCTATCTCACTCCAACCCCCTTTCTCACTCTCTCTCTCTCCCTCTTGGGTATTTTTTCTCTCTCCCGCTCCATCTCCCTCTCTTAGGTCATTATCTTTCTCTCTCTCTCAAGTCTCTCCCTCCTACCCCCTCTCCATCTCTTAGGTTTGTCACTCACTCCCTCTATCTGTCTCCCATTCCCTCTCTCTCGGGTATCTCCATCCCCCCTCTCTCTCTCCAACTCCCTCTCTCTCACTCCCTCTATCTCTCTCCCACTCTCTCCCACTGTGTCTCTCTCCCTCTCTTAAGTCTCTTTCTCCCATCCCTTCTCCCTCCCTCTCTCTCAAGTATCTTCATCCTACCCCTTCTCCCTCTCTCTCTTTGTCAAGTCTCCCCCTCCTACCCCCTCTCCTTCTCACAGTCACTCCCTCTATCTCTCTTCCACTCCCTCCATATCTCACTCCCTCTTTCTCTCTCCTTGTACCTCTCAATATCTCTCAAGTATCTCCCTCCCACCACCTCTCCCTATCTCTCTCAAGTCCCTCTCTCTCTCATGCCCTCTATCTCTCTCCCACTCCCTCTCCCTCTCCCTCTCTCAAGTATCTCCCTCCCACCCCCTCTCTTCCCTCTCTCTCTCTCTCAAGTCTTTCCCTCTTACCCCCTCTCCCTCTTCCAGGTCTCTCTTCATCTCTCTCACTCACTCCCTCTATCTCTCTCCCACATCCTCTCTCTCAATCCATCTATCTCTCTCCCTCTCTCTCCCTCTCTCTCGAGTATCTCCCTCCCACCCCCTCCCACTCTCTCTCCCTCTCTCTCAGGTATCTCCCCCCACCCCCTCTCTCTATCTATCACTCTCTCACTCCCTCCATCTCTCTCTAATCCCTCTATCTCGAGTACTCCATCTCCCCTGAATACTCCCCCTCCCTGCCACCCCCTCTCCATCTCTCAAGTATCTCTATCTCTCTCATTCCTTGTACCTCTCCCATACCTCTATCTCCCACTCCCTCTCCCTCTTACTCTCTTAGGTCTCTCCTTCCCACCCCCTCTCTCCCACTTTTCCTCCCTCTCCTTCTCTCTCAGGTATCTCCCTCCTAGCCTCTCTCCTTCTCCCTCTCTCTTAGGTTTCTCCCTCCCACCCCCTCTCTGTCTCTCTCCTTCTCTATGTCTCTGTCTCTCTCCTAGTCCCTCTCTCTCTTACTCCCTCTATCTCTCTCCAACTTTGTCTCTCTCCCTCCCACCCCTCTGCCTCTTTCTCTCTCTCAAGTATCTCTATCCTAACCCCTCTCCCTTTCTCTTTTTGTCAAGTCTCCCCCTTCTACCCCCTCTTCCTCTCACAGTCACTCCATTTATCTCTCTTCCACTCCCTCCCTCTCTGATGTGAGTGCTCCAAGGTTTCCTTGCACTACAAGTAAGAGACCTAGCTTGTCTCTTCTAGGAACCTAGTCACCTCTAGGTCCTGATTGGCTTAGATGATTAACTAAGTACAATTATAACTTTTCTCTAAGAGTTCTATCCTTTGTGCTTCACCTTGTAGGACTAACACCTTTTAAATAATACAATTCTTCTCCCTCACTTAGAAAGCTCTAAGTGCTATCTTCTCCCGAAGTTCATTCTTCATTGCAGGGGTGTCCATTCTTATGAAAACATTCATAACTTTGTCAATTTGAACCATTTTAGAAGGATCTTTAACCCTATCCTTACCGGGTTCAAGGATTCACCATTTGGAGACCTTAAATAGGCCTAATTTCTAGGACTGACTGTAACCTTGCTTGTATCTTGCTCAAACCATAGTCTAAGTGATTGATATGACCTCAATCCACATAGTATGTTGAACTATGATGAAACCCTACCTGAAACGGTACCTGTATCATACAATACCTCTCTACCCTGCAAGAAATCTTCAATCTCTCATTCCTAGACCTCTAATCGAGCTCTGTCTTCTCGCCTAAGGCCTAGTAGTAAAGTGAGCTCTCCAATCTTTCATGACTCCTAATCCTAAACCTATATACACTAATGACTCCCCTATCATTCCCACCTATCCTTAGGTGTTTCCCAAGGCTAGATCTCATGGGGGAGCCATGTAAACACTGACTGGTCAGGACAGGTCCAGTAAGAACTCTAAATCAAAACAATTTAACTGACACAATATATATCTACTCTAAACAACTCGCTTATCAAATGAAAAAGTCTTAGATTATCCTATAGAAAACTGAACAACCACTAGATTTAGTCTCTCAATCCATTAAACATGTCTGTCACTACAAAAGCTCAGATTCTCTCTGGAAATAGTGATGTAGAGCTCTATATTCAACTCAAAACTATTACAAAAATAATTACCATTTCATACATCCCTCGAGATTCAAGTCTTATGTCATATTAGATGCCATCTCCATGATTCTAGGGCTTGTTGGCTGATCTCCCACTTCCTATTCTTAAGGGGATCCAAAGATAACCGAGTTGCATGCAACATTTACAAATGTTGTCATGACAACTTCTTAACAACATTTGGCATCTTTCTCTATGCCTTGATCCTATTTCTTAGGACAACTACCCTCTCTAGATTCCAAGGAAGCAACTCATTTAATGACCTTATGGTATCTTTACAACATCACTAAGTTCTTAGAACACCATTAAGACTCTAATCTCACCTTAGACATCTAACACTAAGAAAACTTAAACTACTAACAATGGCTATTTGTGTGACCTTAGTCCTAATGACTAACTCACCTAGCCCACAAAAGCAGTGACCTTCTAAGGTCTAAAAAAAATTAACATCCTGACTTGGCTAGAGTCAAGTACAAGCCAAAACAACTATCCTGGAGGTTAGCCTAGGTGTGCTCCTGCACCATCCTCCCCAAAACAAAAAGTTCAATCCCCATCTTCTTGAACTCTGATTCCTTTATCCATATTGCATCAACATCGGTTTGACCATGCTTCTTGATCAAGTGTTCCTTGTATGCTTTGGTTCTAGTCTGTTTATAGACCCTTGTGTCCAATATGTTGTCGGCTCCTGTGACTGCAGTAGTAGGTAAGTGTAGATCTTCCACATCTCGGATCACTTCATGAAGGTTTTTATCCATGTCTTGCTGTGGTCCTTTGTAATGGACTAAGTCTGCAATGTTGAAGACAGGGGACAATCCACTGTCATCTGGTAGCTCAATTCTGAATGCATTATCGCCATACTTAGCCAAGATAGGGCAGGGACCTATCCTCCTCATCTGCAACTTGTGAGGGACTCCCTTCTGAAGTCTTGATTTGTTAAGATGCACCATAACCAAGTCACCCACATTGAACTGTACTGTTCTTCTATGCTCATCCACCTTGGTTTTATGTTTTATGGTGTTCTCTGTCAAGGTCTTCCTCACTGTATCATGTATCTCCTGCATAGCATATGCAAAATCATCAGCATATCCACTTCCCTTCACTCCATACTTCAAATCTCTCAACTCATAAACTCCTCTAGGATGTAGTCCATAGACTATTTCAAAGGGACTCTTCCTTGTGGATCTGTTTATAGTATCATTGTAGGCATATTCAGCTTGCCCAATCAACTGATCCCATTGTTGACCATACTCCTTGGTCAAGCACCTCAGTAGATTTCCAAGGCTTCTATTAACAACCTCGGTCTAACCATCAGTTTGGGGATGGTAGGCCGATCCAAAGGACAAGTTAGTGCCTAACCTTTGCCAAAGAGTCTTGCAAAAATGACTCATGAATTTAGTGTCTCTGTTTGACACAATGCTGATAGGTAACCCATGGATTCTTACTATCTCTTTGAAGAAGAGAGAGGCTATTTGACTAGCATTATTAGTGGTCTTACATGGTACAAAGTGAGCCATCTTGTTGAATCTATCCACCACCACATAAACACTATCCATGCCTTGCCTTGTCTTGGGTAACCCAACTAAAAAATCCATACTCAAACATTCCCATGGCCTAGTAGGAATAGGTAGTGGTTGATAAAGGCCTGCATTTAAAGAAGTGCCCTTGGCCTTTTGACATACTACACAACTTTCCACATACCTCCTAACATCAAAATTCATCTTAGGCCAATAATAGAACCTTTGAATAAGTTCTTGAGTCTTAGTGATCCCAAAGTGACCACTCAAAGCACCATTATGCTTTTCTTGTATCAAGTTCTCTCTAATGGAGCCTCTAGGAACACATAATTGATTCCCATTAAACAAGAGATAACTTTGCAAAGTATACTCAACATATTTACTATGAAAATGGTTCTTTTATTCAGCACATACCTTATAAACGTCTACAAAATCTTCATCATCAACATATAGATCCTTGAAGTGATCTATTCCCATGCTCTTCAACTGAATTTCCTGAATTGTGAGAGATCTTCTAGATAATGCATCTGCTACTTTATTGAGGACACCTTTCTTGTGCTTGATATTGAAGGTGTAAGCTTGTAGGTACTCAACCCACTTCATGTGCTTGTGGCTCAACTGCTCTTGTGAATTCAGGAAACTAAGTGCTTGATTGTCTGAATACACAATGAATTCCTTCGGAAGCAAGTAGTGCCTCCACTTCCTTAGAGCTTGGACCAATGCATACATCTCAAGGTCATAATAAGAGTACTTATTTTTGGCTTCACTTAACTTTTATGAATGAAAAGCCACCGATCTACCCTCTTGGCTTAGAACAACCCCAATTGCCACATTGCTAGCATCACACTCAATGGTGAAAATCTTCTCAAAGCTTGGTAGCACCAAAATAGGTTGGGTAGATATCCTTTCCTTCAACAACTCAAAGCTCTTGTTAGCATGCTCATTCCATACAAATTTGGTCTTCATGCCTCCCTTAATAGTATCCAACATAGGAGCACAAATTGCACTAAAATACCTTATTAATTTCCTATAATATTGTGCAAGGCCATGAAAAATCCTTACCTCTGTTGCTGTCCTTGGGGTAGGCCAATTCATGATAGCCTCCACTTTGCTTTCGTCCATTTTCAGATTTCTATGTGATAGGACAAATCCAAGGTACACTAGCTCTATTTTGATGAACTCACACTTCTCCAAGTTGATCATCAACTTCTCCTCATGTAGCTTCTTGAAAACAATCTCAAGATGTTCTAGGTGCTCACTCCTTGTCTTGCTAAAAATCAGTTATCATCTAGATATACTACCATAAACTTAACTATGTAGTCTTTGAGAACTTCATTCATGAGCCTCATGAATGTGGAGGGGGCATTGGATAATCCAAATGGCATGAAAAGCCACTCATGTAAACCCTCATTAGTTTTGAAGGCTGTTTTCCACTCATCTCCCTCATGTATCCTAATTTGGTGATAGCCACTCTTCAAGTCTATCTTGCTATAGTACTTAGCTTCACCTAGACAATCCATTAGGTCTTCAATCCTAGGGATAGGGAACCTATACCTTATGGTTATCCTATTAATAACCCTTGAATTAGTACAAAGCCTCCAAGTTCCTCCTTTCTTAGGTGCAAGGACAATGGGTATGACACAGGGGCTAATGCTCTTTTTAACGAGACCTTGGTTTAGGAGTTCTTGTATTAGTCTAGCTATTTCCTCATTTTGTTGAGGGGTCATTTTGTAAGCTGCCTTATTGGGAAGGGTAGCTCTTGGGATAAGGTCTATCCTATGACTTATGGCTCTTTTAGGGGGTAAGGCTGATGGTTGTCCATCACTCACTATACCTTGGTAAGTCTGCAGCAGGCTTGAAATTTCCTTTGGTAACTCTATCTTCTTGGTCACCTTGCCTTCATCTCCCTCTATTGGTCTTAGCACCAATGGATAACCAACTCCTCCACTCTCTTCCATGGCTTGTAAGAACTCTTTTTCACCCACCATAAGAACATTTGAACCTGTTGTCTTCACCTCAACATCTTCCAATAGTGACTGTATTTTGAAGGTCACATTGTCCTTCTTGAAAGAATAAGAATTCTTTCCTCCATCATGTATGGCTTGGCGGTCAAATTTCCATGGTCTACCTAGGAGCAAATGACATGCATCCAAAGGTAACACATCACACAAAACTTTATCTTTATACCTTCCAATTGAGAACTCCACCCATGCTTGTTCATTCACTAACACATGTTGGCCTTTATTGAGCCAAGTGACCTTGTAAGGATTGGTGTGGGGTATCCTTGTCAACTTTAGTTTGCTGACTGCTTCCTCTGACACAATATTATCAATAGAACCTGAGTCAATGATGACTCTACATACGTTCCCCATCATCTTGCACTTTATCTTAAATAAAGACCTCCTTTGGCTTGGCTCCTCCTTCACCGGCTCTTTGATCAAAATTCTCCTCATCATGAGGTTCTCTCCTTCCTCTAAATTCAATGGTATTTCAGCATGTTTGTCTGCTGCATTAGATTCCTCATGAACTAGGTTAGTTCTCTTGTCACCTCCTTGCGAAGAACTACCTTTCTCTAGGCATCTATAGGCAGGGTGCCCCATTTGATTGCAATTATAGCATTTCATATTGGTAAAGTAGTTGCCTCTTCCTCCTTGTCTGCCATTTCTTCCTCTAGAGCTAGAGTTAGAACTCCTTCCTCTACCACCTCTACTTGAGCTTCCTTCTTGCTGCTCACTGAATTTTATGTCTCCTTGAGTTTTTGATTCATAACTTCTCCCACCATAGCCACCTCTTTGTCCTCTACTATCCTTTCCTTTACCTTTACCTTTAGAGGTTTGGTCTTATTTTCTCTTGTTTTTCTCTTCTATCTTCAAGGCCATTTGATAGCATTGGCGAATGGTTTTGAAGTTTACTAGACTCATTTCTTCTTGAATAGACCATTTGAGGCCATTCAAGTACCTTGCAAGCTTAATGCTTTCATCTTATACTACTTTTGATCTCAAACATAGCTTTTGAAACTCCTTGGTGTAGGCTTGGACATCTAGATCTTTTTGTCCTAGATTGTGTCTCCTTCTATGCATTTGAACTTCATAGTCATTAGGAAGGTAGGTCTGCTTCACTTTGTTTACCATGCCCTTCCAAGTAACTATAGGACCTTTTCCATCCTTTTCTCTCTCGTTTTTCACAAACTTCCACCAAGTAAGAGCTAAACCTCTTAGTCTAGACTTGCCCACCATAAATTTTTGTGCCTCTGAGATACCATCACACTCAAAATGGTTCTCAATGATGTCTATCCAATCCACAACTGAATCTGGATCCATTTTTCCACTAAATAGTGGCACACCTTCCAAAGCTTTGCCACTCAATGCCTTTAGTGCCTTTAAGAATGGCTCTTCAGGAAGAACAGGGTCAGGTGTTGGTGCTTCCTCCTCCAACTCTAATTCATTTTACCTTGCTTCTTTCTCTTCCTTTTGATCAATTTTAACTTTGACCTTATCAGTTTTGTCTTGGACTTCACCCAAGAGTTGCTCCATTTGGGACAATCTTTCTCTTAGCAACCGATTATCCTCTTCTTGTTCTTCTACTTTCTTGGCTAACTCAGTGTTAGTCACCATGGTTTTATCTTCCTCTGGTGTATTCTCTCCCACTGATTCAGTAGGCTGCAACATCCACCACAAGCCTGATCAATTCAAGCTCTGATACCAATATGATGTGAGTGCTCCAAGGTTTGCTTGCACTGCAACTAAGAGACCTAGCTTGTCTCTTCTAGGAACCTAGTCACCTCTAGGTCCTGATTGGCTTAGATGATTAACTACGTCCAATTCTAACTCTTCTCTAGGAGTTCTATCCTTTGTGCTTCACCTTGTAGGACTAACACCTTTTAAATAATACAATTCTTCTCCCTCACTTAGAAAGCTCTAAGTGCTATCTTCTCCCAAAGTTCATTCTTCATTGCAGGGGTGTCCATTCTTATGAAAACATTCATAACTTTGTCAATTTGAACCATTTTAGAAGGATCTTTAACCCTATCCTTACCGGGTTCAAGGATTCACCATTTGGAGACCTTAAATAGGCCTAATTTCTAGGATTGACTGTAACCTTGCTTGTATCTTGCTCAAACCATAGTCTAAGTGATTGATATGACCTCAATTCACATAGTATGTTGAATTATGATGAAACCCTACCTAAAATGGTACCTGTACCGTACAATACCTCTCTACCCTGCAAGAAATCTTCAATCTCTCATTCTTAGACCTCTAACCGGGCTCTGTCTGCTCGCCTAAGGCCTAGTAGTAAAGTGAGTTCTCCAATATTTCATAACTCCTAATCCTAAACCTATATACACTAATGACTTCCCTATCATTCCCATTTATCCTTAGGTGTTTTCCAAGGCTAGATTTCATGGGGAAGCCATGTAAACACCGACTGGTCAGAACATGTCCAGTAAGAACTCTAAATCAAAACAATTTAACTGACACAATATATATCTACTCTAAACAACTCACTTATCAAATGAAAAAGTATTAGATTATCCTATAGAACACTGAACAACCACTATATTTAGTCTCTCAATCCATTAAACATGTCTGTCACCACAAAAGCTCGTATTCTCTCTGGAAATAGTGTTGCAGAGCTCTATATTCAACTCAAAACTATTACAAAAATAATTACCATTTCATACATCCCTCGAGATTCGAGTATTATGTCATATTAGATGCCATCTCCATGATTCTAGGGCCTGTTGGCCGATCTCCCACTTCCTATTCTGAAGGGGATGCAAAGATAACTGGGTTACATGCAACATTTGCAATTATTGCAAATGTTGTCATGACAACTTCTTAACAACATTTGGCATCTTTCTCTATGCCTTGATCCTATTTCTTAGGACCACTATCCTCTCTAGATTTTGAGGAACCAAGTCATTTAATGACCTTATGACATCTTTACAACATCACTAAGTTCTTAGAACACCATTAAGACTCTTATCTCACCTTAGACATCTAACACTAAGAAAACTTAAACTACTAACAATGGATATTTGTGTGACCTTAGTCCTAATGACTAACTCACCTAGCCCACAAAAGCAGTGACCTTCTAAGGTTTGAAAACAAATTAATATCTTGACTTGGCTAGAGTCAAGTACAAGCCAAAAAAACTATCCTGGAGGTTAGCCTAGGTCTACTCCTAGACCACTCTCTCACTCACTCTATCTCTCTCCTTCTACCTCTCCCTCTCTCTCAAATATGTCCCTCCCACCAACTATCCCTCTCTCTCTCAAGTAGAGGGTTTAGGGTTTAGGGATTAAGGGTTAAGGGTAGAGGTTTTAGGGTTTAGGGATTACGATTTATGGTTTAAGGGTAGAGGATTTAAGGGTTTAAGGTTTAACATGGTTAAGGGTAGATAGTAGAGGTTTTCGGGTTTGAGGGTAGAGGGTTGAGTGTAGAGGGTTGAGGGTTTAGGGTTTAGGGTTTAAGGGTTGAGGGTTTAGGGTTTAGGGTTTATGAATTAAGGGTTAAGGGTAGAGGCTTTAGGGTAGATGATGTAGGGTTGAGAGAGAGAGGGGGTGTTGAGGGTAGAGGGTTAAGGGTAGAGGGTAGTGGGTTTAGGGGTTTAGGGTTTATAGTTTAAGGGTAGAGGGTTTAAGGGTTTAGAGTTTAACCTGGTTAAGGGTAGATGGTTGAGGGTTTAGAGTTTAAGGGTTGAGGGTAGAGGGTAGAGGGTGGAGGGTTTAGGGTTTATGGGTTAAGGTTTAAGGGTAGAGGGTTTAGGGTTTAGGGATTATGATTTATGGTTTATGGGTAGATGGTGTAGGGTTGAGAGAGACAGGGGATGTTGAGGGTAGAGGGTTTAGGGGTTAAGGGTATAAGGTTTACAGTTTAAGGGTAGAGGGTTTAAGGGTTTAGGGTAGATGGTAGAGGGTTTAAGGGTTAAGGGTATAGGGTACAAGGTTTATAGTTTAAGGGTTGAGGGATGAGGGTTGAGGGTTGAGGGTTGAGGGTTGAGGGTTTATGGTTTTTGGTTTAAGGGTTGAGGGTTTACGGTTTATGGTTTAAGGGTTGAGGGATTAGCATAGAGAGTTTAGTTGGGTTTAAAAGGGTTTAAGGGTTGAGGGTAGAGGGTATTGAGTTTAGGGTAGAGGGTAGATAGTTTAAGGGTTTAGGGTTTAACCTGGTTAAGGGTTGAGGGTTGAGGGTAGAGGGTAGAGGGTAGAGGGTTTAGGGTTTATAGTTTAATGGTAGAGGGTTTAAGGGTTTAGGGTTTAACCTGGTTAAGGGTAGAGGTTTGAGGGTTGAGGGTTTAGGGGAGAGTTGAGGGATTAAGAGGGTATAGGGGTTGAGGGATTAGGGTTTAAGGGTTGAGGATTGAGGGATTAAGAGGGTATAGGGGTTGAGAGATTAGGGTTTAAGGGTTGAGGGATTAAGAGGGTATAGGGGTTGATGGATTAGGGTTTAATGGTTCAGAGTTGATTGATTAAGAGTGTATAGGGGTTGAGGGATTAGGGTTTAAGGGTGGAGGGATTAAGAGCATAAAGGGGTTGAGGGATTAGGGTTTAAGGCTAGAGGGAAGTGGGGTTGAGGGATTAAGAGGGTATAAGGGTTGAGGGATTAGTGTTTAAGGGTTGAGGGTTGAGGGATTAAGAGGGTATAGGGGTTGAGGGATTAGTGTTTAAGGGTTGAGGGTTGAGGGATTAAGAGGGTTGAGGATTAGGGTTTATTGAAGGTTGAGGTTGAGGATTAAGGGGGTTGAGGGCTGAGGGGATTAAGAGGGTATATGGGTTGAGGTATTAGATTTTAAGGGTTGAGGGTTGAGTGATTAAGAGGGTATAGGGGTTGAGGGATTAGGGTTTAAGGGTTGAGGGTTGAGTGATTAAGAGGGTATAGGGGTTGAGGTATTAGGTTTTAAGGGTTGAGGGTTAAGGGTTGATGGATTAAGAGTGTATAGGGGTTGGGGGATTAGGGATTAGGGTTGAGGGTAGAGGGGTTGAGGGATTAAGAGGGCATAGAGGTTGAGGGATTAGGGTTTAAGGGTTGAGGGTTGAGAGATTAAGAGGGTATAGGGGTTGAGGTATTAGGGTTTAAGGGTTGAGGGTTGAGAGTTGAGGGATTAAGAGGGTATAGGTGTTGTGGGATTAGGGTTTAAGGGTTGAGGGGTTAAGGGTTTAAGGTTTAATGGTATAGTGTTTACAATTTAAGGGTCCCACTCCCTCTTTTGGGTCTTCCCCCCACCATAACTGAATACATATCTCCCTCTCAAGTCTCTCTATCTTGGGTCTCACTCCCTCCCATGCTAGCTAGACTAATATGTGTCACTCCAATGCCCTCTTGCATAGTCCCTCTCTGTTAGGTCTCACTTACCTCCCACCGTACCTAGACAAATATATTTCACTCCAACCCCCTCTCCCACACTCCCTCTATCTCTTTTCCCCTTTGGTCTTATTGTATCTCTTGGGTCTCATCCCTCCCAACTCCTCTTCTGTTGTAAAGTATTTCCCCCCACTGTAACTAGATAAATCTTTATCCCTTTCAAGTCTCTAACGCTCTCAGGTCTTAGTCGCTACCACACTACCTAGACTAATCTGTCTCAATCCTATCATGTCTCTCTCTATTTGGAGTGTCACTCCCGTTGTCTCTATGAAATCTCTCCCTTTTAGAAAAACACCAAATTTGGCGCTCTCCAAATTTGGCGAGCACCAAATTTGGCGCTCTCCAAATTTGGCAAGCACCAAATGTGTTTTACATTGAAATCATAAAATAGGGGTTGATCCCATGATTCAGGCCTAGATGCTTCTGTATTTGTCTAGTTTAGTGCTTTATCCGATTCAGAAACACCTTTTTTTATGCAGTTGACTTCATGTTGTACCAATCTATGCTTTATCCATCACCTTTTTATGACCACTTTGCATGGTAGACAATGTAGAAGAAGACATTTTAAAGTTTCTACATCATTTACATTATCTCGGGTAATATATTCATTTGGTAATATTGAAATATTTATATTTAGTATATTTGTAGGTTTTTTACAATATAAACTAAATTTATTTAATGATTTTATTAACCATAACAATTGGACATAGAATTCAACATTGAATTTGATGGTATTTGCATTAAAAAGTTTAATTTTTATGAGTTTGAAGAACAAAAATATCAAAAATATGACATTTACTTAACACAAATTTACTTATGAATTCTACTTGCATTGATTATAGTAGTCCATTTCTAGCATGGCTAGTGGAATTCACTCTATTTCATTTAATTTTCAACTAATTTGGAAAAAAATTATTTTCAACTAATTTGGAAAACCTAATAGCTTTCATCAATGTTAATGCAAGTTTCCATTAATATTTTTGTTCCATAAAAAATTCACCTTCATCACATGTGCTTAGATAAATTCAAGTCAATTGACATAGTTGTTAATGCAAGTTTCCATTCATTCATACCATTTACCTTTCTAATAAATAAAAAAAATGGAAAATTTTGTGCAATTGGGAATGCTTATTGTCTTTCTAAGTTACCTCATTTCCAAAGAAATAGTGAATAATTATAAGATATAGCATCACAAACCTTTCTTTGAATTAATATTCTTCATGACTTCGTTGAAAATCACAAATTTGGTTTTGAGAACAATAAACACAAGATTCTCTAGTTTTTATTTAGGTGGCAAAAAATTATACCCTAGCTTTGTGATGCAGAGCAGGGAGACAAAACCTTCAACAATCACAATTAGATCAGTTTCAAACAAACTTCAATCTCAAAAACCTCAATTCAATGCTCAACTGGCCAATTCACATTCACTTCCCTGTAGCATTCACAATAGAGAAAATTGTTCATATCTTATCATATCTTAGTCACTAGAACCCTATCTAATGCATATAAACACTAAACCCTTGCTTTAGGCCTTTCTATGTTTGAAGCAAGGGGGGTTTATTGGAAAACAACGTTCCACACGTCTAGTGCAGGAGCACCTTGTAAGCTCAATTTTGTCAAAAAGGTCATCTTCAGTGAGCATGGTCAAATGCTAGGGTTTTAGTTAATGTTGAGTATTTTGTGTTCAATAAGGCCAATTAGACCATTTTATAATTTATTTGGAGCTAAGGGAGTTTAGTTGTGCCTTAGCTTGCAATTTAGTAAAATGTGGTAAAAAAAGTTGCTAAAAGATGCAAAAGTTGCAGAGTTAGGTGCATGCAAGGTTAGGTAAGTATAATTTCAGTTCTAGGAATTCTTTTATGTTGTTATGAGTCCATAAATGTGAGGAGAACCTTGAGGAAGAGATGAGAGTATGGAAAAAATGAAAAAGATCAAGAAGTATTCCCTATTTTTAGTGTAAAATTCTGAGTTTTGATTGGTAAATCTATGTTTTAGACCACTGTATGACCCTGTACAAGTGGTTCATGGTATAAAAGATGTGGGAAATGTTAAAGGCATGTATTTTATTTTATTTTTAGTTTTTTTTATTGAATTTCATGGAGGTTTGTGGGTTTTATGATCATTTTGGTGCTAACGGGTATGAAACCCTATTTTGTGGTTTTGAACACTAAAGAATGCATGTATGAAATTATCCTTCATTGGATACCTCTAGAACTTAGTGAAATGAATGCCGATATTTTTTTTTCCATGTTCAATAAGGATTCAAGAGTTTAAGAGTTGATGGAAGTGTTTTGTGAGTTGTTGTCCTAGTTGATTTCTTGTGTGTCTTGACCAAAAATCCAGGTTTCAAGTAATGGTCTGAAGAAATAATAGTGCTAAAGTTTGGGAGTAAGTTTTTAGAGAATTTTTAGGCTATTTTTAAATTGTTCAAAGTATTGGTTGGGTGTGGAGTGTTTAGGAATTTTGGGTTTCAATAAATCCCTAGGGGAAACCTAGTTTGAAATAGCTTAGACTGAGGGTTTGAAGGTTGGTACCCTATTGAAAGTTCTAGTCCCTCAAATAGGTGGAATTTGAGGTTTTAAAACCTAATAAAATACTATCCATTGAGATCAAGAGCTTTGAAGGTGTTTAAATGAGTGTCTCTTTGTAAGAGTGGCCTTATTAGCCTAGTTGCTTGAGTGGAATAGGGCTAGTTTGAGGCATTTTCTCCAAAAGAGTTTATAGTAGTTTTGAGATATGTTTTAGGCCATGGAAAAGGGTATTTGAAAATGATTTTTACAATCTTCAAAAGTTACCTGGTTCATCAGATATGAGTCATTGTCCTATGAGGAAGGATTGCTAGTTTGTAAGTGGTTAAGGAGCGAGTGATACAAAATGGTGTTTCTTGGTAAGTTAAGTGATCAAGTTGTGTTTGGTTTATTATTTTAATCTTTTTAGATGCCTTAATATGCTCATGCAAATCCCTTATACCTTAGTGTGGATTGGAGTCCTTAGAAGCCTATTTCCTTTGATGAAACTTTAAAAGAGCATGTGGAAGTCTATTAAGAGAATTCCTATAAATATTTGAACAAGTTCATTGTGGATCCCTACATGTATTACATCAGCCTCTAACTACTTTTCTAACTCTTCAAACATACTCAAAATCCCTACTCTAATATCTAACCCTATAGACATCTAACTCCATCATATGAAAAATATTGTCTAGCATAGACATGTTTGATAATTCCAAACAACTCGCTGCCTTCTTTCATAAAATGCTTTGGCATTTATCATATTTAATGCAATGTAATCAACGATATCAATATTTTTAGAAAATGCATTACTTAATTTTGTAATATGTGTGTTTGTGAAAATGTAGCATTCAACGCCATGCATTAAACCCTCCTTGTCTACCCTAGATATAGGAAAATTTCTTTCTAAAAACTTGAAATTATGATGTAGGATCAAATGGACCAAGAAAGAAGAATACCTGAATTTAGATTCAACCTTGTAATTTTTTAGCTGCAACAACATATTGGTAGCTATGATGTCGACAAAGTCAAAATACCTTTGCTCCTGCTCATGCTTCAATATCAAAGTGAGGGCCATCTAAAAGGGGTGACCCTCCTCGAAATTATCTAGACCAAAACCAAAGTCGTCATTGAAAAAAGATCTTGTGTGTTTTCTGGGAACAACTTAAATGGCAAAGGAAAAAAAATATAGCCTCCGGTTGGCCTTTCCTCTGTTTCACGACTGTAGAAATTATCCCTTTCATTTGATTCTTCCTTGATGAACATCTCAATATACCGGTTGTAAGGAATACACAACATCTCCCATATAGTTGGGACAAAGATTACTACTTTTATCGTGTTGCATGTTATGATCCCAGTTTCTTCATCTAACGTCCTAGTGCATGCATCTAGCAACTCTAGACATGGGTGCATGACAGGTATCATGAATTGCAGTAACCCACAATTCCAAAGCCGAGAGGCGAAATTATCAGAGTTATCATAATCAATCATTCTTCGAAAAGCTCCTTCTCTGAGATTTTTAGGGTTCTTAGCTAGCCTAGGGTCGAAAAAATTATCAGCAACATCTCGTACTGCTTCCCTTTTAACAATTTTATCTACTGGCAACCTTTTACATAACTCAAAAGGTCGCTCCTTAGGTTCTGGGGCATTGGAAAATAATTTTCGCCAAAAAAGAATGACAAAAGAAGGTCTCCTTGGTGCATATTCAACTCTTCTCCCGGTTGTTGTTGGTTTCACCATGGCTACTTGAAAAATTTGCAGAGATTTTACTGAAATGACCACTTTCTCTTTGCTTCTTTTGAAAACAACTACTTTTTTGTGTAATTAATTCTCCAAGAAGTACATGCAGTTAAGACAATGTCGTTACTGTTGGTCTATTAAATGCTACCACTGAGGTGATATGTGTGGGTAGAGTATCTGTATCCCTCGAGAATGTCAAAATATTACAAGAATGGATTTAGTACATTTTTTTTTGCTGCCTCTTTTCTAAAATTAACTCGTTACCTTGAGGAAAGTGTCATTACTTATGTCAATCTCTGTTTAGCAATACGAAGTACCCTTGAAAAGACTTGCTCATTAATTTGTTAGGAATTAACACATTAATCCATGTCCTTTCACATATGCAAGTTGTCCGATGCTTATGATGGCCAAGGATAAATTTTGAAAATCGGCTCATACAAGCATTTACTCTGAATGTCCAAACATTAATTTTCAAAACTGATGACAAATTTTCTATAGGATCTATTCTTCGATTACCGGCTACCTCAACATTTCCCATTACCATTCAGAAGAAAATAAAACTTCCATTGTTTAGTCATTTTGACACCTCTTTTCTATAAATAGCTATACCACCTTAAGGTCATATTCATTCGAAAAAGAAAAGCTTTGGAGTTTAGCTAGCTTCTTTTCATTTGCAATATTGCCTTTTTCTTTTTTGTTCCAACCATGACTGTTGGTCTGGGTACTCCCATCCGCCTTCTCCCACCCATGCCACAATATGATTTTACTGAGGAGCTTATGAGCGAGAGAATTAAGCGCTTGGTAAAGAAATACAACCGCTTGGGGGTAATTACCTTCCGGTGGGTCATGGGAATGGACTTTATCGAAGATGAGAACCAAATGTGCACCAATTGCAACATCCTATCTCAATTCATGGTCTCTCTACCAGACCAAAACATCACCAAGACTAAAATAGTTGAGCTTTACCACCGCATGTTCAATGTATCTCTGTTGGAAGTTCTTGGTGAAATAGTACAAGCCACTATTCCTAGTGTTGATATTCCCACCGCAATGGACCTCCATGAGTTTGTCGATCATGGGATGGATGTACCTTGGCTTCCCTTTCTCAATGAATTTTATACCATGGACCTAAATAGCCACCACACCTTGTCTCTATGCACTGCTACCTATCTCCTCTAGGAGTATGGCATTGACAAAGCTCCCACCCAATATGACTTTAAAAGGAAGTTCGAGCTCATCATCTTCAGTCGTGTAGAATGAGGTTGACATTCACGAATTGTATCCCTGCTACCTGAAAAAGAAGAAGAAGAAGAAAATAAAAGAAAGAAACAATATGGGAAACTAGCCCCTATAAAGATGGTTGGAGGCCTTCCCTTTTTGTTTTTTTTTGGTAAAAAATGCCTCCATTTTTTCCTTTTTGTATTTTGCTCAAATACCCATTTCTAGGTTTTGCTCGAATGGAGCTTTTCTACTAAATTTTGAGCCTCGGGCACCAAATACTCTAAATTTGATGAAAATATACAATATAGTATATTTTTGTACTTCTTTTGCTTCTCACTTATTCTTAAAACTAAAAACTTAAACTTTTTACAATTTTTTTAAATACATATGGTACATATCTGTGATTTTTTTTAAAGAAAACCGTACTTAAATGGAAAGGTTTTAGATGAATATAATTCACCGGTATCCCCAAAGAGTTACCTTCCATATCTTCCAATTTTTATGCATTCCTTTCTTTGCATGCACTGATGCGGAAGGGAGCCTTTCACAATGCTTTGAATTTGGTATGTTGTCCTGGTTTTGCGGTGCACTCATTGTATTTTAGAACTAAGCTCCCTTCTTGGAAATATGGGTTGGAGTTTTTTTTGTCGAACAATCGCTTGACTGTTTGCTGGCAACTGATCATAGATTCAAAATATTTATCTCTATTTTCCTCCAATTCAGGTAGTTCAGCTATCCATACCTCCATTGCACTGTTTTCCTCTATTTCTAGGGCTTTTATTAATTGCAACGTAGGTAGCTCCATAGAAAAAGAAAAATCTACCTCGTTTCCATAGACTAGCTCATAAGGAGACATTTTCAAGATCTATTTTGGTGTAATTCGGTCTGGCCACAAAGTGGCTCATAGATGTTTTTATTTTTCCCTTTGTCATTCAGACCTCATGCGCTTCGTTAACCTAATTAGGTTTTTATTTGTTAACTCCACTAGACCATTCCATTGTGGGTAATAATTCAAAGAGTTCTTGAGATAAATCATGTTTCTTATGTAAAAATACGATACCTTGAAACCTATGAAGTCCGTAGCATTATCATATATGATGGTCTTTGGTGAACCAAAGCTAGACACCAACCCTTCTATTAAGTTAACAATATCACCCTCTGTACCGCCTTTCAGGGAGACAACTTTTGTCCATCTTGTAAAATAATTAGTCGTTGTAAGAATCCACTTATGACTAGCACTAGAGATAGGATTTATCATTCTGACAAAATATAAACCCCACTGAGCAAAAGGTTCCTCAGTTACAATGGGACTCAAAGGAAAACCAAAATTCTTTCTCTTTCTAGCAAAAAACAGACACTGAATGCATTTCGACACCAAACGGTGTGCTTCTGAAAAAATTGAGGCCTAATAATATCCTACTCACATAATTTTCAAAGCGGTGGTTTTAGCAGAAAAATGCCCTGCCATAGAGCTGCTATGAAATTTTGTCAAAATGTTGTATGACTGATGTTTCTCTAAACATCGGAGCAACACTCCGTCATAGTTTATTTTGAATAAAATTCCCTCAATTAACACATACCTAGTCCCTTACAATTGATAGTATCTTTATTTTTGGGGGGGAAGGGCCATCGGGTAATGTCCCTTATGCATGGATAATGTTCAATCCATTACCCAGGATTTGTCGGATTTGAATTGGTTCAAAAAGAACTTGATCGATCTCCTTATTGGGTTATGAACTTGACTCTTGTGTGAGATATTCACAGAGGCCTCTTCCTTGTACCAGCTTGGTTGGCTTGATGTCCACGTCATACTCTAGGATTTTGGTGATCCAATTAGCTCATTTTTCGGTTATCCTTTCCTCTATGATATTACACTTGGGTGAGCAACTAAAATAGTGATCTTATTGGCCAATACTAGGTGTCGAAACTTTTTGAGGCTCTTGACAATGGAAAATGCCTGTTTTTCTACAAAGTTATACTTGGCCTCATAGAATTTGAGAGTTCTTAAATGAAAGGCAATTAGATTCTCTCCATTCTCCTTTTCATCCTTTTGAGTTGGCACATACACCATGCTATGAAGTTTGTTGTATACATATAACAATAAATTCTTAGAGAAGTCTAGATTGGCCAATACTGGAGCAACAAAAATAGAATTCTTTATTTGTTCAAAATATTATTTTCCCTTGAAAATTATATCCTTATTTAACATCAAGGTGATGGGCCTAGTGTTGCTCGCAGAGTCTGAGATGAAATGCCTGACAAAATTAATTTTTCCTAAGAAGGACTGTAACCCTTTTTAATTTATTGGTAAAGGAAAATCCAATATGGATTTGACTCTTTTGGGATCTATTGCAATTCCCTCCTTGGACACCACAAAGCCCAAAATTTTACCTTGGGGTACTCCAAAGACATATCTTTTAGGATTTTAAGAAATCCCAAAATTTTTGAACCTCTGAAAGATCTACTCTAGGTGTTGAAAATGATCAACTTCAACCTTTGAAAAGATGGTCAGATTGTCTAGGTAAATTAAAATGATTAAATAAATCAACCTTGCAAAAGCGATGTCGATGGCCCATTGAAAGGTTGCACTAGCATTTGAGAGTTCAAAAGGCATCTTTGCATATACAAACATGCCCCACTTGGTGGTGAACATCATCTTGTGTTGATCGCTCTCTTTGGCAAGTACTTGGTTGTACCCTTAAAAGCTGTTGAGTAATGAGAACATCTCAGACCCAACCATTGTTTGCAAGATTTTCTCCATGGATGACAAAGGGTAATTATCCTTCAATGAGGATTTTTTCAGGTCCCAAAAATTGACACAAAGCCTGATGTCACTGTTCTTCTTCCGAATCGATACAAGATTAGACACCCCTGTTGAGTTTTTAATCAGATAAATGATTCGAGACTTGATCAATTTAGTGAGCTCTTGTGCCATCAGTGATTTGAATTTCAGATTGACATGCCTTTATTTCTATCAGATCAGTTTTGATCCTTTCGCCAAGTCGATAGTATGCTAAATTATACCAGGATCATACCCTTTGAGATTATCATAATTTCATGCTATAACTCATTCATACTTGGAACACAAACCCCTCAATCTTTCTCTGTCTTCCCATTGTACATTTCTACAAAGTTTCAGTCTTCTATCATTACCAACATCTAACTCTTCTTAATCCTTTTCGTTGGTTGTGAACCATTGCTTTCCATTCCTTACATCTTCACAATCAAAAATATTCTCAAGGGAAATTAAACCTCGGGGCAATTTATCTCCTTTTAGGTGAATAATTTATGCTTCGGATGGCTGGAACTCTGACTCTAAATGATCTGAAAGTCATTTTAACTTTTGGACGAAAGCAACTATTTGGGCATCATCTTCAAATACCTACTAGTTTTATTTGTTGTCAGGAATTGATGGTCGGACAATAATACAGATCACACTTTGTTTAGAATTGGGAACAGACTCAAACTGTGACCCGATAGAAACCATCCATTCTGCTACATCATTCGGGGACTAGGAATAACTTGCACATTGAAAGCCTCAAAAACTTCAATCAGGTCCCATATCCGATGTCTATAGGCCTTCATCCTAGTGTTTTTCACTATTGCTTGGCCATAGACTTGGCTTGCTATCAGCTCATAGTCTCCAAATACTTGCAATATTTTCACACCAATCTGCTTGGCCAGGAAAATGTCATGGATTAAGGCTTCGTACTCTGCATTGTTATTTGAGCACGAAAATTAGAAAGGATAAGCCTTAAGGGTCTCAGAAACTATTGGAGATAGTAATCAGACTGTTGCTCTAGAACCGGATTTGCATTTAGCACCATCAAAGTATAGAGTCCATAAGTGATAATCCATCGGGTTATTATAGGTTACCCAATCTTCCATCAACTTTAGATGGACCATGTCATCATCAAATATGACATAGGTACCCAGTCTCGTGGTATGGAAATTGCCAAATGGGTCAAAATTGATGAACTGGGTAGGGAGGACCTCCTCTTCAGGGGTCCGTTCACTCATGTTATCTTCCTCTTCTAACATTTCAATGCAGTACCCTTCTTATTTTGAAAATGAAGTACATGCAACGTCAAAGTAGAGAACAACATTATCCGCTATGTGTTCGAAATGTAGAGATTCCGAAAGAATTTTCATCTTTTCTCCATGCGTAGTCCTTAGTATTAGGTGAGACCAATCTAGTGCCAAATATCCACCTAGCTTTGTGGTGAAATCTCTAGAGAGACACATTCTGAAGACCAGAGGAATGTCAACTATCACTACTTCTTGCGAGACTACCTGGCTCAGGCATGAAAAAAGAGTTAAGGATAAATATTTTATCCGACCAACCATTAGAACTTTCTTCCCATCCAACTGCATGATTCCATTTTCCAAAGGTTGATACTTGAGCATTAAGGCATCAAGCAATTGCTTCATTATGACTGTTGTACTAGCTCTCAAATTAATCATATTATTATTGATAAGCTTATCTCCCTCAATTAATGTTAAAAAGAAAGGAGTGGGATTCAACTTACTTAACTCTCCCCCTTTTTCTTTCTCTACATCATTTGTGTA
The DNA here is from genome assembly GCA_007115665.2 of Sequoiadendron giganteum. Lineage (NCBI taxonomy): Eukaryota > Viridiplantae > Streptophyta > Pinopsida > Cupressales > Cupressaceae > Sequoiadendron > Sequoiadendron giganteum. Next base: position 552,194,340 of record CM021107.1, on the reverse strand, counting down.
GGGTACCACCTTCATATTTTGAGGATCTGATGCAGGAAATTCTCCTTCATTTAGATTACATGACAAACTTTTGTCTTTGCACGAACCCGGTTCTTCATTTCTCACCGCTCCTTCAAGCAACGACCTTTGCTCAAGGATGGATATCACATCCCATAGAGACACATTAGTGGGTGCTTTATTCATATTCTCTACTATGTTAAGCATTCTGATCGGTTGAGCCTAGTTGTGAAAGGTGATTGGATGTGAAAAAATTGATAGATTTATCAAGCACTCTATCGGGTAATGATGAAATCTTCCATTGCAAATTGGGCTGAGTAGTCAACCAAAAACTGGTTGAGACCGTTGTCCTTCGGATGATGGGAGTTGGAAAGGATAAGAATGAGGGAGAGAATATGGAACATACTCTCTGGTGAATCTTCTCTTGGATTTGGTATTGTAATCCGACTATACCTTCAAAGGGTTGGTTGTTGGGGCTTTGTTCGCAAAAAATTGAGTCTTGTTCTTCCATCCAAGAGAAAATTGCATGATCGGGCATTGTGTCCAGTTCTTGCTCCATGAACATGCCTTGCTTTTGCACTCTGAATCAAGCATTCTCCATCTCAAGCATTTCATATTCCTCTTTGTTGGGTTGTACACCTTTTTTCCTTTTCTCGGCTATTTTCTAATGTACTTGTTTCCTTTGGGACAATCCCGAGGCATGTGACTATTGTTGCAAGGAAAACACCACGCATTCTCATCATCCACCAAGTTGTTTTGGCCTAGTATCAACTCTTTTCCTTGGCTATCTTTGACCATTTACAACGACATAGTAACCAAGACTATTTGATTGGCAATAGTTGCTTGTTGATGTCCCCAAGCCAAAGGTCCTTGATATGGACTCTACTAATTCTGTTGATAGAAAGATCTACCCCCTTGGTATGTTTGATTTTCTTGTTTTAGAGGAGCCACTTGCTACCACTTGATGAGAAATAGATCATTAGTGAAAGATCACATCAAGATTTTCATGTTGTTAAGGTCTGCCATCACAGAGGAAGAAACCAACGTGCTTGGTTGTGCGCTAGGGTACATGTGCATAGACTGAGGTGGAGCTAAGCTTGATGTCTAAGTCACTAGAGTCAGAGACGACTCTTGTCAGAACAAGGCATCTAAGATCTCGGGAAACATGGGCATCGAGGGTCATGGCGAAAGTTTTCCCACATCTATCAATCTATTCTCTGCTTAGATCGCTAGGTCGTAGGCATCGGGTAAAGTATCTCCTCCCATGGAAGTTGTTTGGATTGCAATATCCTAATTGATGGCTTTTAGAAAGAACATGAAAGCCATAGCAACTAGGAGTCGTGCAGTTATCAGGATCCTCTACTAGGTGTTTTAAACCGTGCGTTAAAGTTGTTCGTGGCTTCTTGTGGGGCTCTCTTTATGGTGATCAGTTGATGCAGCAACAAGGAAATACCTCACTTTTTTGAAAAGCATTCTTAAAGTTTCTATCTAAGCTCCTCCCACGAAGTGATAGAACCTAAAGCTAGAGATCTGTACCAGTATTGATTATTTCCTTTAAAAGAAGTAGCTAGTAATCTCATGGAAATATTCTCCTTTGTGATACTATGCACCCTATATACCTCCGCTACATCTTGAAGATGTTTAGAAGGGGTTTCAAAATCTTCTCCCAAATTTTTTGGAATAGCCTTGAGGGCATTAGCAGGTATGGTGGGCCAAACATCGGGTGGAGCAGGTGGCTACAATGGGCTACCACTAGCCCAAGTTACAAAGTTCCTGGGAGTGAGAGGGAGTATATGGGCCGTAGAGAAAAGATTCCTCTGAATTGGATATACTAGTATTCTTATTTGGAAACTTCAACCTCCGGGTGGAGTAGACAAAGCTCTAAACTCTAGAATCCCACTTATTACTCTTCTACTTGTCATAGGTGATACATAACCTATGACTCTTCTTCTCCTAGGTGCTGAGGTTGGTAATTCAGAGTACTAAAAATTACCCTTCGATGATGCTCTTGTTTGAACCCTAGGCATGAAATTTTCAATTTATTTCCTCTTGTCTAATCTAGAGATATTTTTGACTTCTAATCAGGCATTTGGAATAGGTACGACCAGACGGACTAGAAAGAGAAATGTTGATCATAAAATCTTGCGCCTCTTCAACTGTCGTATGGGAAATTCAATGAGTGGGGGGAAAATATGCACCTCACTAAATAACTCTGGGATTTTTATAGAAAGCTAATTCTTTTATGAGTTTGGGAAAAGGGATAAAGAAATGTAAACAAAAAAACATGAAAGATGGCGATCATGCACCGATGCTTTTACAACATTTCAAAATCACAAACTTCCCTCTATGAGTGATATGAGAGACACAAAACACCACTTCCCTTTATTGATGGGAGGAGAATGAAAAGAAGAGGCTCGATACAAGAACATATGTAGTTATTCAATCGTGCCTTAGGAAATGCATATTAAGATTTGAATCAAACATAGAAGTTCTAGACTTAACAAAAAAATGTTCTAAAAGCAATATAAATCCTTCCTCTTAATATAACATATTATGAAAAATTGATAACCTTACAAAGAAAATGGATAAGTCTAATGACATATTCCAGTTTCTAAAGTTTATGATTCATTCATATACACAAACATGGAAATCCAATAACCAAAACTATTCAGATCAACAAGACACAATGTTCTATTCTGGACAAAGATATAATAAAAAGAACTATTGAAAAAGACCATATCATGCATAGTTTCAAGTATTTCTTTAGAATACCTTGTATTTTAGACTCAAATGAACTTTAGAAAAAAATCAGATCCCAATCCAATGATATTTTAATCATAAAATAGACATAACATGCCAGATTGAAGCAATATTCTATAAAATTTTAAAAGAAATTCTTCTTCTAACTAGGAAAACTAAAAAAAATTTCCCACAGGAATTTTTTTTGGAACTCTTGCTTCATACTACCATTTCTAATATATAGCCACCTCAGAAGAGAAAACATCTACCTCCTCCTAATTTAATGATTGTCAGATGTCCAAACCTGATAACTCAAAAATTCAGTTCTAGATCTTTTTTGTAGCTACCATATTTATGTCATTTAGATATTTCAAAAGGATTAGCCCTTGTAATTGGTCTAATCCCAAAAGTTAGTTTGACAATAGTACTATCAACCACCCAAGTGGCTTTGGCGGCACTGACTCATGTCTCTTCACTAGGAAAAGTACAACGCATCTTGACGGAATCCGAGTTGATCATTCCTTTTATAGAGCTATAGTGCGAAGGGGTGATGTGTCAAAAGGGCAAATAACTTTGTCTGTAAAAAAAGAGGAAATAAGAAAAATGCTCGCCAGGTTGACACGTGGTTTGATTTTCAACTTAGATAGAAATTTTTTGTCGAGAGATGTAGAACCACCACGTGGCACATTATGTGTTTGTCAAAAATACAAACCCGTTAAGCTAAGATCTTCCTGAGGATAAAATGAAGTTGAAAGGTAAAAAATATATATACAAAGTCAAAATTTTCTTCACATAACTCATGGTTGTTCACTAGGTGAGAAGGCCAAAAAAGGTGAGAAACATACACTCATGACTGGTATGCACTCACACACACATAGGTGGCTATGGGGAAAGTGATGTTGCTGGTTGGAATTCTCGCTTAACCATACCAAAGTTATACCTCTTGATAACTTTGATAAGGCGCCACAAAATATATGTTTTCGAGCTTCATGAAACAAGAAAATCTTCATATGCTTGGAGCTCATGAATAGGAACAAGATGGCACCACATGTATGCAAGTTGCGTTATGTATGGTGGCCATATAACAAATGCAACATGCAACATGCAACATGCAAAAGAATGTTCAAAGGAGTATTTCTTAGTTAATGTGAGGCGTTTGACTTAGGGAACATTGTGTTTATTGTCTCCAAGAGAGGACCGATCAAAGAATAGAAAATTCACAACTTAAGGGATGTAGTGTGTCACATTAGGCCACTAAGAGGAGTGTAATATGCTAAGATAGATCACACTTATGAAGGAAATTACACCCAATGCCATCCAAAAAATGACAAATGCATCATATGAAATAATAAGGCTACACTAAGAACCAAGAAAAGAAAAAAATGCAAAAAAATAATAATGCTAATGTATGCCCCCACTTTAAAGGAATTGTGAAACATTGTATTGTGAGCAATTACTTTAAAGTAGAAAAATGAAAATGCAAGAAAGAAAGAAAAGAAAAGAAATGAGAGCCAACTGAGAAAGCCCTATGCCAAGTCATGTTTCTGAGTAAGGCTGGGTCATGCAAAGTAAAAGAAAGAAAAGGAAAGAAAATGGGTTGCCCCCAAGATAAAAACACCAAACACATAAGGGATCTATGGATTTGGGGTTAGTATGTTCATTGCTGCAATGTATGTTTAGAGAGTTCAAAACTATCATCATCCCCCAAATACATAGAATTGGAAGAACGACACAAAGAGAGCGAAAAAAAGGAAAAAGAAAGAGTCATTTTGGTTCAACATGGAAGAGACATAGGGTGTCTCGATGCTTTGCATCGTCCCCAAAAGGATATAACAAAAAAAAAGGATAAAGATAAAGAAAAAAAGATTTTTGGGTCAACATGAAGGAGACATTGCAATCTCAATGCCTTGCATCATCGCCAAAAGGAGAACACGAGAAAAAGGAAAAAATAAAAGGAAGAGGGGCCTTTTGGGTCAACATGAAAGGGACATTTCAGTCTTAATACCTTGCAACATCCCCAAAAGAAGAACACGAGAAAAAGGTAAAAAGAAAAGGAAAAGGCCCACCTTTTGGGTCAACATTCAAGGGACATTTGGGTCTCATTGCCTTTCATCATCCCAAAAAGGAAGGCCAAAACAAAAGCAAAAAGAAAAATAAATGCATGGTATATAGAAGAATGAAGGTACAAATAGAAGAATGTATCAAAGAGAAGGGACATCAAATAGAATAGTACGGGGGGACATGTTATCTATAGACAAAAAATAAAAGAAAAATGAAAAAGACTAGTAAGGAAAATGCAAGCCAACCCTAACAAATCATTCGCCTCCCAATCTTGTTCAATGTAAAGTGAGGGTGGGTGACTAGCTAGAGTGATAGAAACAATTACAAAACTAGCATCAAGGTCAATGCTCATCCTAGGAGAGTTTTCATGCAAGCTCATCGAAGAGGAAAACAATATGTTCAAATTTTTATGCACCTCTTCATCTATTTTATCAATCTCATCATCATCATCCTCCAGATTAATGACATTAGGAGGACGAATGATGATGTTGGTTGACGCATGTAACTCTGGTTGTGGTCATTGGATAGGATCATATTGTGGTGGTTGGGGAGGAGGATCATGATGCATTGCTTTGATCAAGTGTGGATTATGGTTTTCTTTATTTTCTTCTTCATGTAACTTGCGAGCAAGGGCATGATGCTGATGCCTACACTCCCTAGTTCCTTTGTTTATTTTGATTCTATTATCAAGCTATGTTTGTAAAGGAGTGGATTGATCAACCACACGTTTCTTTTCATACCTAGGGGGAGGAATAGAAGGAACCATGGAAGGTAAACTGTTCATCCACTTTCTCCTTTCCTTTGTAAACTTGTTTTATGCGAGGAGGCATGACAAAGTTACTTTCACAATCTCTAGGTCTCTTGGATGATGTAGGGGAAGTTTTAGGTGTTGGTTGAGCTTGGTTAGGTAGGTATTGTTCAGGTTGAAACATGATTTCATCTAGGATAGGAGTGTCCGAAGTGGATGGGGACATGTTACAGAGAGATAATTTGGTTATTTTCTTTGCTTTAATTTTTTTGTAGCAATGAAAAATAAATATTTTCTAGGGGTGATGGGTTCCATGGGCTCAGGCCAAAAGGATTCTAAGGAAAAGTTTCCTCTGGAAGACAATGGGTTAAATTCACTATGGTGGACAGTGAATATGTCATTGTCAAATGGAAACTTTAATCATTTGTGAAGAACTGAAGGGACAACTTTCACTGAGTGAAGCCATGAATGGCCTAGCCTAAAATGAAATTAGTCCAACTGCGAGATGAGGGAGAATGTAACATCCAATGTTTTAGGTCTTATTTGTAATGGGAGGATGATCAATCCTATCATAGGGCAAGTAAAACCATTATGTGTTTTGATCCATGTTGTAGGTTTATCATAATAATCTTGATAAAGATCATGTAAGATTAAAAATTCCTTAGTGATCACATTCTCTCCACAGGCATGATCTACTAATATCCCATTAGTGGGCTTGTCATAGATACAACCAAATATGTAAAGAGGACCATCAGTGAGATTTTTAAGTATTTATTGAGAGGAGAAATTAATATCAAGAGATATCTTAGATTGTCCCTTACGAGGGATAAATTCTATGACACCTACCATTTCATCCATATGATTAACATGGGTCACTTGCAGGATAGGATTAAAATGTGCTTCATTTGTATCAACATTCATAACATCATTCTTCGGAGTTTCACCAGCTTTGAAAAATGAAATATTATGTTGAGGCATTGGATTAGTGAAAATTTTAAATTTTTTATTAGGGGGGGCAATAGACTTATTTCCTTGATCAATAACATTGGCAATGGATAGATGACCAAAATCAATGAGGTCTTGAACAAGATGCTTAAGACACTTGCACTATTTTGTGTCATGTCCATTTTATCTATGAAAATGGAAATAAGCATTTGAGTCAAAGTTTGGAGGTAAGGGCTTGGTAGGATCAGGTTCATGAATAGTAGGTAGGGTAATCTTGTGTTGTTGTAAAATTTGAGACATTGTGTTATGAAGGGTGTCTGTTAAAGGTGTGAAGTGTCTTTTCGAATCTACATAACTAAAAGGTACCATGGTTTTAACAACTACTACTTGGTTATTGATAGGTTGATGAGATTGTTGAGTAGGGTTAAATAGTAAAAACCCTTTGTTTTTCTTTCAAAATGGTTGGGAATTGGTTTGGTTGGATTTTTCAAATTTCTCAATTCGGCTAGAAGTGGATCATGTATCTCGACTACTAATCGAATTGTGATTATCGAAAAGGGCTATGCATAAATACATGATAGAGGGAAATTTTATCATGGTGAGTTTTTCTTGAAGGTGAGCTAGCAATTTTTCAATAAAAATCTTTTGAAGATGTGAATCAGGGATCTTGACATCAATTTGGGAATAAAGTGATTGATAGCGTGAGATAAAATCAATTATTTTTTCATCATTGTTTTTCTTACATCTCATCAAATCAACCAAGGTCTTCTTGGGAGTCATATGCACTTGGAAATGATTGATAAATGCATCAAAAAGTTCATTAAATGAATGAATTAAATTGTTTGGTAAAGAAGAAAACCATTCTAAGGTAGTGTATTTTAAAGTCCTCGAAAACTGTTTAGCTAACAATTTATCATCAACAAAAAATTTACTACACAAAGTGGTGTATGCATTAACATGGTTAGAAGGATCTCCCTTGGACCTTCATATTTATCAAATCTAGGCATTTCTATTCCTTGTTTCATCGGGGCTCACAATATTTCCAAGGACAAGGGGCTGCTATGAACATAATATGTGGGTGGGCCATTTTGATTTTGGTTGATGGTATAAATTTTTTGTTGCACGGATAAGATAGTTTGAAAATTTGTGTTATGAGAGGGTTGGTGTAAGTGGTGTGAGGTGGAAGGGAAAGTGGTGATGGGGTGAAGGTAGTGGTAGGGAAAGTGAATGGAATGATAATGAATGGTATGGTAGAAGAGGATAAATCATGTGATGCCACATAGGAGTTAGGAATAGCAGTAGGAATTTACCAAGGGAAGGAATCACATTATTAACTGGTTGCATTGTGGTTGTGATATTAGGAGAGGCATAGGTAAGTATGAAGGCTACTATTGAGGGAGGAGGAGTTTGAGGTCCTCCTTGGCTAACCACAATGTTTTCTGGTTGAGAGACACTAGAGGTGGAAGGAACATGTTTTTGATATATGTCAACTATTTTCTTCACAACATCTAGAACTTTGTCACTGTCAAGCATGCAGTGGATGTTGTCTATAGTGGAAATTGTAGTAGTGGAAATGGTTTCAAGGCTCACCTAATGTTGCAGTTGTGCTAAGTCCTCATGAAGGTGCATGATATTGTCTTGTGATATATCAAAAGGTTGATGTTCAATATGCATATTACCTAAATGAAAAGAGTTACTAAGGGTAGTTTCTAGGCCTAGTGTATTATTATCAATACTAGGAGTGGAAGCTCCAGATAACCCAATATCTACAGGTGTGTTGTTGTGAGATGCCATAAGTCTTGAAATTCTTCTCACTAAGGTATCAACAATATGACACCAAATGTGCATGCAAAGGTTTCTAAATGTGGAGTGAATGCAAATGCAATGCAAACAAAGAACACTAAAATTTTGATAACTGAAATTCTAGAAAACAACACAAAAATACAGAAATAGCAAGAAAAAATGCAGAGTAAATTCGAGAAAATGTAGTGATAAATATACAACTGGACTAAATCACCCAAGGTTGCTAATTAGTCCTAGTAGTGATTTTTTTGATAATTTTCAAAATTTTGAAATGGTTTTTATGATTTTCAGGTTTTTGCAAATACAACTACAATATGAAAATGATTTTTTTTGGAATTTTGTATGATATACAATGCAAAAATGCAAGCTATGTAAGTTTTTCACTAATGCAATTTTGAAATACCCTAGAATGCAAAACAATACAAAACTCTAATGGAATGTTGATGCAAGATTTTCCTAGGATGAAAATGCACTTGAAATTAGAAGTAAAAAGTGTTCTAAAGAATGGGTTCACCAAAATGAATTGTAAATTTTGGTGGGAAAGGGGGTTCTCTTACAATTCTAGGGTTTTCAACCTAAAATAAGAGATTTTTTTCACACCCAAAACTTAGGGGGTTCATTCAAAACTAATGCTAAGTATGAATTGTGTGTGTGATTTGGAATGTGTCTAAATGCAATAATCTGATAAATGAAACTAACTATTGAATACAAACTAATGAAATGAAAAAGTATTGAAAACACTATGTAAAATGACCTAAGAATGCATGCAAATTGTAACAAAACTTAATGAAATAGAAGAGGTGCACCTAGAAATTGAAGTGTGATGAAGAAGAGCTCTGGAATCTTCCAGATTCTACTATTGAGGGCCACTAGGACACTTGTGCCAAGTTGGACGACACAGTCCTACTTCAAAGAGACTTTTTCGGAACAGGTTTCGAGAAAATGGGTATCCTAATTTGCAAATCCACTTTTCAGGCCTAGCATTGGGACTAATTTGCCAATGATGGGGACTTTCACTTAGTCCACCTATAACTTTCAAGAATCTCAAATTTGGCATATGTAGCTTTCAATTTTTACTCCTGCTCCCAATAGAAACCTGGATCCAAATCTGTAGACTTTGACTTGTAGGTTGTCTCCAAGCCCTTTTTAGGGTTTGGGTATGTGCAGGATCATCATGGAAAAAAAGGCCCTTAAGTGGCAATAAAAAGACAAAAAATCAGAGTTAGACAACTTGATGTAAAAATTTGAATAAGTTATCTATATTATTTCAAAAAATTGTAAAAACAAAATCTGTAGAAAATTGAATGTAGTTTCTAAACTACTAGACCTTTATTTAGAGCAAATAAATCTATTTGGTGAAAATTTGAAATTTCAATTGAGTAGTATTTAAATTTCAGGGTAAAAATAAGAAGTAGGTGTCTGTCTGACCACCCTAACCACAATAAAATGATAATATTTTTTTATAATATTTTAGATATAATTAGAGGACTCGTGTTCAGATGTGATGCATATTTTTTTATAATTTGTTTCCAAGTAAATAATTAATTATGAATTTTTTATTACAACTTTTAAAATATATAAAAGATTGTCTGTCTAACCACCTTAACTTGGTTAAAAATTCATGAAATTTATTTTTTTCTTTTTTAATCCTATATTATGCAAATCATAGAATGTGACGCATGTTTCAAATTCAAAAAATGTGATACCATTTGAAAGTTATAGATGTTTTTCAATCAACCTATCAATCAAGACTTTATTCGTAATTCTGATAAAAAATGAATAATAATTATTTATTAAATTCAAATCAAAGAATAATTTATATTGGTGGAAAGTTGAGAATATCCTCTAAAAACCCTTTTTGTTTCATCAATTTTGGGTAAAAACAAAGTCGTCAGCCACATGGACCATCATATGGCTTACATATCGCCACTTTTTGGCCCTTCATGATCTTGCACATACCCGTTTGTTGAATTTGAATGATGTTGATGGGATGTTGACACCTTTTAGGACCTTACTCTTTGCCAAATCTGTGCATACAAGACCTGCAAAAGAAACATGCAAAGAGTGCAAAGGGGGTTATGGTTAGAGAATAGGGGTTTGCCTTAGTCAAACCCCATTTTGGTAATCAAAACCATAGAAAATGAAATGAAATGTAAAGGTTTCAAGATGATTGAACAACATGGAAGTGCCACAACTCACCAAACCCTTGATGTAGAAGTCTAAAGATATGCAAGTAATCAAATCCAATGGATGAATTCTTGAAGTGCTTAGAATGCTTGAATTCTTGGATTGTTGAGGAAGATAGATGGCTTGATCACATGAGAGAATGAGGAGATGAAAAATGAGGGAAAATCTATTTATAAATAATTGATGTGCCCTAATTTACTGAAAATACCTCATCACAAGCTAACCTTAGTTAGACGACAATATCCACCAAATTAAAATAATTTTGATTTTTAAGCCTGATAGGACTAAGTTGTCCAAGGTTACAACTTGGTCCCACCATGGTAATTTTTCTAATTATCGGGAATTAAAGTGTGATTAATATTGTTTAACAAGTCTGTCTTCTGAAACACAATTAGGTAGGGTGTAATTGCATAATGGAACCATTTAAACATAAGAAAGGGTCAAGTTATTGATGATAAGCCTAGGAAAGTGTGAGTGTTTGTTCTAAATCCTTACAAAACTTTGAAATAAGGCTTGGAAAGGGGTAAAAAGAGGTTGTTTAGGTGAATTATAATAGAAAGGTCCTAGAAAGTGTGAAAATGGGTTACAACACTTCACAACACCTTTGTAAGACATCATTAGGTTTTTGTTGGTTTGCAAGCGTTCAAGGCCTAATGTGAATGTGTTGACCATATTACAACATTAAATCTAGGCAAAATCAAGCCAAAATCCATAGGAAAGGCTCAAATGAGTGAAAATTTCAAGGATACATTTTTCTACATTACAATGTCCAAGGATCCCAATTTTGCAGAGGTTGACGTTTAGAAACAAACAAGTTTCTTGAAATTCACAAAATTATAATTTTTCTATGTGTAATGCATAATCATGCATACAATTTTAGATTTTTAAATTAATACAATATGTTCAAAAGGAAATTTTTAGATTGTAACATGCAATAATTAACTAAATTTATTTTGAAGAATCTAAAAATTGAAAGTACTTTATAATTTGAAATGACTAAGATCATGCAAATATTTACTCTTCTAATGATTTTTAACAAAATATGCATGCTTAAATGAAAAACTTGAACACTCTCATATTGCACTGATACCTTAAAATGATTTAATTACAATTTTAGAAGGTTTTTAATGTCTAAAAAACATCGGTTTCGCCAAAATACAATGTAGTAAAATGGGATCGAGGGTCTAAACCACACCTTCTCCTGAATAACAATCAAATGAACCAAAAGTGGTCACAAATAACCACTTGAATACTAATCATGATGGAAGATCTAGAATGATGGATCAATTTTTATTTTTTTTCTTTGGGGGTTGATTGATTGATTAAGAATTGATTGAATTTGATGATGCAAATGTGTCCCTAGGTTAACTATGCAACTATAATTTTTTTTATGATGTAAGGAAATCACATAACAAAAAAATAAAAAGTTGTTACAAAATAGTAGAGTCAAGAGATATAGGACCATGACATATGAATTCAATCTTGAATTGGCTAGACAAAGAGCATTAGTGCCACAGACCTGTAAATATAAACCTTTAAAATAAGAATTCAAATCTCAGTTGGCCACTGCTTGTAGCTTCTTCCATTTTGGACTTAGTGTCAAAGCTTTATTTGTTGATGATTAATTCCACTTTCCACAATTTGTTGACATGTGAGGCTTCAATGCTTGATTGAGAAATTAGGTCTTTAATTCTTTCCCAAATTTAGTACAAATCTATCACTTGCACACGAGAGAGGAGAGAAAGGGTCATGTCATATAAGGAGTTTCCTAAGTCAAACCCCTTTTTGGTGTTTCCACTTCCACAATAGATATGATGATGTAAAAATAGTGCTTACCCTAGGTAAGCAAAATAAAATATATAATAAAAGATAAATTACTAAGAGTTGCAACTTACCACTCAGATATGCATTCCTTGATAGACTAAAGTCATTGTACTCATCACCTTCAGGGAGAATTGGAGCTTTATTTGAAGTCCTACAAGTGGTAGTGCACACAAAAAAATGGACCTAAAATATCAATAAACTCATGAAAACTTGATGCATTTCTAACATGATACTTGATTGAAATAATTCCACAATAATTCTACTAATTCTACTCTCAAGCCTACTTTTTAGGATGGTCAATTGTCACTTAAAAAAAATCTTTGATTTCAAATGGTGAAAAAGACTGTTAAAAGAATGAAGAAGGAACCCTTTGATGAGTTTTCATTGATGTCGACATTGTTTGTTGATAGTTTTGTCTAATTTAGTAAAAAGTTTTGGTGACACCTTGATCTGGTAATTTGGTCTGGATTTGATCGTGTTATAAGATCGAATTATGTGGTTACAATATGTTATTTGGGGCTACTAAATAGATCTATGATCAAGATCTCAGTGATTTTGGATGAACAAATTGAGAGTTACAAATGACAGAAGATCGACATATGTATGCTAAAAATCTATGTAAAAGCCTCTTGGAACTTTTCATGTATACAACAAGATTGATTTGAAGACCAATTATCTTTATTTTATTTATTTATCTTAATATTGTTGGAGCTTTAGGGATCAAAGTTTAAATTCTCTAACATCCTAAAGTGAAGAAGTGTTTCCCTGCCATAATTTTTTTTTATCATTGCAAAATATGTAATAATGAGTCTTAGCCCTGTTTTAAAGTTAACATATACCAACCATCTTGATTTGTAAGTATAGCCTTTAAGAGAAAGGAGTGTCATTTTGATAGGGATAATGAGATTCATTAATACCAATATGATAGGAACAATCTCAATAATATACCCCTAGTTATTAGATTCAACATAAGAATAAGGATCAAGAATTTTGATTAAAATATTATAATACATAACCCATGAATATTCTTCCCACTAACACTCTCATGGAGAAACTATTCTCAACACGGTCCACTAAACATAAAAAATTACATTTACATCAATAAAAAGAGAACTAGGAAATACTTAAACCTTCAAGACTATATTGCCTTTAGAAGTATGGAAATCAAACCCATGGCCAAACATTTATAGTCGTAAAGAAAATTTAAGAATAATTGGTAGAATCAAACTCAGTAAAGAGGATAAATTATTGAAGCATCTTGAACTAGTCTTCAAGGTCAAATCAAGATTGGATTCAGTCACTATTTGAGCCTCACCAATCAATAATGAATAAGATCAAACGACTCACAAAATATTAATTTATTCTAGAGTGAAATAACTAAAGGTCTTGTTAAGCTATATCACGACTTGGATCATATATCTTCTCATGTCGTACAATCTCTACTTTATTTGCTTCACCATAACTTCAACGCCCTCTGCTGGCCCAGTTTGGATCAACTAAACTTTATTATTTAAATGTATTCTGGTTTTTCATAGTTGCCATGTCATACTGTCGACACTCTTTCTTAGTTGGCCCGTTGACAATGCTTCCAAAATATCTATATATAAATACTACTGGTGGATGAAACAATGGAAGGAAATGAATTGGTTCCAAACTAAACTCTTATCTTTATCACTCATCTCTCAACCCAATTATTGAATACAACAGTCAATTGTTTTACTTCTGTGGTTTAAGAAATCATGTTTTCCTGTTCACACACTTCACTGTCACCGACTCTCTTTGAAGGGATTCCTCTCATACCGCTCATATTAATTCGCTGAAAGAACATAAATTTTATAAGTAGGAATAAAATACAATAAGGAACGTTGAAGAGAACAAAAGAAAATGTGGGAAAAACAATACACTATTGGTTTGGCAAGTTCTACGTATTTGCTAATGGAGTATTTGTCATTTAATTTGACCGGACAATATCATTGCCAAAGAGTTTAGAAACAAAGGACAGAACGTTGCTTTTCTGTAGTCAAACCAGAGCATTAATTTAAGTTTGTATATAACTTTCACACACGCTATATCATGATATATTCCTCTTTTTAAGACCGACTCGTCGTTTTTGAGGGCTGGGTTTTTTATTCAAGCAGACTTGATATTTTCTATGTTTTATTCCGTAAGTTCGACATTATCAATTAATTATGACATTCTATTAAACAATTATATATAATTTTTTTTTTTCAATTAGAATAACAAATATTTTGTTGAATAAGTGTTTATGTTATTATTTATAAAATAGTGTTACACATATTCAAAAGTTAGGGTGGAAATAGTCACATTTCTAAAGTCTAAAAATAGAAATAGTCCAAAACATAAAACATAGTCGTTATGTGACGCGAGTTAAGAGTAGAGAGAGGAAGAGGAGGATCTTGGTCATTTGATTTGCCCCTACATCAACAAAGTATAGAGTGTCAATAAGAGGTTCCCAACCATCCTTATCCATTTTTCTAATTATTATCATCTCATGAGTTTCTTCCATATTTGCACAATGAGGAGAAATAGCAAGAGCTAGTCAAGTGAATTAACTATAGTCGAACCATCTAGCATTGCCTCTTGTACACCAGCTAGAAGTTCATACAAGTGATAGAGAGACAAAGTGTCAAAAAGAACGATGTGATTAATCTCGCTGACCATGATCCCTTCTCAAAGTAGGAAAGGAATCATGTGAGAATTTTTTTTGGTTGCCATGGTTATAAAAAGATACACCCGCTAACTGCCCTCAAGGAGAAAAATTAGCCCTAAAAAGAGATGGTAGATAGAGGAATATGAGCAATTGGATAAGGGACATTAGCCTAATGATCGAACAAAACTTTCAAGTGAGATTCCTCAAGCACAAATTTATTGGCTTGCACATGAGTCTACAATAACAAATTAGAATTAATCAAAACTTTAACATATGGTGAAAAATGATAATCTAGAGAACAATTAGAATAAATGATAAATTTTATATCTTTCCCTATCCTAAATAGAATCTACACTTTGAAAGAATGCCAAATATAAATGAGTTTTTGGGGGTTGAGAGGCAAATATCCTAAAATAACGATATACTAGGAAAAAGGTTCTCACCTTTATTGCTTAAAAAAAACATGTATCTAGGTCCAACCATTTTGAGCTTTAGGATAAAACTATAGAATGTGTTTGAGAGACTCCTAGTTTCCACAAAAGAAACACTAAGGGTTAAATAATCACAAATGAGATAACCTAGAGCTTATGGCGAGGCCTCAGAAAAAAAGACACTTAGCAAAACTAGCCAATTTTAGTTCTAGAACTGTTGATTAAATGGTCTAGAATCTACATTACAAAATAGAAACTAGTGACTAAAAACACCATCATTGATTCAAGGTGGACACCATGGGAAAATGTGGATAGAGCTAGTGGTATTCTTATTGAAAGGCTTATAATATTGTAGAACAATATCTGGATACCATTTCTAGTCTTTTCATCAAGGTTTACAAGAATTGAATCTAATTTTATGAACTATATTAGTTGAGAGGACCCAAATAGCCGTATCAAAAATTTCATGGTCTTCATAAAAAAGATGAAACTTAGCCTTGATGTCAATCTGAAAAAAAGAACCTCTAAAATTTGTAGGAAAAAACTATTAAGTTGATTTAATTTTTCTTGTTTGAAAGCTTCTAAGAATGAACTCAACACATCTTTGCAAGAGGACAATTGTTACCTTGAAAGATAGTAGATCACAAAATATTCTAATTGTTAATAGAAAGACCATTACAAAACATAAACCATTCTAAAAATATCAAAGTTTTGTGATTTCCGAAACCCCAATTACTTTTATCACAAAATTCCCTCGAATTTGAATAACATTTTTTATAAATAGTATTGACGATGTAAAACAAGTAAAAAATTAAGATCAAACAACAAATCAAATACAAACCAACAAATCAAAGCACAAACTCTACCTGTGAGAGGTGAGAGCTACTAACAGCGATTAGTTTTTCCTCGAGTAAAACAATAATTGGAGTGGAAATGAAAACATAAAAAGACCTTTCTTTATGTGGAAGGATAAGATAACCAAAAAATACTCTCCTTATACGACAAATGTTTTGGGTGTACACCCGTGCTTATCCAAAAAATGTCAACCATACTTGACTGGGCTTCAAATTGCAATAGTGTGAACAACATGGGCGTTTATATGTGCCTACCAACTACTTTGATAATCAGAAATAATCAAATGACCCGGCACTTTCCTTCTCTCTTTCCATGAAATAATCTTTAATTAAACATTTATTGACCAGGCCAATGCATACATCATATCCAACGTATACAATTTTTTGTGCAAACTACCAATCTCTCCCTTTATAAATGTAATCCATAGAATCTCAAAATACCAAGGCCAGTGATAAAAATACCATGGCTCTCAAAATGCACTTTCTTGTATTGTTATTTTCATTTGTACTGCTGCACTCCTTCTCTGCTGTCTGTGAAGGCCGATATCTCTCACAAGACCAACATTTCCCTAC
This sequence comes from Sequoiadendron giganteum, assembly GCA_007115665.2. Classification (NCBI taxonomy): domain Eukaryota; kingdom Viridiplantae; phylum Streptophyta; class Pinopsida; order Cupressales; family Cupressaceae; genus Sequoiadendron; species Sequoiadendron giganteum. The sequence goes on along the minus strand of CM021107.1, from coordinate 552,177,507 downwards.
ATTCTCCTATTCTTATGAAAGTTTAGGTATGTTAAGTACTCGTAATCTATGTGATCCTATTTATATCTTTACTAGATTAAGTATACTTTCTCCTATTCTTTGTGTTATATGTTGACGTTATATCTATCCAAGACCTTAAACAAGCAGCAGGTTGTACCTAATATTTAGGAAGCAGACCATCTGGGTAAATCGCTCAGCTTAAATTGGTCAAATCTGGATTGATTGCATATGAGTCTAAAATTAGGTAGTGGGTTTATTCATAAACTGTATATTCGCGATAATTTTTTAAAAATTATGCAGATTTATTTTAAAGAGATAATGACCTAATATTTTGTTTCTATAAAATTGGGAACCTACAAACTCAATCCTACATAAATAGCCAGTCAGTTGATCATGACTGCAAATTGTTTACATAAGGTATTAGAAGCCCCACAATTGTTTGTCAGGAGTCTGGTATGCATGTAAACATCATGTGTATTGTGGTCTTTCTCTTCAAGCTCTTCCCATTTGAACAGTCAGTATGTAGATAATGAATATGACTGTTTAAATCTAAGAATTTCTGTGGATAAATATAAAAGGCCATGGATCAGTGTGTTGACTATATGCAAAGATTCGTTAAATTTAACAATTTCTGTGGTTGAATATGAAATAGTGTTTTGTCTGCAGGTTCAGAAGGCTATGGATATGTAAAACTAACTAGCCAATGGTACAAGTCTAGATCAGAACTAAGATGATTTTAGATTTGTCAAGAAAAAAACAATGTGCGTACTTGTATGGAGTGCATACTGCATTGTTATCAATAGACTATATACATAAAGACATGTTGTTTTAGCAGTCGATAGACAATTTTAGATTGAAAAGAAAGTTATACCCATTTATCTGTTAGCAGTTTACTATTTAAACAATATGCTTTCAACCCATCTTATAATAATTCCAAAGGTTTGTATTAAACAGATTAATGGTTAAGCGCAACCTTGGTCTTATAATATGGTCTAAATCGCGATTTCATTGAGTGTGCAGGAAAACGTACGGGTTTTAAGTATCCTCCTCCACCATCGCCTCCACCACCGCCGCCTCCTCCTCTCGTTCGTCCACCTCCGCCGCCTCCTCCTTCCGTTCCTCCACCTCCAGAGTATAAAGCATGCTGCCAAAATAGTTGCTGTGCAAGGAATAGCGTTTCCTTCTGCTGTCCAAGTTAGAGGTAGTGATTGCAAGAGTCCTTTTCGGACTCTGAAATGCAGTATTAATTAAACTGCGATCTCCCTACAATAAAGTGAATTTGCTGTGTAGTTGCCATAAGATTTTGGGCAACGTCAATTTAGAATTCTCCATGGATATTCAATGTTATTCTTTGAATTTCAATTAATTAATAGAGTTAAATGTGCATACATAATGTTTGGTATAGATTATGAAAACTTTGAAAATTTTCATACGAATTGGATAGTAGATATTTTTATTATTGACTGGTCATTTTCTAAACTTGAATGATTTTTACTTTTATTTTTTATCAATTTTATAATTATTTTCTCTCTAAGTCAATTAATTATTTTAAATATTCAATCTCTATTGAGATAATTTGAATTAGATTTTAGTATTATGTTTATAACATGTTACACATGTGAAAAGAATAGACCAGAAATTGAATAAAAAGTAATGGTATGTAATTATTCTATGTAAACTTAACAACTAGCTATCACTCGCATTAGACAAAGGTGCAATGGTTACATTATTTGTATTTATATAAAATATTTTATAAATTTGAAGGTGGTATTTGGTTGATAGAGAATCTTAGCATTGTAGAATAGGTCTTAAAATAATGTTTATTGATTTTTGAAATTGAGATGAATTAATATTAAATAAGTATATTTGAATAATTGTTGGACAAAGACACTCAATGGAGGATAAATTTCATCTACCATTCAAAAATGTAACCGTTAATAAGAAAAAATGAGATTTAAATTGTGAATGGAAGTACTTATCAAGTGATGAATAGTATTTAATTGATTCTAAGGATATAAGTTTTTTGGTCCAAATTTACATTACACTATAAGAGACACAATTTCTTCATGGTAATACAAAGGAATTATTGGAAGAAATAATATTTGCATAAACATTAACTTATTTTAATCCAATGTTCTCAAAGAATATTAAATTTAAGAATTAAACTAATATACGAAATTCAAAGGAACACATGGATGTTTGGAGATTTTAATAAAAACCATAATCTCTATCCTTAAATTGATTATAAAATTGAAACATGTGAATATATTACATTACATTTTGAAATATTTGATGTCCACAAGATATGAAAAACTAGTGGTAATTACCCTATAAAATAAATAAAGATGAGATTGAGCTTTATTCATGTGCTAAAAATGGCTTCCTTAAGGATAAAAAATTTCATTGCTCTATTGTTTTTAGTTGTAATAAAATAATGTGTATACCATTGAATTGGTAAGCCCAATTTATTATAATAAAACTGAATAAGTTGGGTATTTACTGAAGGGCACACAATCTACTGAGATGAGGGGAGGGAGGTGAATTAGTAGATCTAATCAATTCAAAACTCTCAATTTCAACACAAAATATCAAATTATGCAACTTGGATATTTGCTATAGTTGTCAGAATATATGATTCTTCTTAGCAAATCCCACTTAAGTAATTAAAATATAAAATCATAAAGCACACAAGAGAACAATAGATGTACGTGGAAACCCAAGATGGTAAAAATCATAGTGAGAATAGTTGCTTGGATCGACCATCCAAATCCAGCCTCACAATGTAGAAATATATAGTTGAATTTTACACACTGAAGCAGGCACCAACCTACCATAGACACCAATCCCCTAATATATTTTGTAAGCACCAACCTACTAGAGACACCAATCCCTAATTGAAATAGTAGAACATGTAGAACACAAGTCCTACCAGGTTGCATAGATAAATTTTGTTGATCTTCTATGTAAAACATACACGTGCTAGAGTCATAGTTAACACTCTTCCTCAATACATATGACCTTTTGATATTGGCACACACAATGAAATGTAATTCTCCCTTTTATCTTCACCACCTTCTCTTCAATTTGCACTAATGACCAACTTTTCTTCACATAGGTATAATTCTAATTTGCATACATACAATACATCTACATAAAAGAGAAATATATAAATGACATTGCATTAACACTTTTCTATGTTGGCCAGGGATTCCTTAAACAACCAGGATGAAATAAGGTGGACTTAAATTCAAATTACATGGAATATGTAAAAATTTGGCCCAAAATAATTTTTTTTGTTGCCAACAAAGCATGATGACATGTGCTACCATTGGATCCTTAAGTAGGTCCTATCTTAACACCACATGCAAGATTTGAATTTTGCACACTACTAGAAGTTACTGCACACACCTTGAACTTCAATTGGTTGACAAACATACATAGAGAACTTTTTGTCACTTTAATCTTTTTGCATGTTGAACATATCCTCTAAAGACTCAACAATATGATAGAACTAGTGTAGGTTCCAGACCATAATTGTATTGTTGAAGAAATCTCTCTACCTTGAGAACTAAACTAAAAAATTCTAGTATCAACTTTTGGATCACCACTATCATAGAGAATAGATGCAAGCATGATGTTACAAGAATACATTTAAGATATACAATAAAACCTTAGCAATTGATAATATGTTTCTTGATTTTGTGTCCTAATAATAAAATTACTAACACAGATCATACAAAACTTTTGACATATAGCATGCAACAATAAATCTTCTACAAATATTTTTCAACTCAAAATGATAAGTTTAGGGAATAACGATGATTCAAGTGTCATTTGAAACTTAGCCTTACATAGAGAAATCCTTTGACATCAAACTTGTTACTCCATTACTGACATCCTTTGACATCAATGACAACCTATGTTCACTAATCTCCCCTTTGTCATTGATTGCAAACAAAAAAATATTAAGACACCAAACCAACTAGCTACACATGAACACATTTCTCCCTCTTAGATTGATTTCTCCCAATTGGAAGATATATAATTTTCATGTCACTCTCTTCCCCTTTGACATCAATGGAAAAGGTCAATAGTGCAATACTCTCCCTCGTTTGCATTTCTAGAACTCTACACAATCCAAACACCTATTTATCGAATAGAATCCCCCTAAGTCCATGCAATCATGCTTCTGAAAACATTTTTCAAGACCCCTAAGCCTTCTTGAGCTACAAGGAGACAAAGCTCCCCCTGAACCTGTGCTTCCTCTTGATTCAAGAGGAGGGGAGCAATAACTCCCAATTTTTTTTGAAGAAAATCAAATATTTCTTTAGGAAGTAGTTTAGTGAATATATCTACTACTTTCTCCTTTGTTTCAACATACTCCAACTTCACCTCCTTTTATGCATCCTTTTCCCTTAGAAAATAATACTTGATTGCAATGTGTTTTGTCATTGAATACATTACTAGACTCTTTGAGATATTTATAGCACTAGTGTTATCACAAATAATATAAATAGGTTCATCAAATTCAATCTTCATCTCCTTCAAATTTTGTGTCATCCAAAGTACATGATTGCAACATGAAACTGCAACAATGTACTATGCTTCTACTGTAGATAAAGAAATTGAGTCATGTTTCTTACTCAACCAAGATACCAAACTGTCACAAAGAAAGTATGCTTCACCAATAGTGCTCTTTTGGTCATCTATGCATCCTACCCAATCTATATCTATGTATGCAGTCAAAGTGAATTTTTCACTCTTTGTATACCATAGTCCAAAGTCCATTGTAGCCTTCAAATACTTGAATATTATCTTTACTTATTTAACATAAGTTTCCTTAGGTTCTTCCAAAAATCTAGCAACCATTCCAACTACCTACATTATATGTGGCCTAGATGTTATCACATATAGAAAACTACAAATAGATCTATACAAGGTTTGTTCTGCTAGAGAAGATTCATCATCCTTAGCTTGCATCCTGTAACCATAGGTTTTTCCACTGGTTTGGAATATTTCATTTTGAACTTAGTTAACATTTCCTTAATAGACTTGTGGGAAATGAAAATGCCTCTGTTTGATTGTGTAATTTGTAACCCAAGAAAGAAAGATAGTTCACCTAGCATGGAAATTTCAAACTCACACTGCATTTCCTTTTGAAACTCCTTGCACATGTCATCACTACTACCACCAAAGATGATATCATCTATATAAACCATAACTATCAGTAGTTGATCACCTTATATTTTTTATGTATAGATTACTATCTGCATTTCCTCTCTAGAACCTTTGTCGTTGTGAGAATCCATCCAATCTTGAATACAAAGATCTAGGGGCTTATTTGAGTCCATATAAAGCCTTCTTCAATCTGCAAACATAATCCAAATTTTTAGAACATTTTAATATATATGTGAGTTAATCCTCAATGTGGTTTTTTCTTGATTAGTTTTTTCCACATAAATCTAGTGTTCTATGGTGTTTGGTTGTGAATGCATTTATGTTTCATTAGTTTACATTAATGTTGATGCATAATAAGGGTTTGAAGGTTATTGAGGGCTTGAATTTTTTAATGTACAACTAATTCAACCCCGCTGCTCTCAGTTGTCCTACACGTCTAACAATTGGTATCACAACTATGGTTGCTTGGTAGAAGCCTAATTGCTTGAGGTAGATCCGAATGGCGCACAAGAATAGTGTCAAAGTTTCTATGTTTGATGGATCAAACTATGTTTTCTAGAAAGCTAGGATGGAAGCCTTTCTTGTCTCTTTAGGTTTTGGTGTTTGGAAGTCAGTTGAAAATGGATACACTATATCTAGTACTCCTACAATAAGTGATAATGAGATCAAGGATTATGAGAATAATGGCAAAGAAAGGAGTGCTATCTTAAGTAGAATTTTTGATTTAGAACTTGTGAAGGTGATAGGCCTCAAAATTGCTAAAGATATCTGGGAAAATTTGTAGGAATGGTTATCAATTGATCCCTTGTGATATTGAGCATTGATTTGTGCCCCATGATGTTGTAATGAAGAAAAGTGTATTGTTTTCTAAGTGAAAATACAATTTCACACTTATTTTGGACCTATTTTAGTGACCTTCGGTTTATGCATTTTTAAACCTCATTAATGGGCCCATAATACCCTTTATTATGCATCCCAAGGCTTATTTTATTTACTTCCCGAATATATAGCCCACTTTGAATAAATGATATTAATCAACTTAATGCCTCAACATAACTTGTGTCTTGAGATTTTAGGTCAGGACCCATTCGTCCATGGGTGAATGGGTTCCATTTAATTTCATAAATTCAAATTTAAACATGTTTTTGGTGTCATTTAAAGGTTCCAAATTCAAATTCTAAGTGTCAATTTTCAAGATCTAATAAATGGGAAATTGGAAAGGAAGCCTATAAAACTAAGTCTTTCAATCATTTAAACTAGACAAGAGAGAGATTCACATGAGATCACAAGAATTTACACTTAAGAGCAAGGAAAAATCAATATAGCATTCAAAGTTAAAGTCTTGGAGCAACATTCTAATTGTTTTTTCAAGTCTTCAAGCTCATTTTTCCAACAAGATCAAACATTATCAAAGGTTGATGATAGATGTCTATGGAGGATCATGATGGATTCTAGGTTTGAGGAGATGCACTAAGCCATTCAGCCAAGCTTGATGACTTGTTCCCTAAGTGATTCCATATTCGATTATCATTCTAATTTATTCTTAAAGGAACTTAAATTTAGATTTGTGATCTATTAGGGTGATTTGATATCTCCCAAAGTAGGTCTTCATCATTATTCATTGCTTCATTTAGGGATCCTATTCTAACACATTTGAGTAGTATTTATTTGCATTTGAGCTCTTGTAATCTTAGATGTACAATTAATATTAGGCATTATACACACTTTCATGTTGTAGATTTGTACTTTCTATCAAGGCTTAATTATCAAACTAGGGGTTTGACCAAGGAAAACCCCCATCCACTACCAAACAATAATTTTATTTTACAGATTTGTCACAGGTATAGACCTGGGAGTGAAGTTTCAAAAGTGTAGGAAGGAAGTGCATATTCAAAACTCAAATCTTAGTTTCATATTTTTCCAGAAAAGGAGACCTAGACCCATTCGCCTATGGGAGAATGAGTCCTTGACAAACTTGCAAAAACAACATTTTGTGATAGGTGCATAGTGTTCTGCTTTCCTAGATATGCTAGAAGTTTTATTATTTCTCTCAGTTTTATGCTTAATCTACAAGATCCAAGTGGTAGCTTATATTTTTGGGTTGATTAACTATTTTTATTTTTTCTCCCAAAAGTTTTGTTTGAACCTTACCCCCATCCTCAAGGCATAATGAAATATGAAGATTCTCACATTGAGTTGATTCACCTAAGGGTTTTTAGTCAATTCATTATGGGGATATCATTTCCTAATGAAAATAGGAAGATAGGGTCTATTCTCATCCTCTTGACTTACCTTTCCATTTTGGGAAACCCTATTTTCTATGTTTCATTTTGGTGAACTCGACATTGTACACCAAAATTCTTAAAATTAGAGTCCTTTTCAACCCTAGATCTGAGTTTTGCAATAAGTCTTCATTAGGTTTACATTAGTTGACTTACATTTATTGTTCTTTAAACTTACATTAGTGAACATTGCATTTAAGGGTTAAATTTCCATGTTTGCATCACCTAAATTCACAAAAAATCAAAAAAATTGCATTAAATATGCATTCATTTTGCATTGTACTTGCATGAACATCATTATTCAATCATTTAAGTTCAGATTTGATTAAAATTGCATTCTAAAAATAGTCACCTAGTTCATCATTTTCTCTTATTTGCACTTGCATTTAGACACCCTAATTTTGAAAAACCTATATGTCAGAAACCCCTATTTGCAACCAGAAACATAAATCACATAAAATAAACTTAGATCTTGAAAATTCAATTTTAAAAAACCCTAAGCAAGGACCCATTCGCCTATGGAAAATGAGTTCCTATACAAGCATTTTAGATAGTTTTTTGGGTGATTTTTTTCTTTTGATTTACCTTTCTATTTTTTTTCTCAGATCTAAGCATTGGTTTCCTAAAACAGTCTATTTATGAATTCAAGTTATTGCTTCTTTAGTCAGATCTTGCAATAGTTTGGAAAAAATTATTTTATATTACATTTGAGGATAGTGTTAGATTTCTACACTTTCCCTTTATTTTCAACATCATTTCATAGCTTATATAGGTTTCTTTACATTTGGCAATCATTAGAAAACAAAACAAAAAAACACAAACATAAAAAAAACAAAAAAGAACTAAATGATAAACTTTGGAAAAAACATAGTCATTTGATCATGTCAAATCTCTTTTTCCAAGTTAACATATCCCTCAAGCCCTTTAGTAGTGATGAATTTTACATGTTAGATGAAGCCCTTAAGGATTTCATCTCAAAAGGCTCATCCAAGGCTTGTCATAATAAACCAAAACAAAGAGACGTTAATGTAATTACACCCCAACTTATCCTTTACCCACCCTCACATCAAACTAAAGTTTAAAAAAATGTGTGCTTATCTTAGAACCAGCTAAAAAGAAACCATTAAGTATAGGAAATGTAGTGAACTTTACAAGGAAACTTGATATTAACAATGTTTTGTAGCAACCCCATGACAATACCGTTGCTCACACATATAATACAAGGAACAATAGGAAATAAAAAACCACTCTTGTTTCATTACCATTATCTCAACCTATCTTGCATAGTGCCCCTTGTTTGGCTTTGCATAGTTGAAAGGAGTATGATCTTGTTGAACAACTTAAAATAACTCCTGCTAAGATATCCTTATGGGATCTTAATCAAGCCTCGCCTAATTGCCATAGTATGCTTTAGATAACTTTGCAACAAGTTGTGGTTCCTCCTAGTACAAATCCAAATGATGTAGCAATCCTTATTCAAGGAATGAATTCATTTAATATAGACATTTTTTTCCACCAAAGTGAGTTACCTTCCTTGGAAGTGCAAAAAAAACATGAATCTTTCATGATAGTAGCTCTCACTAATAGGAATAGGATAAAGAGAACCCTTGTTGCAATGGCTTAGCCCTTAATGTGTGTAGCATAAACCTCTTGTATAAGCTTGGAATGTATAAGAGAAATATTGAACCTAATTATTTATCCATTCCTGGGTTTGATAATATAGGAAAACAACCACTTGGTGTGATTACATTACCTATTATAGTTGGAAAGAACACACTGTGAACTCTTGTCCATGTTATGCCTCAAGATCTGTTATATAATCTTCTTTTGGAAAGACCATTGGTTCATGAAATGCATGTGGTTCCTTCGACCCTTCATCATATAATTAAGTATTTATAGAACAACCAAGTGTACACAATCAATGTTGAACTTGAACCGGAAATTTGTTTACATACTGAGAAAGATAAAGAAAGTCCTTTGAAAACATTGATACCAACTTCAAAAGTGGAAATTGTGGAAGAAGAAGAAAAATAAAATAATATTGAAGAACTTGACAAGTTATTGATGATTGTGGTTCTTTAGATTTTACACCTACATTTATGGGAGAGTATAAGATCACAACAAAAAATTCTAAGAAGGGAAAAGAACCGACAGTAATCTCAACAAAAATCTTGGAAGAACCCTCAAAAGAATCTACTTCATCCACTTTAGAATAAGAAACAAGTTATAAAAAATACTTTTATGATTTTGATTATGGGTAAGTGCACCAATCTATGGCACAATTTTGTCTCTTAAGATGCCACTTTATTTTTGAAATCAGCAAAATCTTATTTGCACGAGAAAATGAAGATAGTTACGCTCAAAATTTCAAGATGCAACAAGAAAAAAAGTTGAAGTGCTCCGAGTCTAGTTTCTAAGCTATTTTTTTTAAAAAAAAATTAATGAATATTAAGGGTCTCAAAAAAAGGGGGGCCCAAAACAGGTCCTGTTTTTATCAAAAAAATAGCATAGCGCTTGAGGGCTCCCCCTTTTTGATTAACTTTTTTTTAGAATTTCAAAAATCCCAATTGTGAGAAATTAGCTAACACCATTTAGTTTATCCTTGTTCTTTCAGATATTTCTTTTAATGAATATATAATATTTTATGAATTTTTAAAGTGGACACATCCTGAAAAGCTAAAATTTGAGCGTGCTTCCCCCTAATTTTTTTGAAAACTAATCGAAAATTGATTTTTTTTTCATCATGTGTAGAATGGAGTCTAGTTTCAAAAAATGTAATTTGTTTCACGTTTTGATGAACGAGTAAAAATCTATCCTAAAACTAGCATATGTTGGTTTTTGACCAAAAACGAAGGGATTTACAAAAGGAGTCATGGATAAAAACCTTAACTAAATCAAAATTATTTTTTTATATATATTTAGATAGCTAAGAGAGAGGTTAACACTATCATAGTTATTTTTATATACTTGCATTGAAAGATGTGCAAGTGAGACAGGGAGCACATACGAAAATATGAGGAAATCTGGCAAATCCTATCAATTAACACGTCCAAAGCAAGTCATTTGGTGAGCACCAAATTTGGCTCTTGCCAAATGGAACATAAAATTTGGAGAGCCCCAAATTTGGCGTGTGCCAAATGTGATGTCATTTGGCGAGCACCAAATTACCTGCTTTGAACAAAACTTGAATTTCCCCTCTCTTTGGTCGATAACTTTGATAATGCTTAGAGTGCACAATTTATGATCATAGATGGATAGTTGAGGTTTTACCTTTCATACTCTCTCTAACTTGTTACCCTAATTGGATAAATCTTTATCCCTCTGAAGTCTCTCTCGTAGGTCTCACTCCTTCCCATGTGACCTAGACTACTCTCTCTCAGTCCAATCCCCTCTCTTAGGTCTCTTTCCCTCCCACATAGGTACCTAAATAAATCTATCTCACTCCAACCCCCTTCTCACTCTCCCTCTCTCTCTCTCCAACTGCCTCTCTCTCACTCCCTCTCTCTCTCTCCCACTCTTTCTCTCTCCCTCTTTCTTAGGTCTCTCCCTCCCACCCCCTCTCCCTCTCTCTCTCAAGTATCTTCATCCTACCCCCTCTCCCTCTCTCTCTTTGTCAAGTCTCCCCCTCTTGCCCCTTCTCCCTCTCATAGTCACTCCCTCTATCTCTCTTCCACTCCCTCCCTATCTCACCCCCTATATCTCTCTCCTTGTACCTCTCAATATCTCTCAAGTATCTCCCTCCCACCACCTCTCCCTCTCTCTCTCAAGTCCCTCTCTCTCTCACGCCCTCTATATCTCTCCCACTCCCTCTCCCTTTCCCTCTCTCTCAAGTCTCTCCCTCCCACCCCCTCTCCCTCCCTCTCTCTCTCTCTCTCTAGTCTTTCCCTCTTACCCCCTCTCCCTCTGTTAGGTCTCTCTTTGTATCTCCCACTCACTCCCTCTATCTCTCTCCCACATCCTCTCTCTCTCTCAATCCCTCTCTCTCTCTCCCTCTCTCTCAGGTATCTCCCTTACACCCCCTCCCACTCTCTCTCTCTCCCCTCTCTCTCTCGAGGTGTCTCCCCACCCCCTCTCTCTATCTATCTCTCACCCCCTCCATCTCTCTCCAATCCCTCTATCTGAGTACTTCCTCTCCCTCCCACCCCCTCTCCATCTCTCAAGTCTCTCTCTCTCTCTCTCTCCTTGTATCTCTCCCATCCCTCTATCTCCCACTCCCTCTCTCTCCTACTCTCTTAGGTCTCTCCTTCCCACCCCCTCTTTCCCACTTTGTCTCCCTATCCTTCTCTCTCAGGTATATCCCTCCCACCATCTCTCCTTATCCCTCTCTCTTAGGTTTATCCCTCCCACCCCCTCTCCCTCCCCCCCTCTCTCTCTCAAGTCTCTCCCTCCTACTCCGCTCTCTCTCTCTCTTTGTCTCTATGTCTCTCCCTCTCCCTCTCCCACTCTCTCTCCCACTCCCTCTCTCTCTAATCCCTCTATCTCTCTCCCACTTTCTCTCTCTCTCTCCCACCCCCCTCTCGTGTTCTCTCTCTCAAATCATACGTCCTAACCCCTCTCCTCTCTCTCTTGTCAAGTCTCCTCTACACCCTCTCCCTCTCACAATCCCTTGTTTATCTCTCTTCCCTCCTCCTATCTCCTCCCTCCTCTCTCTCCCTCTCCCTCTCTCTCAAGTATGTCCCTCCCACCACCTCTCCCTCTCTCTCTCTCTCTCAAGTAGAGGGTTTAGGGTTTAGGGTTTAGGGATTAAGGGTTAAGGGTAGAGGTTTTAGGGTTTAGGGATTACAATTTATAGTTAAAGGGTAGATAATTTAACATGGTTAAGGGTAGAGGGTAGAGGGTTTAGGGTTTAAGGGTTGATGGTAGAGGGTAGAGGGTTTAGGGTTTAGGGTTTAAGGGTTGAGGGTTGAGGGTAGAGGGTTTAGAGTTTAGGGATTACAGATTAAGGGTTAGGGGTAGGGGCTTTAGGGTTTAGGGATTATGATTTACGGTTTAAGGGTAGATGGTGTAGGGTTGAGAGAGAGGGGGGATGTTGAGGGTAGAGTGTAGAGGGTAGAGGGTTTAAGGGCTTAGGGTTTAACCTAGTTAAGGGTAGAGGGTTGAGGGTTGACAGTTTAAGGTTTAAGGGCTGAGGGTAGAGGGTAGAGGGTAGAGGGTAGAGGGTTTAGGGTTTATTGATTAAGGGTTAAGGGTAGAGGGTTTAGTGTTTAGGGATTACGATTTACAGTTTAAGGGTAGATGGTGTAGGGTTGAGATAGAGAGCAGGGGTGTTGAGGGTAGAGGGTAGAGGGTAGAGGGTTAAGGGTAGAGGGTAGAGGGTTAAGGGTAGAGGGTAGAGGGTTTAGGGGTTTAGGGTTTAAGGGTTAAGGGTATAGGGTTTATAGTTTAAGGGTAGAGGGTTTAAGGGTTTAAGGTAGATGGTAGAGGGTTTAAGGGTTAAGGGTACAGGGTACATGGTTTATAGCTTAAAGGTTGAGGGTTGAGGGTTGAGGGTTGAGGGTTTAAGGGTTGAGGGATTAGCGTAGAGAGTTTAGTTGGGTTTAAAAGGGTTTAAGGGTTGAGGGTAGAGGGTATTGGGTTTAAGGGTAGAGGGTAGATAGTTTAAGGGTTTAGGGTTTAACTTGGTTAAGGGTTGAGGGTTGAGGGTTGAGGGTTGAGGGTAGAGGGTAGAGGGTAGAGGGTAGAGGGTAGAGGGTAGAGGTTTTAGGTTTTAGGGTTTATATTTTAAGGGTAGAGGGTTTAAGGGTTTAGGGTTTAACCTGGTTAAGGGTAGAGGGTTGAGGGTTTAGGGTTTAGGGTTTAAGGGTTGAGGGTTGAGGGATTAAGAGGGTATAGGGGTTGGGGGATTAGGGTTTAGGGGTTGACGGTTGAAGGATTAAGATAGTATAGGGGTTGAGGGATTAGGGTTTAAGGGTTGAGAGTTGAGGGATTAAGAGGGTATAGGGGTTGAAGGATTAGGGTTTAAGGGTTGAGGGGTTAAGAGGGTATAGGGGATGAGGGATTAAGGTTTAAGGGTTGAGGTTGAAGGGATTAAGAAATTATAGGGTTGAGGATTAAGGTTTAGGGTTGAGGTTGAGGGATTAAAAAAGAGGGTATGAAGTTGAGGATTAGGGTTTAGGGTTGAGGGTTAGTGATTAAAAAGAGGGTATAGGGGTTGAGGATTAGGGTTTAAGGGTTGAGGGTTGAGGGATTAAGAGGGTATAGGGGTTAAGGGATTAGGGTTTAAGGGTTGAGGGTTGAAAGAGGGTATAGGGTTGGGGATTAGGGTTTAAGGGTTGAGGAGGTTAGGGTTGAGGGATTAAAGGCGTAGGGGATTGAGGGGATTAGGGTTTTAAGGGTTGAGGGAGGTTGAGGATTAAGAGGGTATAGGGAGAGGGATTAGGGTTTAAGGGTTGAGGGTTGAGGGTTGAGGGGGTTCGAGGGTTGAGGGTTGAGGGATTAAGAGGGTATAGGGGTTGAGGGATTAGGGTTTAAGGGTTGAGGGTTGAGTGATTAAGAGGGTATAGGTGTTGAGGGATTAGGGTTTAAGGGTTGAGGGTTAAGGGTTGAGGGATTAAGACTGTATAGGGGTTGAGGGATTAGGTTTTAAGGGTTGAGGGTAGAGGAGTTGAGGAATTAAGAGGGTATAGGGGTTGAGGGATTAGGGTTTAAGGGTTGAGGGTTGAGTGTTGATGGATTAATAGGGTATAGAGGTTGAGGGATTATGGTTTAAGGGTTGAGGGTTGAGGGTTTAGGGATTAAGAGGGTATAGGGGTTGAGAGATTAGATTTTAAGGGTTGAGGGTTGAGTGATTAAGAGGTTATAGGTGTTGAGGCATTAGGGTTTAAGGTTTTAGGGTTTAAGGGTTGAGGGATTAAGGGTTTAAGGGTTAATGGTATAGGGTTTACAGTTTAAGGGTCCCACTCCCTCTCTCTCCCACTCCCTCTCTTAGGTCTTCCCCCCACCGTAATTGAATAAATCTCTCCCTCTCAAGTCTCTCTCTCAGGTCTCACTCTCTCCCATGCTACATAGACTAATCTGTGTCACTCCAATTCCCTCTCTCATAGTACCTCTCTGTCAGGTCTCACTTACCTCCCACCCTACCTAGACAAATATATTTCACTCCAACCGCCTCTCCCACACTCCCTCTCTATCTCTTCCCCTTTGGTCTTTCTGTATCTCTCGGGTCTCATCCCTCCCAACCCCTCTTTTGTTGTCAAGTATTTTCCCCCACTGTAACTGGATAACTCTCTATCCCTCTCAAGTCTCTATCGCTCTTAGGTTTTAGTCTCTACCATAGTACCTAGACTAATCTTTCTCACTCCTATCACCTCTCTCTCTATCTTGAGTGTCACTCCCTTTGTCTCTATGGAATCTCTCCCTTTCAAAAAATCACATTTGGTGCTCACTAAATTTGGCATGCACCAAATTTGGCGAGCACCAAATGTGTTTTACCTTGAAACGGTAAAATAGGGATTGATCCCATGATTTAGGCCCACATGCTTCTGTATTTTTCTAGTTCAATGCTTTATCCGATTCAAAAATAACTTTTTTTATGCAATTGACTTCATGTTGTACCAATCTATGCTTTATCCATCACCTTTTTACCACCAATCTGCATGGTAGACAACATAGAAGAAGACATTTCAAAGTTTCTACATCATTTTACATTATCTCAGGTAATATATTCATTTTGGTAATATTTAAATGTTTATATTTAGTATATTTGTAGGTTTTTTACAATATAAACTAAATTGATTTAATGATTTTATTAACCATAACAATTGGACATAGAATTTGATGGGATTTGCAAAAAAAAGATTAATTTTTATGAGTTTGAAGAACAAAAAAATGAAAAAACATGACATTTACTTAACACAAATTTACTTATGAATTCTATTTTCATTGCTTATAGTAGTCCATTTCCAGCATGGCTAGTGGAATTCACTCTATTTCATTTTATTTTCAACTAATTTGGAAAACCTAATAGCTTTCATCAATGTTAATGCAAGTTTCCATTAATTTTTTTGTTCCATAAAAAAATCACCTTCATCACATGTGCTTAGATAAATTCAAGTGAGTTGACATAGTTGTTAATGCAAGTTTCCATTCATTCATACCATTTACCTTTCTAATAAATAAATAAATGGAAAATTTTGTGCAATTGGGAATGCTTATTGTCTTTCTAATTTACCTAATTGCCAAAGAAATAGTGAATAATTATAAGATATAGCTTCACAAACCCTTCTTTGAATTCATATTCTTCATGACTTCGTTGACAATCAAAAATTTGGTTTTGAGAACAATAAACACAAGATTATCTAGTTTTTATTTAGGTGGAAAAAACTTAAACCCTATATTTGTGATGTAGAGAAGGGAGACAAACCTTCAACAATCACAATTAGATTAGTTTCAAACAATCTTCAATCACAAAAACCTCAATTCAATGCTCAACTGGCCAATCCACATTCACTTCCTTGTAGCATTCAAAATAGAGAAAATTGCTCATATCTTATCATATTTTAGTCACTAGAACCCTATCTAATGCATCTAAACACTAAAACCTCGCTTTAGGCCTTTATATTCTTGAAACAAGGAGGGTTTATTGAAAATCAACATTCCAAGCCTCTAGTGCAGGAGCACCTTGTAAGCTCAATTTTGTCAAAAAGGCCATCTTTAGTGAGCATGGTCAAATGCTAGGATTTTAGTCAATGTTGAGTATTTTGTGTTCAATAAGGTCAATTAAACCATTTTATAATGTATTCAGAGCTAAGGGATTTCAGTTGTGTCATAGCTTGCAATTTGGTAAAATGTGGTAAAAAAAGTTGCTAAAACATGCAAAAGTTGCAAAGTTATGTGCATGCAAGGTTAGCTAAGTAAAATTTAAGTTCTAGGAATTTTTTTATGTTTTTATGATTCCATAAATGTGAGGAGAACCTCGAGGAAGAGGTGAGAGTATGGAAAAAATGAAGAAGATCAAGAAGTATTCCCTGTTTTTAGTGTAAAATTCTGAGTTTTGATTGGTAAATCTATGTTTTATACCACTGTACGACGTCAAACAAGTGGTTCATGGTCTAAAATATGTGGGAAATGTTAAAGGCATGTATTATATTTCATTTTTAGTTTTTTTAATTTAATTTCATGGAGGTTGTGAGATTTATGATCATTTTGGTGCTAACGGGTATGAAACCCTATTTTGGGGTTTTGAATACTAAAGAATGCATGTATGAAATTTTCCTTCAATGGATACTTCTAGAACTTAGTGAAATGAAGGCTGATTTTTTTTTTCCCATGTTCAATAAGGATTCAAGAGTTTAAGATCTGATGGAAGTGTTTTGTGAGTTGTTGTCCTAGTTGATTTCTTATGTGTCTTGACCAAAAATCCATGTTTCAAGTAAGGGTTTGAGGAAATAACAATGCTAAAGGTTGGGAGTAAGTTTTTAGAGCATGTGTAGGATATTTTTAAAGTGTTCCAAGTGTTGGTTGGGTGTGGAGTGTTGAGGAAGTCTGGGTTTCAATAAACCCCTAGGGGAAACCTAGTTTGAAATAACTTAGAGTGAGGGTTTGAAGGTTGGTACCCTATTGAATGTTATAGTCCCTAAAATAGGTGGAATCTGAGGTTTGAAAACCTAATAAAATAATTTCCATAGAGATCAAGATCTTTGAATGTGTTTAAAGGAGCGTCTCTTTGTAAGAGTGGCCTTATTGGCCTAGTTGCTTGAGTAGAATAGGGCTAGTTTGAGGCATTTTCTCCAAAAGAGTTTATAGCAGTTTTGAGATATGTTTTAGGCCATGGAAAAGGGTATCTGAAAATGCTATACAGTCTTCAAAATTTACCTAGTTCATTAGATATGATTGACTGTCCTATGAGGAAGGATTACTAGTTTGTAAGTGGTTAAGGAGTGAGTGATACAAAATGGTATTTCTTGGTAAGTTAAGTGATCAAGTTGTGTTTGGTTTATTATTTTAATCTTGTTAGATGCCTTAATAGTCTCATGCAAATCCCTTATACCTTAGTGTGGATTGGAGTCCTTAGAAGCCTATTTCCTTTGATGAAACTTTGAAAGAGTGTTTGTAAGTCTATTAAGAGCCTTCCTCTAAATCTTTGAAAAAGTTCATTATGGATCCCTACATGTATTGCATCAGCCTCTAGCTACTTTTCCAACTCTTCAAACACACTCAAAATCCCTACTCTAATATCTAACCCTATAGACATCTAACTCCATCATATGAAAAATGTTGTCTAGCATAGACATGTTTGATAATTCCAAACAGCTCGCTACCTTCTTTCATAAAATGCTTTGGTGTGTTTCATATTTAATGCAATGTAATCAACGATATCAATATTATCATAAAATGCATTACTTACTTTTGTTATATGTGTGTTTGTGGTTCTATGTGTGTTTGTGAACATGTAGCATTCAACGTCATGCTGAGGAAATGACCGAAGCCTCTAACACTAGAAGAATGTGCAGTTAAAAATGCAAGGAGAAGAGAATCAAAAAATTTAGCTCGTGAAGCAATGGAATTGCAGCCCATGCATCCAAAAATTCCCGTGCAATCTAAGAGAGATGCCAAATTGGAAAAATAAAGGGCATGAATGAGGAAAGTTCATGGAAGGATAGGAATGGATACCGAAGTTGGGGGCACATCATCAACCATAGGTGAAGCTCAATGCACATTTCCAATTGAAGACACATTGGCAACAACATGTGGCTTTCCATGTACATCGAAAATCACATCACCGATTGAAGACACACCATCAACAACATTTTGTTTTGAAAGTACATCAACAAACACATTTCTATTTGAAGGCAATCCTCAAATGAAATCTCAAGTTGGAGGTACAACATCGTTTACATGTCAATCTCAAGGTATGCCATCAATTGTACCTCCAATTGAAGGTACACAATCTATCCCCGATGTTGTTGACCTTCCCAATGTTGACGCAAATTTACATTTGAGAACTCCTCGTAGATTTTTGCATAGAAAACCTACATTTTTTATTGATATTGATTCCAATGTTTTGAAATGGATGCCTAATAAGATTCCAAAACATACATTTCAAAGATATGCACAAAGGATATGGAGTTTATTTTTTGCAAAGCTAAGTGAGGGTGGAAGATGCCAACTATTTGTTGAAATGATGAGGCAAATCAAATTTAGGCCCACCATGAAGTCTCTTGGGCTAAGAGTTTCGAATGACTCAAGTGAAAATTCTATTGTAAAGAACTTGATGAGTGCATACAAGAGCGTGGGTTCTACCTCACACATGAAGGATAGTTATGCCACACGACATGTGATGACAACAACACTGTTAAGCATTCAAACAAAGAACATAGTGAGCCGTACAAAGGTAAGTAAGTCTTTGAAAATAATTAGATCATCTCTAATGAGAGCCAAAGGAAGGCGTGAAAGAGTGGAGGATCCAAATAGCAATGAGTTATGGGCATTCTCGGGTAGAGTGCCAAGGAAAGATACAAGAATTGCTCAAGGCTTGAGATCTTTAATAGTGAATTATTGGAAGGATAACACAAGGACCTCTCCTAATCAAAGAGATCTTGTAAGAAGGAGAATTGGTAATAAAATCTGTGAGCCACATCCAATGCATTATTTGGATACCACTCAAACCCATTTTTTTGCTGATTTTGTACAAAAGTTTCCTGAAATTGAAATATGTCAAAGGTATTTTGAAATGCTAAAGCCTTTTTACGTCAAAATAAATCACACACGCACTACTTGTTGTTGTAGGGTTCATATTGAGTTTTCTAACCATTATGATTTTTATCAACGTATATGTGTAGACATGCATACTGACAATGTTTTGCAGGAATGTAACATAATACCTCCACCTAAATCGTCAAGGAAATTTTTGTCTTCCATTTTATGTGAAAGAGAGGATGACCAATTTTTTTACAAGAAGTCATGTTTGGATGGAACATGTGATCATTGTGTTGGCATGCAACATTTCCCAATTTGCTAACACATGGATAGTACACACACAATTGGAGACAAAATTGTGGAATTTCACAAATATAAGATAGTGGCATACAGTCTAAAAGATGGGAAAGAAGCAAAGAAGTGTGAATTGGTCAGTGATAAGATTATAGTGTATCAGTTTATGGGCATTTTCCATGATCAGGTGGTTTATGAGTATGCAAGGCATACACACATAGCACAATGGTTGGACTCACAGTTCAAGTTATGCAAGGACACATTTCCACTTTGTCATATCGTTTTAGTTGTTGACTTGACTGAGAACTACACACTACAGCCATAGAATGAGGTGCAATCATAGTAATACAACTCCACGTAGGTTGCTATATTTGTGCATATAGAATTAATTCATGCAAATGATAGTACAGAGGAAAATAGGAAAGTATTGAGGGACTATCACTTTTACATCAGTGATGATCACACACATTCTATAGAGTTTGTGCAAGGTTGCTTTCATATGTTCTATGCTGATCTAGATAGCAGGGGCGTATCATTTAGTCATCATATCATATGGTTAGATAATTATACATCGCAATTCAAGAATGCCAGAATGTTTTACTGGTTGAGTAGGATGCATAGGATCAGTGGTGTTCAACATATGTGGAACTTCTCAGAGGCTAGGCATGGAAAGGGGGAGCATGATGGAGCAGGTGCATGTATCAAAATATCCCTAGCATGAGAAGAGTTAAAGAACACAAATAGTGTAAAGTTGATAGATGCAAGATCAATTGTCCAGTGGTGCAATGGGTCTAGGTAGTGAAGGTAATTCTTTAGATCGTAGATTTGTTCATTTAGTAGATGATACTAACATTGCAAAATATGAGGATTGTTGTACACTAATAGGATCGAGCGAGCTACACTCTTTTAGAAGCTCTAATGTAGGTACATGGACTATCTGTACGTGGAAGATGGCATGCTTTTGTTTTGTATGTACACTTCAAGCATGGAATGATTGCAAGTCAACAGAGTGGATTGATGAATGGTCTGTAAGAAGTCTAACCCCACTTGACACTTATCAGCTCCCGATGACTCTACAAATCATGTAGATACAATCATCCATTAACTTTGATCATGTATCAAACCTACTAGAACTAGGTAATATATCTTACTGACAATTTTTACTATGATGCTCAGTAAACACATCTAACAAGATGAACATATCAATGCAGGGAACAGTTATGCGGTGATTGCAGATGAAGACAATGAAGAGGGTAAAAATTATTACCTGTGCCATTGTATCGAGGCCAAAAAGAAATTGGAGGCCCTAGTTATAGATGGAGAAAACATATAATATCCTAGAGGTTCAGTGGTTGTTATTGGACTTCGACATACATCAGAATATTCTTCACTACTCGAACCTTTTCATCGCCACCAACATTCATTTGATCAAATATAAGGGCAGAACTGCGAACAAGAACTTGTGGAAGGTGTGTGAGTCTGACCACAAGGCAATACATGACTCAATAAAGAGTAGAGAAGACTCAGATGGTTCCCTAGATTGATTTGTAAGTATGCACATTGAATTTGTAAAGTCATGTTATTGATCATTGCTTTCTTTCAATCATTTAAGTTTGATTGTATAAGGGTTAGCAAAATTGCATTAATGTAGATATGCAAAATGATGGTTATATATTGCTCTTTATTGAGCACCTTTAAGTTGGTATTCTGATCAATAACATGGAGGTTAACTAATTACAAACATAATTTCATCCAACTCAAACCAACATTTTTCCCTAAGAACTCTTTTTCATCAACTCTTCACTATTTCAACCTAGTTTCCTTGTACGTTTCCAAACACCAAAACCAAGGAATAACTATCGACCCTCTTAACAAACACACACACCATTTAGGGTTTTAGATACCCATTACACTCATTCTAAATATATCTCAAATGGGCATATCACTCTTTTGGACCAACACCTTGCAATCAGGCTTTTTCACCATTTTAGACCCCCAAATAGGTCACTTTTCCAAAGGACTCATACCTTAAAAATTCCTTTTCACCCAAATTTTGATTGGGTAGCACTCACCAATGCACAAAACCCCAAATTCCATAATTACTTTGCAGATACACGCTTCCCAAACCACCCTAGCATGATACCCTCATTTCTTGCTCTTTACATGGGGTTTATTGAAAAACAATCTTCTAGGGATTTCCTAACCCAAACAATACCTCCAAAACTTCATAAAAGACCTGCACAAACTTAAAAGGATAGAAGATCTTTTCTGCCCCAAGTTTCCTATCATTTGCCTACTCAAACCACTCAATTTCACCCAAATTAGGTCACTTTTTCAAAGGGACTCTACTTTAAGCTTTCCCTTTCACTCAAAATTCAATTGGGCAGCCTTCTACATGTGTTCAAACCAAATAATCCACCATTTAACCTCAAAAATTCATTCACCCAAGCACTGAATCACAAAACCCTCCTTTTAAGCCAAATAATGTAGGGCTTATTGAAAATCACACATCCATCCCTCACCAAAACTTTCCAATACCTCAAACAGGTATAAATACCTCTTCCCAAACTTAATTCATCAAGAAATAATGTTTCACAACCTTTTTACACACTTTACTATCTCAAAACCTCACTATTTCACTTCGAAAACACAAATTTTCACTCTAGGGCTTCATGCCCAACATAACACTCAACCTCCCCTACACAAATTCCACATTCCCACCCTAGTTTATTTATGTTGCAAACCCATTCCTGAAGTTACAGTGGCCACAATGAGAGGAATGGGCCAGTTTACCATATTAAATGACTTTCAAACCTTAATTGACAACATTTTGACTCATTCATCCTAACTAGACTCAACTCAGAAAATGGAGGACAATATGCTCTGCACCATATTCCCTATTAGTGTTTGATGTCATATGCATTTATGATTGTCATTGATCCTTTTCTAATTGTGACTGTAGGTAATATTGAAGTTTTTCAAAGTTTAAGAAAAGAACAACATCGGTTGGTGGTGCAAGTGTTTAGTGGTATGAGAAACATCGGTTGTTGGTGCATTTTCTGGTTGTCAATATTCTCTTTCTTTTCCATCTTGTAGATTTATTGGATTCTTATATGCTACATGTTTTATGTTAATTATGCCAATGATATATTTGAAATTTATATGTAGGATCATTGAGAGATGAGAAATTAGTGAAGGGTCACATCACCATTGTAAGACCTTCAATCGACCTCCTTATCTAGCATGCATGAAGGTGATAGTAGGTCTCGTCAGGTGTATGACTGACATTATTTAGTTATTTCTCTTTTAATGATTTTTATGTGAGTCCATGTCTAAGATTGATAGGATTTTGTAGGTTTTTTGTGGACCAAACTCCTATGAGAGTACACAACCACAGAGAGGCTACTACCCATGTGTTTTGTAGGGAGTAGGGGATGTAAATTTTTTGAAGCATTTTGGAATGCGAATAGCTAGGCTAGCTAAGGTGGATTGGAGAAATGAAACTGGGCAGCAATTCCTTTTGTTTCTTCTTGTACAATATATTTCATGATCTAGGCTACAAATGAGAGGATTATTTCCCTGCATGTATTGCTACAAGTATTGACAAATGGGAAGATTTTCAAGATGTTCTTCCATCACTATTGTAATATTTGTCATTGACTTAGTGTATTTTTTGATATACAAAAATTATGAGAAATTAATACATGCAAATTTGTATATTCCTTAATATATGCTTGAATTAAATGTGTATATTACATTTAAAATTAGTTTTAATGCTTCATGGTTTACATTTAAAATTGTCTTCAAGGAAAAGCATATGGATTTATGAGTAAGAATGAAATAATGTCTAATATAATTATAGAAAGGCATATTCTTTTACATTGGGAAACATTAACTAGTTTGCCAAACCACCAATTCCTCCACTTTTAGGGCGTGATAAGCCCTCCAACATAACAAACCCCAAAACCCTCTTCATTCACAAGTTTGGAAAGGGTTTATTGAAAAACCATACTCCAAACCTTCCCATAGCCAACCAAAGCCTAAAACACATTCAAAAAGGTCTACACAAGCTTAAAATTTCAAGAGATATCATTGCCCCTAAAGATTTCTTCAAACCCTAGCACTAAACCACCATTTTCCACTAAAAAATGCACCATTTGACATCTAGGGCATCACCTAAAAACCCTTTATTTTCCTCCCTTACACACATGTTTGATAACCCTAACTAAGCCTTTCCATCGAGTTACAGAAGCATACAGTGGGTGGAAGGCTTAATATGACATTTTAATGCACTCAAAACCCTTAAAACAGGGTATATAGATCGACCCTCAGTAATTGGCTTCTAAAATGCACAAAATCACTTGAAATCCAACCAAACCAAAAATAAAATAAAGTTAAGTCTACTACACACCTAATTCCATCGAAAAGAGAGCACAATCACTTTGAGCTATGTTCAACTGACTCGATCCGTTAAGGGTCCAAAGTGCAAAATGGTAGCAATATTTGAAGAGGTATTACTCATAAACCATGGTGCTTAAAAAATCTCTATCTGAACCTACGAGATCATGTTGGGCCCCTCTACAACAACCTCTCTCGGTTTTTTCTATCTCAGAGGCATTTTCCTGTGGGGTCTAGTTTTCACTTGATGGAAAAAGTGTCAAAAGCAAGTAGTTGAAAGTTGCAAAGTGGTGCAACTTTCATTCTGTAGCTCGTGTGACCAAACAAACTATTCCAACGCATCTGAATAGGTATGTTTACACTAATCATGGTCCTCTTTCACACCCAAACACGTTGAATCACTCTGAGCTACATTAAACCTAATTGATCCCTAAGGGGTCCAAAGTGCAAAATGGTTGCAAAATTAAGTATGCCATTACTCAGATACCATAATGCTTAGAAACTTCTCTTCTAATCCTATGAGATCACATTAAACCCCTCTACAATAACCTCTCTTAGTTTTTTCTATCTCAAAGGCATTTTCCTGTGGTGGCAAATTTTCACTTGGGGAAAAGTTGTCAAATGAAAGTAGTTGAAAGTTTCAAAGTGGTGAAAATTTTGTTCTGCAGCTCGTGTGACCAAATGGACTATTCCAATGCATCTAGGTAGGTATGTTTATGCTAGACATGGTCCTCTTTTGCACCCAAACATGCAGAATCGCTCTGAGCTATGTTCAACTGGATCGATCCCTTAAGGGTCCAAAGTGCAAAATGGCTGCAAACTTCAACATACTATTACTCGGATACCATGACACTTAGAAACTTCTCGTCTAATCCTACAAGATTACGTTAGGCCCCTCTAAGATAACCTCTCTCGATTTTTTCTATCTCAGAGGCATTTTCTTGTGGTGGTGAATTTTCACTTAGGGAAAATGTTGTCGAATACAAGTAGTTGAAAGTTTGAAAGTGGTGTAACTTTCATTCTGCATCTCATGTGACCAAACAGACTGTTCCAACGCATTCGGGTGGGTACATTTAGTATTTTATGCTAGGCATGATCCTCTTTTGCACCCAAACACGTGAAATCGCTCCAAGCTACATTCAACCAGATCGATCCCTTAAGGGTCCAAAGTGCAAAATGACTGAAAACTTCAACATGCTATTAATCAAATATCATGATGCTTAGAAACCTCTCGTCTAATCCTACAAGATCATGTTGGGCCCCTCTACAATAACCTCTCTTAGTTTTTTCTATTTCTAAGGCATTTTCCTGTGGTGGCAAATTTTCCTTTGGGGAAAAAGTTGTTAAATGCAAGTAGTTGAAAGTTGCAGAGTGGTGCAACTTTCATTCTACATCTCGTGTGACCAAACAGACTATTCCAATGCATCCGACTGGGTACATTTACACTAGGCATGGTTCTCTTTCACTCCCAAATACATGGAATTGCTCCAAGCTATGTTCAACCGGATCGATCGCTTAAGAGTCCAAAGTGTAAAATGACTGCAAACTTCAACATGCTATTATTCGGATACCATGACACTTAGAAACTTATCATTTGATCCTATGAGATCATGTTGGGCCTCTCTACAATAATCTCTCTCAATTTTTTCTATCTCAGAGGCATTTTATTGTGGTGGCAAATTTTCTCTTGGGAAAAAAGTTGTCAAATGCAAGTAGTTGAAAGTTGCAAAGTGGTGCAACTTTCATTCTACAACTCGTGTGACCAAATGAACTGTCCCAACACATTTGGGTGGGTACATTTACGCTAGGAATTTTCCTCTTTCCCATTAAAACATGCAGAATCGCTCTGAGCTACGTTCAACCTGTAGAATTCCTTAAGAGTCCAAAGTGCAAAATGGTTGCGAACTTCAACATGCTCGTATTTAGACACTGTGATGATTAGAAACTTCTCTTCTAATCCTATGGGATCATGTTGGAATCCTCTACAATTAAATCTCTTGGTTTTTTCTATCTCGAAGGCCTTTTCCTATGGTGGTGATTTCTTGCTTGGGGAAAAAATTGTCAAATGCAAGTATTTGAGTGTGTAAAAACGATGTTTTAGCCATTCCACCCATTGTATCCTACTATAACTTAGTGGAATGGCATAATTAGGGATATGAAACATATGTGCATGGTTTTTGGAGAAGGGGAGGTGAGTTGAGTGGTTTGGTGTGATGGCCTAGTTGGTAATTTGATGAGTTTTGGTGAAATTCAATGGTTTAAGAGTGGAAATGGTTGAAATCCTTTGGGGCAGTAGTTTGTGAGGGACTTTTAATGATGTGTAGGTTCTTTTAAGCATGTTTGATGCATTGGAAAGGTTTTATGAGTTTTGGGAATAGGATATTCAGTAAACCCACCCGTTTTAGGCTTTTAGCCATAGTAGCAAGGTAGTGAACTATTTGATAAAATGCTTTGGTAAACATGTACGAAAAATGTGGTAGCATAGACAAGGAAGTGAATTGTTTGGAAAAATGCCTCAAAGAAATATGGTCTCATGGTGATGGAATTTCATGACAATTCATAGCTGTGAGGATTTGTGACTTTAGGATTGTGATTAATGATTGGAGTTGTGTTTAGTGAGATTGCAGGACCTCCCCTACTGCATTAATGTTTTAGGGTTTTATCCATAGAAGCAAGGAAATTAATTGTTTGATATAATGCTTTGATAGAAATATATGAAAAATGTGGTAGCATAGAAAAGGTAGTGAACTCTTTGAAAAAATGCCTCAAAAAAATGAGGTCTCATGGTGATGGAATGCCATGAAAATCAAAAATCAATTTGATTGTCATGGCATTCTTTCACCATGAGACCACATTTATTTGAGGCATCTTTTGAACTAGTTCACTACCTTGTCTATGGATTGTCATGGCATTCCATCACCACATTTATTTGATGCATTTTTTCAAATAGTTCACTGCCTTGTCTATGCTATTTCTTACTATTATGCTTTTGATATTTTTTTTTGAAGCATCCATAGCTTGTTTGAAATAACTCGTTTTAGGCTTTTAGCCATAGCAACAAGGCAGTGAACTATTTGACAAGATGCTTTAGTAGACATGTGTGAAAAATTTGGTAACATAGACAAGGCAGTGAACTATTTGAAAAAATACCTCAAAAAAATTTGCTCATAGAATGCCATGATAAGAAAATGCAATTGGTAGCTGCTCCTAGTTATTAGTTTTTGAATGTGAAGAAATTGCATATCTTCTTAGGTTGACTTTGTACAAACTATATTGTAATTGAAATTTTGTCATCTATCAGCATTTAGTTATTAGTTATGCAAAGTGAAGTAATGCTTTGACTTTGAAAGATGTGCAATGTAATGCAATCAACGATATGAATATAAACTACAAAAATCCATTTTTTACAATTCATTAGTTAAAATATTTATTTTATTTTCTCTATATCTCTATATGCTATGGAAATACCTTTCATTTTTTTAAATTTTTTTTTTTACCTCTTGTTCTACAATTTTTGCCGATTTTTTTAAAAACTCTTATACTTTTGGTTTGTCAATTTTTTCCCCAAAATATTTTTGCTGCTATGCATTGGAAGCATGAAGCATACACATGAATACACACAATATAGGTGAAGTATACATGTGAATAAGTGAGGCACAAGTAATTGAAGCATTCCAAAGGATACAAACCACCACAAATGGAGCTTATTTACACAATACGCTTTACATGGGGCTTATTGAGCATTTGATACTAATTAATTAAGCATTAGATGTAAACAAAATCTATGCCTACAAAATTCAAGCATACAATTTACACGATACACATGATATCATTCAAGAATGGTAGTAGAAAAACAAGATTTTCTTTAATCTAAAAGCCGAAAGGCTATACAATAATATATATTGATAAAATTATATACAATATATCCAAAAAACCATACAGGCTTAGTACAAAGGAGCCATATGGACATAAAATGTCACGTATATGTTGATAGTACAAAACATATGTTCCAAAATGCCACATATACATACAACAAACAACCCTAATACATAGTCATTTATCTCTAGGGGAAGGAAATAGATCTTGTGTTGCCTTTGAAATTTGGTTGGATGGAGTGACTGTTGCTTCTATTGTCTTTTGAACACGCTCTCTAGTCCTCCTCTCTTCACTCTGGACCTTCAAATGATACAATAAAATGTAAAGATGTTAATACATAGAAATTGAATTATCGAATGGCATATAACAAAATACATAATCACTTACCGTATACATATAATCATCATGCACATTTACAGCATCACCACGTCCATGATCTAGAGTGACAACCACTTGTAGCAACCATGAAGATATAAATTAGACTACATAAAATTATCATGAAAAATTTCTATAATAGACCATAAAAGAGAAAATATAATGTCAAATCGACTAATCTATTCCATACCTCTCTCAATGGATCAAAATTGGCTATTGTTGCAGCAACTCCATGGTCCATCCTGCCAACAACGTCACCAGGGTTGTCTCTTGTCAACAACTAAAAATGAAACAATATCTCAAGTATCATGTTGATATAAAGACCAAGAGGGGATAATGGAACATAAGGTGAAATAAGGGAGGGTAATGGGATGAGAATAGAAGGGTGATGCAGAGAGGGGGCTCAAACTCATTCAAAGTGAAAAATTTCATTCAATAGGAATATAACAAGATTAAAATGGCTTATTAGAGTAATCCAAACAATCCTCAAAGCTTGATAACAATCAGGAGTGTAATTTTTCACTTTCACCCATGTAACCTAGTAGTAGTGCAAACTCAATTTTTGGCCTTTAAATCCCATTATTTCCAAAACACTTGACAATTAGAAGGTGGATTCAGATCCCCATTTCAGATTTATACAACATATCTCTTAACCAGATACAAGTCTTTTGGACCAATCCCTTGAAATTATACCCTCAATGTTGTCCAATGCCATGAATTAGGCCAGATTTACAAAGCAACATAGCTTCAAACTTAACACAGACCCTTGAAACCTTGGGGAAGAATTTCCTATGCCCTCAAACCTCTAAAACCACAATAAACACCCAAGGTTGACACATCCAACATAGAAAACTCCAAAACCCTCAATTTCATGCCAAGTCAAGAGGGTTTATTCAAAGTCCCACTTGAACAACCTCCCAGACCATGCCACCCACTCAAACATGTATATTCTAACCCCAATATGCTTAAAATTTGGAAAAAAATCCACTCTCATTGATTTCCACAAACCCTAGACCCAAGGCTCCATCTTCATGTGTTTTTCTTTACAAAACTCATTAAGACAACAAGTTTATTTCCTTAGTTCCTTCTCCACAACTCTAATCATGAAACCTACAACCTAATCAGACTCCCTAGGACCCATTACACTAGTTAAAGTAGTACAGTCAATGTAAGGCTCCTTAAATCATGATTTTGGTTACAAAACCCTCAAACATGGTGTTGTCGGACTGTCATAGGAAAACAAGGATATTTACCACAAATCACAATGGATCTCCCTCAAACCTATTCCAAAAGATTTTTAAAACCTACCACCACAAATTAAAATTATTTAAATGGCACAATCAAACTGTACTGGCTCATACAGGCCTGCAAATGACAAAAAAACTCAAAAATTTGATGAAAAACAGAGATATTCTTATTGCCAATGCTTCAAAATTCAAGCCAACATTACAAAATGAGTTGTCATGCCTTTTTAAAGGCTTCTCCCCATCAAAAAAAATCCAAAATTCCTTACAACTACTTTTTAAACCTCTCATGACCATTGCATTACAAATTTGTTGCATTTATGTAACTCACAAATTTGGCACTTTCAAGTTTTGACTCTTTATTGTTTCCTAGACCCTCTTAAACACCTAAAATATTAAAAATAGTCTAATGAGACATTATTCAACTAAGAAAACATGAATTACTCAAGAAAACATCATCCTATCTACCTTGACACCCCCTGTCAACTTTGACAATTGCTTCCACATGATTTGTAAACCTTACAAGATGAATACAAAAGCCCCTCAAAGTTGATCAATTACAATAGAATGGTCACATTGGACCTTATTAAGACTCAAGAACTCAACTCAAACATCCTAACACACCTTTCCTATCAGACACTTAATTAAGAAACATAGAAAAGAGTGGTGCCCCTGCACCAAAGGGATTAATGGAACATATGATGGACTAGGATGGGATAAAAAATTATAGGGTGGAAAATTAGAGGTTAATGGGATGTGATTATTAGGGAATAATACAACATAGGGTGAATTAGGAGGTGTCTAGGTTTTGACTATAGTACATGAAGTGCGAACTTGACCTGTGTGTAGCAATAATAGAGAAGAGTTATCTAGGATGAAACATGGATAAATATGGTATAACATAGGATGATATAGAGGAACATAGGGTGGAACATAGGGGATCATGGAACATCTAGGGTGAAATAATAATGGGTACAATAAGATGGGAGTAGAAGGACATAATGATACATAGCATGGACTAGAAGATATTAGTGGAATGGGCTAGGAAGGGATCATGGAAAATAGGGTTTACTATTAAATGTTAATGGTATGGGATTAGGAAGGAATAAAGGAACAAAAATTGAATTAGGAGAACATAATGTGACATGATCAAGGAATACAAATGCAATGTTTGTGTTTCTTATCAATTTTTTAGATTTGTATATATGCAAAATTACAAAAACTAGCTAACATAGTTTTACAACACCATTAATGAATAAAGGCTACTTGAGTGTAAGTTGTTTAAGGATATGAATTGCGAGGTGTGGAGGAAGAAAGTGCACCAGGAAACTGTTTGAAATCCAAAGCATGTTATGAGAAAAAAATTCAAATATAACATTCAAGTGTTCAAATGCAATAATAATATCTTTAATACTAGTTGCATACCTATGGACTGATCGTCGAGAATGTATAAGGGTCTGCAAGAATAGAGCATGCCTCATGAATAGTGTGAACTTGAAATTTCATCATATCAAAATTATACTAATTTAGTTTTTCTTAAATTTCAAAATATAATTTAATAAGAAACATTAAAATAACTTGCTAATTTTTACCTGAGTGTCAATGCCGAATGTATCATTCAGAATATCATCTATGAAAGCCATCACCTCTACAAATGATGTAGGATGTGTGGCTACATCACCAACACTCTGATAATTGTACGTGCAAATAGCACCACAAGCGCCACAATGGTGGGGTGGAGCTCGGGGCCTACACGTCTCCTCAACACCAAGATCTACTAGAGGACTCACACATTGTAAAATGGTCTGGGTGAGTGAGTCAATCAACTTTAGTGTGTCCACCTCAACATGATCCTTAACAATGGAAGGAACAACGACATGCTCCACCATGGGTCTGGCCAAGGCTCTCGGTGCCAACTATGGATTATGTCATGCAACAGGTCTATCATGTGTGGAGCCCCCACCTCTATCCTGAAAGTCTAAGATGTCAAAATAATTTGGCATTTTATTGAGGACAAACTCGCAATAGATTTTCGTCAAAAATTATTGCGGCACCTCATGGTTATTGTATGGAGTTTGGTCAAATACCATCCACCACCGCTCCAAAATTATTTTTTTAATTAACTCATGGTGGCACCAATGGATGGGGAACCTCCTGCATGCATGAGACAAAGGTTCATTGGTTCTCGGGTCTATAAATAGGGCACACAAGTTGGCTTTGCTATTTTTTTGTTTTTGACATCTGCATATGACAAACCACTAGGATAAAATTATCTCATCTCATGCCTCTTATTTGACCAAAAATTCATTTTCTCGCTCATTTCTCCTACATGAGTTACAATTGACTTCAATGATTCAACAATACCTCTCCTATAAGGGTGGGTTTTGGCTTGCTCGGTCAATCTTCTAGTTAATTGTTGAATGTCTATTTTATTGTTTTCAATTTGATTTTGAATATTTTCTTGTGTTCCTTTAGGATCCCTATGAATTGATGGAGGGGTTTCAGGTTGTTCTTGTATAGGAGGCTCTTCATGAGGGGTTGATTGTGAACTCTTAATGTTTTGAGGTGGAGATTCATTCCCTGAGAATTAGAACAAACTTTTATTATAAGAACCTATTTAAATTTGCATTCTAAATCAAATTTGAAATAAATAGAATAAAAATACATACCTCTTTACAATCTTTGACCTCTTCAATGTGTTGGCAACATCCTCGTGGAAAAATGGAAAGCTAAGGATGCAAACAATGGACAAGATTTGGCGAGCGCGAGTTGCAAACCTCAAATCCTCCAAGTCAAGTCGTGGGTTGAAGATAAATGAGGGTTTGAAACCCATTTTTTTTCTTTTATGTTAACTTTTACATTTGGCACACGCCAAATTTGGCGTGCGCCAAATATCTTATTTTAGGCTTTTTTGGACTTTTTTCATTTTGGCACCTAAATTGTGTCACAGATTGGTGCACTTACTCTTATGAATGACCA
Source organism: Sequoiadendron giganteum (assembly GCA_007115665.2). Lineage (NCBI taxonomy): Eukaryota > Viridiplantae > Streptophyta > Pinopsida > Cupressales > Cupressaceae > Sequoiadendron > Sequoiadendron giganteum. The sequence continues at coordinate 552,145,244 of CM021107.1, read as the reverse complement.
AAAAATCCAAAAGAAATGAAAAAGATTTATGGAATAGGTTATGAGCTCTTGAGACAACTTGGTTATAGTGGAAAAGGATGTGGTGTAAAATAATAAGGAATCCATGTTCCTATAGAGCCTAACACACAAGAAACAAAGACTAGTCTTGGATATTGTCCTTCGAAGATAACAAAAGAAGAAAAAATACTTCACTCAACATCAACACCATCATGTGTAATTCTTCAAAGACAAGTCTCAATTTAAAGCATCCTGAATCGATTGATACATGTGATGAATCATTGAAATATTTCAAAGATGTTGAAGCCTTGAAAGAAATGTCAAGATTTTATGATAAGTCACCAAATCCCCCTAAAAAACAAGGAGTCACATGTGCTATGGTTAGTACTAAGAAATCGGATGAAGAAAAGGAAATCAGCAATGTTGACAAAGATGGAGAAGAATGTATCTCTGAACTTTCAATAAAAATGTACCACCTATAGGAGATACTGTTGGTGTTCAAAATAACAACCCAGCTAAACCTTGCAACTCTCTAATAGGTAGCCAACCTCTATTTTAAAGAACAACCAAGGTTAGTGGCCAACTAACAAGATTCAATCAAATACTAACATCTCCTACACTTTTGGCTCTACAGGACCAAGGTGGGTAAACCTAAACAATGCTCAAAAGTTAATTAACTCATACACTAACATTGTTTTACAAAGCAAATAATTCCCAATGAAACAACACTAAGGGAAGAATTGACAACTTTAAATTTGGCTAAATTCTTAGCATCTCAACCCTCTCTCAGCCATTGGAAAGAAGGAAACATAATAACATAGTAAGATTAGAATGATTTTGCATTTAAAATTGTTTCTGAGATGCACCAACTGAAAAATAGATTAGTGCCAGTTCTGGGCCATGGAGTCAAACACATAAAACTAATTCTCCAACAAACAGTCTTCAACCAGTGGATTCAAATTGCTAATGCTTTGCATTAATTGTTAGTGCCTTGCACCAACAATCCTACTCTTACTATCAATCAGATTCTTCTTATCAAATCCCATCTGCACACCTGAAATCACAATCACCTGTTCAAAGAATTCTAACCATTTCCTTGAAACAGAATAGTGAACACACAAAAAAATCTCATGAAACTTGAGATGATAAATTCAAAGACACTTTGTATTATTGAATTTACATGAATGAAAGTGTACAAATGTGGAGATAATCTGATGAAATTCATGAATGTGGAAGCACTTCATGATATTAAATGCATAAACTGGCTGTATTTAGTCTTGAATTCATAAAATTACAGCTTACAAACTCAAACAATGACTCATAAACTACAAATCTCTATCTACCCAGCCCAGTACAAAAACTTAGAACCTTTTACAATGAGAGAATAATAGAAGATATATAAGAAGAGAGGCAAGAAGAAGCAGCCCTAAATTCAATCAGCAATTGCCATCTAGAAACTTTTTTCACCATTGATCATCAACTTAAAATAATATCTCTTCCTTCCTCCTCTGCAGCAACAAAAGCATTCCCTCCAAACTGCCTCTACTCATCATTGTCCAGCAATAGAAAACATGCCCAACACATATACTTGTTTATAAAATGAATAAATTCTTTTTATAAATTACCACCAGCGAATATTTAATTCACTCTCCATTTACTTGGGCAAAAACAAAAATTTACCCCTAGGCATGCTTTACCATTTAAATTTTTTGCATTGGGCCCACCCCATTTTAATCACAAACATTAACCTTTTGAAAAATTTAAAACGAGCTCCTTCGTACATTCTTTCCATAAGGTCGGCGAGGTCAACAAGGTCAGCGAGGTTGCATTCTCGCCAACCTCGCACCTTTTTTATAAAAACATCAATAATCCTGCGAGGTCAGTGAGGTCGGCCCCAATCTCGCGAGGTCAGCGAGGTCGACGAGGCTAGCGAGGTCGGCGAGGTCAGCGAGGTCGGCCCCAAATTCTGTGAGGTTAGCGAGGTCGGCGAGGTTGGCGAGGTCATTGAGGTCGGGCCCAGTCTCGCGAGGTCAGCAAGGTCGGCCTCAAATTCACTTTTTACAAGCTCTCGTGCTCTGCACTTGTTCTCGCTCCTCCCTACTTGGTACGAGCTTTTCTGTCCTTGTTTGGTGCACACCTATTCTTCACCTATCACTTACATTTGTTTTAAAGTTTCTAAGGCCTTTTCAATGAATGCATTTTATGCATTTGCTGCAACATGGTACTCCAGGAATCCACATTCATGTGGAAAATTTTGAACAAATTCATCTACTCTCTTCCATGAAATCTCGTGAAGTTGTGAGTGCCGCCATTGCTGCTTTTCAACCAATCAAAAGCAAGAATTAAACTTGCTTGGATTAAAAAAATTTGAAGGTGCACTTCTGAAAGTGTAGAAGCAAAATTTTGAAATGGGCATCTCAAATTTGCAAAATTTGAGAGCGCCATCAAATACAATCAACATACTGATGAACACATATAATAAAGAAAGAGTGATTCAAATAAAAAATTTCCTTGATGAGGATGAACAAGAAGATCATGCAACATTATGAGATAAATTTCATGAATTCTTTGCTTGGACCTATTCAAACATGTTAGGTATTGATGCTAAGATAGTGACACATAACATAGTCCTTGAACAAGATGCTAAACCAATAAGATAGAAGATACAAAAGATGAATACTAAATTGATTTATTGGTTAAAATTGAGATTGAAAAAATATTTGAAGTCAGCTTTATTCGTCCTATTGACTATTCTCCATGGATCTCAAACATTGGCATAGTTGTCAAGCCTGATAATTGTATTAGGATGTGTATGAAATTTCATGACCTTAATAATTCATCTTTAAAAGATTAATTTACCCTTCCTATATTGACATGATAGTAGATTTGACTGAGGGCCATGCTTTTTTTATCATTGATGGATGTTTTTTCTTGATATAATCAAATCTTTATATACCCTCAAGATCAATACAAGACAACATTTACTATAGCTCGGGGAACATTTTGTTGGGTGGTTATGCCTTTTGGATTAAAGAATGTGTGTGTAACATATCAAAGAGTTATGATTTCGATATTTCATGATTACATACATAAGATATTGAAAGATTATGTTGATGATATCATAGCCAAATAACCCATCAAGACAATGTTAACATCCTTCAGAAATGTTTTGAACAAATGCGTTAGTATAACATGAGATTAAATCCGAAAAATAATGTCTTTGGTGTGGATAGTAGAAAATATTTCTAGGTTTTATAGTATCACATCGAGGCAACAAGGTGGACATGAAGAAAATTGATCTTATCATTAACATGCCACCTCTTAAGAACATTTCTTAGCTGTGTATGTTACAAGGAAGAATTCAAACTATCCTTAGCCGATCAAACATTACCCTTTACACAAAATCTTAAGAAGGAAGATGAATTTAATTAGAATGAGGATTGCAAACAAGCTTTTGAAAGTTTGAAAGACTACCTCACTACTCCTCTTGTTTTACAACCCACTAGTAGAGCTCTTATTTTTTTTGAAAATTTAAGCCTTGTTTTGCCTTGTGATGATCTGTTACTTTTGTGCCTGAGGGTAGGGTTTTGGGTTTTAGCTCCAAATCCTTTATCTCAAATTTCTAAAATCTTAAACCCTGGGTGTTCTAATTCTTTGTTGACTTGTTATACCTGGTTTCCAGTTTTCTTAGTTACAACTTAAGTCATCTAGGCCATTATCTTTACCAACCCCTTTGCCTAGGCTCGTTGGTCGCTTCGTGCCTTCTCATTGATTTAAATTTTCTAAAGGCGGGTGAAATATTTTATAATTGAAAGACCTAGGTCTTAAGTCTTTATTTCTTGAGGGTTATAACCCATCGACCTAGTCAGGTCCCCATTTTATGACTGAATTTATTTGCATGTGTAGAAATCTTGTCCATCAAATGTGAAGATGCAATCCTAGTTGTTGTGTGCACACCACGCTTGATATTAAAATAATCATTTCTAGAAAGAGTTGTGTGGTCTACGTGATTGTACAATGTGTCCTCTTGTAGAGTGTGGGACCCAATCCCCACTATTATGCTTGGAATTTTAAGCTTGTGAATCAACGACTGTGATGCATTGCTAGAATTGAATCTTGGCTATTGTGCGCACACCCCACAAGATTAAAATATCCATTTCTAAAGAGTTGTGTGGTTTGCGTGATTGTACCACAAGTGGATTTTTTCTATCAATGAGGAGAGGAAGGGTGGACCCAATGAATGAGTGGCTTGGCATCCAAATGGAAATATTTCATCGATTGATGGACTAGCAACTAATGGTGACATAATTTCAAATGGGTTTGACATGTTCTGAGTCATTTGATGTGCCACTTTAGGATGAGATTGATGGATATTATTCAAAATAAAAATTGCAAATGTGAGAGTTTTTGTCTTTCATGCGAGTGAATAGTAATTGCAGAAGAAATACCCAAAGCCAAACAACTTCAACTTAAATGCATTTTAAGTTGAGTTTTCTACATAATGGAAGATTGCCAATGATTCAAAAGCATCCTAGAGATCGAGAAAGCATATTTCAGATTTTGTAATGATTAGAATTAGGGTTTCCTACCAATATAAAGTCGTAAGTTGATGAAACACTCTTTTTGTGTCATGTTTGAAAATCTTGAGTTAGGGAAAACATCTATTGTTAGAATTTATTTGTATGCTTTTTAATTTCTCTATTAGGGTTTTAATTTACGTTGAAAGTTGAAAGACTTGTCAAACTCTCTGAAATTGAATCCATTTAGTTCTACCCTAGATTATGAATAGAGCTACTAGGTTTTGAATATCCTTCTATCAAAACCCTAGATTATTTTGATTTTACTTTTCACCTATGGCACCCAAAACTCAAGCTTCTAGTTTAGGAACCCCAACAAGATCTCTCTCCCAAGATATAATTGATCAATTGAAACCCTCCATAAGTAAAATATCTGAGGGAGTGGTTTTATTATATGGCTATCAAGTTCAAGAAGGGTTAGCAGATAAAATGTTTGGTATCAAGGACACCAATTTTTTATTTTTTGGATGGCGACTATTTCAAAATTGCTTTGGGAATAGGAATTTGGGCATCCCTATCTACAACCCTTGGAGGTTAGATTTGGGAAAACTAGTGGTGTTGAATGTGTACATGGATTTTGATCTATTGAAGGAAATTTTTATAAGATATGACCCTATTTTGAGAGTGATCAGGGTATATGATGGTAAGGAGATGGTTAAAATAACTAGAGAAGAAATAGAAGATATCTTCAATCTGCATGAATGGAGTAAGATATGACCCTGTTTTGAGAGTGATCAGGGCATATGATGGTAAAGAGATGGTTAAAATAACTAGAGAATAAATAGAATATATCTTCAATCTGCATGAATGGAGTAAGATATGACCCTATTTTGAGAGTGATCGGGGCATATGATGGTAAAGATATGGTTAAAATAACTAGAGAAGAAATAGAAGATATCTTCAATATGCATGATCTTGATTGACCTCAAAGTCTTCAAGGAGGATTACAAGAAGATAAAGGTTATTTTTAGAACAAATTTTTTACCCATTCATACTGCAACTACTGGGATGGGAAGAATAGGAAGCAAATAAAGATTGGCAAAGATGAACAAGAGCCTTTCCCCATGAAATACTTTACAAATTATTTTAAGAAGACAATATTCTCTTTATGCCAAATCCTTGGCATTGATGCACCATCTACCATGCCAATAGACCTTATGTACATGGCGGTACATCTCCAACACTCAACATATAAAAAAGTCTATGACTATGCAACGTATCTATCAGAAAGAATGCATAAAGGTTTGATAGCGCTCAAGGCAGGAAAGGAATCAATGGGCTTTGGGTGGTACTCTTTACTAATGCATATGTTCTTGTATAGAGGGGAGAAGGTTTTTGGCTAAGACATGACATTGAAAAAGAAGGAGGGCGACATTGATTTCCCCATCCAGTGCTAGACCAAAATCCTGGATAAGGATTATTCCAAATTTGATTATGTAGTCTTCAACAATGTTTTTGCCTCAAAGATGAGAATATTTTTATTCATAACCCACCAAGGATTATGAAGGAGATCCATGAATTTTTGAGACCCATGGAGAAAAGGGTTGATTTGAATTTGAATCACAACTGGGGTGATATAATAGCATACCCCCACACAACTATCTTCATAATTTATGGAGCTACTATGAACCCTTATGTACTCCCAAGGGATGTTCCATTAAGGATAGGATTCATTGAGATCATGAGATAATTGGGAGCCTCACATATGGCACATCTTCTAGAGCAACAAAAGAAGGGTTCGTTCTTTCCTGAGTGGACAACCTTTGCAAATTTTGTGATGGTGAAAGGAGGGTGGAAGAACATAGGATAGCTCCTAGCACCCAAGGATTTTATTAGAAACATCATAGATTTCCAAGAGAAAGAAGAAAGATAGGAAAATTATTTAGCCTTCAATAAAATGATGGAGCAAGCTAGAAAGATAGACCCTAAGTATGCCACTATGACCAACATTCAGGGCAAATTGAATAGAACTATGTATGTTCTTCAGAATTTTGAGAACATAGTGGGTGTCTTAAGGGTAAAGCGTGTAGTTGAAAATAAAGGAAACTCAATGGTGGTTCAATAGGATCCCACTACCATATTTGAAGAAAGACTCTCATACCAGCCAAGACCAAAGATAAGAATCTATTCTAGAAAGAAGGAGAGGGTAAAGAAACAACAAGCATTGCCAACCCCTACTAATCAAAGGGATCAAGGGTAGCTTCTCCTTAGAGCTTAGTGTCATCACCTCCTAGGAAGTATTCCCCTATCATAGTTGATATTGATTCACCTCCTAGGGATTCTCTTCCATCAGGAGAGCCACCAACTAAGAAGGAAAAGGTTGAGGTGAGCGGGGTTGTTGATTACCTTAATACTGATGAAGATGACATTTTGATAACACCTGAAGATAAGTAGCAAGGGATGCCTTCTCCTCCAAGAGAAGTTGCTTCAAGTTTTGGAATGAGTAGCCTTAGGCTAGGAAAGGAAGACTTAAGTGGCTTGAATAGTGTTGATGATTTGAGGTAAGAATCTTGCAAAGAATTCATGGAAGATGACTCATTCATTGAAAAAAGAGCATTCAAAGATTTTGTGTGGAGAACAAGTGTTTAGGAGTACTCTGAGAAGGTGGCTAAGGAGAGAAGTTTACACCCTAACCTTTTAGAGGAATTTGTACAAGCTAATGTAAGGAATGAAATGAGGAAGCAAATTCAAAGTATTACAACTAATGAGGCTAGGGCACCTGTGCAAAGTAGTGTTATTTTATTTTTTCCTAAATGGGATATAGCCGATTCTATTGTCTTTGATACAATAGGGTGATGCCACAATAGTGGTTTACACTTTCTAGGAGATCCCGATTTTTGCTGAAATCACATATTTTTAGAAAATATAATGATTTAAGCCTTGAAATGATCCATTTAAAGGATTCTAATTGAAGAGGGTTTGATCAAACCACCTTAGACTAGGCCCCCTTAGATAGAACCCTGCTATTTTTAAACTATACCTATAACAGAGTCTCCTTTACACCTATCAAAATGTTGATAAAAAAACACTTTTGATTTACCTTTTGGGGGATCAAATGAATTTATTTTTAAAAAAAATTGTAAGTATGTAGTCTTTATTATAAGCTTCCAAAAAATTATAATTTTAATTCAATTTAATTTGATTATTATATTTATTTTTTATTTCTTGTGAATGTAGGTTTTTCACTTAAAATCAAACTCTCTATTCTACACATGTGAAAAAATATAAGATTATAAAAATAAAAATAAAAAATATGTTCAGACTGGGTATTGATGTCCTTGATCCATTAAAAAAAATAAATTGAATTTTGATACATACATGAAAAGTTATGGTGTATACAGTCCGCCTATGTCTGAATTGTAATTGGTTTGATTTTGAAACTTGATTAAGGAAAAAATATTTAATAAAAAACTATGAAACTAAATGAAAATTTTAGATATCATAGTTACAAATCTAAATTCAAAAAAAATAAAAATATTATCCTTCATACAAAAAAATTTATGTTGTATATGGTGAGCATCACTCCTTAAAAATGTTGTTTACTAATAAAAACTAGTTTTCGAAGGAGATGAAAAAAAAAAGTGCAATTTGATTCCAAATTTTTTGAAAAAAATATATTTAGAATCTATAGACAAAACTTCACAAATCAGTAGTTTACATAATCTCCAAATTCCTCACGGTTTAGCTGCTATAGGAGCCCGAAAGTGAAGATTTAGTTAAAAAAAATCAGTTTAGTGTCCAGTTTGCCCAAAAATTGTAAACCAGTATTGTGGGATTACCCAATAAGGAGAGCCAAAAAACCCTTATTACAAACTGAAGAAGAAGCTAAAATGGCACTTTAGGGGTAGACTTTTAGTGAAGAGTGGGATGCTCTAGCTATATGGTCATTGTCTGTAGTTTCTAAGAAGCCCATAGTGGCAGAACTAGCCGGCTTCAAGGAACAACTAATTATAAAAAGAGTTGCTAATACTCCTACATTAGAAGTGGTTGACATGACAATAAATATTGCTAAGTTTACAAAGGCAATAGTTGAGGGTCTTACTAAAGAAATAGACATGTACACGAATAAACATAATGAGCTAGTTATTGAATACAATCTAAGTCAACAAAAGGTTACTAAACTTGAAAAAAATCTAGCATCATGTAAACGACAAGTGGAGACCCTAAAGTCTCAAGGACTAGCTAGTTCAATTCATACGGTACCCACCTCTCTTGTGACTCATACTCAATCTCCTCCACCTAAGCAAGCATTGCCAATTTTGCCTTACAACATGGGAAAAGAGTCATTGGCAGTTGAGGGGCCGAGCACATTAGGTGCAGCCCCATCAATTGAGCCTACTAAGGAGGAATTACTGTTGCAAATTGAAGAATACAAGGAACTACTTAAACAAGCCCAAAACACCATGTATGAAAGTAATTCTAAGATTTTTCACATAGTTTTGAAGCATATGAATAAAAAGATTCAAAGTACATTAAATAGTATTAAGTCAAATTATGATTTAATGATACAAGCAACAAAGGTTATTTGAAAGAGATAAATAATTGGCTACTCCAATCCTAGATAAATGGATTTCCAAGGCTGAAAATTTTAAATTCATGACAATAGGGGCTAAGCAGAAGGAGGATAGATATCCAAGTGTTGTCCCAACTTATAGATTTGTTGGTGAAATCAAAGAGCAGAACTTTCAAGGTTATGTTGCTTTGATGGATGCTAAAATAAGAGAATTGAAGGCCAAATTTGTTGAGGTGGATACTACATTGTTACCTAATATCTAGGATACATATGATGGCGTCAAAACTTTACAAACATGGGGGGATCATATAGAAACAACTATCACTTCTCAAGCATCTCTTATTTGTGAGAGAATTCATATTGACATGCTGAAGAATACTGTTGAGAAGTTGTCCTTCATCATTAGCTATTTTTAAGACTTTGATAAAGAGGCCAATTCTATGATGATAAAATATGCCCCATATAGGAAAAAGATGGATGAGATCATTGGATTCAATTGACCCTCTGACAAAGAATATGAATTATTGAGGAAGGCTTTCATTGATGATTTTGAGCTATGAGTACAAGATGCAACAAGTAAGTGTTGGCTAATGCTTATCTGGATTGGTGTTGGTGTTGTTTGGGATGGTGACTTACCTTTTCCTCCTTTTGGATTCTTTTGAAGACCAAGATGTTACAACGGTTAGAAGGTTATTCTTTTCCAACAAAATTCCTTTTGGAGGGCGGTTATATTTGCTTCTACAAATGAATAATCTTTGCTTCATGTATGTTCCCTCCAATTGAAAATGTAAATATAACTACAAAGGGAATATGTGTTATAGCAGTCAAATGAGAATGAGACGTGTGTACACATTTTCCCGAAGCTTTTTTTGCTCCCTTGTTTCTATAAAATGGAATTCAAGTCCATTTGTGCATGTCTCTTCTTGAATTCTAGATTTGAAGATGCAAATTAAGAGCACATAGATAATACATTTTGAGTCGAGGTCGTAGGTTATGAGTTAAGTTAGTATATTTTGTTAATTGTATGGTTTCCAGGAATATTTGAATCAAATATAAAAATCTCTTGATTGCATTGTCTCTCAATCTATACACTTTATGTGAATTATTAATGAGAATATGATCAAAGATCATTTCATTGGTTTTTATTATATTTTGCAATGAGATATATATTAGTTATGGCACTGGTTTAATGAACTAGATAGATTACCTTATTTAAAGCATGAATTAACATGGGTCTTTAGTTGATCTTGTAAGTAGTTGTGGATTATCAGTATTAATGTATGAATTGTACTACAATTTCACTAAGATCATGGATGTATGGGATTAAAGTCACCTTATAGTTCAATTTACTTTGTTTTGACTTCTTTCCCTGAGATAAGACACTAGTCTGAAGGTGTTGAATGTATTTCCTGAGGATTTGGTCTTTAATTTGAGAACATTATTCATAAATACACTCTTAATTGATTTACTTTTAATGTGATTTAGTATTGTTTGGTATTCTCGGCTCTAGATGTTTGATTCTTTTAAGGAACTACCGATTTCTTGAAGGATTTCATCTATTTAGCCTCTGATGGGAATACATCTGATTTGTTATACAATGTGTTATATAATTTGGTAGCAAGGTTGTAGGAATCACATTGTGGGATTACCCTCCTGAGTCTTGTAGGGCCCAAAGTGTAGGAGGGAAGCATTTTAAGCTTCCTCTCCTTCGCTAGTCAACTATCTCTCAAGTATTCAAGAATTGAGTCTAGAAAGCTCATAAGTACTTGGTGATATCTGATTGGTTCTTTAAAAACCAGAAATAGATTGGTGACTACTAGGGAGTAGCTTAAGAAATATTTGTCTCCAAAGTGCCATTCCAAAGACCACTATTACATATAGTGATGTTTACCTATAGAGCCGGTTTGTTTGAAATGTCTACTAATCATTTCTTGAGTCTTTTCCAAGTGTCCCACTAAAGTCTATGCTAATTTTCTTTCCATTTTATGTATTATGAGCTTTGTGATTTAAAGTTCAACCCACATTGTTTCCTATTTGTCAAAGTTTGTCTAAATCATAAAGATCTTGCATAATTTGCATAATTTTGCAACACAATTGCTAGGAATTTGTCCCAAACATTTTGGGTTGCGACTCTAGAATCTCTGCACTAGTGCATTCCAATATTTAAAGATATCAAGGAAGTTAATAGGAAGAATAGGAAGAAGTTGAAAAGGTTGAAAAAGGAAAAGAAGATTCAAACAAAAATGAGAGGAACCCGTGGCCATATGAAGAAACATCCAGAGAAAAAACTGGAGGGAGAATTACCTAAGAACACTCATAGAAAATGGGTGAAGGAAAAGGAAGTAGGAACAATTATGTCTACTCCTCATACCATTCCTGAACATTAATTTCACTCTAATTCTAGTTCTAAATGTGAAAGAAATTTTTAGACTTAAGTGATATTGTATCCCTTGAGAGATGAGAGGTTACAATGAAGTCTGTTGTGAAGGAGAAACCCTCAGAAGAAGGCTTAAGAGCCATGAAATGAGGGAGAAAGATAGAATGCAACAAGATAGAATTTACAATGAGATAATGTAAATTCTAGTCATGCTAGAGCTGAGGGACATTTGACCCTAGCCTCTACCTTGCATACCCCCATTCCTTTTGATTTTTCAGCTGGGAATGATGAATATTCCCATAATAATGCTCCTGGCTATATTGAAATTGTAATGACTTCTAATACTAATACCACCTTGCACAGGAAGAGGAATTTTTCAATGATATGGAATATCTTAGAGCTAGAGAATTGAAGTGTGATGAAAATAGGAAGAAGAGGGAGGATGAGAGAATAAAGAGGTTAACGAAATCCATGATTGAGACAGATATTCTCTTAAGAAAAGTTGAGTAGATGGAAGAGATGGACAGGTTAGCAACTAAATTTTCCCAAACCACTAACCTTGTTGTTATAGAGATTGTAGAAAAATTCCCTCTCACTACCTCAACTAATAATTCCTGTGTAAACACTTAGACTGATAAGAATGTATAATCTTCCATTCCAGTTGACCCTGCCCCTAGAAAAAATAAGAATATTCATCATAATGACGTTAAGGGAAAGAAACCACTCGAAGGAGTCAAGATAAATGAGGGAGATTCTTCTAAAAGAGACACATCTTAGGATGATTCCATCTCACTGGATGATAAGTTAATCAAAGAGAATGCAAAATTGTAAAAGAGAGTGCAAGAGATGGAACTACTTGTTGTGAACAATGAAATCAGACATAAGTTAGGATTTCTAGAATCTATATTGGAGAATTTAGCCCCTGAGACCTAAATCCCTAAAGCCCTAACATCATCCTCAGGCCCCCCTATGAATGAAAACCCCTCATCTAGTACAAATCCTCCTAATTCATCCTCACAGCCAAAAAATATTGCTAGGAAAACCCAACACTATGATCAATATCATTCCCAACCAAGAGTCCATAACATAGGAAGGCCTGAAATAAATAATGATATGAGAAGGGGTCAGGATAATTTGAATGAGGAAGAGGTTCACTTTGAAATAATACTGTTGCACACTAAAAGATATAGGAAACTATGTTTTGATACAATCCTGGGGTATCCAAATCTTGTGCTAGACAATGCCCTAAAATATGTACCTAAGTTTACTGGTAACAATTCTCTCAATGGTGAAGATCATTTGAAAGCCTTTCAAATTTTTGTGGAATATTTCGAGCTATGGGACGAGGATGTTTCTATGAAGTATTTTATGCAATCATTAGCTGAAGATGCTAGGGTTTGGTACTAGAGCTTTCCTGATGAAAGCATTGATTCAAAAGATTCTTTCTATAGGGTCTTCTAGGAGGAATTTATGGAGACCAAACAGATGCTAGGTTTAGGTTGATTGACTTTAACAATATCATAAAGGCACATAATGAAATGGAAAATAAATTTAATGCTAAGTTCCAAAAAGCTATGTATAGAGTTCTTAGTTATTTGAGGCCTAATGAGAATGCATGGTTGGTTATGTATTGTAATGCTTATGATTCAAAGATGTTCTACCTAATCAGGGATAAGAATCCTTAGAATACGAGAGAAGCATACAAAATGGTAGTCTATATCGAAAATAATAGGAGAGCATCAAGTAAAGTGGGTAGGAGAGATGATCCCAAACCCTTGAAGAACCCTATAGCTCAGATTGAAAAAGTTGGTAAGGTTGTAGCTCTTGATGAGAAGTTGGACCAAGTTCTTAGTTTGTTGCAAAAGGTAACAAAGAATGAAAAAACTTAGTTCCAGAGGAATGAGAGGCCACCAAGATTGCAAGACTACCCCTATCATACCAACTGGCATAATGGAAAGCCAGTTAACAAAAATCAGAAAAACACTCAAGGAACACCCTATCCTTTGCAAAAAGCTTTCCACTAATGTTACTAAAGATATGCCATGGTGTGGAGTTTATCAAATTCCTTATTCTTCATAGTAGTGCATTGTTGCAAGATCTATTGAAGAGTCACCAAATGATAAAGGATGTTGTGAATCCCTTCATGATCAAGATGAGTCAACTAATGTACTCATGATTAAATTAGATATTTCCTGTGGTGATTACTCCTCTGATGATGAGCTTGATAGAAGTGATGTAGATGGGAAAAGGCAACAGGCGAGTGTTTATCATGAACAAGTATTCTCAAATGAAGGAAAAGAAAATGACTACACTATTTACACTCTTGAGTCAGATAATGTTTCTTTGAGGATACCTTCCAATGAAGAAATTGAAAAATACTTAATTTCCCTGGCTACTCAAGCAAGAAGCAACCTTCAGTTGAGAAATAGGACCATAAATGGCAATCAAGATAACCCTAGTAGCATGTTTATCAAGGAAAACAGTGTAGAAAATAAAGGGAATAGCACATAAAACAAGAAAGAAGATGCAAAGACAAAAGAAGGTAAAGAAATAAGAATTTAGGGTAAAAAGGGTAGTATGGCTAAGAATGATGGTGAAGTTATCCCTCAAGATCTGAAGGCTAAGGATCTCATGCTAAATTCTAAAAAGAGTGAAAAACAAGGTGACAAGGTAACTCCTCAAGAATGGGTACTCCTTGAGTTACCATCGTATTCTCCTATAGATATGTTCCAAGTGTTGTCTCAAGTTAAAGTCACAATTCCACTATTAGAAATGATGAGAATTGATGAGCATGAGGGGAAGATAGTTTCTCTTATCAATAGTGTTGCCATGGATGGTAAGGATAAGGTGGTCATTGATCAACCTAATTCAAATAAAAGACAAGAGAATAATGTAGAGGTGTAGGAAGTGATAAATGAAAACCCTAAAATATATTTAGGAACTGCTATTACTGCAAACCCAAGCCAAGACAATCCTTTCTTTCTAATCCTGATCATTGATGGGAAGTTTCTTAGGAACTGCATGATCGATTTAGGGGCCTCAAATTATGTGATGCTAGTAAAAATCATGGAAGAAATGGGTCTGAAGGTTGATAGCACTTATGGGAAGTGTTATGCTATGGACTCAGGAGAGGTCCCTATTATAGGAATAATTAACAAAGTTCCATACAAACTGGCAGTCTTCCTTGAAAAGGAATTGTTTATGAGTATCACAAGGGTAGACATCCCACCAACCTATGGGATGCTATTATGAAGATAGTGGAGTGCTTACATGGGTGGGAGTATACAGTGTGATCTATCATTTGCCATTTTAGATACTTTTCGGGTTGAAGAATTGAAGCAAGAGGGAGAGGACAAGTCTGCACCAAATAATAGGGAAATATTGGGTACACCACAAGAGGATGATCTTCAGACCATGTATTTTTATGGAGCTTGTTCCAAGGAAGGCTCGAGTGCAGGGGTTATCCTCATCTCTCCACAAGGTAAAACATTAAAATACTCCTTGCTGAAATTTGCTTTCACCAATAATGTAGCTGAGTATGAGGCTTTGTTGCTTGGTTTGAAACTAGCCTCGAAGAATAGTATTAAGATGTTAAAAGTGTTAGGAGACTTTGAATTCGTTGTTTCCCAAGTAAGATATAAATTTGTTTCCAAGAGTAAAAGGCTTAAATAATATACAAATGCAGTTTGGGATACTATTGAAGCCTTTGATGCTTTTAACATAGACTGGATAGAGAGGGGACTGAATGTTAGGGTAGACTTATTAGCTAATATTGTTGTCAAAGTAGATGATGTCACTTTTGATGGCATCTCAAAAATAGAAGTGCAAACTCGGCCTGTAGTTCTTGATAATATTTGCAATTGGCAAGTATTTGATGATGACAATGACATTCTAAATTTTTTGTGCTGCATAGATCAATATGAAAGCTAGGAAATTGATTTTGGCTCATTAGTGGTCGAGGTTGATGGAAAAGAAACATTATTTGGGAAGGAGGTAATCCAATTAAAAACCAATAAGATCCCCAAGGGACTGGTTGCATTGGAAAGGGTCTTTGATGGCCTTGATAAGTCAAATTTTAAACAAGAATATCCCCATAGGGAAGATTTGGAAGAGATAAATCTTGGAATAGAGAATTCTCCCAAAAAAGTGTATATAAGCAAGAAGATAAAACCTCATGTCAGAAATATGTTGATTACCCTATTGAGGAAGTACAAACATGTGTTTTTGCTGGTCATATGATGACCTCAAGGCCTATAGGGAGGATTTTTTTCAGCATGAGATACCTTTGAAGACTAATGCAAAACCATTTAGGTAGAAGTAGAGGCCAATTAATCACACATTGTAGCCAAAAATGTAGGAATAACTTACAAAGTTAAGAGATGCTAGGATTATTAATCCTATAAGGCATTCTTCATGGGTTTTGAACTTAGTCCCGATGAGAAAGAAGAATGGTGATTTGAGGCTTTGTGTAGACTTTATAAATTTAAATGTGTCTTCTCTGAAGGATAATTATCCACTACCTAATATGGAGGCAGTGTTGCAAAAAGTGATAGGATGTGAATTGTTGTCAATGATGGATTGATTCTCAGGGTATAACCAAGTCATGGTAAAAGAGTCAAAACAATACAAAATCACATTCACTATGCCATGGGGGACTTATGTATATGTGAGAATGTCATTTGGTCTGATCAATGCTAGAGCTACATTCAAGAGGGCCATGGATGTAGCTTTTGTTGATTTCATTAATCTATTTCTAGCTATATACCATGATGATTTGACTGCACATAGTAAGCAAGAAGAGGATCATTTCTCACATCTGGAAAAGATATTTGTAAGAGCTTTGGATTATGGAATCTCTTTGAACCCTAAAAAAATTATTTTGGGGTTTAAGGAGGGAAAGCTATTAGGGAATATTGTCTCAAAATATGGGGTCAGGATTGACCCTGAACGTGTGATGGAAATAGACAAGATCCCACTACCTAGAAACATGAAGGGAATCCAATATTTCTTTGGGAAAATTAATTTTGTGAGAATATTTGTTACCAATATTTTTGAAGTTGTTAAAACAATCTCTAAAATGCTGAAGAAAGGAGAGAAGGTTGCCTAGAAAAAAGAGCCTCTTAAAGATTTTCAAACCATAAAGGATTCCATCAAGGAAGAACCTATCCTCTAGTCCCCTAATTATTCAAAACCTTTTCAGTTATTTACCTTTACTTCATTTCATACAGTGGTAGGGGTATTTTTGTAGAAGAATGATGACGATTTTGAGCAACCTATTGCATTCTTTAGTAAATCTTTGTAGGCTACTAAACTCAAATATGATGTGACCAAAAAGAAGGGATATGCTTTAGTAAAGGTTGTCAAGAACTTTAGACTGTATTTGACTAGAGAAACTATTGTGGCATATGTCCCAAGTGTAGGATTCATGGATATTTTTACTCAACAGGAGACCATAGGTCAAAGGTGCTGATGGATTAATAGAATCCAGGAGTTCAACATTGATATCTAAATTATGAAGCTGGTGAGAGGTCAAGGTCTAGCAAGATTGATGGTTTAGAACAACTTGGAATCCAATCAAGTCAATTAGATTGAACATGAAAATTTTGCACCCATATGTGATATGCAAACCTATAGATGATATAGGAGAATAGTGCAATACTTCTAGACAATGTGATGCCCTAAAGGCATGCCCAATAATGAAAGAATAACTCTCAAGTTGTAGGATATCAAATATGTTATTATTGATGGTGAGATTTGGTGGAGGATCCCAGATGGTGTGTTCCTTGGATGTGTAGATAGGGATCAGGCATAAGATATTTTTCTTGAAATACATAAAGGAGCATGTGGAGGTCATTACATGGCCAAAACAATAGCTCATAAGATATTGAGAGTAGGGTTCTGGTGGCCAAATATATTCAAATATTCTCACAGGTTTGTACAGAAATGTGACACATGTCAAAGGTTTGTTGGTAAGCTAAAGTTCTCAGGAAACTTACCACTTAGTCCAGTATCAATGCAAGCCCCCTTTCAACAATGAGGCATTGATTTTATTGGAAAAATTTCTAAGAAGTATAGTGGAGGACATGGATGGATACTTGTTGCAATGAAATACTTCACAAAATGGGTAGAAGTTATTCCCACAAGGAAAGAAACAAGTAAAGTGGTTACCTATTTGTTGTTGAATAATATCTTGAGCAGATTTGGGGACCCAAAAAGACTAATTTCTGATAATTACATGTGCTTTAGATCTAAAGATTTTATTGACTTCTTTACTAAACATGGTATATCCATTTCTTATCCATCCCCATATCACCCCCAGGGGAATGGGAAATCTGAATCCAATAATAAAAGTTTGATGAAGATCATAAAACAATTGATTGAGAAGAGCAAAAGGGCATGAGATTCAAATTTGTAGCTTGCATTGTGGGTAGATAGGACCACTATTAAGAAGTTCATTGGGAAACCCCCTTTCAACTTGGATACAACTTGATAAATATGTACAAATTTTTTCATGAGTATGATGAGGACATCTATGATGAGATGCAACATATGATGGAAGAGCTAATTGATCTTGACAAAACTAGAAGAGAAGCTCATAAAAGAAATGAGAGGCTCTAGCTTCAATTCAAACACTTGTATGATAAAAGGGCCATTGAAAGGAAATTTGAAGTTGGATGCATGGTCCTAATCTCGAATGCAAGGATGGAAGACAAAGGAAAACATGGGAAATTTGATCATTTGTGGTTAGGTCCATACTTAATTGTTGACATACATGGAGAAGACTCACACTTCTTGCAATCCTTAATAGGTGAATTTTTAGAGCTTCCACTACATGGACAGTTCTTGAAATCCTATTTCTCATGAAAGAGGTAGTGTCCCATGTACATTGTATAGTCTTGTAATTAGTGTACATAGGCTTGGTGTGTTTTCTTTTGGTTGCGTCTGCTTGCCTTGTTCGAGCAAGCTCCTGGTTTTTTCTCTTTGTGTTGGTTTGCTTCACCATGAGATCTAGATTCCTTCCATACCCACCAGGGGTATGCATCCTCGATCATGAGCCACTGGTAGAGCTCCTAATTTTTTTGAAAATTTGAGTTTTTTTTGCCTTGTGATGATTTGTTACTTCTATGCCTGAGGGTAGGGTTTAGGGTTTTAGCTCCAAAACATTTATCTCAAATTTCTTAAACCTTAAATCCTTGGTTTTCTAATTCTTCATTAACTTGTTACACCCGGATTTTGATTGTCTTAGTTACAACTTAAGTCATCTAGGCCATTTTCTTTACCAGCCCCTTTTCTCAGGACCATTGATTGCTTCGTGCCTTCTCATTGATTTAAATTTTCCAAAGTTGAGAAAAATATTTTATAATTGAAAGACCTAGGTCTTAAGTATTTATTTCCCAAGGGTTATAACTTGTCAACCTAGTCATGTCCCCGTTTTATGACTAACTTTATTTGCATGTGGATAAATCTTGTCTATTAGATGTGAAGATGAAATCCTAGCCATTGTGCGCACACCGCGCAAGATTAAAAGATTCATTTCTAAAGAGTTGTGAGGTCAGTGTGATTGTACCACGTGTCCTCTTGTAAAGTGTGGTACCCATTCCCCACTATTGTGCCTGATGTTTTAAGCTTTTGAATTGACTGTTGTGATATATTTCTAGAAATGAATCTTGGCAGTTGTGCACACACCATGCAAGATTAAAATATTCATTTCTAAAGAGCTGTGTGGTCTGTATGACTGTTCCACGTGTGGATTTTTTCTGCCGATGAGGAGAGGAAGGGTGAGCCCCATGAATGAGTGACTTGGCATACAAATGGTATGATTTCATCGGTTGATGGACTGGTGATTGATGGTTGCAGAATTTCAAACTAGTTTGACTCAATTTGAGTCGTCTGATGTTGCACATCAGGATCAGATTGATGGATATTATTCAAAATTAGAATTTCAAATGTTAGAGCCATTTTCTCTCACATGAGTGAATAGTAATTGTAAAAGAAATACCCAGAGCCAGCCAACTTCAACTTAAATGTATTTTAAGTTGAGTTTTCTACATAATTGAAGATTGCCAATGATTCAATAGCATTCTAGAGATCGAGAAAGCACATTTTAGAGTTCGTCATCATTAGAATTAGGGCTACCTACGAGTATAAATCCATAAATTGAACAAGCACTCTGTGTGTGTTGCGTATTGAGTTAGGGAAAACATCTATTGTTAGAATTGTTTGTATGCTTTTGAATTGCTCTATTAGGGTTTAAATTTACTTCAAAAGTTGAAAGCCTTGTCAAACTCTCTAAAATTTCATTTTTTTAGTTCTACCCTAGATTCTGAATAGAGGTGCTAGGTTTTGAATATCCTTCCATTAAAACCCTAGGTTATTTTGATTTTACTTTTCACTTATGGCACCCAAAACTCAAGTGTCCAATTTAGGAACCCCAACAACATCTTTTTCCAAGATATAATTGACATATTGAAACCCTCCACAAGCAAAAGATCTGAGGGAGTGGTTTTATTCTATGGATATCAAGTTCAAGAAGGGTTAACAGATAAAATGTGTGGTATCAAGGATGCCAATTTTCCATTTTCTGGATGGAAACTTTTTCAAAATTGGTTTGGGAATAGGAATTTGGGTGTCCCTGTCTAGAACCCTTGGAGGTTAGATTTGGGAAAAATAGTGGTGTCGAATGTGTACATTGATGTTGATTTGTTGAAGGAAATTTCTACAAGATATGACCCTATTTTGAGAGTGATCGGGACATATGATGGTAAAGAGATGGTTAAAATAACTAGAGAAGAAACAACATATATCTTTAATTTGCATGAATGGAATAAGGAAATGATCCCGATTGACCTCAAAGTCTTCAGGGAGGATTAGAGGAAGAAAAAGGTTATTCTCATAACAAGATTGTTACCCATTCATATTGAAACTACTGGGATGGGGAAGAACAAGAAGAAATAAAGATTGGCAAAGATGAACAAGAGTCTTTCCCCATGAAATAATTTGCAAATTATTTTATGAAGACAATATTCTCTTTATGCCAACTCCTTGGAATTGATGCACCATCTATCATACCAATATACCTTATGTACATGGTGATACATCTCCAACACTCAACATATAACATATTCTATGACTATGCAATGTATCTATTAGAAAGAATGCATAAAGGTTTGATATCACTCAAGGCAGGACAGGAATCGGTGGGATTTGGGTGGTACTCTTTAATAATGCATATGTTCTTGTATAGAGGGGAGAAGGTTTTTGGCCTAGAAATGACATTTAAAAAGGAGGGTGGCATTGATTTTCCCATCCATTGCTGGACCCAAATCCTAGATAAGGATGATTCAAAATTTGATTATGTAGTCTTCAACAATGTTTTTTCCTGAAAGCCGAGAATATTTTGGTTCATGATCCACCAAGGATTCCTAAGGAGATCAATGAATTTTTGAGGCAAATGGAGAAAATTCCTGATTTGAATTTGAATCACAATTGGGGTGATATAATAACATACACCCACACAACTTTCTTCAGAATTTACAACACTATTATGAACCCTTATGTACTCCCATGGGATGTGCCATTAAGGATAGGATTCATTGAGATGATGAGACAATTCGGAGCCTCACAGATGGTACATCTACCAGAGCAGTGGAAGAAAGGTTCATTATTCCTTGAGTGGACAACCTTTATAGATTTTGTGATGGTGAAAGGAGGTTGGAAGAACTTAGGATAGCTCCTAGAACTCTAGCAGTTTGAAGACAGTATGC
The DNA here is from genome assembly GCA_007115665.2 of Sequoiadendron giganteum. Lineage (NCBI taxonomy): Eukaryota > Viridiplantae > Streptophyta > Pinopsida > Cupressales > Cupressaceae > Sequoiadendron > Sequoiadendron giganteum. The sequence continues at coordinate 552,124,016 of CM021107.1, read as the reverse complement.
CCAAGGAATGATGATCCTAAGGGTTTTATTACTTCTTTGAAGGCATAGCACAAGAGTGGTGTTTTCATACATAATTTTTACTATCCCAAGGTTGTTATTAGTAACATAATATATTTACAAGAGCAAGAAGAAAGAAAGGAATATTATTTAGCCTTCAATAAAATGATGGATCAAGCTAGAAAGATAAACTCTAAGTATAACCCTATGCCCAAAATTCAAGGTGGATTAAATAGAACTATGTATGTTCTTCAAAATTTTGAGAACATAGTGGGTGTCTTAAAGGAAGAGTGTGCAGTGTCAAATAAAGGAAAATCAATGGGAATTGAGTAGGATCCCACATTAGTATTTGAAGAAAGACCCTCATACCAACAAGGACTAAAGATAAGAATCTATTCTAGAAAGGAGAGGGTAAAGTAATAGAAAAAATTTCCAACCCCTACTACATCAAAGGGATCAAGGACAACTTCTCCTAAGAGCTCAGTCCCATCACCTCCTAGGCAATCTATCCCTATCATAGTTGATATTGATTCACCTCCTAGGGATTCTCTTCCATTAGGTCAGCCACCAACTAAGAAGCAAAAGGTTGAGGTGAGAAGGGTTGCTGATTACCTTGGTACTAATGAAGATGACATTTTGATAAGACCTGAAGATATGCAACAAGGGATGCCTTCTCCTCCAAGAGAAGTTGCATCAAGTTCTGGAATAAGTAGCCTTAGGATAGGAAAGGTAGACTTAAGTGGATTGAATAATGTTGATGATTTGAGACAAGACTATTTCAAATAATTCATGGAAGATGACTCATTCATTGAAACAAGAGCATTCAAAGATTTTGTGTGGAGAGAAAGTTTTCAGGATTACTATAAGAAGGTGGGTAAGGAGAGAAGTTTACACCCTGACCTTTCAGAGGAAGTTGTAGAAGCTAATGTAAGGAATGAAATAAGGAAGAAATTTCAAATTATTACAACTAATGAGGCTAGGGCACTTGTGAAAAGGAGTGGTATTTTATTATTTCCTGAATGGGATATAGCTGATGTCGTTGTCCTTTATACAATAAGGAGAGTCAAGAAACCATTATTCCAAACTGAAGAAGAGGCTAAAATGGAACTTCATGGGTCAAATTTTAGTGAAGAATGGGATGCTCTAGCTATATGGTAATTATCTCTAGGTTCTAGGAAGCCCATAGTGGAAGAACTAGCTAACTTCAAGGGACAACTAATTATAAAAGGAGTTTATGATAATCTTGCATTAGAAGCAGCTGATATGACAATAAATATTATTAAGTTTACAAAGGCAATAGTTGAGGGCCTTACTAAAGAAAAGACATGTAAAGGAATAAACATAGTGAGTTGGTTATTGAATACAATCTAAGTCGGAAAAATGTTGTTGAACTTGAAATAGAGTTAACATCATTTAAACAACAAGTGGAGACCCTGAAGTCTCAAGGACTAGCTAGTTCAAGTCATATGGTACCCACCTCTCCTGTGACTCATCCTCAATCTCCTCCACCTGAGCAAGCACTATCAATTGTGCCTTACAACATGGGCCAAGAGCCATTAGCAGTTGAGGGGCCAAGCACATCAGGTGTAGCCACATAAACTAAGCCTACCAGAGAGGAATTATTGTTGTAAATTGAAGAATACAAGGAACTACTTGAACACACCCAAAACACCATGTATGAAAGTAATTCTAAGATTGTTCACATATTTTTGAAGCATATGAATAAATAGATTCAAAGTACATTAAATAGTATTCATTCAAATTATGTTTTAATGGTACAAGCAATAAGCTTGTCTAAAAGAGATAGAGAATTGGCTACTCCAATCCTGGATAAATGGATTTCTAGGGCTGAAATTTTGAAATTCATGGCAATAGGGGCTAAGAAAAAGGAGGATAGATCTCTAAGTGTTGTCCCAACTTATATTTTTTTTGGTGAAATCAAACAACAAAAGTTTCAAGGTTATGTTGCTCGAATGGATGCTAAAATAAGAGAACGAAAGGCCAAAATTGATGAGGCAGATACATATGATGGGGTCAAACCTTTACAAACATAGAGGGATTAGATAGAAACAAATATTGCTTCTCAACAATCTATTATTTTTGAGAGAATTAATATTGACATGGGTATGTGCAGGATCATCATGGAAAAAATAGGCCCTTAAGTGGCGATGAAAATTCAGAAAATCAGAGTTAGGCAACTTGACGTAAAAAAATGAATAAGTTATCTAAGTTATTTCAAAAATATATAACAATACAATATGTAGGAAATTGAATTTAGTTTCTGAAATTCTAGGTTTATTTAAAAATAAATAAAATCTATTTGGTGAAATTTTGAAATTTCAATGCAGTAGTACTTAATTTTAGGGAAAAAATAAAAAGTGGGTGTCTCTCTAACCACCCTAACCACAATAAAATGATAATATTTTTTTATAATATTTTAAATATAAGTAGAGGACTCATGTCTCGATGTGATGCATATTTTTTTGTAATTTTTTACCAATTAAATAATTAATTATGAATTTTTTATTACAACTTTTAAAAAATATAAAAACTCGTATGTCTGACCACATTAACTTGGTCAAAAATTCATGAAATTCAATATTTTGTTTTTAATCCTATAGTATGTGAAGCATAGAATGTGATGCATGTTTTGGATTCAAAAAATGTGATACCATTTGAAAGATATAGATCTTCTTCAATCAACCTATCAATCAAGACTTTAGGCGTAATTCAAATATAAAATGAATAATAATTATTTATTAAATTCAAAGTAAAGAATAAGTTATATTTGTGGAAATTTGAGAGTCTCCTTTAAAAACTCTTTTTCGTTTCATCAATTTTAGATAAAAAAAAGTTGTCAGCCATATGGGCAATCATATCACTTACATATTGCCACTTTTTGGCCCATCATGATCATGCACATACCCACATGCTGAAGAATACTGTTGAGAATTTTTCCTTCATCATCAAATTTTTTCAAGACTTTGATAAAGAGGTTGATTCTATGATGATAAAATATGCCCCATATAGGAAAAATATGGATGAGATCATTGGATTCAATTGGCCCTCTGACACTGAATATGAATTATGGAAGAAGGTTTTCACTGATGATTTGGATCTATGAGTATAGGATGCAACAAGTAAGTATTGGCTAATGCTGATCTGGATTGGTTTTGGTGCTGGTTGGGATGGTGACTCACCTTTTCCTCCTTTTGGATGCTTTTGAAGACCAAGATGTTACAACGGTTAGAAGGTTATTATTTTCCTACCAAATTCCTTTTGGAGGGTGGTTATATTTACTTCTACAAATGAATAATCTTTGCTTCATGTATGTTCCCTCCAATTGAAAATGTAAATATAATTGCAAAGGGAATATGTGCTATACCAGTTAAATGAGAATGAGACGTATGTACACATTGGCCTGAAGCTTGTTTTTCTCCCTTGTTTCTATAAAAGGGAATTCAAGGCCATTTGTGCGAGTCTCTTATTGAATTCTAGATCTAAAGATGCAAATTAAGAGCACAAAGGTAATACATTTTGAGTCGAGGTCTTAGGTTCTGAGTTAAGCTAGTAGATTTTGTTAATTGTATGGTTTCCAAGCATATCTAAATCAAATATGAAAATATCATGATTCCATTGTCTCTCAATCTATACACTTTATATGAATTATTAATGAGAATATGATCAAAGATCATTTCAATGGTTTTCATTATGTTTTGCAATGAGATATATTTTAGTTATGGCTCTAGTTTAATGGGCTAGTTAGATTACCTTATTTAAAGCATGAATTCACATGGATGTTTAGTTTATCTTGTAAGTAGTTGTGGATTATGAGTATTAATGTGTGAATTGTAATTAAATTTCACTAAGATAATGGATGTCTAGGATTTAATTCACTTTACAGTTCAATTTACTTTGTTTTGACTCCTTTCCCTAAGATAAGACACTAGTTTGAAGGTGTTGAATGCATTGTCTGAGGTTCTGGTCTTTAATTTGAGAGCATTATTCATTAATAAACTCTTAATTGATTTAACTTTATTATTATTTTGTATTTTTTGGTATTCTTAGTTCTAGGTGTTTGATTCTTTTAAGGAATTGTCAATTTCTTGAAGGTTTTCATCTATTTATCCTCATATGGGAATACATCTACTTTGTTATACAATGTGTGATATAATTTGGTAGAAATGTTGTAGGAATCACATTGTGGGGTTACCCTCTCTGGTCTTCTGGTGCCCGAAGTGCAAGAGGGAAGAATTTTAAGCTTCCTCTTGTTTGTTGGCCAACTATCTCTCAAGTATTTGAGAATTGAGTCTAGCAAGCTCATAGGTACTTGGTGAGATTTGATTGGTTATTTAAAAAATACCAACACTCACCATGCATGAAAGACCATTTATCCTTTATACAGTAACATCATCCCATGCTTTAGTAGCATTTTTGGCTCAACAAGATGATAATGGTAAAGAAGATCTTGTTTATTATATTAGCTGAACTCTGATTGACTATGAAATTTGATATACAATGATAGAAAAACAATGTTTAGCTCTTGTATTTTCTACTAGTAAATTGATAAATTACTTTATAAATGTGTAAATTCATGTGATGAATTTTTTTGATCGTTTCAAACATATTTTTGCTAAAATTGATTTATTAGGATGCTTAGCTAAATGGGTTATGTTGTTAACTGAGTTTGATCTTAAATTTTTCTCTCAAAAGGAAATTAAAGGACAAGCCTTAATTGACCATTTATCTTATGCTCCTTATCCATTAGCATTACCTAATATGGACTCATTCCTAGATGAAAGTGTGTTGACTATCAAAAAAGAAACATGTGAATTTAATTTCGACGGATCTAAGTGTAGAATTGGCTCTAGAGAAAGGGTTATAATGATTCTACCCTCTGGAAAACCTATTTCTTTATCTTACCAGTTAAACTTCCTATGCACAATTAACACCATAGAGTATGAAGCTTTAATTTCTAGATTGCGTGCAAATTTAGCTCTTGGTGTTCAACACATTAAGATATTTGGTGATTCTCAATTAATTGTTAAGAAAATAAGTGGTTCATATCAAGCAAAAAATTTCAAGTTATCTAAGTATAAAGATCTTACAACAACTTTATTGGAATGCTTTGAATCATATACCATTGACAACATGCCATGAAAGGATAATCGACATGCAAATGCAATGGAAATTGTTGCTTCCCTTGTTTCTCTTGAAGATTCTTCCATCGATTTCACATTTATAGTCCATACAATCATAAAACCATCAATAGATGATAAGATCAAATAAATCTTATTAACTGATATTGAAAACTCTAGTGAATGGTACACCACAATATTCAAGTACTTAAAAGAAGGTACCTTTCTTGGAGCTCATCTTTGAAAAATCGTATCTAAATACATAATCCTTGTGGATGTGTTATATAGATGATAATTTGTCAATCTCGTACTTAGATTCCTTAAAAAATCAGAAATCCCTATAGCCCTTGAAGAATCTCATGTGGTTTCTTGTGGGGGACTTTTTGGAGGAAGGTCATTAGTTCAAAAGTTGATTCATATAGGATATTATTGGAGACATATGGAACAAGACTATTTTTCTCATGTTAAGAAATGTCATAAATGTCAAGAGCACAACAATTTGATTCATGCTCCTACTTCCAAGCTTCATTCCCAAGTACCTTTTTGGCCATTCTCAATATGGGGTTTAGATCTTATTTGAAAAATATTACCATCCTCTTCTGTTGGAGATATATTTATAATCATCGTAATAGATTATTTCACGGAGTTGGTAGAAGCTATCCCTCTTCATTCCACAACCGTTGATGCAATATGTTGTTTCATATTGGAACACATTATTGCTCACTTTTTTCTTCCTGTATTGGTTTCAGACAATGGAACTCCATTTAAGAACAATGATGTGAAGAAATTTTTGGAAACCTTTCATATTCAACATTGTTTTTCAACACCATATTATCCACAATCAAATGGTCAAGTGGAGTCAACTAACAAAATTATTGAGAAAATCTTAAGGAAAATGGTAAGTAAACATAACAAATATTGCCAAACTCAATTAACTTATGCATTGTGGGCCTATCATACAGATATTAGAACATCTACAGGAAACACTCCCTATAACCTTGTTTGTGGTACCGAAGCAATAATGTCATTAGAGTTAGAAATTCCTTCATTGAGAATTACTCTCAGGGGGCTTATTGATGGTAATACCTATAAAAAATTATTACATCAATTTGAAATGCTTGATGAGTGGCATATCAAGGCTCTTGAGCATCTCCAAGCTTATTATAAATGAATGTAATATAGTTATAATGATCAAGTCATTCCTTTTGTTTTTAATAAAGGTGACTTGGTGTTATATGAGAATCAACGTAATGTCAATGCCGCCCCAAATGAAAAAGGAAAATTTAGCCCTAATTGATTAGGATCTTACATATTTGATGAAAGTTATGGGTTTGGGGCATACAAATTAATAGAAATAGGTGTTACACCTCTCAAAGAACCTATCAATGTAGCGCATTTGCATCGGTACTACACCTAAAATCTTTGAATAGTATGTATATTAAATAAATGTTGGTAGATTAAGAAAATAGTGTTCTATTTTATCTTGCATTGCTTCATTCTTTGAAAAATAGATCTTTGTGTGTCTTATATTATAGAGTAATTATTCAATAAGTTTGGATTATTACTTTAGCTGGCATACTATTCAATTTTTTTCTTGTGTGTTATGTTAGATTAGATCATTATGTGAATTTAATGTTATAAAATTAGATCATAGGTGTATTTAATATTCAATCACAATGAAGTATATAATGTAAACTAAATTTTCTTAATTATATCACATACACATTAGATCATGGAGAAATTTATTAAACATTCTTACTAAGGATATTTAATAAATCACATTGAAATCTAATTGAACATAAACTCATAAAACCAAACATGAATGCTCATATATATTATATCAAAAGTTCAAGTACATGTCATTAATAATACAATGATACTATGTCCTATGACTACTAGACCCCTTGGGTCATGTGGTGGCATCCGTCAAGAGAGTATAATGTGATGGTGATTTTCTCATGGATCTCATGGTTGCATGTAGGCCCTGAACCTATCCAACCACTCTAGCCTTTTGTATGAGTGTGTCAATGCACTCCTTCTCTATACGATATCTCTGACTATAGCCTAGTCATCTCTCTCTAGCCTTGAGACCTCTAATTATAGGATGACCTCCATCCCATTTATTTTCAAACCTCAAGATGCTTGGAGCTCATCATATGCAACCTACAATGCTGAAATTTGTCATACAACTCACTTCTTGGACTCAGCTACGTCAACATGTCTGGTCACACTCTTATATGGTGTCGTCAATCTCGTATTAGTCTTGAAGAGATCTACATGTTGCCCTGCAAAAGGTGGGGGCATATACTCTAAAGGTATATTCTTGTGTGGGGGCAAAGGAGGCACCATCTCCATGGTCACTTGTTGATAGAGATCATACCACTCTCACATGGACCCTACAAGATGTAAATCATAAAAGATATTAGTACACATCATGATATATATATAAATCATATACATAAGTGTAAAAGAATAAATAATACATCATCACCTAGGTCTCCAGCCTTCCAGTCAGGGTATAACTGTGTAATAATGGATCCCTCTTGTGTACGAAGTGTGGATGGTTTTCTACCACTAGCTTCTCCATGCTCATGAGTGTTGATACCTATTGCAGCCATTGACTATTCTCTAGTGACTTAGGTATGAGTTGAATCCCTCCTCTCGGGGGTAGATGGGGCCTCGTCTGCCTCATCAAGATCATCACTCATCAATTAGATGTCCTCCTCCTCATAAAGAAGTATATCAGGTACTATTTACTCATCATCTAAATCCTTGTTGATCTCCTCATCATCCCTATCATCCCTGCAACTTGGGAGAGGTCCTACATGACCTGTAGGGTGATTCCTATGAAAGAGATGAGTTGGTCATTCTCCAATCCACCTTTTCTCGAAGGCCACTATGGAACCTATATTGTCGACATCCAAGATTGGGGCTAGGTCATGGTCCTCATCCTCTAAATTACTGTAGTCAACATCATTAATGGTGACTTGATGACTATCTCTAGGCCTAGAGGCACTCTATGTTGACCCTAGATACCTAGGCCAACACCTTGAGGGAACCTGAATCTATCTAAACTATCGCATAACATGATCATAGTACAAGGGTCTCATTATGTAATCATGTCACCCCAGTATAAATTGATCAAACTGCATCCTAACCAACTAACATCTCCCATCTACCCACCAAGGTATCATCAGATATGGTCTCCATAATATGTCATCCTCATCCAAGTGGTTGAATCTGACCTACCAATGTAACAAATCTCCATTCTACCAGGAATGTCTCAAAGAGTAGATATAGGCTCATGGATAGCCCATGGTAGCTATGGTTGGAGACCCTATTGGCCTGGTACATGTGATGTGCTCGAAGCACCATGCCTACAAGAGCATAGAATGTATTATGTTATCTTGCTCCTAGTACATGGGGCACTCAAGATCATAGTATAAGTGTGCTAGCATACTACGACCCCATGCATATATGATCTGATGCTCCTCCATATATTAGATGATATGGAATAATCCTTTATCTAAGTGTATTCCTCACCTATTAGGAACTAGATCTAGTGTTGTAGTTACTATCATAATGCACCTTAGTAGTAGTGCCCATGCATATAGTGGCCATTTCAGCTCGATGTGGGTTTCAACGCTCGCCTCTCAAATTGGATGACCTAGGTAGTACTAAATATCATCCATCTCCTTAGGTATATTCTCCTATGTTGAATGGAAAATCTCGCCCCATGTAGGTAATCCCAAGGTGTGGCGAATTTCCTCTAGTGTAATGGTCATCTCACCTGTAGGGAGGTGAAAGGTGCACGCATCTACGTCCCACCTCTCTACTAGGTCCATGAGCATCACATCATGATACCTCATGGGTGGCATGATTTATACCCAAAATAATCTTATCTCTTATACGATACTAATCTCATCCTCTAATAGCTAGGAAAGTTTCTCTCAAAGGTGATAGAATTGTTTGCCTCCTAGATGCTAATGAGCTCGGGGAGGAATCTAAAGAATAAAAGAAAAATACATCACCAAAGTTCCTAAATTTATGCATTAAATAATTAAAATTTCACTAAAGTTTCTCTAGGACACTCTGCAACCAAGTTGGACATATGGGCCATTTTTGGACACTTTACAACTAAGTTGGAAACTTTGCAACCAAGAGGGACACTTTGCGATGAAGTAGGATGCTTTGCGAATTTTTTACTAGGGTCCTAAAAACTTATAAAAATGTGAAAAAAATACTATAAATGTACGTGAATGTAAAGACAAAGCATATCAAAATCCACTCACCATATGTCAAAGCTCGCCCTGTGCCACCTCATCACGTAGAATGTCTAGTCTCAAAGGCTTGTATGCTCATCTTCTAGGAATCTTAAATACTCTACACCAAGGTAAATTACAAACAGGTAAAGTACAAAAAGGTAAATTTCAAAATGATAGATAAAAGTGTCATTTTCATTCATATATACTAAACTCTATTAAAGAAAGTATGTTTTATTAGTACATTTTATAAAAGTCAACATATTGGGGGCTAGTGAACTCCATTTTTCATGTCATTTCTTACGTTGGATTCAAGATTTCATCCCTAATCTAATCTAATTCCTATCAATATGTGGTTTTGTAAATACAATACCATATTGTAAGCATTCACATCATCAAAAATAGGTAATTCGATGAGGTTGGATGGCTACCCTGATTCCACCTCCATAAAGCAAGTAGAATCCCTGGGGGCATACATCTTCCCTCAAATTCATTTTTTTTATAGAAGTTTGATAAGAGTATTTTTTAACATCTAACAAATTAGTGTTGTAGGATATGATTCCTAACATTGTATTTTTCAAATGGCTATAGTGGGGGCTTCATTCTCCCTACTTGTGAATGTTACCATATGAGTATCTTTTTTATTCAAAGTCCTTTAGCTTGTATATGCATGTACAGTCATATGGCCGCAAAAGAGGGGGCTAAATGTAGTGTAGAAAATTGTACTCCTTTCTAAGTGAGTATAATTTCACTTAGTTTGGACCTATTTTAGTGACTTTGCATTTATATATTTTTAAACCTCGTTAATGGGCCTCTAATACACTTTATTATGCATCCCAAGGCCTATTCTATTTATTTTCCGAAAATATAACCCACATTGAATAAATTCTATTAATCAAATTAATGCCCCGACATAACTTAGGTCTTGATATTTTTGGTCAAGACCCATTCGCCCATGGGTGAATGGGTCCCCTTTAAAGTTCATAAATTCAAATTTAAACATATTTTTGGTGGCATTTCAAGGGACTTAACTGAAATTCTATGTGTCAGATTTCAAGATCTAATAAATGAGATATTAGAAAGGAAGCCTATAAAACTAAGTCTTTCAATCATTTTTCACTAGACAAGAGAGATATTCACGTGAGATCACAATGAATTACACTAAAGAGCAAGGAGAAACCAATCAAGAATTCAAATTTGAACTCTTAGAGTAGAATTCTATTTTTTTTTCCAAGTCTTCAAGCTCATTTTGCCAACAAGATCAACCATTTTCAAAGGTTGATGATAGATGCCTATAGAGGATCATGATGGATTCTAGGTTTTGGGAGATGCACCAAGCCATTCAACCAAGCCTAATGACTTGTTTCTTAAGTAATTCCATCTTCTATTATCATTCTACTTTCTACCTAAAGGAAGGTATATTTAGATTTGTGATCTATTAGGGTGATTTGATATCTCCCAAAGTAGGTCTTTGTCATTATTCATTGCTTCATTTGGGGATCCTATTCTAACACATTTGAGTCTAGGTTTTATTTGCATTTGAGATCTTGTAATCTTAGAAACACTTAATATTAGGGCTTATATAGACTTTCATGTTTTAGATTTGTACTTTTTATCAAGGTTTAATTACCAAACTAGGGGTTTGACCAAGGCAAACCCCCATCCACCACCAAACAACATTTTTTTTGTAGATTTTTCATAGATACAAATTCGGGAGTGAAGTTTCAGAAGTGTAGGAAGGAAGTGAAAATTCAAGACTCAAATCTTAGTTTCAGATTTTTCCAGAAAAGGAGACTTGGACCCATTCACCCATGGGCGAATGAGTCCCTAGCAGGCTTGAAAAAACAACATTTTGTGATAGGTGCATAGTGTTCTCCTTTCCTAGATCTAGAAATTTGTTTTTGTTTCTCTCACTTTTATGCTTAATCTACAAATTTCAAGTTGTAGATTTACTATTTTTAGTTTTTCTCCCAAAAGTAATTTTTGAACTTGATCATCATCCTCTAAGCATAAGGAAATCTGAAGGTTCCCACATTGATTTGATTCACCTAAGGGTTGTTAGTCAATTCATTGTTGAGATCTCATTTCCTAATGAAAATAGAAAGATAGGGTTTATTCTCATCCTCTTGACCCGCCTTTCCTTTTTGGGAAACCATATTTTTGTATGTTTTCAAATGTTAAACTTGTATGTGGCCCTTGAAACATCATTGACAATATAGTCCATGGATTTAGCATAACACAACTTGATGATTCATTTACTTGAGATTTTTAACATGACCACCTAGCATAACACAATTTTTTTGCTAGTGGATCCATGTGTTTCATAAGTGATTTAACATCCTTATAATAGCACCATTTTGTCTAAAACATTCAATTGACGACATTTGGTATTTGAGACAAATTTATGATTGGGATATCTTTACCTTACTAACTTGAATCATTTTTGGTACTAATATTGTGTTTGTGGTTTACTGTATTTATATTATTTTTCTTATGTTTTCTATGTGTCTACTTTGTGTCTTTGGTTGTTTTCTTCATGCATTTCATGTGTTTTCTTCATGCATTATGTGTGATTACTTTGTGTATTAATTCTATTTGGTGTATTTTCATTGTGTATGCTTTGTGTATTATTTTAATATGTACTTCATTGATTGTCCTTTGAATTCCTTATTTGTGAGTGAATATTTTATTGTCTTATATGCATGTTTGTTTTAAAATTGTGGATAGATGAGATCCTAAGTTAGGGACTTGCACGCCCCTCACCTTTGTGTTATCTTATCTCTTTAGTGTCTTAATGTGGATTTTTATTCCTTTAGTATGATTATGAATATAAGATCATACTCTCACTAAAGTGGGGGCTAAGTGAAGTATAAAAAATTGTCACCCTTGACAATTTCACACTACCTTGACACCCTATTTTTCCTATAACTTTAATTATAATAAATTAACCAATTTTGGGGCTAGATTACTAAAATAAATTTCAATACTCACCATGTTGAACACCTAGAATACTGAGAGGGGGGTTGAATCAATATTCACTGAAATTCAATATATTAATCAACTTAAGCATGCATTCAAATCATCTCATCAAACTTTTAGAAATGGAAAAGAACAATCGAAGCATACACCACAATAATAAACACAAGAACAACAATTTTACATGGAAAATCCTTGGAATGAAAAAACCATGGTGAGGATTATCACAATATATTATAACCAGTTATAATGGATTATAGATTGGAAGGCTCACTATCTAGAAAGAAAGGCCCACTACCCAAAGGACTCATTGTCCAAAATAGAAAAGAGAATAGAAGAATGGATCACTGCCAGATTTTGAATTGCTAACAATACATCGACAACATGTTGAAGATATAGTTTTAATTAAGCTTGAAATAATGACTAAATTAAAAACATCCTACTTTACCACTATCATCTTTTTCACTTCACTCTACATCATGTAAGGAAGCTAAGGTAGCGAAACAACTTCCTATGCTAACCTTGAGAGGAGAATAATGAAAAACTTTTATAGATCTTTAATAGTTACAAAAACTTAAACAAAAATAAACACAACTATCATGCATACCACAGCATAATGATTTACGTGAGGAAAGCCCTTTTGGGAGAAAAACCCCACACTCTAAAAGCCACCCAATATATTAGTAAAAAAATAAAAGATTACAATATACTTACAAAGCAAGCTTCTCATAGGAGTACCACCACTAGAGATCAATAAACACCATGACTGTTATCAAACTCTCAGAATACACCTCCATATACATACATCCCACCTTCTTATAACAATACTTTTGGAACCTTCTAGAATTAGGGTTTACAAGGTCTTGTTACGAGTGTATAGTATTTTCATGATAAATTTCCACATACCAACATACATCCTATCAATAAATCATATATAATTGCAAGGTTGAGACACATTTTCCCAACAAATCTCCCAGTTGTCAAACACCTTGTAATGACAATGGAAGGGTGTAATCATCATCTCTAATTAGTAGGGGCTGAAAGGACCATAGTCTCTTAACACCATTTGAACTTATCTATACTCATAGGCTTAGTTAAAGAATCAACAACATTCATCAAATTCTCTACCTTAACTAGCTTCACCCTGCAATCTTCAACCATATCTCTAACAAAATAGTATTGTACATCAATGTACTTGGTCTTAGCATTAAAGGTTGGGTTCTTGGCTAGACATATCACACTCCGACTGTCGCAATAAATTTTCACTGCACCTTGTTTTATTCCAATATGTAAACATAGTCTCTTAAGCCAAATGGCTTCTTTACAAGCATGAGTAGCGGTCATATACTCTACTTCAGTAGCGGACAAAGCAACCATAACCTATCAATTACTCATCCAACTAATTGCGCCACCAAATAAAGTAAACACATAAGCACTAGTGGATCTTCCACTATCAACATCACCCACCTAGTATGAATCCACATAACCATGAATATCAAAGGAAATATTATCTTCAATCATATTACTGTGATAACATAAGGAATAATTTGAGGTACCACATGTTGGTTATTTTTTAGAACCAAACTTGGTCTAACCACTTACATATGAATTTTACAGAACCTAATAATCAACAAGGGTAAGGATTGGCCAACATAGAAGTAAGGATTCTAGTGGAAGATCCACTAGTGCTTATGTGCTTACTTTATTTAGTGGCGCAATTAGTCGGATGAGTAATTGATAGGTTATGGTTGCTTTGTCCACTAGGTTTTGTGAAACCAAAGAGGGTAATCCTTGTTATGTCTGTATGATATTCATTTGATCAAGAAAATTTCTACACACAGATAAATTCCTATAGAGAACAAATAGATAATATTCACTAAAGATTTGGCTGACCTTTAAACAAAATAATATCCATTGCAAGGAATAAGATGGTACTTCAGATTGGTATATTGTAATTGAAGGTGTTTTAGATGATTCTCATTCTCATTTCAAGCCCTTGTCTAAGTGCATGAATAACTCATTTATCTTTGGGATAACCAAATCAAAATACCAGTACCTTGTGTTGGGGTAACAAAGTCATATTCATAATAACTAGTAATACCTTAGCAATTTGAATTAGGAATTAATGGACTATTTATATACTGCTTTACAGTGTTCAACTCATTGTTCCCAAAACACAACTACTTGTCAATCATATGCTCTTTCCTTTCAAATATGCGACCTCACTTTAGCATTTAATCATTCCTTTGAATTGAAGAAAAAATAAAACCACTCATTCAATTATAAAAATTGAAGACAAACAAAAATATCATTAACCATTTCATTTATAATTAGAAGGAAAATTACATAGGAGAGAATGTGCGTTCAAACTAGCATTTTCATTTATAAATTGCTGCTACTATAAAACTATATGAGATCATTACAAACCAACTCATACCCTAGAATCCCTACTAACCTATTCATCTGTACATGAATTTGCAATCTACTCTTTCATAAGCTTAGTTTTCCCACTTAGACCATTTTGAGACCCAAAACTTGAACTCAAACCCTTAATAACTGGCCTTAATATCCCATTTTATAGAAGAATGGGATCAACAAGATTTAGGCTGAATTACCATTTAAATTATATTTCATTTGGCACACATTTTATTTCAGGTTTAGATACCACCCAGATGGTTACATTTAATTATTTCATAACAAGGGAAAGAAAAAGACAAAACTCCACATAGTCGATTGAAGCAGACCAACCAACCTTCCAAAAGGATTTGTTCATTGTTGTAGCAACACCAAAATCCCTTGTTCACATCGACCAAAGAATATTCTCCACCAACACCATAGGAAAAAACTTATATACTAATCAAAAAAGGCATATTTTCCATCAAAGACACAGATTCCAACACCTTTCCATCACACCAGCCAGAAAGATTTCCACATCAGCCCCAAAGATAAAAAACCATATACATGTTGAAGATGATGAGTTTTCTGCAATAACAATGGTGTCATACAAAATAAAAATAGGGTCAGGATGCTACTCTAATTTGCCAACATCAGAGTATTCCCATTTGGTTTGTGTTCATGCTAAAACTGGAGAAGCTCCTACTCCTCCCTCATCAGAATCCTCATATGGCACCAGAGAAAGAAGGTAGCGACCATACTTTGGATCAGTATCTCCTCCATCACCCAAATGTTTGTCTGAAACCTCAATGGGGGAGTTGTTCCTCCCCAAATAAGCCTTATGATAATTATTCAAGATTCTTCATTTCTTTCTTCTCAGGCTTAACTGATTCCTTCTTCTTAAACTTGACCAATTCTCTGAAACAACTCAACTCCTCAAATTATAGGTTATTTTGACACCACCCTTCTTAGTTTTCTTGTGGGCTTTCTTCTCCTCCCTTGGTGTTATAGGAAATCCTAATACACCAAGTTCAATTTCATATGCATCATCTTGGGACTCAAGCAGATTGAGTCTCCTAGACCTTTGGACCAGGCTGAGAGACACATTGGTCTTACTCATTATTATAGGGCACAGGGTAAGGACTAAAAAATCTTAATAACGAGAAGACTCACCGGCCTAAGTTCTTGAATTGAACTTGCAAAAAAAAAACCCTCAAACCCAGAAAAAATCTACTAGCCCCAATGGAAATTACAGACAATCAAAAATCTTACTATACTAGAAATATGAAACTCTTAAACCAACTAATGCATGACTCAAAAAAAGTTCATATGAAAATCAACTTACCCAGGATAAACACTTCAATACCTCTGTAATTAAAAGTGTAAGAATCACATGCTTCCTCTTTGGATCACACTTCTCAATTCTCGATGGCTACAAATGGCGAGATAAAATGGCAGACAATCTGCATTAAGTAGAAAAATCAGGAGCATGCAACCATTAATGATCTAGGATAGCCTCATGCGAGCGATCTAACAACTTAGTTGCTCAGCTTAGAATCTAGTTCGTCGATCTTTTTGGATTTAAAACATAATCAATGGTGATCCTCAAGCGTTGCTTCAAGCTTTTACAACTTATGCCTCAAAAATGGTGATACCACCCGTGTCGCCAAAAAGTGTAGTCTTTGGCACTTTTTCACTCATTTTGGCCTTTTCCCTTGGATTTTGGTCTTGTTTTACCTTGATTTAGTCTGGTAAGTTTGCAATTCAACAATAACCTATCGGTGTTTTACTAAGGTTTTGTGAAGTGTTGTAACACATTTCCTCACTTTTCTAAGACCCTTTCAACATAATTCACATAAACAACACCCTTTTACCCCTTTCCAAGCCCTGTACCAAGGTGTTGTAAAGTAATGTAAGGCATTTTCACACATTCCTAGGCTTATCATCCATTAATTAACCCTTTTCTTATACTAATTTTTCCCCTTAATGTTCTTTTAGTCCCGACTTAAGTGTGTTTTGGGAGGAAAAGCTATAAACTTCATATAATATTATTTAATTCTCAACCACCACTTTAAATTGCCCAAGTGGACTAGGTCACCACCTTGGTCGACCTAGTCCCTTTTGGCATAAATTTCAAAATTAAAAAAAAATCTAACACGAATCATTCCTCCTAAACCCTAGTGTTAGCCTATCATGTTGCATTTTGGGAAAATTAGGGTTTTACATTTACAAATAAGGGTTTTCACCTTCATTTTGATCTCTCCCAAGCTCACTTTTACATCTCTTCACAAGTAATCTTGCACTCCTATCTTCACAAGCAAGAAATAAAGCACAAGGGTTTCACAAGCAACCTCCATTGGAGTTCTCCTTGCATGTTGCAGACCATCAACAACAAAGTTCTGGTAAGTGTTTCCATTAATTTTTGCATTCAATCTTCCTCTCCTTTCATTTGTCTCTCCTTTTGGTTTAGCTACCATCAAAGTGGTTTGACTTAGGCAAACCCCTATTCCCTAACCCCAACATTCTCTTGGTCTTTCCATGTGTTTGTAGGTTTGTACTCATATTTGGTGAAGTACAAAGTGTTGGAGAAAGTACAAACATTCCATGCAAGTCACATCAAAGCATCAAACCCTAGAAGGACCAACAAGACAAGTTGCAGGTAGTTTTCAGGAGTTTCAGAAACAAATTATTGTAGAAAAGGGAAACATCAATTGAGACCCACATAATCAGGACCTGAATTCTCGAAAAGCATCAAGAGGACTAGGTGACCACTATTGGTGACCTCATCCTTGTGCTAAGCCTAAAAAATGGTTTTTGTATTTTTGGGTACCCTTTTCCCTGAAACCTAGTCCGATTGATTTTGGATATTTTTCATAATATTCTAGAGCCTCTCATCTGAAAAATCACATTTCCATGTGCACAAGCTCTTAACTTCCCTGTTTAATTTTTGTATTGCATACATTTTTGGTCATTTAGGTTAACTTGCATTAGTTTACATGTACTTTTTTTACATTGCATAGAGTAGATTAGCATCATTTCATTTCAATTTTTTAGCCACAAAATACACACACATCACAACCTTCATCAATTAGCCCTCCCTTTGAATGCAACCACCAAAAATCGCATAACCACCAAGTGGAAAGAGTGTCATTCCCACACACCAAGTGCTCCTAGGGTGAAAAAACCTAGGGGCCTAGTAAAGGGAATCATTTTTCTCTAGGTCAAGTGTTATATTTTTAGTGGTTCACCACCTCAAAAAATTGCCACGTTTACCCTTTATCTAAAAATCGTCATGCATCGCCACCCTGGAGTGCTGACTCATTCATTTTGTGGGCTCCACCATCTTTCCAAGCGATGGGAGAAAATCCATGTGTCAATTGCCCACTATCCCCATTGCTTTTTGTAAAGCATTATTTTACTCCTACGAGACTGGCAGGGATCGATTGAGATTTAATCTCAATGATGCATCTCGGTTATTATTTTAGAACCTAGGTTGTTGGGAATGTAAGTTGAGACTAGGCCCCATGCCTTTAATTTTTCCATGCGTTACCAAATTGCTAACCTCGTTGATTTTTGGTAAATAATATTTTATTCATGTGGGGCTAGTAGGGAATGAATAAGATTAAATCTTTGAATCCAACCGTCAGCAAATTTGTAAATGCAAAAAAGCTAGTCATAAAAAAAGGGGACCAACTAGGTCAATTGGAGCAAGACCCATGGGATTGGTGACTTAAGACTTAAGTCATTTTAAATAGGAAATATTTTTCCTGGCTTACGAAATATTAAAATGATAGTGCAACATGTGATGATCGACAAACCTAGACCATGGGGCCAGTGACAAAATGTTTCTGATGACTCAGTTTATAACTCAAATGACCTACAATCGAGTATAGCAAGTCTACAAAGGAATGGAATGCCTAGGGCATAAAAACATGAAATTTGAAACAAGGGATTTTGAACCAAAAATCCTAAACCCAACCCTAAGACACAAACATAATGGATAGTGACAAGTCAAGGATCCAGATGTAAAATTTTCAAAATTTGAAGGCTCCACCAATGGCTCCTACTCGGTGATGCATACCCCTGGTAGGTATGGTGAGAATTCAAATCTCATGGTTGAAGCAGACCAAGCACCGAGAACCAAAAACCAAGGACTTTCCCGAACTAGGCAAGAAAACTAGACCAAAGTGAATAACATACGTACAATATTTACATGAGTTACAAGACTTAACCAAGAGATCCAACCCCCATCTTCTATGAAGCTTCTTTTGATGTGCAATATTTCAACCTTATTTGGTGGACAACAGGCCCCCAAACTTAGGACTGGTATTTTCCCCAATTAAAAACCTCATTTTCCATTGTTTGTACCATGCCAACGCTGAAAATATTCTCATGAATTATCCACTTGTTGATCATGTTGCAGTCACTAAAATCAACCACTATGGACATGTGTCTGAACTTATTATTATCATTGTCATTCATGTCCAATGGGAATTGTAATCAAGCATTAATAGGAACACATGATCAGTGTAGCATTCTATCTGACTCAACATACAACCATATTCCACCAAATCCCCATCCAATTAGACAAGGAAAGTGAAACACACATTATCCATTTGATCACTATCATCATATAAGCTGATATCAAATTCATTTTTCTCATTAAACTAAAATTCCTCATACACACTCTTTTTAGGATTCCCATCCAGGGGCACGTATTCTAACACTTTAGAGTGATATTGTAATTTAATTTCTAGTATTACAGGTTCATTATCATTTGGTTTCTACCCCACACCAAGCACACATTCACTTTGTGTGATGAACAAGAAATGTTCATATACATGCTTCTTTTCAAATTGGTGTTCACATTCCTTAGAGAAATATAAACCAGTTATGCTACCATATGATCCACTTCCTTGGGAAATTGATTCATCAAATCCTTTAACATTATTCCATTTAGATTAGGTTCATCCATACAAAAATAATTATCCATACCATTCTAGGAATCAAAGAATACTTCTCTTTCAAGCTCATTAACCAACTCCAATTCTCCCTTCCAATCATTGCTCAACTTGAAATAAAATGCATCAAAGGATGGATTAAATAAATCAAGATTGATGTGATCAATAGTAAGGTATTCAAGTGCACCACCAATTGATAGGTTTGTTGACTCACATGTGCAGGACTCATTATAACCTGAACATTTCTTATTTTTAGCCGAACAAGTTTTTTCACTCTTTTCTTCAACAAATTCTTTGTTAAAAACTATCATGTCCATCTTTGCTATAAAATTTACACATCCCATTTTTGTTTCATACAAACACCCAAGAACATGACCCTGCCAGCTAGCATTGCAAATCCCATCATTTTTTACATTAAAATTAGGCTCAAGACACTAAATACAGACATTCTTATCTTGATATTCGCCATCAACCATATTGCTAGGACATTCTAGTTCTGATGCAAAAACCGCATTACAAGAATCCATCATATGAAATTTTCTCATTCACCAGTTAGGGAAATATCTCATGAGTATTGATATTGTTACACCTTTTCGGTAAGAAAGATTCCTTCAAGTCACTCTTGCAAAAGGATTCATATTCCTCAGGAGAGTAATCAGAATTCTTAGTTTCATTATCTTAACTATCAATCTTCAAAGGTAGATCAATAGTACTTGCAAGTATAACAATGTCATCATCCCCACCACTAGATAGATATTCATCTTCTGAAACATCCTTATCCATTGCTTGGATAAACCCTTGATCTTTGACAATAGGGTGAGCGCCACTGTCATTTTGACACCTTATTTTTTGTATATAGTCACACTTAGCCTCCTCAACAATTTTGATCCAACCAATTATCTTATCAAAATCTTGGGGTTTCAATTCCTTGGGCAAAGTACTAAGCCTTGGATCATAAATGTCACATAATAAGTCAATACATATTGAATCTCTAGGTCTCAACCTTTTAGGGATTTCTAACAAGGTGTCCAAGAACCTTGCTAGCAATTCATATGGTAATTCCCCCTCCTATCTCTTCATGCTAGACAGTCTTTGAACAAATGACATTTGATCATCATCAATTTAACTTTGTTGAAGTCCATCTTGAATCTGTCCATGATTAAAATTCTATGAGGCTAAACAAGATAAGGCATCAAAATAATCATCACCTTGATCATCTCTTTCATCCTTATTTATTCCATTTATTTATTTTTATATTAAATTTACATCAATTTTAGTGATTAATTTAGATTAACTTTAGTTTGATCAAATATTAGATTAATTTTAATTAACTTAGATTTTAGTTAATTTTAATTTATATTTTGATTTAAATTAATTTTAAATTAGATTACAGATTTTAATTAGAATTAATTTTTTAGCTTTAACTTTTTTCAGATTTAAATTTAAATTTGGATTTTAATTTTTAGTTTAGCTTTTAATTTAGCTTTTGCTCTTGATTTACCTTTTAGTTTGATTTAGATTTAGCTTTTAAAATTAGATTTTTTCTTTAATTTAGAACTAATTTATAATGTAGATTTACCTTTTTAATCTAGATTTTGATTTCTAATTTAGATTTAGCCTTTTTTTCATTTAGATTTGATTATTAATTTAGACTTAATTTAGAATGTAGATTAAATTTTTAATCTAGATTTAGATTTGGTTTTAATTTTTAATTAAGATTTAGTTTTTAATTTAGAAGGTATATTTAATTTAATTTAGTTTAGATTAATTTTTTATTTAGATTAGTTTTTAATCTAGATTAATGTCTTCTTCCTTCGTAGTTTAATTGTTGATTATGTGGCTAATCTTGGGCTTTTTGTGTAGGTTCACATGTCATAGATTTGAAAAGTGAAAACATAAACATACGTTTGACGAAGATTTGAAATCAAAACTACTAACTAATTTGGTGCAAGATGCGGTCAAAGGAATGTGATTTGAAACTAAGTGTATTCATTTTATTAGATCACATTTTTCATTTGGTTTTTAAAAGAACGATTGTCTCCTTTCACATAGATTTAACTAGGAGGTCAATGAACACTGTTTGTTATGCTTGAGATGGTAGGGAGTATGCTCTCACCATGTGCGAAATTGGTGATCAAAAACTAGACCCATTTGTTTTTGTGTTTATACCTTAGAGGGGTTTGCCTCGCAAGAGGGAATGACTCCAACCGGTCTTTCGCTCATGCCGGTATATAAAAGGATGAGACTAAATTGTCAAGTCTCATGGTATGTAGGCCTTAGCTATGTAGTGCCATTCAAAAATGGGTACCTACCCTTTCTTTTAAAGGTATAAGATCCCCTAGTATAGTGGTTAAAGCCTTAAGTGGCTTGTTGTATTCTCGTAAGGTGCCATGTCCCTGAGTATTCACTAGAACCCTCTTGTGTAGTTTGCCAAAAACCCTTCTATTTGTTGGTGCAGCAACAGTCGTTGCCAAGCCATCCATATTCTCCCAATTCTTAGTAGAGGTGAAGATTCTATAATGGGAGATTCATGAGGGCTCAAAGCTCAGTTGAGTCAAGAATTGAGTGTCATGGAGGGGATCTAGTGTGACCAAGCTTCTTAGTCACCTGCTAAGAATAAGTGTGGCTGGGGAAACCCACATGGAATCCAGCGAATATAGTCCTTGCCAACCTTAGGATTTTTTCTTGTATTGTTAAAATCAAAAATTTTGTCTGCTTTATCTTGCATGTGTGTTAAAAAAAAAATCTCAAAAAAAAATCACCCCTAGTAACTTGCAACATCTCCAACTTTATAAACCCCAAAAGGTCAAACACAACAAAAGCATCCAAAATGAACCTATCACTTAGATTTCTTGGGGTCATCATCCTTTAGTTTTGATCTTTCAATCCTTGCATTTCCACCTAGTCCTTGCATATCCATTATTGCTCAAAAAAACCTTTAGCTTGCACTTAGGCTACTCTTCCTAGGTCTTGAAATCAAACCATTGGCTATCTATCACCCGCATCACTTGAGGTTCATCATCCTTGAGTTAGGGAACATATCATTATCTTTGAGTAGGGAAATCCTTTTGGAGTCGATCATATCCTACATACCCTCTCTTGATTATTGGTCCTTGTTTCTATCCATTATAACACAAGTAAAGCCTTTACATCATAACCAACTTTGGACCTAGAGTTTCCTTTGAGCTCTTGCATTCTTAGCTTGTCATATCATACCATCTCATTTTCATATCTCATCTTAGAATTATATAATTTTCATTTCATCCTAGTCTTAGGTCTCAAACATTATCTTGTCTTGGATTGAAGATCAAAACAAATCACCTATGACTCCTAGAACAAGAGCAGAAATGTTTCAAGAAGAACATAACCCTTGGGGAAAATACTTTGATATGGAAGACCACATTAGTGTTGCAACTAGTGAAACAAATGAAACTAATGATGAATAAATAACCAAATCCTATATAGAAGAAGCACTTAAGGATCATAGATTCACTAAACTGCTTATAGAGGTAGTCAAACATAACCCACAACAATACTTCAAGACCCTTGTTGATGATGGAATCAAACTACCTCCTGATTTTGACATGTCCTTGCTCACAATGAATGACTAACCTAAATCCAATGAATCTAAACATCCCAAAATAGAAAATGATGAAAGAATCAAAGATCACAAACCTTTTTATTTACAACCTGGTTACAAGAAATCTTCAAAAATGTCAAAACCTATACCTAAAAATGATCCTATTTTGAATAAGCTTAGAGCATTGGAACATGAAGTGAAAATGCTCAAGAACAGTAAAAAAACATCACACAAGTTTTTCATTGAAGATATATCTCCTTATCCTTTCGATCCAAGCATACCAATTCCACCTTTTCCTAGTCACTTGGACATACCTAAACTTGATAAATATAGTGAAAAAGGAGATCATAAAAACCACTTAAGACAATTTTGTGCCACTACCAAGGAATTTGCAGTCGATGAAACATACCTTATGAGATTATTCACTTGCAATCTAGGAGGAGAAGCTATGGAATGGTTTTCACAATTACCCTGACCATCAAATCCTTTCAAGAACTGGCTAATAAATTTGTCTCCAATTATAGTTTCAACTATGACTTTAAAGTGACCATGACAAACCTTTTCAACACCAAAAAAAAAAAAGGTGAATCTTTTGTGTCCTTTTTATAAATATGGAGACATTTAACAAAATGATTACCTTATGCCATTCCTGACCAAGAATTGGTTGACCTCTTTTGTCAAAATCTGAACAAAGAAATTGGAAGGGAACTTTTCCTCAAATGCTTGGATTCCTTTGATGAAGCTATAGAGATAGGATTTTGAATTGAACAAACCCTCATCGATGATGGAACTATAAAACTTAATAATGAAAAAGATCAAAAATCAAATTCAAACAACAAGACACCTTTTAATGTAAAGAATAAGAATGTAGTCAATGACGGAGTTGTTGATACAAAAAAAACTAAAACATCTTCACCTATCTACAACCTTAAAGGTTCATCTTTAGATAAAGGAAAAGAAAAACAAAGAAGCTTCCCCAAATGAAAATTTACACCTTTGGGACAATTGCTTGAATCTACATTAAAGGAACTTCTTGAAAATAATGTTATAATGCTACTCGAAATGAAGGAATATAATCCACAAGTTAAACCCCCCTGGTGGAATGAGGATCACTTTTGGGACTGTCATAGACATAAAGGACATAAGACTAATAGTTTCAATAAAATTCAACATTTAATACATGACCTTATTGACGATGGTAAGATAGCAGTTCATGGGCACACTCCTTCTAGTAACTCTGATCGCAAGGTGTTTAAGAACCCTTTCCCTAAGCATGCCAAGGATAAAGGAAATGCTCTTGAATCTGGTGATGGTGTAAACTATACTACTACTAAATATGTGTGTCACCAAAAAGTGTAGTCTTTGGCACTTTTTCACTCATCTTGGCCTTTTCCCTTAGTTTTGGCCTTGTTTTATCTTGATTCAATCTTGAAAGATTGCAATTCAACAACATTCTAATGGCGTTTTATTAAGGTGGTCTGAAGTGTTGTAACACATTTCCTCACTTTCCTAAGACCCTTTCAACATAATTCACCTAAACAACCCCTCTTGACCCCTTCCCAAGCCTTGTGACAAAGTGTTGTAATGAATTTTCACACTTTCCTAGGCTTTTCACCCCTAATTTAACCCTTTTCTTATGCTAATTTGTCCCCTTAATGTACTTGTAGGCCCGATTAGAGTGTGTTTTGGGAGGCAAAGCTGATTAACTTCGTTAAACATTATTTAATTCATGAACACCACTTAAATTTTGCCAAGTGGACTAGGTCGCCACTTTGGGTGACCTAGTCCCTTTTGGCATAAATCTTAAAATTAAATCAAAACCTAACAAGAATTTTGCCTCCAAAACCCTAGTGTCGGCCTATCATGTTCCATTTCAGGAAAATTAGGGTTTATCTTGTATAAATAAGGGTTTTCACCTTCATTTTGACCCCCCCTAAGATCATTTTCATTCACAAGCACTCTTGTACTCTTATCTTCACAAGAAAGAATTTGAGCACAAGGCATCACAAGTTACTTCCATTAGAGTTGTTCTTGCATGCTATAAATTTTAGCAAGAAAAGGTTTGGTAAGTGTTTCCATCAAGTTCATCATTCAAGCATCTTCTCCTTCCTTTGTTTCTCATTTGGGTTTAGCTACCATCAAAGGGGTTTGACTTAGGCAAACCCCTTATTTCCTAACCCCAACATTCTCTTGGTATTTGCAAACCCCTTATTTCAACCCACATTAGAAAACCCTAAAAAGAGATAAAGGACAAGTTGTAGGTCACTTTTGGGAGATTCAGACATGGACTACTACAAAAGAAGAAAGTACCAACCGGGACCCATAGAATCAAACCCTGAATCCTCAAAAAGCATCAAGAGGACTAGGTTTCCACTATTAGTGACCTTCTTCCTGTGTTAAGCCTGAAAAAAGGGTTTTTGTATTTTTGGGTACCCTTTTCCCCGAAACCTAGTTTGGCAGAATTTCCTGATAGGAGGACTAGGTCACCCCTATTGGCTTAATTGTCCCTCTGCATATTCCAGGAAATTTCTGAAATCTTCTGGGGCTCCTCATATGTAAGTTTCATTTACTAGGTGCACAAGCTCTCAACCTTTCAATTTACTTTTTTTATTGCATACATTTAGGGCATATAGTTTAGATAGTTTGCATTGTGTTTACATTGCTTTATTTACAGTTCATAGATTAGATTAGAATCATTTCAATTCAGTTTCAACCACACTTCACACACATATCACAACCATCATCAATTATCCTCCCTTTTGAATGCAACTGCCAAAACCTTTTAACCACCAAGCGGAAAGAGAGTCTATCCCTACACCAAGTGCTCCTAGGTGAAAGACCTTAGGGGCCTAGTAAAGGGAATCCTCTTTCCCTAGTTAGTGTTACATTTTGGTGAACCCAACTGTAGACCATTTGCTAAATTTTTTATTTTGCATTTCATCTTAGAGATAGCTTGCACTGCATTGAAAATTTTGCATTGTTTGCATCCTAGGGTTTGTAGAAAAAGTGCATTAGTGAAAGTTCATGCTACAATTGCACTTTGCATTACATTTTTAGTAAGAAGTTTTTTTGCATTTCTAGTCTCTGTTTGTATTAGAAAATCAGAAAAAGCATACAAAGAAGTTAAAAATTATGATTTTTTTCAAAAATAGCACTACTGGGACTAAGTCGCCACACTAGGTGGCCTAGTCCTTTGGCACTATTCATTGTGAAATTTCTAGAAATTTTCCAATGTTTTCTACATTCTAGTTCCCTGGTTTTACATTTCTTTGTTTTGTTCTAGAATTTCGGTTACATGCACTTTTGTCACTTTAGTTTACATTGCCTTAACCTCCACCCCATCCTTAGGGATCCTTGTATGAGAATTTGGTGTTCCTTTTATGATATAGTTGTGAGACAAAGTTCTAGAATCATGGCATCTAACAACAACACTATTTTTGTAGATCTTGGGATCGATCAGACTTCAACTCCTAGTATTGTCGATGGTACACTAGGATTAGAGACCATCCTTAGCAATTCCTTGAACCTAGGAGACACACTTCATGATCAAAAAATCGATGACCTCCCACATGATAAGGTCTTTGATATCAATTTTGACTTAGCTAATTATCAACACAAAATAATCCTTGAGCCTATAACTGACACCACCATCCCCACCATAGAGCACCTTCACCACCTACTTGACCGTGATGATGGCCTAAGTGTCATGAAGAAGATAGCTAAAATCTATGAACAACATGCCTCTTCTACACCTCAGGCCTCTCACTCACCCATTCCTATGGTTGGTCACATAGGACTTTCCACTCCTCCCCCATCCACAATCACTTCCATCCCCACTTATGCCTCTCCTCTGGTAACAACAACTATGCCACTGATTAGTAATGTGGTACCTCCCCTCAACATTCCTACTAGTTTTTATACTTCACTTCTGGCATCACATCCCTTCACTTCTTACACCTTACCTCCCATTAGTATCCCCTTCACTTCTCCCTCCACTACATTCACCCCGTCCCCACTTGCCCTTCCACCTCATCCCACTTATATTGATCCCCTTATCACACAAATCTTTCACATTGTCACTTCTATACAACAAAAAATATCCACCAAATCCAACATGGATCCCCTACCCACTACGTTCGTAGTAACCCATTGTCCTTAGAGATGTCCTTCACACCCCACTGCCACAGGGGATAGAGATTCCTAGATTTGAAAAGAACAGAGGGAAGGGAGACCCTTCTAATCATGCCAATGCCTATACTGCCTTATGTAGTGACTTGGCTCTTGATGACAAGTTGCTTTCCAAGTTGTTTCCTAGAAATCTTAAAGATGTCGCGTTGGACTGGTTCTCATCCTTACCCAATAACTCCATTAGTTCATTCAATTAATTGGTGGATGTCTTGATCAACCATTTTCAAGTCCATATGGCCCCTAAGAAAACCTTGATTGATCTCATGAGATGAAAACAAGATACTAACAAGAAGATAACTGACTTTATCTCTCAATACCAAGCACTTCATTCATTAATCGACATCAAGGCTCCTGATACCCATCTGCAAAATATGTTCACTGAAAACCTACTCGTGCCTCTCCAAGATAAGATCACACTAATGAAGTTCCTATCTTTCATGCATTTGTGTCAAGTGCTATGTGATTATCATAACTCCACTAGTAGTCATGACTCTTAGTCCACTTCTAGCAGAGTTGATAAGTCAGACGCTTTCACTCCATCCACCTCTCAACCTTTCCACAAACCAAACAAATTGTTTTTACAATTCAACCTGCCTTCCCAAACCCCTTCATCCACTAATAACCAAGTGGTCACCCTTAGATCTATTGTGCCCTTTAATTATGGAGATCCTGAGAGAACATTTACACCCTTACCTGACACCCTCCATAACACCATGACCTAATTACTTCAACAACAAATGATATCCTTACCTCATGTCCATGCACCTGATCCTAATAATCCATTACCTCCATTGTACAACTCCTCCACTTATTGTCACTTTCATCGATAGAACGAACATGAAACTAAACAATGAAAGTGTCTCAAGCACCTTGTGCAAGACCTAATTGATTCAGATTGTCTATCCATTGTTGGAACCGATGATAAAGGAAATAATTCTATGGCACCCCCAAAAAAAAACCTATAAATTTTCACCAACCCTATGCCCAAAGACAACATTTCACTTGTCAAAGTGAGTGACACTTCACACATTGATGTTATGAATGTTGAATCACAAGAGGCACATTCTGATTCTCCTCCAATGGTAACCCATATCACACCTATAAATGAAATGGTAGGCACGATTGACATCATCCATCGTAAGGGCCACACCAAAACCCCTCTTGAGATTACTTTTTCACCTCAAGATATACTTAGAAACCTTCTTGATGGTCTGCTCGACATATCTAAAAGAATCTATGATAATACCACTAATGGGATAGTCATAGATCTCACTTGTGGCAAGAATGTGATAACAAAAGAGTTCTTGGTATTACATGCTATATCTCAAGACATTTATGAAAAACCTACTACATGGATTAAAACCCATCAAGGTTTCACATGCCCTACAATCGGATTGATTGTTCTACCCCTACAAGTAGGCCCTAAGACGTTGGATGTTACCTTTTCTATAATACCACAATCGAACCAATTTTTTTTGTGACTTGGCCGCCCATGGCTTCGTTCGATGAAAGCGGTCCCATTAGTTATCCACAAAATATGTGAATTTTCCCCTTGATAATGAAATATTCACTGTGCACCATAGTGGTTTCAATCCTTTGTCTTCCAAAGGTAACTTTTCTTTGGAAGCCTTCTGGCCTAATCCCATGAACCCATCACCCCTAGATGGGACTTCTTTTTCATTTCCTATCAGAATTTTTAAATCCAAGAAAATCTTTGAAATCTCTCTCTGCAACATAACTCCTTCTAGCTCAAAAACACCTATCCTTGATGAAGCCATGTTGCAACCTAAATCTTATTTTCCTAACCAAACCACACCCAAAACCTCTTCCACATCATCTAAGAGGCCTAGGGATCATGATAGAAACTCCATTTTACCTCCTCACATAAAACAAGTCTATAAGGCTAAGGAGAAAGTGGATGAGCTGGACCTATAGTTCCTGTCATTCCTCCTCCTAGGGACACTAAGAAACCTATGGTGGACCAGCCCACTCCTTCTCAGATGAACCTTGAAAAAAAATCCAAAAGGAATAAAGAAGTTAGGGAGAATAGGCATCGCTTCCATGCTCTCACTCGCTAATCTCACGAGGAAGAAAACATTGAAAATCATAACCCACCAGTGCCAGATGCAGTGCTTGGTGACCCTCCTCCACCCCTATAGCCTGATCCCTTATGTGTTTATGGTTTTTTATTTTGTGGGAAACCCCCTTTTCTCTTTTCTCTTTTCCTTTACATGACATAGCCTTCCTTGGACACATGTCACTTGGCATGGGGCTTTCCAAGTAGGCTCTCGTGTTCTTTTTCCTTTTGCATTCTTTTCATTTCTCTACTTTAAAGCACTTGCTCACAAAATAGTGTGTAGCAATTCCTTTAAAGTGGGGGCATACAATGGAACTATTTTATTTTTCACTTGCATTTTTTTTTCCTTTATCTATGCTTCCTAAGTGCATCCTTGTCAGTTCACATGATAAATTTTCTGAATTTGTGAATTCAGTGTAATGTCCTTCATACATGTTACTTATCTTATCATATTACATTGCTCTTAGTGGCCTGATGCGACACACTACATCCCCTAAGTTGTGAATCTTCTATACTTTCATCAGTCCTCTTTTGGAGACATTACACACAATGTTCCATAAGTCAAAGACCTCATATGAACTATACAAGACTCCTTGGAACACTCTTTTTGTATTTTATATTTTTGCATTTTGCATTTTGCACCATTTTTGCAATTGTGCATACATGGCCACCTTGCATAACACAACTTGCATGTTTGTGGTTCCATCTTGGACTTGTTCATGGGTTCTAAGCATCCAAGGATTTTCTTGTCTCATGAGTTGCACCCTTATCTTTTGTGGTGCCTTATCAAAGTTGTCAGGGAGTACAACTTTGGTATGGTTGAGCAGGAAGCCCAACTAGCGGCACAAATTTCCCGATAGACACCTTTGTGTGTGTGAGCACATACCAATTGAGTGTATTTTTCTCACCCTTTTGGCATTCTCACCCGATGGACAACCGAAAGTCTCATCGGCCCAGAGTGAGTACACTCTTCCTTTTTAGACAAACAGTCGAAGCTTGATCCAACTTTCCCATCTCTCTCTTCAGTATGACTATACCATACATAACATCAGTGAGGTTGATAATCATGTAAACACTTTCATTATAAAAGGAAAAGAACCTGATTCGAAGGTTACTACCCACAAAGGCACAATCACCCTTAGAGGTCCTAATGCAAAACCCACTACCCCAGCTTCACAATATAACCTCATAGAACATTTAGGGAAAATTCCAACACAAATTTCCATACTTGAGCTGCTATTCCTATCTCTTGAGCATAAAGCTATCCTAGATAAAGCACTTGCTACTGCTATAGTACCTACAGACCTACATGTGAACCAATTCCAAGCTATGGTGGGACACATCACCTCTCCTCACACTCACTTTTACTGAGAATGATGATTCATCCATCTAAAAACCACATAATGCAGCTTTACACATTGACATCCTCATCCATAATGTCAAGATCAAGCAAGTTCTGATAGACGGAGGAGTTGGTCTTAATATTTGTACCCAAGAATTCATCACAAATTAGGGTTTTCTAAAAATGTAGTTGATCCAAGGAACAAGATTACCATAAAGACATATAATGAAGAGGAATGCTCGTCTAAAGTATCAGTTACTCTACCAATCAGAGTTAGTCCTATGGTAAAGGATGTGGTTTTCCAAGTCCTTGATCTCCCATTGGCCTATAATATCCTCCTTGGAAGACCTTGGATTCATTCAATGCAAGCAGTACCTTGTACATACCATCAGTGCATTAAATTCCCACACAATGGTGTTGAAATAACAATACAAGGAGAACTAAACCCTTTCATGTATTGCCATAATCTAAGTCCTAAAATTGAAATCGCAATCCCTAGCAATTGGGAAGAACCTCCTTCTCAATCATATATTCATCCTTAGTCCTTAAAAGTATCCACCTCAAAATCTAATGAAGTTGAGATCAAAATACAAGTGAAAGAACAAGGAGTAGGGGAATATACCCTAGATCGTGATCTTTGCCTTGGAAAGCTACCTTTATCTCCCCACATTCATGGCATGCCATAGATGACTAAGTCATGCACTTCATTTACCACACCATCAAGCACCAAGGTCCAAATCCATGATATGGAATGTGGAGAATGTCGTATGGATAATACCTTTATCTCCCCACATTTACCAACAAAAGACACTGCTAAAATTGTCGACAAGGGTCAAACTTCCAACAATGATATCAAGACAACTAGAAAAAGGATGCAAAAAGATGACCATGCTTGGATTGAAACCTTTTGGGATCCTGATGATACACCTACCTTTTCCATATCTACTTCCACTCAAGCTTTTCATATCTATGATAACTCCCTATTTGACCAGGATATCTACGATAACCCACTGTTTGATCATGACCCTATTGAGGATATCCAATCATCATCCTTCCATCCCACTTTCCTTGGTCTAGGATATTAATCTCCTATTCTCACCTCTACCAAGCCATCTTGTCAAGTCATTAAGGATGTGCAAGCTTCCTTTGATGTTAGCAGTACTGAAAAGGACAATCCCAAAGACTCCATTGATGGCATCGCCACTCCCATTCACCCACTAAATATTCCTATCACTCCATCTAACTCAACCATCTCACCCACATCCATCCACCTTGTAGACATGGATCAAAAAGTATCAGCCAAAGAAAATAAAAAGGATGTAATTCAAGAATCAAAGGTAAAAGTGCCTTTTTCAAATGGAGGTCCAGAGTCACAAGAAAGCATGCAAAGAAAGAAAGATTGAGAAAAGTCCCTTAGCCAAAATAAAAAGCTATTGGAAAAATACAAAACAAAAGAAGATGAAGACAAGTCCCCTAGCCAAAATAAAAATCTATCAGACAAATAAAAAATAAATGTTAAAAGTGAAAGCAAAAAAAAGTCGATCTCCAAGTATGCCTCTCCATCAAAAATTACTAGGGGCATCTATCAAGGAAAAAATTCAAACAAACAACTTGTTGGTCTAAGGTCTTTATCCATGTCACTCTCACTCATACAAAATATTCCATTCCACCCATCCATGTTCACATATCCAACATATCCCTCTATTGGCGATGATTTTCAATGAACCTTTGACAACAACCCCTTCACGCACTCTAGCTCATTGGTCACCGAAGCTCCTCTTCATCTAAATCCTGATGGCCCATGTAGTGTGCACATTAGGGATCCTATCATAGCCTCTATCATCTGCCACATCTATTGTCCTTCATACTTGCCACTTGCAATCCTCATACCGATTAGGTCTTGTCATCTAGCATGGTCATCCAAACAGGATCAAGGAATCATCAAGGAAATTTATGGATCTGTTGTTTATAAATTCTATACCTAGCTTCAGGGAGCTAGGCTAAAAATTCCTAAAAAAATACCAAAAAAAGAGAAAAAGTCTTGGAAAAAATGGCCACCTTGATGAAAACCTAGCAAACTGGCATCTTGGTGATAGCAAAAAACAAAAAAATATTTAATATATATATATTTATAAAGGATGAAAAAAGTAAAGAGAAATCAATTCATTCAATGGTGAAAACCACTTCGGTGGTGTCTTGAGCAAGTACCATGGTGAAAACCAAAAAAATCGGTGCCATGTGTAGGGCTTTGCTTTGCTTTCCTTTGGAGCTATACTTGATCTTTTCATCCTATTTTCATTCACCCTCCACTTCAAAATAGCCTTTTTACACTCACCATGTCCTGTGAATTGTTCGGCATTCCCCTCACTTGCTCGCTTTTCCATGCATACTAGGTTGATCCTATCCCTCACTGGGGCATTTCCTCAACCTTGGTTATGGGTTAGACCATTGAACATATCATGGTCAAAGAAACTACCCTCTTTGTCTATCTATTTGCTTGCATAATTTTTTCATAAAAACTTTAAAACAGCCATAAAAATCATAAAATGTCTTGAAAAAAGCCATCAAAATCATAAAATGTCCTGAAAAAAATCCCTAAAAGTCATAAAATGTTTTGAAAAAATCAATAAAAATCATAAAATGTCCTAAAAAAACCATAAAAATCATAAAAAGGTCCTGAAAAAATCCAAAAAATAAAATATTCCCAAAATCGAAAAAATTCAAAACATTTGAAAAATCCAAAAAAAAAATCAAATATTCCAAAAAATAAAAAAAAATCACATAACTTCAAAAAAATTCCAAAACACTGACACTTTCAAATTGCCACGTAGCTTTGCACTTCAACAAAATCAAAATTTTCCACAATTGACAATCAAGCAAACATTATAACCTACCTATCAATCCATCTTTATAAACCAACCAAACACATAAACTATAACAAAAATCCATTCTACATTGAAGCATGATGCATGTTTTTTTGTTTGTTTATCTTTGATTGTTTTATGATTTTATCCTTGGTGACATGTCTTTTAGCTTCTCGAGGATGTCTTGGACTAGAGAGGTGAGGATGGGGCATGGTCACTTGTTTGTTGTCTCTAGATTATTTCTTATTCACAAGATGACTCGTCTTAAGCATGGTTGTCTAAAATCGTCGAGGACATATGAGTCTCATGTGGGTAAGAACATTCATTTTCTGATAGTGTTTTCTATGCAATAAATATTCAGATCATCTAAGGTCCTTATACCTAGATGCTTTTACTTTAATGCTAAATAAAAATGCAAATAGTATTTAGGTCATCTAGATGTTCATGTTATCTAGATGCTTATACTAATTTGCGACATAATAATCTCGATGATGATAAAGCACAAGCTATAAAGCACAAGAAGCTTCATCACTTTCATTTCCTTCATATCTCTTTTCATCCATAGTTTCTCCCATCATCCATCTCCTTCATCATTTCATTTTCTTCATTCTCCTTATTTGAAAGAATGATTACTTGGTTTATCTAGCTGATGCTTGTCTTTTACTTCAAATATCAAATCAATCAATCTACTCCTTGATCACTCAATCTATTAATCAATCATTTTTTTGCACTAGCATCAATTTCAATCAGCTTAATCAGCTTATCAACTTGGCTATACTAATCATTTACATCAATGGTTCAGTTATGCCCATCAACTATGCATTTTCATCAAATGTGCATATTTGCTTAATCACTCACACAAAATCAATTATCACATCTTCTCCTCATGATATTTTGAGAGATTAATATTATCACAACTTGTTCGATCAATCTCTCAAGGGGGCATATCATTCATATCATCATCCTTACTAGGATATCCTTGGGGCATGTATCAGTTAATCAAATTTTTTTCTTTGAAATAATGCTATAGGCTGCATTGTCTCAAAGAGGGGCAAAATTTAGACACTCAAATTTTTTCCTCACAATCATCCTTATTTTTGTCTATTAATTAAATGGATATTATTATCTGTTTAATTAATTCATTTAATATCTTCCTCTATTTTCATTAATCCACTTAAATCATTAAAATATTATAAGCATTTAATCATTTGCATAATCAACCATTTAATCAATAAATCATTTCACATTGCTCCATTTGCATTAATCATTAAAATCTATGCATATTAAATCATTTAAATACATAAAAACATTTAATCATTTATCTAAAATAATTAGATCATTTAATATTTATCTATTGCATAAAATCATTTAATTCATTTATATCATCCATTCAAAATTGTACTCTTTTCTAAATTCATAAACCTACATCATATCATAAAATCCACCCATTATCTCTCTCATTTCAATTAATTTCAATTAATTGCAATATGCATTTTCCCACTTCAATCTTTTTATCCCACATCTCTCCCACAACATGAATCTACAGTGTGAGGACATCTATAAGAGCCCTTCTTCTCACCAAAAAGAACATACATTTTGACATACATTATCAATCTTCTTTTTTTTGTTCATCACAACGTTTTGTTGCACTTATGCTCATAAAAATATGAGAACATCAAATGCATAAATCAAGATCATGGTAAAATAAGAAAACAATGGAGTTGATTTTCTTTTTATTACATGTGTTTTGGTTTTTCATAGTTTCATTTCATTTTATATGTATTTTCATCTAAGAAAGGCTTCATTGGAGTTATGCTAGAATTTTGATTTAAGTTTATAGATTAAATCATTCAAGTTTCAATTTTTAGCATAAACAATGTATATTAGGACAACAAACACTTGTAGCCATATATCCCCTCATCATTGAATATTTCATACTATTTTCAATATCCATAGCAATATCATATGCCTGATGTAATATTTTGGGTTCCTTATCTCTTATCAAGTAACCCACTTCATCATCAAATGCACCCAAATACACAATTAAACATTTTGAATCACTAGGTTTCATGTGTTTAGGAATATATCTTACTACTTTTACAAATCTAAGGTTAAAAGCAGGGACCAACTCCTCTTCATCCCTTTGGATTTCCATAAATCTTTTTCTTATGACATTTGTACTAACCCTTTCACCAAATTATTCCACAAATTCTATCATGAAGTTGTTCCATGAAGACACATAACATACTAGTAAATATGAAAACCAGTCTCTAGCATCTTCTTTTAAAGACTAAGAAAAAAGCTTCATGAAAAATTCCTCATGATCTACCTCAAAATATCCCATCAAATCCATGAATGCATTCAACTATTTAGATGTTGACTCAGAACTTTTCCCTGTAAATTTAGGCTTAGGGGAACCTTGAATACCACTAAAACTCAACAACTTATATCTCTCAATAGAGAATTTCCTTTAATGGCATGATAAAGGTTGCATGCCTTGTATGCTTTTACTTGATGTTCCACAAGGAGATATAGGGGAATGTCACATTTCTCTTGTATCCTTAGTCAATCCTTGAATATCAGCTTGATAATTGATTGTCCACTACATCATTCCTTAATTTAATCATGATTATAAGTGTATAGCTCAAAAATA
The DNA here is from genome assembly GCA_007115665.2 of Sequoiadendron giganteum. Lineage (NCBI taxonomy): Eukaryota > Viridiplantae > Streptophyta > Pinopsida > Cupressales > Cupressaceae > Sequoiadendron > Sequoiadendron giganteum. The sequence continues at coordinate 552,087,584 of CM021107.1, read as the reverse complement.
TTCATGCTTGAAAGATTTCTAAGAGGAAAATAAGCATACTTCTTCAACCCAATAAATATATTACAAATTGCACCTTAGAAGTATGTAAATTGACTACCACCCTTTCCTACACTAGTCCTCAATTCACTTAATAGGGAGCAAATTTTTTTTCCAAAACTTTTAGATGTGGTTTTCACACACAAATTTATCCTTGATGAAAACCAAAAAGTGAAAAATACCTGGATATGTTGTAGCTACTACAAATTCTTCTTCCTAACTATAAATATTTGTAGATTTGAAACCCTCTTCACATCTTCAACAAGTTCTTTAGATAGAGTCACCACCTCTCTTCATAGAGGACTGAACTTCAAGCAATATGAATCTCTTTCAAATATAAATTTCATTCTAGGCCTTCTCTCACAACAAAGTCACACATAAATTCATTTAAATTTGCTGCAACACAACCACTTCTAGGTTAGAAAACTTCTCAATATCTGAACCAGATGTTCAAATTCACAAAATTCTTGACTTTGTAATATGATAGTCTGTAACAGAAGATTTTATGTTCTCCCCATCGTAGTCACCAAATCTATTGGCTCTTTTTTTAGAACCAAAATTGGTCTCACCATTTACCTATGAATCTTTTAGAACCCAATAATCAGCAAGGGTGAGGATTGGCCAACATACAAGTAAGGATTTTGAGGCCCTTCTACTCTTTGGGCTTTGAAAAACCCAAGAGGGAAATCCTTGTTATGTTCATATGATATTCATTTGATCAAGAACATTTCTACACAGATAAATTCCTATAGAGCACAAATAGATAATATTCATTAAATATTTGGCTAAACTTTAAACAAAATACTATCAATTGCAAGGAATAAGATGGTACTTCATATTGGTATATTGTAATTGAAGTTGTTTTAGATGATTCTCATTCTCATTTCAATCCCTTGACCAAGTGCATGAATAACTCATTTATCTTTAGGATAACCAAATGAAAAGACTTGTGCATTGTCCTGGGGTAACAGAGTAATAATCATAATAACCAGTAATACCTTAGCAATTTGAATCAATAATTAATGGACTATTGATATACTGCATTACAATATTCAACTCACTGTGCCCAAAACACAACTACTTATTAATCCTATGCTCTTTCCTTTCAAATATGTGGCCTCACTTTAGCATTTAATCAATCCATTGAATTGAAGTAGAAATAAAATCACTCATTCAATTAAAACAATTGAAGAGAAACAAAAATATCATTAACCATTTCATTTATAATCATAAAGAAAATTACATAGGAGAGAATGTGCCTTAGGACTAGAATTTTAATTTATAAACTAATTCTACTATAAAACTATTTGAGATCATTACAAACCAACTCATACCCTAGACTCCCTACTAACCTATTCATTTGTGCATGAATTTATAATTTGTTCTTTCATGAGCTTAGTTTTCCCACTTAGACCATTTTGAGACCCAAAACTTGAACTTGAACCTCCAATAACTAGCCCCAATATCCCATTTATAGAAGAATGGGAGCAACAAGCTTTAAGATGAATTACCATTTTAATTATATTTCATTTGGCACACATTTCATTTTCAGTTTAGATACTACCCAAACGGTTACATTTAACCATTTTAGAAAAGGGGAAAGAAAAAGACAAATCTCCATGTGGTTGGTTGAATTAGACCAACTAGCCTTCCAAAAGGTTTCATTCATTGCTTCAATAGCACCAAAATCCATTGTTCATATCGACCAAAGAATATTCTTGTTGATGGTGAAAATGACACACACAACATTAAAATAGAATATTTCTACTCTATTTCTCCTGAAAAAGAAAGACAACATATAGTAGCCTAACTCCCAAGGTCCTGGTAGTTGGTTCTCAACTATCTGGTGTCACTCAATCGGTTCATGCAACTGTAATATTCAAGGGGCATGTGCTGGTAACAAAAGATTCAAGCTATGACTCATTTTATCAAACTGTTTTAGTAAATCAATGGGGTTTCAAATAAAAGAAAAAGATAGATAAAAGGGGTGAAACAGTAAGTATGAATCAAATTTATCTATCATCCGGACATATATGTCCAAATAATGAATGTTCTTCCAATCAGATCACAAAAAAAACCAAAGCATGACACAACCTACAGAATAAACTGTACTATTGCATGCATCTTAGGTGCTTAATTCAATTCCACTATTCGCATATCACAATTATTTACAAGATTTCAAAACAACACACATTCATTCATCATCAAGATTATAGATCAACAAAATTTTAATAACTTCAATTCAATGATAATCTAACAAGATAATCCTTAAATCTGGTTTCTTCTAATGACTTTCATCACATAAGAAACTATCATGCTTCAGCACAATCACTGGCATTTAGATAGATTATAACTTATCAGCCTTACCAAACAAAACAACTCAATTGTAACACCATATTGCGTAAACCTGTAATTCTATTAACTGTAAAAAGATCATGTACAATGTATCTCTGCAATTTCTACAAAATTCTATCTCCTAAAATCAGGTAAGCCAATCCTATTCTCAATTAGCCGACCTTTACAATATGATACCCATGGGGTATTTATAGATATACAAAAACTCAAACTCCACTTCTATTTTAGGTTATCCACCCTTTTAGGAACCAAAATCCTCTTGGAAACTTAGATCAATTTGATCTTGAGTCTTTACATTAGACTTTCAATTTAACTAGAGAATAGAAGATAGAAGAGAAAAAGAATTCATGTGCCCCCAAGACTATCAGTGTTGTATGCATGCAACATGCAAGGAAGAGGAAAATCAGGCATGCAAGGATTCATGCATGCAAAGCTAGATCTGCCATGAACTCATTGTAGCTGGTGAAGACTTGCTGTAATGTGTCTATTTCTGGCCCATCAACCCAGCTATCTTCAAATTTGATTCGATCCAATTCTGCTGCAGCAAACTCCCTCATGCCTTTCACCTTTGTCAACTATCTTCCAACAGCTTTTATTTCCTCTTTAACATCCATTAACTGATCCAGCATCAACTCTCTTCCAGCATCTTCTTTCTGCATGAGTCCTTTGAATCTTTCATCCCATTTCTCTTTTATTTGACTCAAAGGCATGCCCTCTTTTGTAAATGCACTTACATCTACAATAATGGCAATAACTACTTCCAGCTCTTCCAACTGCTTTGTCAAATGATTAATAGCTTCTTGGATCTCATCCTTATGTTTACACAAGAATTCAGTTCTAAAACGGAGTATACGAGAAGTTTTCTCCACAAAATCCTTATTGTCCTCCTCAAGTATCAATTGTTCCAAAAGAGTAGTCAATGGCAATGCACTCACTCTTTCTAACTTCTGACTGTATTCTTTATACTCTTCTCCTTGTTTCTCCGATGCCTCAATGTATTGATACATTTATTTTACTAACCCTTTTATGTCCTTGTAGGCTTCAAAACCTTCTACCAAAACTTCACCCATCTCCCAGTTCAACTTGTCTACCCCATCGGTCCACCATCTCCACTTTGCCTTTTACTTGTACCAAATCATCTACCTCCTTTTTGCTTAACAAAATAGGAGTCTCAATGGCTACTACCTGTTGTGATCTTGGAGAGGAGACACTCTTCAAGAATGAATGTAGTTGATCCAATTGAGCTTTAAGCTCATCCTTCTTTTGCTTATCCTTGATCATTCTTGACTTGGTTGTTGAGGCCACCACATCAATCAAGTTCATCTGCTGATTCCTAGTGGGCCTTCCCAAGTTGACAATACTAAATTGATAATCTGTTAGCTGCATGTCCCCTACCTCCTTTTCTGTCATTGGCATGGCACATTTAGCAACAATTTCTCCTTTGTCTGTGAATTGGGTAGAATGTAGAATTTTAGCCTTCCTTTTAGGCCTCTCTTGCTCAATCCCCTTCATCATATCCTCCCAATTGAGAGGTTGTGGAGGTGTTACTGCCCTCTTCTGCAAGTCCAGTTTTAGCCAAGTAGGAGTACTTGGAGTAGTAGTCATCATAGAAGAGGAAGCAACAATTGTAGAAGGTGGCTGCATATTTACCTGAGATTGAGAATCAACCCTTAATTTCTCTTGTTGCTCTTGCAGTATGTGTATCTGCACCAGCTTTTCAGCCTCTTCTCTATCTTTTTGTTCTTCCCTTTTCTTTTCTTCCTCTTCTTTCCTCAGACTCTCTTCTTCCAACTTTTCCTTCTCTAGAGCTTCTTTTTCTAGTTTCTCTTTTTCCAAAGCCTCTAGTCTTTCCTTTTCTAATATTTCTGCCTCCAAAGCCTTAAGCTTTTCTTCTTTTTCCATTTCTTCTTCTGCTTGCTATTTTTTAACCAACTCCTCAACATCCCTTTTCTTTCTTAAACTTTCTTCTTCTTCTTCTTTCTGACGAGCTTCTTCTTCAAGTTTTAGTTTGGCAACTAAGATTTCCTTTTCCCTCTGGTTCCTTGCTTCCTCTTCCTCAAGGTCATGAATTTTCTGTATTAATTCTAACTTGTCATTCTCTGCTTTAACTTTGAGCTCATGTTCTTGCTACATTATTTGTTTTTCTTCTTCATCAACTGCTACCTTAGCTTTACTTTGTCTTTCCTTTAATTTTTGTTGGTGAGGTAAAGTATCAGCTTGTACCTTAGCATCCATTTCTTTTTGTTTCTCCACTACAGCCTTTGCATCAAAATTCTTTTTCGCTTCTTCAAACATCTTCCATTGCTCTTCTTTTGTCAAAATCTGCTCAATATCCTCCTCTAGAGGCATGTTTTCTTGCAAATCCTTTTCTGACAGAGTCTCATCTGAATCTGTCTCTACCTCTAGAACTTTTTCCTCCATTTATTTTCCTTTAGCAGTTTCAGCCATGCTATGAAGAGCTCCTTCTTGAATTTCTTTACTCGTCTTCCTTGTAATTGGGGCTTGGGCGGATGATTCACCTAATGTAGGTGTTGAAACAACTGATCCTACTAGATCATCTCCCTCTTGTGTTTCTTCTTCATCTCCTGCTGCTTCAAATTCTATCTCATCAATATATGGGGGAAAGAACTCCAATGGCTCTTTGGGAGGTGTCTTCCTTTTAATCCTCTTGTATCCCTTACCCTTTTTAGGGGCTGGTTCTTGAGGAGTCTGGGTTCTTAACACTAACCATTGCATACTCCTATCCAATACTATCCTTCCAATCTTCTTGATATCAATGGTTTCTTCAGCATTCCAATCAATTGGATCCAGACCCTTGGTTCCAATCTTCAAAGCTTCATAGGATGGATCCAATACAATTCCATCATCCACCAATGTGTCAAGAATGTTTTCTTTAACACCTAACTCTAACATGAGTGAAACAAACAATCTTTCATAATTCTTCTTCCTTAGATCATACTCATCTTGTCGATCACTCCAGAATTCTTCTAACAAATTGAAATGTTTAGTACACACCGAAGCCAAAAAGGCATGCATCTTACCCTTTGGATCAAAATACTTACGAGCTATGTATAATCCTAACTTCAATTGTATCAACTCATTACAAACCACCTTTGCTCCTACCAAGTGTTGACAGCTATATTCACCCAACTTCATGGGAAACTTATGACACCCGGTCTTATGTTTGATTCCAAACCGAGCATTAATTCCAAGAGCTTGATATACAAACTCCATTAGCACTATCCTGTTACTGCAACACCTTGGGAGCAAGTGTGGGTGACCTTCAAAACCAAATAACTTGAAGTATGTAAATTTGGGGTATTGAATGTACCAACATCCCCATTCAGCAATAAATGCCATGGCTTCTTGACTCAACTGGTATCATGCATCTCCATTCAATTGATTGATGATCACATATAAAAATGCATCATTGACTCTTATAAAATGAGTCTCAGCAACTTGAAGAGACAACTGATCATAGTGCTCCCATACCTTCTTCTGTCCATCCAAGGCTCCCATTATGCCCACTCTATTCAAACCTAGGAAAACACCCAACCTTGCTGCTGCATACACCACATAAGAAGTCATAAAGAAACACTTGGTCTATCTGATCCTTGTTAGCTGATCATGTATGGCATCAAAGACAATCATCAACCAGTCAAACTGCTGGGCTCAATTTAAGATAGTCTGGATGAAAGGAAACATCCACTCCTTGAACTGAAATGTATCTCTCTTCCCAAAAAATCTTGATAGCATCATGATTAAATCCGACACCTCCTTATAGAAATCTGCCCTCTTTGGCTGATCTGCAAGCTTGCTCAAAGATTTCTTTTCCATCTTCAACCACTTTTTATTCAAATGAGATTTATTGGAGTCCTTATGCTTTCTATACTTCTCCAAGGCCTCTGCCTCAGTTAGCTGCACCAAATTCTTGGGATCGGGAACACTAAATATATTTTGATACATCGGAGGAGTAAGATCAATAATCACATTATTTTTTGAGTCCATGCATAATCTTGTAGTAGGATTGTAAGCACTGGATTGACAAAGGAAATATAGTAATATGTGCCAAGCCTGAATCAACAATCCTTTGCATCCTTCCTGTTAGATTTTCTCACTCTGCAAAGGTTTCTGCATGTAGCTCCTCAAAGTTGTACTGGCCCAATTTTGTATCAGTGATGTTTGACCATTCTGATTCTACCTTGCTCACTTTCACAACCGGACTCCTATGTTTATACCTCAAAGTATAAGGCAATTGTTCCGGCTTCAATTTCTTTGGTTTTGGTGCTGCCTTTGATGTTCTTGCAAGCTGGCTTCTCTTAGCAGTTTCCCCTGATGTTCCTAACATCCTTCAACTTTCCTGCAAGCAAAACCTCTAATTAGATCTTTGAATATCATCATAAAAATGTGTCTTCAAATCATACCTTTCATATCAACACCAGAGGCGGAACCAAGAAGAAACATAATCTAAACAATCTCTTTCACAACACCGTCGGACTCGGAGCCAAAACCGATATTTATATTTCACTAACAATGAACGGGCTCGGAGTCGAAACCGGGAAGGTGATCGGAACTGGGATCGGAATGAAAAAGGGATTTGGTTTTCTTCGGATTTTTATATTTTCATAATCTATTTCCATTCCGCTTCCGCTTCCGTCTAGATTATCATTATTTCCAAAAAGAAGAGTTCTCATTATATGGTGGATCCGGAGTCGGGATGGAATTGGAATCGATACCTTTTGCAAAACAAAATTCTCAAGTTGAAGATCGATTCTGATCTCGTCTCCACCTTGGTTGACCATGACATCATCAAAGATTTCATCAATTTAACACACAACTCCATGATTAAAACCAAGGTTGTATTAAATGAAAAGAGGCTTAAATAAGACCATACCCATATGACCCTAGGGAACAACTGTATATTTTTAGGGCATCATTTTTTTAATCATTTAAACGTGATTACAGAAACAGTCAAAACCCTAATTTAGAAACAACATGATAAAACTAGGGCACGGATTTTAAACCCTACCATTTTACCAGTTTGAAAGTGTGATAAAACCCTAAGTAAAACAAACGAGATTCAACTCACTCTAACTTACTGTAAAAAAATTAATCTACCTCGTTGTAAATCCCTAAACCAACTAATGCCATTTAAAACCCAAAACAACATGACGAGATTACGACTAAAACGTGAAAGCGACCGTACCCTAAAACAGAACGAATTAAAACAAAAAGCAAATAGAAACGAGGAAACAACCAGACAAACAAAATAAATCAAGACCCCACTCAAACTAGCACGCCAAGAAACAAAAAATTATTTGAAAACGACATGATTTAGAGCACGGGCAAATATAAAAAATGCAACAATAAATAAAAACGCAACAGCGAGTAAACAAAAAAAAACAACAATGAGAAGAAACCCTACCTCGAACGCAAAAGAACCCAGCTAACCTTCTGAACTGATTCATTGGCAACAATCTTCTCCTCCAATCTATTCTCTCAAACGAACTTCGCCACTTCTCTTCCTTACTCTTTAATCTCTTAACAATGACAATAATGATACGTTTAACCCTTAATAAAGGTAAAAATGAGAATTTCTACCTACACAAGCAACAGTCATCAATGCCTTAAATGCAGTTCAGGCAGAGTCAGAATTGGAAGAGAACAAATACTTCACTACAATGCAACTTCAGTCAAAAATTCAACGACTCAAAGACAGTGGGGACGAAATCAAAATGGAAACTGATTTGGAAACTTAAGAAATTTCCTAACTTCATTCCTGTTCCGGTTCCGGTCCCGCCAACAAAACATAAAACAAAACTCAACACAAAAAGTAGAACATAAGACCGACAGAAGAAAACTTAACAAAAAGACTTAGCGTAAAACATAAGTTCAAAAAGCGGAGATGGGGGCGGGATGGGAATTGATTTTGTACTTCTGAACAAAAATCACCCCAAACTCCGATCCAGGTTCGGTTCCGACAAAGACAGAGCAAAAAGATCAAAAGCAAGACTGTTGGGATGGGTCGGGAATGAGTTTGATTATGGTTTTAGAACCCGATTTGGTTTCGGCTCCGGTTCTGACAGACAAAAATAAAACAAAAACAAAGTGTTGGACACAAAGGGCACCAAACTTTGTTCGAAATCAATCAAAGATAAAAAATAAAACAAAGGGGGACCCATTTTGACCAAGGCAAAAGATGGGGTGGTTATGCAAGGCATAACAATTCTCTACTAGAACCCTAGGAAAAAACTTCTATACTAACTAGAAAAGACATATTTTCCATCGAAGACACCAAGTCCAACACCTCCCCATCACACCAACCAAAAATATTTCCACATCAGTACCAAAGAAAAAAAACCATATACATGCCTAAGAGGATGAGTTTGTTACAATGGTAATGGTGCCATTAAAAAAAAAAATAGGGCTAGGATGCTACTTTGATTCATCAGCATCAGAGTATGCCCATCCGCTCTAATTTCATGTTGAAACTGGAGAAGCTCCTACTCCTCCCTCATCACAATCCTCATATGGCACTTGAGAAAGCAGGTAGTGACCGTACTCTAGGTTAGTATCTCCTCCATCGCCTGAAGGGTTGTTTGAAACATCAATAGTGGAGTTGTGTCTCCCCAAGATAAGGCTTATGATGCTTATTCTTCTTCCTTGCTTTCTTCTCGAGCTTAATTGATTCCTTCTTTATAAACTTGACCAATTCTTCTGAAACAACTCATCTCCTCAAATTATAAGTGCTTTTGACACCACCCTTCTTATTTTTCTTGTGGGATTTCTTCTCCTCCCTTGGTGTTATAGGATTTTCTAATATGAAAAGTTTAGTTTTATGTGCATCACCCTGGGACTCAAGAAAATTGAGTCTCTTAGACCTTCAGACCAAGCTGAGAGACACACTGGGATTAATCATTCTTATAGGGCACAGGGTAAGGACTAAAAAATCTTAATTATGAGAAGACTCACCAGCCTAAGTTCTTGAATTGAACTTACAGGAAAGAAAACCCTCAAACCCAGATAATTTCTACTAGCCCCAGTGGTAATTACAGACAATCAAAACTCTTACTATCCCATAAATATGAAACTCTTAAAAACACTAATGTATGACTCAAATAGAGCTCATATAAAAAATAGCTTACTCAAGATAAACACTTTGATAGCTCTGTAATTAAAACCCTAAGACTCACATGCTTCCTCTCTGGCTCACACTTCTCAATTCTTGATGGCTAAAAATGGTGAGATAAAATGGCAAGTAATCCACATTAAGTAAAAAAATCAAGAGCATGTAGCCATTAATGATCAAGGAGATCCTTGCATGAGTGAGATGACAACTTAGCCACTCAGCTTTGAATCTAGTTCATTGATCTTTTTTAATTTAAAACACCATCAATGGCGATCTTTAAGCATCACTTCAAGATTTTACAAATTATGCCTAAAAAATGGTTATACCACCTCAAAAAACTACCACATTTACCCTTTATCAAATAATTGCCATGCATTGCCACCCTAGAGTGTTGACTCATTTATTATGTGGGCTCCACCATCTTTCCAAGCGATGGGAGAAAATCCACGTGTTAATCACTTGCTAGCCCCGCTATTTTTATAAAGCATTATTTTATTCTTGCAGGGTTGGCAAGGAACATTTGAGATTTAATCTCAATAATGCTTCTCAGTTGTCGGTTTAGAACTTATGGTGTTGGGCATGTAAGTGGAGATCAAGCCCCATGCCTTTAATATTTCCACATATAACTAGCCCACTAACCCTATTTATTTTTGGAAAATAATATTTTATTCATGTGGGATTGGAGGGGAGTGACTAAGATTAAATCTTCAGATCCAACCATCAACAATTCTGCACATGCAATAAAGTTAGTCATAATAAAGGGGACTGGATAGGTCGATGAGAGCAAGACCCATGGGATTAGTTCAACTTAAGACTTAAGTCATTTTTAATAGGAAATATTTCACCAAACTTATGAAATATTAAAATGATAGTGCGACATGTGATGACCAACAAACCTAGACCATGAGGCCCATGACAATATGTTTTTGATGACTCAAGTTATAACACAAATTACTTGCAACTGGGTATACAAAATCAATGAAGGAATAGAATGCCCAGGGCATAAGAACATGAAATTTGAAACAAGATATTTTAAACCAAAAACCCTAAACCCAATCCTAAGTCATATACGCATTAGACAGTGACAAGGCAAGGATCCAGATACAAAAATTTCAAAATTTAAAGGCTCCATCACCACAAATATTTGAAGACTCTTTTAACTTCATCCTAATGAACTCCACCAGGATTAGACATATATCTAGAAAGAACTCACACTGCTTGGGCAATGTTTTATCTAGAACAAACCATAACATACATCAAACTTCCAATTGTACTCTAGTAAGACACTCTACTCATTTCTTCCATCTCTGATGTAGATGTTGGACAATTTGAAATACATAACTTTGTTCCAATTGAAATAGGAACATACAATGGTTTACAATCCTACATATCAAACCTCTGTAAAATTGAGTTGACATACTTGCTTTGGCCAAGCCATAGCTTTTTGTTCACTCTATCTCTTTTGATTTCCATTAGTAGAAAGTTGAGATTTCAATTATGAAATCATACCTTTCCCTCTACCAATAAATAACATATCATCAACATATAATGCAATAAACAGGAAATGATCACCATCAATTTTATAATAAATAAAATGATCTGATTTAGAACTCTCAAATACCAAACTCGACACATATGTATCAAATTTTTGGTTCCACATCCTACGACATTGTTTTAAACCATACAAATATTTCTTCAATTTGCAAACCAACTTAATTTTATCTTTCACTACGTAGTGCTCTGGCTGTGCCATATAAATATCCTCCTTTGAATCACCATGAAGGAAAGTAATTTTCACATCCATTTGCTCAACCTCTAAATCATAAGCAACAACAATAAAAAGAAAAAATATAATGGATGCCACCTTCACAACAGGAGAAAATATCTCACCATAATCAGCACCCTCAACTTGAGAGTAACCCTTCGTAACCAACCTTTCTTTGTACTTCTGAATACCTCCATCCAAACTAATATTTTTCTTGAATGTCCATTTACAACCAACAGGTTTTCATCCTTTAGGAAATGGTACAAGATCCCATGTATCATTCTTTTTCAAAGATGTCATTTCTTCATCCATAGAAATATTCTATGATTATGCATCATTCATACCTAGTGCCTCTTCTACAAATTTGGGTTCATCCATGTTAGTATTCAAAATAAAAATACATCTCCAATCATCAATTGAATACCTTTCAGGTGGTTGTCTATGCCTTTTAGAGCTACAAACAAGTTGAGATGGAGGTTATTCCTCCTCTTCTGAAGACCTAGAGATAGATGAGCTCTCCTTAACTTCTTGTCTATCCTTGGGCCTCACTTCAACATTCTTAGGTGTAGAAGGAAATTGAATCACATCTTCCTATTTACTTTTTTTTGGCTGCAATGTAACAAAAGAAGGCTTAGTTTCTCTAAAAATAACACTTCTACTATGTATTACCTTGTATGCAACATGATTTCAAATCTTGTATCCTTTCACACCATAACTATATCCGATGAAGATACATTTCTCATCCTTTTTCTACAACTTTAGTCACTTCTCCTTTTGCACATTTGCATATTCCTTGCAACCAAAAACTCTAAGATGTCTTAATGAAGGCTTGTGACCCAACCATGCCTTTATATGTGTCTTATCAACAAGAGTTGATGTAGGAGAGTTGTTAACTAGGTAACAAGGAGTGGCAACAACTTCAACCCAAAACCTTTGTTCTAGGCCAACACCACTCAACATACTCCTAGCCTTCTCCATCAATGTCCTATTCATTCTTTCTACAACTCCATTCTATTGTGGATAATACAGAGTTGTCTTATGTCTATGAATACCAAAATATTTATAGAATCTATCAAAATCATTAGAGAAAAATCCACCGCCATTATCAATCATGAATTTTTTTATTTTATTTCTAGTCTGCAACTCAACCATTGCTTTAAATTCTTTAAATCAATTGAAAACTTCAAATTTACTCTTTACAAAATATACCCATGTCCTTCTACTATAATCATTAATAAATGAAACATAATTATGGATTTCGTAATTGAAGGAACATCTACAAGACCAAATACATCAGAATGGATAAGATCCAATACACCACAATATTTATGAGAGATTGATTAAAACTGAACACAATTTTTTTTTTCCATAAATGCAATGCTCACAAAAATTGAATTCAAGATTACAATTAGAAAAACCTTCAACAAGGTTTTTATTTTTCAACATCCTTATACCCTTTTCTCCAATGTGGCCAAGTCTCTAGTGCCATAGCATATTTTTCTCTGTAGGTAACTATTTCTTAGAAGAAAGAGCACCCTTGGGTACCCAAAAATCATGACCATTTGTTTAAGGTGAAACCCTCACTTCTTCCACAAACTTTCTTTTCATAGAAGTACTATTGCACTCAACAATTCATGCACCAAGCTTATAGAATGCCCCATATCTGACACCTCTAACAATCACCATAGAACCTCTAAAAATATTACATATTGCATTATAAAATACTACTTGCACACTCGCATCTATTAGATTTCTCACAGATAAAAAAATTCATGCTAGTCGAGGGATATGCGACACACCATTAATCCTTTTTATTCTGCTATTAGAAAACCTAATTTTTACTTTACCACGGCCAACAATGTCTAAATGAGAATCATCACCCAAGTACACCTTACATTCATCAAATTCTTCATGTTCATAAAACCAATCTCTATTAAAGGTCATATGAAAAGATGCACCTAAGTCAATTAACCATGCATCATTACCTACACAAGTTACCAAAGTTGCAATGAATGTGTTCTTCTTTTCTTCCTTGCATTCCTTATGAACATGTCTAGGCTTACAATAGTTCCAAAAAATAGCTTTGGAATTTACAAGAACTTTAGATCTCCCCTTGGACTTGGATTTTTCACCCTTCTCATTCTTCTTTCCTTTTTCCTTAGGTCTTCCACAAACATTTACGACCTCCTTAGCAGTGATGGATACCTTCCTCCTCATCTCTTTAGAAAGAAAAGAACCCACCACATCTTCAGTCTTCAATATAACATAAGTACTCCCAATAACCATAACAAGGATTTCCCATGAATCAAGCAAAGAACAAAGCAAGAACTAATATTTCTCCTCCTCATCCATTTTGACACCAACTAATGCCAATTGAGACACCAACATATTGAATGCTTCTAGGTGGTCTATGATTCATCCAACCTCTTCCATTCTCAAGGAATACATCTTCCTCTAGAAAATCATGTTCACTAAAGATTTGGCCTAATACATCTCACCAAGCTTCTTCCATAATTTCTAGCTAGAGGTCTCTTCATGGACATTAGTTAAAACAGATTTTTCCAAGCACAATCTAATTAGACCTTTGGCTTTACAATCCATAACATCAGCTTGAGTAGGATCTATAGGCCTTGAACCCACAAATCGTGATCTATCAACAAATCCTCAATCTTTAGCTTCCACATCTCAAAATTATTTCCAAAAAATTTCTCCACCTCTATTCTCCTTGGTGAACTTTCCATGTAAAAATTCCTACAACAAGATCAAAAAGTGCCTTTTGCACAAGCTCCCACTCAAATCTCTATTAGTTGAAAAAACCTAACAACCCACAATTGAAACCAAAAGTGATCATGCTCTAATACCACTTGTAAGGAAGCTAAGGTAGCGAAACAACTTCCTACACTAAACTTGAGAGGAGAATAATGCAAAACCTTTACAGATCTTTAATAGTTACGAAAAATTAAATAGAAATAAACACAAGTATCATGCATACCACAAAATAATGATTTATGTGGGGAAAACCCTTTTGGGAGAAAAACCCCACACTCCAAAAGCCTCCCAATATATTATTAAGAAATTAAAAGATTACAATATACTTGCAGAGAAAGCTTCTCATAGGAATATCACCACTAGAGATCAAGAGACACCATGACCACTATCAGACTCTCAGAATACACCTTCGTTTACATACATCCTACCCACTTATAACAAGATTTTTGGAACCTTTTAGAATCAGGGTCTTACAAGGTCATTTTTCATTTGATGTGTTAACGAAAAAACTTGATGTGTCAGTAGGAAAAAAATTGATGTGTCAGTGGGAGAAAAATTTGATGTGTTAATTAAAAAAAAATTGGGGCATTGTCCTAAACCCCATGTCGTGTTATGAGTGTATAGTATTTGCATGATTAGTCACCACATACCAACATACATCTTATCAATAAATCATATATAATTGCAAGGTTGAGACACATTTTCCCAAAACATCACATCTCACTCATCATCACTTATCCAATACACCACACATTGAATTGACCTTCTATATATATTTATATGCTCCACAAATACCCACATAATCAATTAGGTCACCCTAATTAGATGAAACATCTAACACCATAACCTATCAGCTCAAAAATTCAACCCATATACCTTTTAGAAGAAAAAAATGGGTTCTTCACCAAAATAGGTTGACATGACATATAAATACTCTCATGATTCTACTCCCTTCATAATTCAACTCTACACGGCCCCAAAATCCTTAGGTCGGCACCACACAACAAAACTAGTGAAGTAACAACTAAATGAACCAATTGTTCATTCACAATTGGATATATTGACCACCAAATCAATTTCCACTTGGAGTACATATACTTGTTACATCCTCAAACACTTCCTAAAAACCACACAACATAAGAATCCTCTGTGGTGGAGTGCAAATTATTCCAATATGCACTTTGCACCTATAAATTTGCTTCTACTGAGCTCGATACTCTATCATCAATATCTTCAATTGCCGGAGACATGTGACCCTAAGACTTTGAATGTACACTTCTTCAATACATACCATTATTACCTCAAAACTACATGTCAAGATTATGTAAAGAGTAACAATGTGGACCACAAAATTGTTGCTCTATTACTTACTATTATAGTTTGGGACTTAGGCAATTTTCACCAAAACACTTGGTCTTCTTCAAACTATGTAGATGCATATGCACCATCATTTTTACAATGTTTTTAAATAAATGACAACACCATATACTGTCATGCTTATGTCTCCAATGATCTTCCCCTTTGTCATTGATGGTAACATACTTCTCCAGAACACTCCCCCTTTGACATAGAGGGAAAAGGGTACCAAAAATATATTTCTCTCTTTTTTACTCACCCTTACTAATATATTTACATGAAAATAGCTCCCCCTATCTTCTTTACTCCCCCTTTCTATATTATCCATAAAAAGAGAGGAAAAACTATACCACAAAACCATTTACTAACTCTACATATGTACATTGAAATCAAATAATTGTATATACAAAGAAAAATGTACACCTTAACTAGGTGAGGGTAAAATTACCTTATAAGACACCTTCAATTTTTCAAGGTGTGCCTCCCAATCCTCCTTTGTAGCCTCCCAATTCTTCTTGGAAAAGGAAAGCATATGGCAATGACTTTCAAACTGGACATCAAGGTCTTCTCCTTCTTCTAGAGAACTAGGCACTAGATTATTTTGTATAATCATCTCAGCATTAGATAAAACTTCAATACAGTATGTAAGTTTGAAACTTACCATGTCATTGAGCTTATTTTACTACTTTATGATTTTATCTTTATGTTCCTATAGTAGAAAGAATTGATTGTTTAGATTTTCAATTACTAATCTTGCATCTCCATTTGCATCACTCATAGGATCATAAACACCTGAGGCCTAAGAAAATTGACTCAATTGATTCCATCTAATCCTTAATGCTCCTTATAGAAGTTGGCCACTTCAAATAGATTTGAAATAAATTTTTGGTTTCATCTATACACTTATTAACATCCTCCAATTTTCCTTGTAACTTGGCATGTGTAGTACTACACTTATCAAAAACACTAGGTAGCTTTCTATCATTGACTTTATTTTCCATTTCCTTCTCTATCTTCTCTTCAAAACAAACAAATACTCCTTTAAGGAATCTAACAATTACTTCAACTATTTCACATTGGATAAAGAATTGTCAACATAAATTCTATGAAGTCCTTCTTGCATTACAATCATAGCCTCATCCATCAACTCAATACTCTTTTTGTGAGTTTGAATAATCTCCTTTCTTGTAGAGGCATGAAAAACATTACCAAGATATAGCTTATGTAGAGGGTAAATATTATCTAGGTCCACTTGACCTTATATAGGAATCTGCAGTAGTTGTGCAGACGCCACTGATTAAAATTGTAATTGCATATATGAGAGATCTTCTAATGAATCTCTAAAGGATCAAAAGGATTCACCACCTATTTTTGTGCTTTCTTATTTATTTTTATCATTCATCTCCTTCTCAACACTACCAGATCTTTATTTTGAATTTTTCTCAACTTTCAAAGGAGGAAAAGTTTCTTCTTTGTGTGCTTCAGTCTTCTTTATGACATATTTCTTATCTTCTTTATTCTCCACATTTGTAGGGGTGTTATATACCATTATTTGTTCTTGATAATCATGCTCATTGCATTCTAGGAGGGGTGTGTCTTGTTACATTTAATCTTCATCACCCAAAGGAATTCCCAATTATTTAGCAAGTGTTTCAACTATTTGCAATGTCTCTTTCCTTAGCCTTTGTATATCATCCTTATATCTTCTCATAAGAGTGATAAGTCTTTGTTTTTTCCTAAATTTCTTTCTATACAACTAAAAAAACTTGAGTCTATCATCATGAGACAATGTGGAACCAATCTTCTCCAAGGAAAATATCTCAATCTTTGCATCCTCTACAATAGCCTCTTATCTTTTTTCTTTTAACACACATTTTAGATTATCTCACAATTGATCTTGTATCTAACCTAGGCTAGTATCAAATGTCACCATTTATTTGACTATAGCCTCTTCAATTTTTTCCTTGTCTTCATCATTTGCATCTGGATACATTATAATTGTATCTTTCAGGATCCCAAACTCTATAATGCCACTAAATAGTGCATCTAACTCCATAGGACTATGCATCCAAACTGGATGGCTTTCCTCTTTCTCCTTTCTCTTCCCATTACCAATCTCTTCTTGAGAGACACTTGACTTAATTTTTCAAACCAATTGGGGTCCTTCTTCATCATCATCTTCACAACTAGCATACTTTTCTCTAGTTTCCTTTTCCTTATTTCTTCTCTTTAGATTCTTTTGTTGCATAATGGCACTAGATGTGTCTTTCTTCTTAGAACCACCTATATATTTCAAGTTCCAAAAGGATTTGTTATAGTAGGTGGAGTGAAGATTGAGGTCCTTCCTAACCTTCTTGTTCTTTATGGAGAAATATATGGAGAAGCATATGTGCCTTTATATTTCTTTAGAGGGTCCTTAAGGGTACCAAACTCCTCCAAATCAGCCTTCATCTTTTCAAGTTTTTCTTTAATACATTTCTTCTTCTTTTCCAAGTTTACTTGACTTCTTTTCTCCTCATAAGCACCAAAACTTTGAACAGATGTATCTATGGGTTTGCTCAACTCAATAACTGCAAGATCAATTACTTTAGATTTATCTACCTCATAAGGAAACTCTAGAACCCAAAAAATTCTAGGTCCAACTGCTTCCATGTAGTAGTAATCTTTGCTTACCATAAATGTCATTTCATTCTTATACATTTCTACAACATTACTTGAAATCCTTTCTCTTTCTTGCATTTTTATTGATTTTTTTTTTAAAATACCATCAACATTATCTTACAGGACTCAAAATTTACAAATCTCATTAAATTATCTTTAATTTGAATAGCTACATGAATATTATCTAGCCACACTACATTATTTTCTCTGGGTAACTCATTTAGAAAGTTAAACATTAGGAAAATGATAAGAGTACCATACCAGAAAGTGTATTTTGAAGTTCCCTTGGCTTCTAAAAATTCTCCATCAACTATAATCTCAAGAGCTCACAAAGATAAAAATCTTTTCCTTCTTTCACCACTTGATAGTCTTTGTATTGCGTTGGTAGAAATTAAGTTCTCTTTGTTTGTGAAAAATATTTTCTAAACAATAATCATAGAAGTATACTTGACTGTCAGATGTTCAATGTTATTCATAGTTAGGGAACTCTTTTCAAACTTCACTCTAGTAAGATTCATTACAACTTCATCCTTTATAGCCTTTAATGCCAAAAAAGGGTTAGTGGAGCACAAATCGGTAACAACCCTAATTGTCTCTTTGGTTATCATATATGACACATCCAAGCACATGAATTTTCATGAATTTTTTGCAAGTTCATCATCTCACTAAAGTGGGGGCTAAATTTAGTGTAGAAAAATGTATCCCTTTACATTTTCACACTTGTTTGGGCCCTCCTAATTAAAATGGACTTAATAATTCCTTAAATTTAGTGTTAAAAAATGTATCCCTTTACATTTTCACACTTTTTTGGGCCCCCTTTTAATTAAATTGGACTTAATTATGCCTTAATTCACCATTTTATTCAACCACAAGCCTAATAAATTACATTTTCCAAAGGGGAAACCCAATAATAATTAATGCCAATACATAACACTTTACCTTGAGCAATGTGTGTTCTAGGAATAGAGACTTGGAACCCATTTGCCCATGGGAAAATGGGTCCTCCCTAGGCCTTTCAACTTTAATTTAAAATATATTTTTGGTGGTATTTTAAGCTATCCAAATCCTTATTTCAATGTTGGCTTGTGATATTTGAATTTCCAAAAATTAAGGATAGATACAAGCTATAAATACAAGGTTATTTCACTAAGTTTCACCTAGAATTTCATGAGCATATTCAAGTGAGCATTCCTATAGAAAATTTTGTGATCAAGAGCACTCAATAGCAGATATATTAGAGATTTATTGTAGCAATCAATATATATTCATCATTTCAAATCCTTCTTGCATCATGCATGTTTATGGAGCTAACATTGTGATGTACGTTTCAAGATCAAGTCAATCATTTAAAGCATTATTTCAAGTATCAAGATCCACATCCATTGAAGCAATTTCATGCAAGTTGTGGACCTTACAAGATCTCCATTACAAAGGTTTCTACAAGGGTTTCATTACCAAAATTGGGTTTT
Organism: Sequoiadendron giganteum; assembly: GCA_007115665.2. Classification (NCBI taxonomy): domain Eukaryota; kingdom Viridiplantae; phylum Streptophyta; class Pinopsida; order Cupressales; family Cupressaceae; genus Sequoiadendron; species Sequoiadendron giganteum. Next base: position 552,068,044 of record CM021107.1, on the reverse strand, counting down.
ACCAAGGAAAATACCCATTCACCAAAACAAACAATTTTCTCCTCTTGTATGTGATTGAAAATTTAGGTTGAAGAAGGATTGAAGACCTCTTGAAGTGCAAGATTGGAAAAGTTGTCAAAGTTGTCAAATCACGAAATCTAACCTACACATCTGATTTCTAAATTTTTGAAACTAAAACATAGAAAAATTAGAAGCTACATATTAACATCAAAGGCTCCCAAAAGTTGTAGAAAAACCCTAACAAAAGACTCATTCATCCATGGGCGAATGAGTCCCAATCAGCCTTCAAAAACTAACTTTTGGTGACTAGTAAACACTTTTCTGTCCTTCTTAGATTTGAAATTGGTTTTTATGGTTTTGCTAATATTGATTTTAATATTGTTGTTTCAAGTGTTAGATTGAATTTTGGAGTTGATTTTATATTTCTATTTTTTCTCCCAAAAGAGTTGTTTGACCTTGACCCCTATCCTTTAAGCATAATGAAATCTAAAGATTCTCACATTGGGTTGATTCACCTAAAAAATTTTAGTCAATTCATTGTTGGGATGCAATTTCCTAATGAAATAGAGGAAAATAGGTGTATTTATTATCATATTGGTGAACCCACTTCTCATAAAGTCAAATGCACCCCTATCTTTCTTTATTTCATCAACATACTTGCTATGTTGGTATTTTAAGTAGAAATAGAAGAGATGGTCCTTGAAAAGAATGAACACCTCGAATAACTAGTTATCCTTTCCCCCTAATCATAGAGACAACAAAAACCACCAATAACTATCATGTTTCTATCAAGGGAGATATGGTTGCACCTAAAATTATACCACCATGAATGGCATTGAGCAAGACACATAAAGCTACTAATGCCACATAGTGATGAGCAATGTGAAAGGATGAAAATCAGTATTAATTAGAATAAATAGGTGCATCAACACAAGGAAGATCACCACAATCCTTAAGATATTGAATTTTATAACTCAAAGCCTTACATTCATTAGTAGAATGACCATGAACTCTATGATATGCACAAAATGAACTTTTGTTGTAAAATTTCTTTCATGTTCTTGTAGGGAGAGATATAAAGTGAGCTTAGAGAAGCCTCAACAAGGTAATCTCTTGATAAATAGTAGAAGATGTTCCTTTATTTTGTGACAAAGATACCTCTTGCTTAGTACAAGGTTTCATACATACACTAGACTCTTTGGATTGTGAGTTTTGTATTCCCCCTTAAAGGAGGATGTAAAATCTAGTGAACCCCAATCATTACTAAGACATGTGTTTGAAGATGTTTGCATGATGAAATTTATATTAAGAAAATATTTCTTTGATTCCTTCATTTCTTTTGATGGATAGTAACCAATACCATTAATTGTCTCTATCATTTCAGGATGCACCAAGGCTGAAGTTTTCTTAGAAGAATCTTTTGTAATAGTGTTGGTATTGAGTGAAGGATTTTTTGACCCTTTTATTTCTTTCGAGGGACAATAACCAAGACCATTAGTGGTTTCTTGTGTGTTAGGACCTATAGGGACATGGATACCTTATTATCTAGCACCACGTCTTTTTCCACTATAACTAAGTTGTTTCAAAACTTCATAACATTTTCCATAAATCTTTTCCATTTATTTTTGATTCAATGGTTGTTCATAATCAAGTTCATCAAAGTTTGATGTGTAATTTATTTCTTCTTCTAAAGTGGTTAAAGTGGATGCTTCCAAAGGTTCTTCTGAATTTTGTGTTGACATTACCATTGGTTCTTGTGACTGGTGGATTAGTATGGTTTGAATACACTTGATCCATGAGGATATGAAGTATAGTTACACTACTAAACATCAATCCCAATAGAGATCGTTCAAATAAACATTAAACTAGGAATCCATTAAAACTAACATGTTAAAATATGAAAGCTTTGAAAATTCCTATTCTAATCCATTGAAAATTATCCTATTGGGGGAGTGGTGTCACGTTGATGTGGAACGATGACCCTTTCCTAATGCCTTGGATAATGAGCTTGTTTCAATTAGTTTTATTGAATAAAATTGATGAAACCATTGTGAGATATGTATGAAAAAGATGATTTAAACCTAAATGAACATGGTGTAGACTATTTTAACATGATTTATACTAATATGATCAAGATGTGTGAGTGCAAAGCTAATCTAAATGGATTTTAAACTAAAGATTCAAACCCTAATTAACCAATAAGCTAAATGTATGCATCTATGTTATCATGGAAGCCATTAATGGAAGCTAAGATAATATGTAAATGAATTAAGCTAAAATAATGTAAACATCTAGTGCAAATACAAGTGATTTTAATAGCATAAGTTTAATGTTAAAATATGGATCTATTTGTCTCCAAATAGTGACCTATTTATAGGAGAGCAAATGAGAAATGGAGGGTTGAGATCAAAAAGCATAATCAACGGTCAAATATGGAGGAGAGATGAAACATGGATCATGTATTCTTGTCAATATATGAGAATGAAAGATGCTCTTTTAATCAAGGGTTAATATTCCTTCAAACAAACAAACTTTTAACTTGCACAAAAAAATTTGCAAGTTAACTTGCACATGAAGTCTTGTAAGAATATTCCCTTTTTCAAATGAGTGGAGAGAGAATATTCTTTGGAATATTCTCATGGGTGAGGGAAATAGATATTTAGCAATTAAAAAAAGGTTTAATTGTGCAAAAGGGGAAGGAATATTCCATAAGAATATCCCTTTTGGAGGAATGTGTAAAAGAGGAATATTCCCTTGCAAGTGGGGGAAATCAGATTTAATTAGTAATTGATAGTTAAATAAAGGTTTAATTATGTCAATTAGGGGAATTAAATGATATTCATTTAATAAAGTGATTCAAGGAAAAGGGGAAAAGGTGATATGATATTTAATTAAATAAGAAGACTTATGGATTTAAATTAAATAACTTGATGTATTTAATTTAATAACACAAAATGTTAGCATGAAAGGGGGTGAATTAACCTTAGTAGATTAATTAGGTTAATAAATAAAAATGATACAATTAATAAATAGCTAGGAAAAGTTAATCAATTAAGCAAAAAGAGGATTGGTTCGAGGATGAAATGGTGTTAGTATACCTGATTCAAGTGCATGATATCATTCAAAACATTTGTAAGTGTCTACATTTTGCCCCTTTTTAAAGCAAGGTACCTACTATGTTAGTTCAAAAACTAACGCTTTTTGGATTAAAAACCTATTGCTCAGATCAAAAAAAAAAAAAAAACTGATTTTTAGATGTCTCATTGTTGCCCCAATGGAAGGAATAAGCTAATTCTTTGCCCCCTAGATAAATCGGGCATAAATTTTGAATTTTGGTATGATTTCTCGAAAAAGATGAAATGTTGCCTCAAGGGTCCGAAAAGGCTCTGGGATGCAAAAAAAATTCCAAAAATTCATAAACAATGAAAAGTAAGCTTCAATTTGGCTAGACTTGTGAAATTGGTGAAAACCCCTAGCTACATGGTTAAATTAGGGCAAAATAACCCTAAATTTTAGGCTTCAACAGGTGATGGAGGGGTCACTTTCAATTCATTTGTACATTCACACCTTGGATAATCCTTGCAAATTGAGCTTTGACCTACTGACGAAATGACACAAAGAGTGCTCCCCATTCACCTTGTGGATTGAGTTTGAGAGTACTAGCGATGTGTAGACGTAGGAGCCTAGGTATGTGACTCGAAAATTCTCTTGATTTTCTCTTTTAGGTGCATTTAATAAGGCATTGAAGTTAGGTCAATAGGTGTGTCGCTATATAATGACGCTTTCGAAGCATCGAAAGTGTCACTATTGATTTCTTAGCTATGCCTACCTTTTTTAGCAGCGCATCTAGGATTTTTGTTTCAATGACACATATGATTATAGGGTCACGAGGGTAGTATAGCAACACATTGGATTTTTAGTGCATCAACGCTAGAAAGTGGTGGGTGATGCATGCTTCAAATGGTGACACACCCCAATATTTTAATATTTCAACACATGCCAATACCGATTCACTATTGAGCATAGCAACACACGTCACCAAATTGGCGATGCACCCCTAAAATTGATATAGTGATGCACCACAAAATCAGCGATGTTATTGATTTTAGTGACGTGATTGATGGATTGGGTAGAAAGTCTTAAAGTTTGGTCATTTTTTCAACTTTTTCGGTAAATCGATGTTGTGTATGTGATGTGTGCAAGAGGATCCTCCATTGCTAATGTCTAGAGAGCACATATAAGACATTTTGAATGCAGCGAGAGACTTTGATGATTTTGGAGGTGGAGCAGCTAGGGAGGCTAGGGTTAGGCTTCGTAGCTTTCCTACCTTAGGTAAGGAACCATCTTGCCATGATGAAAGCACTGGTTGAGAGGTGGTATAGTGAGACCGCATCATTTCACTTGCTCGTTGGGGAGGCCACCATGACACTTGAGGATGTGTGGTGCATTTTGTGTTTTCCTACTCATGGTGAGCATATCATTTATGACTGAGATACTAGGAGAGATGCATGTCTCTCTCTTTTACAAAAATGCTTAATTATTATTATCAATTCCCAGATTGATCTAGATTTCTACTAAGGTCAGATCGGCACCTTCATATTGTTCATTATAGCCCTGATTTGTGTCGTTGTTTCTCTAGACCGATGGGGCAGAGGTTTCAACCCCGGATGGGGGTTAGCATTGGAGGGTATGATCAGGAGAGGCATCATGTATGCCTAGGGTACACTTCTCCTTGCTTCTTTGTACAATGATATGCACGAGTCCATCTACTGAGAGGGCGGGAGTATCAGAGCAGGAGTGAACTTTTTGCACATATGGGTATACGAGCACATTATAGTGTTGAGGCCCTTAGTTGTTCTCACTGATATTCATGAGGATGAGCTCATTATTCTTCAATATAGGTTGTCAATGACCTTGCAGCACATGGACCCTACAAGTTTAGCATATTGGTGTCATGTCATTGATGACATGACAGTCTTCAGATGCAAGACATGGCTACAACATCCACAGTGGTACGATGACCAAATTTAGTTAGATTATGTTGAGAAGAATCAATACATACAAGGTCAAGAGCATACGATTATCGAGCGATACCTCCCAAATCATGTTACATGATAGTTTTGGGAGACACAAGATGTGCTAGTGCAAGATTACACTACTATGTTTGCCAAGTCATAAAGAGAGACTCAGTGGGGAGTCGTCATTGATCTTATTGTGGCAATCAATAAGTTTCGAGCACTCATCCCACAACCATGGGCTTATGATCAGGGTGTCCCAGATGCAGGCACCACTCCATCCTACGATGCATGGTTTAGGCCGATGACACACTTATAATTTCTAGCGAGGGGGTACCTAGGAAGAGGTAGAGGAAGAGGTAGAGGCAAAGGTAGAGGAAAATAAAAAGGCTAAGGTTGAGATGGTGGTCAAGATGGAGGCAGGGATGGTGGCCAAGGTAGAGGAAAAGATTAGGATCAGGATAATGTCGAGGTGCTAGGTGATGGGCACCAACAATAGCTAGATCAGGGGCATTAGGTTGGGCAACATGATGGGTAGCACATTGGATAGGTTTTGGAGGCACCACCGCCTCCTCCACTTGTACATCCAGAGGCACATGCACATGAATGGATTTAGGCTCTCATTTCTAAGAGAGACTAGTTGTAGGAGCAACTGTAGGCCATGCTTGGTCAAAGAAACCATGAGGTTTAGTTGTGGCAGTAACTAGACTGATAGCTAGCCTAGGAGATCAGGCGAAGACAATAGTTGGAGGCAATGACTGCAACATCACAAGGCAGGACCGTATCTGCTCGGCTATATAGAGAGGTTGTCATAGAGGTTGCATACTATCATATGCACTATCATCATGATGTTACACAAGGGATGCAACAACTTGGTTTCTCATACAGGAATGGAGCACCACCTAGAGCTGAGGATCAACCATCAGTTAGGGGTGAGATGAGTGACCACCAGGGCTAGCCTACTAGTGTAGACACCTTTTTGATTATTTCTTGATTCTTTATATAGATATGCATTCATGGGCTCCTTTTTGCTAGCCTCGTGGATATTGTATTTGTGATTAATATACAAATACACTAATTCAAATATTGTATCATGGTAGTCAACATTTTTTCATATATATATGAGATGATTCAAATGCGACATTATGTGATGTTCTTTTTATTTCATGCTTATGAATGTATGGATGCAAATGATGATCTATGATGTGATGCATTATGAATCTTATGTTTATGTGATATGCGATGATGGATGTATGATGTGATGCAATGGATGGATGCACTTCTTTTTTAGTATCTTTTTATGACATGTTATAGGATGGATGTTCATGCTTATGCAAATGATACAGATGCATTTATTTTTGTGAATTTTCTATGCATTTTATAAGATTATGATGTATGCATATGGATGTATGGATAATGTAGATGTTCATGCTTATGATATGATAATGCAACTGTTTAAGATGCTCAGAATAGAAAATCTATATTATTTAAAACAAATTAAATGATAATGATGATGCAATATACTATGTTTTTCTTTATTTATGAGATGTTGTGATGATGCAAGATGTATGCATGCTAATTATTTGTGGATGAATGATGGATGCATTGATAATTCTTTTCTTGACTATCATGATACTAGGTTAGCATGGAAAAAAGATAAAAGAATAAAGAATGACTTGACCATTGATTTTGATGATTGATTAAAAAAATCCAACAATTCTATGATCCACCAAGACTATTAGATGATGATGGAAAGAGATGCATGATGATGATGATGATTTTCTCATATCGTGGGAGTGGGATTTTTTGTCGTTCTTTATTTTTGATAATATAACACACAGACAAAATGCATCAAGGTATTGATGACTAGGACGACGTTGTATCCAGTGTAATGGACTTTGACTCTGCAAATAGATAGGATAGTTCTTGTTCACACCTTGACATACATAAACCTCATTGGAATGTAAGTTAGAAACTTAGGATATATCAGACCTAAGCATACACAATAGTCAACAATATACTCCAAAAAACTTTCCTACACACAACTAAGCAAGTATGCACCAATATTATTTTATGAGAATACCCACAAGCACAACAAATGAAAGATAATGATCGATGCCTCATTGCTTTCTCTTTAAATAATTTTGATAGACATCAACAAGAGGTCCTTAGAATGGGCCATTAAGATAAATCATAAGAAAAGATCAAAGACTAACAGTCAGTGTTATCCATATCGCCTACCAGTTTAACTATAGCTAGGGTGATGTTTGATACTGATGTCCATCACAAGAAGGATGCATCCTAGAACATGTTCATCTGATGTTTTGATAAGGATGAAGTGTGTGATAAGATGTTCATACAAACTTTACTGAATCTTTTACCTATGATCTAGACTTTATATTTTTACACTTAGGTTCTCACTTTACGACTTGTGACACTTTATTTGTACTTGATTTTCCAAATGTTGAGGGTTATGATTGATTTATTATGCATGAAGTTTTATTACGAGTGAAAGCAAAATGGGATGGTTTTGGCTTTTTGTAGAATATTTCAATGTTTTTGGTATTTTAAATTTTTTTTGAGGCTAGTTTTGGTCTTTTTGAAAGTTTATGTGGATGTTTTGGTTTTTCCAAGTTTTTAAAATGTTTTTGTGCTTTTTGTTTTCAAATGTTTTTAGATTTTTCCAATATTTGAATGTTTAGGGTTTTCCAAGATATTTTGATGTTTTGGGATTTTTTGAGAGTTTCAACCAAGAACCTAATCTGAAAGACCTATCCTAGGGGCTTAGAGGGTTGATCAAAGATTAGCCTTGCCTATGTTATACATGCAAAAACCACATAGTTTGACGAAATCAACTTATTGGTGATGAGATATGAACATTTGATGGAATGTTAGTTTATTATGATAGACTCCTAAAGGATGACCTAGGGTGTCTCAAGGGCATATGAATGATGGCCTTTCCTAGGTTCAAGCTCAAAGACTCATAGTTCGGCTAGGGGACTATATTTTGGATTTTTCTATGTTTTGACTTTTTTAGGGATTTTGATGTGTTTTGGATGTTTTGGATTTTGGAATTTACAATTATATGAATTTTTTGGGATTTTAGTTGTACAAGATTTGGATTTTTTTGGATTTTCTAATGAACATTTTATGAATGTTTTGGGATCTTCAATTGCAATTTCCAATAACCTTAAGATATACAAGAACTCAAATGACCTAGAACGAATTTCCCTCTGTGTGATGCAATAGACTACCTCGATATAGGTAGTACAAACTGACCTTAGGAATATGCCAAGTAGTACTAAAGGGGATATGATACTTCACAAGATCAAGCTCTGATACAATCATGGATGGGTGATGGAATAAATAAGATGAATGATGTGATGGATGGATGGGCGTGATGCAAAGTATGATAGGATAAAGATCCATAGAATAGATGGGGTTTCTTTATTTATGCAAGGCACCTATTTTCCAGGTTTTCACCAAGGTACTTTCCCAAAGTGCCATCGAAGTGGTTTTCACTATAGGATAATTTTTTTCTTTACATTTTTCAATCCTTTTTTCTTTTTCTTTTTGGATTTTGATTATTTTGTATTTTCATATTTACTCCCTTCAAGACTAGACATAAAACCTTTTAAGATGCAAGATTTTGGTTGGCTCCTACAAGATTTCACCTTCAAGTGTTGACAATATTCTTCATCAGTGATTAGGTTATGTTGTGACACTCATAGTGATAGAAGCTCAACCCCAATAGGAAAGATGGTTTTTCATCCGTAGACCAAGGAAAAAGGGATTGCACTCATAGGCATGTGGATAAAGGTTTGATAGGCCCATAGAATAATACTTAACTATAGATGCTAGTCATGGCTAGGTTCATTAATCATTTTCTGTAGGATTTTTAAAATTGTCTTGTTTGTAGCCTCATCTTGACTATTGCCTTGGGGGTAATACGGGGTAGAGAATTTGTGTTGGATGTTGAATCTTTGACATAGCTCTTTTACATCTTGATTCTTGAAGGGTGTTCCATTGTCTGAGATAAGGGTTTGTCAAACACCATAATGGAAAATTACATAATTTAGGATAAACTTAGTAATTTGCTTCCCCATTATGTATGTCATAGGAATGTATTCAACCCAATTCATAAAGTACTCAGTGGATATTATCATGAACTTGTGCCTGTTAGATGAGGTTGGAGTGATTTTTACTATGAGGTCAATCCCCTACTACAAGAAATTCAAAGGTGTGGTCATTGGTTGCAACTCTAGAGCTAGAGCATGAATAAGATCTCCATAATGTTGACATTGGACACAAGTCTGCACATACTAATGGGCTTCTCTTTCCATGGTTGGCTAGTAGTACCCCATCCTCAATAGTTTCTTAGCTAAAGTCACACCACTAGAATGTGATGCTTCCTCTTGGTTAAAACATCGTAGTAATGTTCCTTCGATGCTTTGACGGTAAAGGGTATCACCTAGGATCATGAATTGGTATTCCTTCTCTACAAAGTTCTTTTTAAGGTTGGAGGTGATATCGGATGGGAGGATTCCTCTGCTAAGGTAGATGAATATGTCATGATACCTCAAGAATCTAGGACCAACGATGACACACATGAATTCAGATTCAGGGATTTCAAAATTTTGTATGAGAATTTGTTCTACCAAGAATCACATTGAAGGACATTATGCGGCATGTCTAACAATGATCCAATTGTTTCCATAACATCTACTAATTGGTTGTTCATGTGAGGAATTTTCTAAAAATTTATACCAATGAAAAACTCCTTGAGACTCTCTACCATCCTCTTATAACGAGTAATCTTATCATCCTTAGTTTGATAGTCATCATTGACTTGATTGATAACCAGTTGTGAGTCTCCATATACTTTCATCTCTTATATCTACCATTGAACTGCAATCCTTAGACCTATGATTAGGGATTCATACTCAACAATGTTGTTAGTACATGGAAATGATAGCATGTATGACTTTGGAATAAAATCACCTTGAGGGGTGATAAAGAAAATACCTGCTCCAAATCCATGTTGGGTAAGCGATCCATAAAAATATATTTTCCATTGATAAGTTAAATTGATAAAGAACACTGATTCATCAGGGAATTTTGATATAAACGGATTCTCTGCATAGATAGGTGCCTCTGCTAGTTGGTTTGTGATCACTTTTCCTTTGATTTCCTTGAACTCCACATACTCTATGTCAAATTCAGTCAAGATCATTACCCATTTGGCCATTTTCCTAGTGAGAATTGCTTTGGATAACAAATATTTTAATGGGTTGATCTTTCTAATAAGCTTGATTTGGTGTGACAACATGTAGTGTTTGAACTTTTGTGAAGAAAAAACCACCGATAATCATACTTTCTCAAAGGATGAATAGTTCATTTCATAGCCCACCTAGGTCCTACTGATGTAATAGATGGCTCTTTCCTTTTTGTTCTCATCATGTTGTGCTAGAAGAGCTCCTAGTGTTGCTGATGTTGTTGAGATATAAAAGATTAGTGGTTTTTTTAGTATTGGTGGCATGAGGACTGGAGGTGTTAGTAGATAGTCTTTGATCTACTGGAAAAATTTATCACACTTCTCATCCCTTATGTAAGTTATTCCTTTATGGAGAAGATGTAAAAAAGGGTGAATTTTATTTGATAGCTATGTTATAAATATTTCAATGGACTATAATATTCCTTGTAACCCTCTCAATTGTTTCAATGTTTACAATGGTTCCATGTTTAGGATGGCTTTTACTTTTATCAGATTAATTTCTATCACTCTTTGTGAGATGATATAGCCAAGAAGTTTCCCTAATGTAACCCTAAAGACACACTTTTTTGGATTTAGTCATACTTTGTATTCTTTAAGCCTATCAAATATAGGTCCCAAGACTTCTATGTGCTCAGTCATTTTCTTCAACTTGGCCAAAATATCATCCACATAATCTTCAACTATTTTATGGATCATTTTGTGAAAGATGAGGGTCATTTCTCTTTGATAGGTTGCTCCTGCATTCTTTAGCCCAAATGGCATCACATTTCAGCAATAGGTTCCCCATGGATAAGTTAATTCAATTTTGTGTTAATTATCCTTGGCTATTATGATTTGATTGTAGCCCAAAAAACCATCCATGAGTGATAGCATTTCATGCCCTACTATGAAATCCACAATGAGGTCGATGTTAGAAAGAGGGAAATCATCCTTCGGGCATGCCTTGTTTAAGTCTCAGAAATTTGTGCATATTCTGATGCCCTCAATGGGTTTAGAGTCTGGTACTAGGTTTGAAACCCATTTAGGATAATCGATTGATCGGATAAATCCAACGTCAAGATTCACCAAGAGTGATATCTAAGGGTGCATCTTTCTTAATTTTTGCTTCACTAGCTTGGCTTCAAGATAGACTGCTAAGTGATGCACAACTACTTATGGATCAAGCCCTAGCATATCTGTGTATGACCATGCAACATTATCCCTTTTCTCTTTTAGGAATACTGCTAGATTCTTTTGTTCTTCATCCATTAGGGATTCATCATAAAAAGTGATCTTGGGTGCTTCTATTCCCACATTGACTAGAGTGGCCTTTTCTACTAGAACTGTTGACTTCTCTGGATGCATTGCACTAAGGGGGAGATTGAATTCCTCACCCTTGGATGCTTTAGAGAGGTTTTCACCTTCGGATGCATATTTTCTTTTTACTATTTTAGGATCAAAAAGTGCCATAGTGTGGTTTTCACTTAGAGATCTGCATGTTAGTTGTATTTCGTCAATTTTGTGACTGAAGGATTCAATTGTCTCCCTGTAGTATGCTCTTGTGTCTATCTCTATATAAAATATATATTTGTGATCTTCCCATGGTGGGTTGTCATGGATTCCCATGAATTCTGAGATCACTTCATTGTTGTCGAATAAATCTAGAATCGGTGGTCCTTGTTGGTCTAAGTCAATGAGTTGTGGGTATACTAGGCATATTTCATTAGGTTGATTGCCCAAGGTGAAGGATGTTTTGGATATCATGAAGAGAGAGTTATTCTCACATTGTTTGGCAACATTGAGGAGGAAGTCATCTAAGGTAGTATCATGTGATGTGGGTAACCAAGAGAAATCCTTAGTCTATTTAGCAGAAGTACCCTTGCCAAGAAGGGTAACCTTGCCAGTAGTACAACCTAGACTAAGATTCTTTAGGTGTTTCTAGGGAATGATGGGATCTAGAAAACCATTATCATTTTGTCCTAGTTTCATAATCTTTTTTTAGCCCCATCCCTTCATTATCTACAAGCCTTTATTGTAATCTTCCATGGGATGAATAGGGACAGTTCATTCATCTTTATAGAGCAGTTTAGAGACATCTTCCTCATTGAAATCTTCTTGGTTCGAATCCCCCCACATGGTGAAGGTAGTAGATGACATCTTGATTTTTTCCATCAATTTTTTACTAGATGTTGGTTTTCCGTGAGATTCAGGAGAAAGAGGGGGCTCTCCCAACACAAAGGTATTCTTCATTAGTTTATAGTTTCTACAACCATCATCCCGGATTATTGATTTGATATTAAGAATATTTTGCACAATGGGTGTTTCCATTTTGAAATAGATGCAAGAATGATGGGTCAAAAAATGAGGAGGATATTGTAGGTCGTTCATCATTCTTCGGTACTTGGGGAGTCTTATAGAACTTGGCCTCAAGATTCTTGTAGTAGTAAAAGGGCTCAGGATCTCCATGGATGGTAATTTCTCGGCCCTCAAAAGGAAACTTTACACATTGATGGTACGTCGAGGCTATAGATTTTAGGGCATGGATCCATGGTCAACCAAGTAGGATGTTGTAGGGAATATCAAGGTCTAACACTTGGCATTTAGTTTTGGCAATGATAGGTTCCACTTGGATGAGTAATGCAATGATACCTTGTGATACTCGCTCTTGATCATCATATGCTTTGATGGTGGTACTCTTTGCTTTCTCAATGGTTTCCTCTTAATAGCCCAAGTTCTTGTTAGGAAAAAATTTGATTGCGAATTTTTTTTTCCTAATGCCAAGAATCAGAGGAGAAGAGAGATATGTCTTTTAATGTTTACAATTATAGTTCATTAAGTCACGCATGAAAGAAATAACAAAAAGATAAATAAACTCAAACACAATTAGACACCAAATTTATGTGGGAAAACCCTTATAGGGAGAAAAACCCACCACACCAAAGAAAGATCACTTGTATTACAATAATCAAATCACATACAAGTTAAAGACTCTCTTTTCCACATGACAATTTACAACAACAAACATTTCCTTGACCAACCTTGTATAGAAAATAACACTGTTAAAATGCCTCTTCCTACATATAATGAAATTCTCTCAATTTTGATAACTCATCGATCAAATCACTATCGAACTATCCAACCCATTACTATTCATGTTCATTACAATGTATAGAAACTTCCATGACCAATTTTTTCTCTATACAGTCAGTTCGGTTCAACTTCCAACTGTTGAATTGCTCAGGAATCCAAATGACCTCTACCCAGTTAGCAAATGACCATTGATCAACGTACACATCAGTAGTCATCGAGATCACGCATTTCCCATTCATACTATGCTACTATTGTGCATTTAATAGGCTCCCATGGTGTGGTGGTTTACCTCACTACCACTAGATAGGTTGAAAACACTTGTGGTGTAGCGATAATCGTGCTACCACTCGTCAGTTTACATACTTCCATAGTATGACGGTGACCACCCCGCATAATCGTTGGCCATCTGATAATCGCCTGTGGTTTGGCTATAACACACTGCTCTACCACTCCATCATTCCAAGTTGTCAACGGTAAGGCGGTAGACTGTCAAACATACCACAAATGTTCACCACATCATTGCTCCTTACCCGTCGACCACTTGCGGTATGATGGTAATCACGCCACCGCAACTCAAGGGAAAATCTTTCATGGTATGGTGGTAAGCTACACAACCACCAGATGGAGAGGTTCACCGTGCTACCATGACCTGATCTTATCATCCCAGTAGTATGCCGGTTCTACCGCGCTACCACAGAGCAGGTTGGAAGCTCCTGTGGTATGGCAGTTACGACATAATCAGAACCATTAAGAGACTTTGATGCTTGTATATATAACCAAGATCTATTTAGTGAGTTTGAGGCACATATTCTTAACAATCTCCCACTTGATGAAGAACTCACTGAACCCTCTTCAATAACTAAAGTCATCAAAGATTCTACACCCCAAGGCCCATCGAACTTGCACACCATCCAAACTTGTTCATGCTCACTAGCTTTGTTAATGCATCAGCAACATTCTTCAAAGTATCCACCTTATCTAAATTGACCTTTCCATCCTCCACCATATCTCGTACAAAGTGATACTCTACATCAATATATTTCTTCCTGGCATGGAAAGTTGGATTTTTCGCTAGACAAATAGCACTCTAACTATCACAATAGATAACAATCTGCACTACATCAAAACCAATATCAAAACACATCCTTCTAATCCAAATGGCTTCCTTATAGGCATGATTTGCTTCCATGTACTCAACCTCCGTAGTAGATAAAGCGACTACAACCTACCACTTGCTCATCCAACTAACTGGACCACCATTCATCATGAAACAATATCCACTGGTGGATCTTCTACTGTCAATGTCCCCTGCCCAATCAAAATCCACATATCCACAAATGTTGAGAGTCCTTTGTGATCCAACCAAATTTCCATGGTAACACAAAGCATATTTTGAAGTGCCCCTCAGATATCTAAACACTCTTTTCATAACATCCCAATGTGTCCTTCCTGTATTTTCCATAAATCTGCTAAGAACTCCCACTACTTGGGCAATGTCTAGTCTTGTATAGACCATTTCATACATTAAACTACCAACTGCACTAGCATAAGTCACTCTGGTCATGTCCTCCATCTCAGTAAGAGATTTTGGACAATCTTCAATAGATAGCTTCATTCCCTACAAAATTGGAACAACTAGTTGCTTGCAATCATTCATACCAAATCTCTCCAGAACAGTGTTAATATACTTACTCTAACTGAGCCAAATTTTATGCTCTCTCTATCCTTGGTTATTTCCATCCTCAGAATATACCTAGTTGCACCAAGATTTTTCATTTCGAACTTCGTAGACAACTAGGATTTTAGATCAGAAATCATCAACTTACTATTTTCCATGAACAACATATCATCAACATAAAGGGAAATAATAAGAATGCGATCATTTTTTGTCTTAAAGTACACAGAATAATCTAATTTTGATCTTAAAAATCCCAATGAAAAAATAAATGTTTCAAATTTTTGGTACCACATTCTAGGTGATTGTTTCAAACCATACAAAGATTTTTTCAGCTTGCAAACTAGATTTTCTTTACCTTTTCTCACAAAGTGCTTAGGTTGGGACATATAAATTTCTTCTTCAAGATCACCATGAAGAAACATTTTCTTCACATCCATCTTGTCAATCTCCAAATCATATGCTACTGCAAGTGATAAAATAAATCTGATAGATGCCAACTTTGCTACATCAGAAAAAAATTCCCCATAATCAATTCCCTCTACTTGGGAATAACCTTTTGCATCCAATCTCGCTTTATACTTTTCAACACAGCCATCCAGACCAATTTTCTTCTTAAACACCCATTTGTAGCCCACAGGTTTTCTACCTTCAGGCAATGGAACCAAATCCCAACTATCATTTTTTCTTAATGATGCCATTTCTTCATTCATGGCTTCCAACCAGGAATTTGAATCAGACATTTCAGTTGCCTCTTTTATAGTACTAGGCTCATCCATGTTAGTAATAAAATCATAGGCACAACTAGAATCTAACAAAGAGAATCCATACATATCTGGTTCTTTCTTCTCATGTGTAGACCTCCTCATAGACTGAGGCTAAGGTTGTGGTTCTTCTTCTTGTTCAAAACCTTAGAGTTGCTCGAACTCTCCTCAATTTCAGGTACACTTTCAATGTGTTGTTCCTCTTTTTCTAGAGTTAGAGGTATCTCAACAACATCATTCTTTTCTTCTTTTCCTTTCATCTCTAACTACAAATCTACTGAAGAAGGTTTCAGTTACCTGAAGATTACACTTTTGTTGTACAATACCTTCTTAGTTATAGGATTCCAGAGCTTCTATCCCTTCACACCAAGGCCATACCCAATGACAATACATTTTTCAGCTTTGTTGTCCAATTTAGATCTCTTCACATTTGATACATAAACATATGCTTCACAACCAAAGACACAAATATATTTGAGAGAGGGCTTCTTACCAGACCAAGATTCCATAGGTGTTATATCAACAAATGTTGAAGAAGGTGATCGACTCAATAAGTAAAATTTTGTAGCCACAACCTCAGCCCAAAACTTCTTCTCCAAACCAGCATTGCTCAACATACTTCTTGCCTTCTCCATCAACGTCCTGTTCAACCTTTCAGCAACTTCATTTTGTTGTGGAGTGTAAGGTGTTGTTTTATGCCTCTTAATCCCATGGTCTTTGCAATACCTTTCAAACTCATCAGAACAAAACTCACCACCATTATCAGTCCTTAGACACATTATTTTTCTTCCAGTCTGATTTTCCACAAGGTTTTTAAATTCCTTAAAACAACTAAACACTTCTGATTTACTTTTTTTAAAGTACACAAATGCCTTTCTCGAATAATCATCAATAAAAGAAACATAATATTTAGACTCTGATAATGAAGGAAAATCCACTAGACCACACACATCAGAATGAATATAACCCAAAACACCAGAAGACTTATGAGGACTAGAGTAGAATGAAATACAATGTTGTTTTCCATATATACAATGTTCAAAGAATTCAAATTCAAGGTTACAATCATCAAGCCCCTCAACTAGACTTTCATTTTTCAAGGCTTTCAAACCTTTTTCACCAATGTGACCGAGCCTTTGATGCCAGAGCATAGTCTTTTCTGTTGGAAGTTTTATTTCCAAATAATTTTCCCCAAAAGGAACACTTTCATTCTTCTCTTTATGAACAGCCTTTTGTGACTTTGGAGAGACACTATTTCATTGAACAACTAATGCATCCAACTTGAACAAAGTACCAATTCAGGCACCCCTAGCCAACACCATCAAGCCTCTAGTCATTTTACAACCATTGCTAAAGAACGAGACTTGCACTCCAACATCGTTTAGCTTGCTTACATAAAGTAAATTTCGATCCAGACATGGTATATGCATTACGCCATAAATTCCCTTAACTCTTCCATCAGGAAACTAAATTTTGACTCTTCCACGACCAACTGTCTCCAAAGATGAATCGCTTGCCAGATACACCTTTCCACCATCACATTATTCATACTTAGTAAACCAGTCTCTATGAGATGTCATGTGGAATGATGCTCCAGAATCAATCAGCCAGACATCATCTGATGTCTGAGTTGCCAAGGCTACAATAAAGGCATATGCATCGCTCTGAGAAGAATCATTGTCAGAAGAATTCTTCATCCACTTCTTTTCCTCCTCTTTGCAATCCTTTCAAACATGACCAGGCTACCCACAGTTCCAAAAATTCACCTTGGACTTCTTACCAGGAGACTTTGATCTCCCTTTTTATTTCAATTTGGACTTCTTGTCCTTCTTCTTGGATTTTTCTTTCAATCTGCCTCGAACAACAAGATCCTCCTTCACCATCTCAGAATATTTCCTTCTCATCTCTTCTGATAACAAAGAAGCAACCACATCGTCCATCTTGAAAGTAGTTTTCATGCTCCCAATCGCCATCACCAAGTGATCCCAAGAATCTGGCAAAGAACATAACAAGAGCATACAACGATCCTCTTCTTCAATCTTCACACCTACATATGTTAACTGAGCAATTAGCATGATAAAGGTATTTCAATGATAAACAATAGATGTCCCTCCCTCCATCTTCAAAGAGTATAGCTTCTTCCTCAAGAATAACTTATTTACCAAGGAATTTCTCTGATAAATATCTCCTAGTCTTTTCCACAACAAAGAGGCGGTATTCTCTTCATGAACATTCAGGAGAATAGAGTCTTCCAAAAAGAGTCTTATCAACCCTTTTTCTTTTTGATCTATGAGGTTCCAATCTTCTTGCTTCATGGTTGTAGGTTTCATTCCAGACACAATAATCCAAAGATCACGATCCACCAATAGGTCTTCCATTTTAAGTTTCCACAACTCAAAATTGTTGCGATTGAATTTTTCAATTTCAATCCTTCTAGACGTACTTGTCGTTGCCATCTCAATCTGTAATTAGAAAAATTTCAAGACTTCTACAAAACTCCCACTGAACAGAAATTGACACAAGAAACAACCTACCCACAAGGACAACACAACTGGCTAGGCTCTTATACTACTTGTTAGGAAAAAATTCAATTCTAGAACAAATTTTCCTAATGCCAAGACTGAAAGGAGAAGAGATATATTCCTTTTAATGTTTACAATTACAGTTCATTAACACACACATGAAAGAAATAACAAAAAGATAAATAAACTTAAACACAATTAGACACCAAATTTACGTGGGAAAACCCTTACGGGAGAAAAACCCACCACACCAAAGAAAGATCACTTGTATTATAGTAATCAAATCACATACAAGTTACTATTCTTGTTCGTTGCAATGTATAGCGACTGCCATGACCAATTCATTCTCTATACAGTCAATTCAGTTCAACTTCCAACCATCAAATTGCTCAAGAATCCAAATGACGTCTACCCAGTCAACAAACAACCACTGATTGGCATACACATCAGCAGTCATCGAGACCGCGCATTTCCCCTTCACACTGTGCTACCGCTCCTCATTTAATAGGCTCTCACAGTGTGGTGGTTTACCTCACTACCACTGGATAGGTTGACAATGCTCGGATTGTAGTGATAACTACACTACCACTTGTCAGTTTACATACTTCCATGGTATGGCAGTGACCACCTCGCACAACTGCTGACCATTCGATAATCATTTACGGTTTGGCGGTAACACATTGCTCTACCACTCTGTCATTCCAATCCATCAGCAGTAGGGCGGTAGACTGTCAAATAGATCGAAAATGTTTACTGCATCATCACTCCTTACCCGTCGACCACCTGCGGTATGTTGGTAACCATGCCACTGCAACTCAAGGTAAAAGCTTCCGCGGTATGGTAGTAAGCTACACAAGGGTGATCCTACAAAGCTAGTTTACAATTTTTGGGAGATTCTAATTTTTGCTGAAATCACATATTTTTAGAAAATATAATGATTTAAGCCTTAAAAAGTTCCATTTTAAGGATTTCAATTGAAGAGGGTTTGATCAAATCACCTTAGATCAAACCCCCTTGGATAGAACCCCATTATTTTTAAACCATACCTACAACGAAATCTCCTTTACACCTATGAAAATGTTGATTAAAAATCACTTTTGATTTACCTTTTGGGGGATCAAATGAATTCATTTAAAATTTATTTCAAATGATCATGGTATTCCTTGGAATGAGCTATCTAATGAATATAGTTTTAATATTTTTTGGTTTTATTATGTATGTGGTTTTTTAGTTTTATTAAACATAGGTTTTTCACCGAAAATCAAGCTCTCTATTCTGCACATGTGGAAAAATAGCATATTATGAAAATAAAATTTTAAAAAATATGTTCAGGTTGGGTATTGATGTCCTTGATCCATTAAAAAAAAAATTGAATTTTGATGCATATAGAAAAAGTTATTTTGTATACAGTCCACCTATGTTTCAATTGTAATTGGTTTGACTTCGAAACTTGATTAAGGAAAAAATATTTAATAAAAAACTATGAAACCAAATGAAAGTGGTAGATATCGTAGTTACAAATCTAAATTCAAAAAAATTATAATTTTATCCTTCATACAAAAAACGTTATGTTTTATACAGTGAGCCTCACTCCTTAAAAATGCTATTTTTTAAAAAAGGCTAGTTTTCAAAGGAGATGGAAAAACAAGTGCAATTTGATTCCAAAAATTTTGAAAAAAATATATTTAGAATCTATAGACAAAATGTAACAAATGACTAGTTTTCATTATCTTCAAATTTCCCATGGTTTAGCCACTATAGGATCCTGAAAGTAAAGATTTAGTTAAAAAAATCAATTCAGTGTCCAGTTTTCCCAAAAATTGTAAACCAGTATTGTGGGATCACCCACAACCACTAGACAGAGAAGTTCACCACACTACCTCAACCCGATCTGATCATCCTAGTGGTATGACGGTTCTACTGTGCTACCATGAAGTAGGTTGGAAACTCCTGCGGTATGGTGGTAATGGCATAACCAGAACCATTAAGAGACTTTTCTGCTCAAAGATATAACCAGGATCTATTCACTGAGTTTGAGGCATGCATTCTCAATAATTCTTGATCAGTTGAAGGGTGGAAATTTTCAATTCAACACCTCCATCCACTAAAAATATTTTAACCTTGTTCTTATCAATGATGACCTTAAGGTGTAAAGCATGGTTATGGGATGGCTATGATTGCAGATCTTGTGACAAGAAGGTGAGAAGATGATTAGCGATATGCCCTACCATAGCTTGAAACTAATATATATCAATATCCTCAAGGACAGATGACAAATACAAAGCATTCTCTAGGATTTCCCTATGTGCAGGGGATAGCCTCAATATTTCTAAGATAGAAATGTGTTTGGGGGTCTTCTTAACTTGATCTAGGAGATTGTACTTGCTAGGATTTGATGTTGGCAAAGTAGGTTGTGCACTAGATTTATAAGGAACTCCTTAGACAATGAATTTTCCATGTCGTGTGGTGACTCCACATTTTGAACTTGGCCCCTTGATGGTGATGAGAGTAATAACACTATCACAAGAAGCAACTACAATGGAATAGGTATGTTGCACATTTGTGTAATCCTCAACTTTGTCGTTGTTGTTCCCTTTTCCATGATCAAGCATAGATTTTTTATATATCTTAAGATCCTAGTTATCAGATGGTACTTCAATAGATATGGCACCACTCTCTATAAGATCTTGGATAATATTTTTCAGCCTCATGCAATTTGTCATTTTGTGTCCTTTGATTTTGTGAAACTCACAAAGATCGTTCTCATTGTACCAAGATGGTTTATCTTGTGGTTCTTGGTAGTTTGTAAAATTAAAAAGCATTTCTAGGTTTGAATCTACCAAATTCTTCATGATAGTCTCAATAGGTTTTGACAATTGTGTGTACTTGCATTTTAGATAGTTGTTCTTGTTAGGGATTTGTCATTGTTGTGTTTCAGCGTTGTTGACCTGATTGTTCTAAGGAATTTTTATTTGTTGTAAAGCTGGTTGAATGTTATCTATTTGATTATTGTTTGGCCTAGGAGGACTTAAGACCACCTTAACATCTAGTATGCCATCATTTGTCACATTCTTGTCCTTATCCCAGATGTGAGGCTTGTTGTTCGAGCTAGTTGATGGGCAATTGTCTTTGTAAGCTTGAGTATTTCCCTATGAGATTAGATCTCTCTCAATGTTAAGGGCTCTAGGGAAAAGCTTGTCATAAGAGGTAATACATTGAATTTTCAAGTGGAATGATACTTTAGATCTAGATTTTCTATGATGATCCCCACTTTTTGTTCATCAGGAAGGGGCCACTTGCTCTTGCTAGCTCTTTGTCTCCACCTTTGCAAGAAAATGGTGAAAGATTCTCCTTTGTTTTGTCTAAGAGTGTACAAATTTTCTAATCTTACATCCATATCAAGGTTAAAAGAGATGTGATCTATGAATTTATCAGTGATTTTTAAAAAAAATTTAATACCTAGAGGTAGTTGAGAAACCCAATCCATGGCAGGACCTATTAAACTTTGGGGGAAGAGGCACATTAAATAAGAATCATTATAGGCAACCTCCATACACATGACGTTAAACTCTTTGACATGGTCTATAGGACTTCCTCTCCCTTTGTATTTATCGAATTTGGGGATTTCAAAGTTAGGAGGGAATGGTACCATTGCAATGTTTTGATCTAATGGATACAAACATAAGTTTTTTGTATGGGGCTTCTTTGTCTTTCTCATCTGAAGGTCCTGCATTTCTTGTGACAACACCTTAAGTTACAATGCTAGATCATCTTTTAGATTTGGTGGCAGAACATACGTTGTGTATTATGGTAAGGCGCATGGGTTGTACATAGGATTCTAATACGATAAGGCATTGTATGGTGTGTATGGTGGTGTGGGATTTTGTGAAGGTGATTGAGGTATTGATGTATATGTTTCTGGCGTGTTTAGGTTGATGATGTTTTTGTAAGGGGTATAGTAGGAAATTTGTTGTTGTTTTTTTTGGGCATACTATTGATCTATTAAGGCTTGTTGTTGTTGTTGGGCCACAAGGGTTGCTTGTCTAGCTTGTTTTTGTTGTTGTGCTACTAAGGTTGCTTGATGTTGGGATTGGTGTTATTGTTGTGCTAAGGTTTTTTGTTGTGATGCTAAGGCTACTTGTTATTGTTGTGTTGCTAGGGCTGCTAGCTATGCTACTAAGGTTACTTGATGTTGTTGAACATTGTTGTTGTGCTACTAGGGCTTCTTGTTGTTGTTACTACTATTGTTGTGCTGCTAGGGTTGCTTCTTATTGTTGTTGTTGTTGTTGTTGTACTACTAGGGTTGCTTGTTGCTTCTTGTTGTTGTTGTTGTGTTGTTAGGGATTTTTTCTATTGTTGCTACTATTTTTGTGCTGCTAGGGATACTTGTTATTGTTGTTAGATGGCTTGATGATAAGCTTGTTGTGCTTGTTGTAAATCTAAGGCATGTGCTTGCAATGTGGGATCAATTGGTTGTTAGGACACCTATGATGGATTTTGGGTGTTGATTTTTTGAGTATGTAGCAGATTATTTATGAGAGGTTGGGGGTTCCCTTGGTTTACCATTCCTTGGAAGATGGTGGATTGATATGGAGTAATGTAAGTTTGAGGTCCCATTTGATTTTTCATAGTAAAAGGGATCGTGGGAAAATATGAGGATGGTGCCTTTACATTTTGTGATGGAAATGACACACTAGGACCTTGATTCCATTGATTGAAAATGTTCTCTTGTCCAATGTCTTGGGGATTTACTTGCACTAGCGATGTGGACACAATATTTCCTTGGTTGATGGGGTTGGTGACCAAGGGATTGTTCTAATTTGGGTTGATTATGGATGGGATGGATGTGTTTTGTGAAACCAATGGTGCAGATGAACCAAATGGAGGATTGGATAGAGATTTCCCTATTTGTGTTAGGGTTTTGGCATACCTTTGTTGGTCTACTTGAGACACTTGGCCTATACTTCCTTACAGGATGTTAGTCACACTTGTAGTACTTGTGGGGATGGATGATTATGGTGGGTACCCTCGACATATCGATGTAGTCATGGAATCATGAAGTGTAAGTGGTTGATGTTGATGTAAGGGGTGTTCGGGAATGGTAGAAGCACCAGATATTGGTGTCCAAGTGGTGGATGGGTTGGTGTTGAGAGTACCCACAAGTGTGTTTCTTTCAAATGGAAGAGTATGTCCAAATTCTTTAGCAAGACTAGCTGCAATACTAGGAGTGGATGCTTGATTTAACAATGGATTTATTTGGAAGGTAGATGAAGTCAAGATTTGTGCTAATGATTATGCAACAAAATATGGGGAGATCGGAGCTACGTTTTCTAAGGCATGATGTTCTTGTTTGTAGTCCATGATTTCTTCTTTTGTAAGTCCAAATGGGTTGTTCATGATGTCCTCTATTTCATATGGACCTGATGGAGATGAGGGTTGTTGTGACAGGGTAACTTGATTACTTGGATCGAATTCTAATGGATTGGGATCACTTGAGGTAAATGTTAGTTTGATTTTTTCCATGATTCTCTTGTGTTGTGATCTTGTCTTTACCATAAGATTTGGGTTACCTATGGGAGAGTTGTGTTGAGATTTATAGTGTTTGAAATCTCTAGTGGACTCAAATCTAGGTAAAAGGGACGCTCTATGTATTTTTGGAAAAATGGTGATAATGGGAGATGAAAAAGGTGAATGATGTGGGGAGTGATTTTTGCAAACATTTTGGGGTAACACTTTTGACTTAAATTTGATGTTTTGATGTTTGGACAAAGGATGTTTATGAACTTGGAAATCTTTAGGTTAGACTCATGACCTCTAAGATAAACTAGTTAAAATATGATAACTAGATTAACTAAGTGCATGAAAAAGGATTCATTTCACATACAAAGTAGCTAAGTTAGGGGTTGGTTTGATAGATATTTAAGTCCAAAAGTGTTGGTGTATTCAATTTTTTTGCAAAGTTTGGTGAAGCAAAGGATGAAATTTGATGAAGGGGTGGATGAAATGTTTGACCCAATGTTGACCTAGAGTGAACCTTTGTTTGATAAGACCAAGGTAGTGAGAAACATGCTATACCTCTCAAGTTTTAAAATCCTAAAGACCTAATGATTTAGATAGGTTCAAGATCATGAAAAATACTTGGGTTTTGACTCCAGAATAATGCATACAAGTATGGATTGTTCCTTAAGCACATTTATAGAAGTTGTATACCAACCAGTTTCTATTTTGGTGAAGTTATAAAAGGCATCTTTTGATATCTTTTGGACTAAGATTCCTAAGTTTGAAATGATGACCTCTAGACCTTCTCCTGGGGATTCTGATTTTTCATGAGATCATTTAGAGAAGTCTAAGTCTATGGAAGAAAAGATGATATTTATTGCCACATGGGTGGTGATAATATGGGCCTTCTAGCCTTAATATTGGTTTGTTACTCTTCTTCAACTAAGATTTTTGTAGTGTTTCTCCACTTAATGGGTGTTTCCTTTGTTTCAAAAGTGAAGCTTCTCAAACTACTAATAATATCAGTTTGTTCTGCTTCAATGAGTTCAAAGTTTGGTTGAATTATAGCAGGCATAAGGTCAAGTTGTTCAATAGGAGCGATCGGTCTCCAAATGGTCATGTGGAGTTAAATTTGTCAATTTATCTTGCTTAAGTGAGTTTCTTTTCACCACAAACACTTGTCTTGATTACGTTTCAAACTAAAATTTTATGTCAAAAAAATCATAAATTTCACAAGGTCCATTTTATGAAAATCATGAGGTTGAATCCATAGTTGCATATGTTAACTTTGCAAAGTATGGATTGATAGATAAACCTAAATACATATAAGTCTCTAAGAATAAATTCTTAGGACCAACATTAATATCAAGGTTTTGTCAAAGGGTATCCATACTTAGACCAAAGGGTTTGAAATTTTGAAAATAATTTGTTGATGTTTGTTTGCAATGTTTTGGAAACAAGCAAATTATTAAATTGACTCACAAGCATTCACCATCATAGGTTTAGAAGATACTACTTATTGAATCCAGACTTCGATTTCTCCAAACACTAAGACAATGTGAACAAATAGAGATTTGGCAACACTAGCTCCCCTCCATAGCACACACTTCTCAAAACCACCAAATATCAAATCCTGAAGATCCAAAGATCCTAAGGATTTCCCTATTTTGATAATGAATAGTAAAATGTGGGGTGGCTTTAGAACAACCGTTCCTACACCAACAAACATAAAGGGTTTTGGCTTCTAAACAATTGGTTCTTAGTAAGGAATTTCATTCAAGGTGGCCATACACACAACACGATTAGCTCAAGATTATTTCAATCAAGAGGCCTCCCAGTCCTTTCCTAAGAAAGGATTTTGACGTGTCACATGGACACTAGGGGTGGAACTTGTTGGTATAACACATCTGCACTTGTTGCTTATGACTTTCGTTACAAACACATTTTTTATATAGCGGTTCAAAAGAGTCTGGGTTTAGCTCATTACCGCTTGGGTCATTCCCACCTTTTGAAGCGGGGTGGTAGGCACTTTAAAGATACACAAAAGCAATGAAGTACATTTTTTGTTCAATCTCCCAGATCACATGAAGCAAGGAGAGAGCATACACAACACCTTTTTCTTACACTAGCATGGGGTTCATTTTAAATCCAAATCAAAATATGTGGGTGGTTATACGAAATGTAAAATGAATTCTTTTGATTCCCAAGATTGTCAAGTGGCACAAGAGAAGATCATATGCATTAAATGACGAAAATGTAAACCATAAGACATGACAAACACTTGTTAATTTTAACTCTCAAAGCAAAGGTAAGTTCATTTTAAGCACCAAATGAAATGTTAAGTTGTATTATTCAATTGTAAACCCAAAGTAACATGGTGATGTGATGGTTCAATTTTAGCCAATTTTGAGCTTTCATTTTAAAACCCAATTGAAAGCTAGTGTGGTCCTAAAGCATGAAAATAAAAAATCATCTTAAATGGGTTATAATTGCCCCAAAAGTGTCGAAACACTTTTTACAATTATACAATTAATGGTAAAATTATCCTTCTCTTCAAGTTGGTATATTTCAAACTTATAAAACTTGTTAGTCTAAAAACCATAATAAAGAAGTCAGAGACATGACAATGATCGAATAAAGCAAAAAATTAAAGCATGTGTCAAAAAAATAGGTTCAATTTATGTTTACTAGTAATTCGTGACATTGAAATCAATTGTGTCATTGAAATCCATCAATAGCATCATTGTATTGGACGTGTGTCATTGTATTAAAAAATCAATAGCACTTCTCTGAAGAAAATAGTGACATCATGTGCATTGCCATATCAAGTGTGTTGCTAAAAGGAAATTTATTTTGCATTGAAAAATTAAACTAGCATCACTAAATTAGAATGTGATGATGAAATTAAATAAGCATCTCTAGATTAATTATGTGTTGATGAACTGAAATCCTGCCATGTCATTGTATAGTGATGCATCATCCAATGCGTCGTTTGATAATTAGTAGCATAGTTATACCTAAAAACACAAGGAAATGGTGTTTTGACAAGGAATTTGTCAGATTTATTAGTTCAAGCCCTACTTCTAGTGCTAAAATGTGACTGATAGATTAGTATGGGTTGACTACACTTGATCCATGAGGATATGAAGTATAGTTATGCTACTAAACATCAATCCCAATAGAGATGATTCAAATAAACATTAAATTAGGAATACATTAAAAAAGTAACATGTTATACTATGAAAGCTTTGAAAACACCTATTCTAATCTATTGAAACTTATTCTATTGTGGGAGTGGTGTCGTGTTGATGTGGAACAATGACCCTTTCCTAGTCCCTCAAATAATGAGCTTGTTTCAATCAGTTTTATTGAAGAAAACTGATGAAACCATTGTGATATATGTATGAAAACATTATTTAAAGGTAAATGAACATGGTGCAAGCTATTTTAACATGATTTATGCTAAGATGATCAAGATTTGTGAGTGCAAAGCTAATCTAAATGGGATTTAAACTAAAATGATTCAAACCCTAATTAACCAATAAGCTAAATGTATGCATTTATGTTATCATGGAAGCCATTAATGGAAGCTAAGCTAATATGAAAGAAAATTAAGCTAAAATGATTTAAAATGTGAGTGCAAATGCAAGTGATTTTAACAACATAAGTTTGATGTTAAAAGATGGATTCATTTGTCTCCAAATAGTGACCTATTTATAGGAGAGAAAATGAGGAATGGGGGGTTGAGATCAAAAAGGTTAATCAATGATCAAATATGGAGGATAAATGAAACATGGATCATGGCTTATAATCAATGGATGAGAATGAAAGATGCTCTTTTAATCAAGGGTTAATATTTCTTCAAACAAACAAACTTTTAACTTGCACAAGAAGTTGTGTAAGTTAACTTGCACATGAAGTCTTGTAAGAATATTCACTTTTTCAAATGAGTGGAGGAGAGAGAATATTCTTTGGAATAATCTCATGGGTGAGGGAAATAGATATTTAGCAAATTAAAACAAAGTTTAATTCTACCAAATGGGAAGGAATATCCATTTTGGAGGAATGTGCAAAGGATGAATATTCCTAAAGAATATTCCCTTGCAAGTGGGGGGAATTAGATTTAATTAGTAATTGATAGTTAAACAAAGGTTTTATTATGTCAACCATGGGAATTAGATGATATTCATTAAATAAAGTGATTTAATGAAAAGGGGAAAATGTGATATGATATTTAATTAAATAACTTAGGGTTATTTAATTAAATAAGAAGACTTATGGATTTAAATAAAATAAATTTAAGTATTTAATTTAATAAGATGAAATGTTAGCATAAAAAGGGGGTGAATTAACCTGATTATATTAATTAGGCTAATATATGCAAATGATACAATTAATTAAATAGCTAGGCAAATTTAATCAATTAAGTGAAAAGAGGATGGGTTCGAAGATGAAACGGTGTTAGTATACCTGATTAAAGTGTATGATATCATTCAAGATATTTTTAAGTGTCTACAGTTGTTTTCTCTTTTTAGACTCTTTTGTTATGATCTTGTATTCTCCCATGAATGTAGGTAAAAAATCTAAGGAACCCCAATCATTATCTCGTAACTTTGTGACCTCTTCAATATGATTTTCCTTTTCTTCTTCTTATACAATTTCTATTTTTGAAGTTGGTATCAATTTTTTCAAAGAAATTTCTTTATCTTTCTTAATGTTTAAATAAATTTTAGGTTAACAGTCCACCTTGATTGTTTACACTTTGTTGTTGTAGACATACTTTATTAAACACCGAAGAGTTGAAGGAACTGCATTCATTTTGTGAATCCATGGTTTACCCAAAAGAAGATTGTATGGAATATCTAGGGGAATAATGTGGATGGGAGTTTACAATGTGGCCTTTCCAACTCTAATAGGTAATGTGATCACACCTAGCAATTGTTTTCCTACATTATCAAATCCATGAATAGATAAAGATTCTAGTTGTATTTAGATTTTATCTATTTCAAGTCTATCCAAAAGGCTTACACTACACATGTTAAGGGTTGAGCTATTGTCAAAAATGGTTTTCTTTATTCTAAAATTAGTACCATTATTGTTAATACGAGTCACTATCATCAACACATTTTTTTTTTGCACTTCCAAAGGAGGTAGCTCACTTTGGTGGAAAATAATGTCTAAATTTATTCCTCTAATTAGGGTTGCTATATCATTTGGATTTTCACTATGAGGAATGAAAACTTTTTTCAATTCATTTTGAAGCATACTATGGTAATTAGGGGAGGATTGAATAGGGTCCCATAAGGATATCTTAGCAAGAGTATTTTTAAGTTGTTTAACAAGATCATACTCCTTTCCACTTTGTAAAGGTAAACAAGGAGCACTAGGCAACATAGGTTGAGGCAAAGGTAATGAAACAAGAGTGGGTTTTGGCTGCCTAGATTGTTTCTTGTATTATATGTGTGAACAATGCTATTATAACTCGGTTACTATGAAACTTTATTACTAGAAATTTTCCTTGTAAAACTTAAGATAGATCTTGGAGGTAATGGTTTCTTTTTAGGTGGTTCAAGGATGAGCATGGGTTTGTTTTGAAATTGAGGTTGATATGATTATGGGTAGAGGGTAAGAAGCTGCTCAAGAGATGACTTAGGAGGTCGTATAATTAAAATACTTGTAGGAGGTCTGAGAATTAGAGGACTTGTAAGAGGTCTCATGGTATATCTAAAATTCATAACCTTAAAATACTATCCCTATTGTGATGATATTCTAGAAAAGTGGAGTCTAATGTCACCTTATCATCTTCATCTAATGAAGCCACATTACTAGTTTTTGAAGGACATGCATCAATTCTATCATTCTCTTCTACCCTAGTAGGAGAGATTTTAGGAGAGGAGAAAAAAATATATTTTGATTAGATTAAAATTGGAAGGGCTAGTACCCATTACAAAATAACCATAGAGGTGGACTAGGGACTAATGAGCAGTGAGAAAACCCAAAAATTAAATAGAAACTATAGCTTAAACATTTCTATTGGTAGCAATATAAAAAAAATTAACCCATCAGAAACAAAACAAAACCAACAGACACCTATAGGTCTCCTAGTAAATTGAGACCAATGATTGCATTCCATTCCTACCCTAGGAATTGGAGCTTCTTTTCAAAATTTGCATGCCCTTGTTGAAAGACCTAGGTATCCATCGTGGCATCACGAGCTACGGTGTCCATCTTCTTTCCCTTCTTCTTCTTCTTTGTGAGACCATCATCCAAACCTTTCACTAGTTGCTTCCCCTAGCTCTTCCTTAACTCATCCTAAAAGACCTAAAGGGTGAGGGCAGTATTCTTCACTATTTATTTGTTGTAGTTGGTGATAACCCTCAGGCACTGCATGGTCTTCTCATGGTTCTGGTGGATGACATCAATCTTGATCAAAATATTCTTCTTTCCTCCCTCAAAACCAATGATGGCTCAAAGATCATCCAACTCTTTTTCCCACCTTTTCTGCCTATCACAGGATTTGGCCAAGGAAGAAATCATATCCCAATGTGTCTTATTCTCCACCTCCCCAAGCTACAAGACTTGTTGATCCAAAACCTTACCTTCTAGAATTTGGTTTCTTTCTTTAGCCATGACTAATTGATGCAAGAGCCATTTCATAATATCCCTATGAACATTAATAATGTTTGAAATTTCATTCAATTTTTTCCTTAAGGGGTCGGTAGTGAGACAAATCGACCTAGGTTCAATACTAGGTTCCTCCAAATTGACGCATAGGTTGGAAGAATTTTGGGGGTTAGGGTTAGAAACGAGAGGGGTGTTGGAAACCTCTAAGTCATGGCCTTGATCCGAGGAGTGAGCAGGAGAGTTAGCTAGGGTCGAATTCTATGAATCATCATCATCATTAGAATTATCAAAATCTTCTATCCTAGAATATATGGGCATCGACTCTGAAAGGGGAGTGCATTTAATAGGGATCGAGAGGTATTATCATTCATAGGGGCTTTTCCTCAGGACCAACTGCTACGAAAGATGGCAGGAGGAGTTTCATTCATAGTGATAGAGGGGATGGGGTCCCCATGGGGGATGGTGGGTGTAATGATGGAAATTGAGCCCCCTCCTTGGAAATGGTACAATTTCTCTTAATCTAGGAATAATTAATGATAAATTGGACTTAATATTGCCTTGATTTAATGTTTCAATGTGTCTAACATAATCACATTAGGTCTTGGGCCCTAGTGAACTAAATGAGCCTTTTGATGTCTTATTTGGAGATTTTTAAAGTGTTGTAACACACTTTCACACTTTTCTAGGGTTTAATTTAATAATTAGGCTTCTTTATGATTTAGTTAGCCTTATTTTACATCCAAAACCCTCATTTAATGCATCTTTTTGAGGATATTCTTGACACAAATCAACATCCAATCATAATTCAAGTTTTTTTCATCTTGTGTGGGCTAAATTTAGTGATCTAAGACCCATTCGCCACCCTAGATGAATGAGTCCCACCTAGTTTTTTGGGTCCCGAACCTAGTTTCACACCTTTCTAAACATTTCTAAAAATGACCCCATAAATTATGCCAAATAGGACTCATTTTCCACCTTGGGCAAATGAGTCCTATGTGACCCAAAATCAAAATTAATTCAATTTTTTGGCAATATTTTATCCTCTTAGATCTAATGTTGGCTTGTAGTGTTGTAATTTTGGAAATTATTGCATAATTAGGTAGAAATACAAGGTTCTTTCACTCATTTTTACCTAAGAATTTTGTGACAGCATTCATAATAGCAAGTTTGAGTTCACAAGAGCATTCAGTTGTTTACAAGATCATTTCCAAGGCATTCAAGGGAAAAATTATTCATCAATTGTTGTAGCAATTCAAGATCCACCATCATGTCAAGATTATCAAGAATTAAGCATTTTATTGAGCTAGTGTTGTGATGTTGCATTCAAGATCCAAGGTCAAGCATTGTTCTACACTTATCTCAAGATCTAGATCTATATCATTTATGGATATTTCATGCTAGATTGTTGATTTGTATTACAAGAAATCATTCAAGGTATCATTGCTCACGTTTCATGTCCTATGTTGCATATTTCATGTTCATCTTTCATTATTTCATCATTTTTTTAAATTGCCTAAAAGGGGTTTGACCAAGGAAAACACCCATTCACTAACAATCAACAAGTTTTTCTCCTCTTTACATCTGAGATTGTAGGTTTATAGATTGAAGAAAAATGGATTTGAAGCCTTCAAAAGTACCAAAATGACAAAGTTGCAAATTTCATCAAAGTTGTCAAGACTCACGGAAAATCAAATATAGGGAAAAGTATCCATCCAATTTGCATAAAATTAGTGGGAAAGTGGTTATTTGATCCATCTTCAAAGTCCTACAAAGTTTCAATTCAATATTTCACTCCTAGCACTTTTCGTGACAAAATGGGACTCATTCGCCAAAAGTGGCAATGAGTCCCACTACAAGCATTTTTTTAGGATTTTTGTAGATTCACATCCCTTTTTCTAGAAACTTGCTCTTGTACCAAAACCTAGATCTGGGACTGATTCACCTAGCTTGGTGAATGAGTCTCAGCAGGCCAAAATTTTAGGATATGTAGCATTTCTAATCTTCATTCAAGTGTCCACAAGTTTCTATGTGCAGAGTTCTGATTTTAAAACTTTCTATTCTGATTTATATGCATTTCTAGGTCATTCATTCAAGTTTCATACATCACTAGGTTTTGTAATTAGATCTTGTATTTCATTTGTATTTCTAGGCCCTATCTTGGTGGGGAACCCCTCATTAGTTTACAATCAACACCTAGGACAACCCTATTGCAAGATATCTTTCTCCTTTGGATTGAGATCTCTAGGGTTATCCTTGAATGAAACTTGAGGGAGATAGGTATAGGTCCCTAAACACCTAGTTTGTGTTCCACCTCCCAAAAGGTAAAACACTATTTTTATTGTTTCATTTTGGTAAACCTGCATTTAGAACATTTCATTTTCTAATTTGGAGTCCATCATCATCTAGCTTCCATTAACTTTGCATTAGAGTTTTCATTAGTTAATTGACATTCTAGGGTTTCTATTTTTTTTTTAGTAAAAGTGCATATAGGTTGCACTTTTTCATCTCAAATCATTAAAAAACATCTGAAAACTGAATTTGCATTTAATCTATAGATCACCCAAACCAAAAAAAAAAATCACTTAAAATTTATTGAAAATTGAGCAAAAAACTCTCATTGGGGACTCATATGTCGCTTTGGGTGAATCAGTCCCAATGCACATTTGAAACTACCTTTTACATCATTTAAAACCTTATTTTTTGCACTTATGTTTGCTTCCATTGGTTATCTATTTCAGCTGGTTGAGTTTTGGCTACATGCATTTAATTAAATCTAGCTTAAAGTGGTCCATTTAATGCATTGCTCAATTTCAAATTTTCATTTACAACATGTCATCTTCTAGGTTGTTTCATAGTGTAATTAGCAAATTACCTTATTTCAAATCTGAAAGTTGCATTTAAAAATTGCACTTTATTTACTTGTCCATAATAACATGTTTTCTTTCAAGAGATGTGGATTTGATATGGTTAAAAATGGATTGCATAAGTACAATATCCCCTCTTATGAGTTCAATTTAGAGTACAACAATGAGTTCATTAAGAAACATGTTAGTCATCCTTCTACTATCTTTCATAGTTATGAGAACATCTTAGAGAAAGTGGATCAAACCATTGACACAATCCTTAATATTACATTTCCTATTGGTGAGGATGGTATGATACAAGAGGATGAAAGGATAGACAATCATAAAAACCATAATTTTTCTTCTCTTGATACCTCTCCTATTAGTGACGAAGGTATCTTGGTGAAAGAAGATACAAGCATTGAGATTCTTGATTTTCCATCTCCTCATCCCCCTTTGGAAGATATTAGAAAATAAGAAGATGAGATCATAGAAAAATTTCTAAACATCACCTTACCTAGTCTACATTCATCCCTTTCTTGTAAGAATGTTTTATCGAAAGAGGATGATATCATAGATAGTCATGGCAATCAAAATTATCCTTCTCCTAATATCCCTCCTTGATGCGAAGAGGATAGGTTGGTGTTAGAAGATACACCTATTGAAATTCATGAGAATCTTGTTCCTCCCTTCCCTCATACTCCTACCATTTGGAAAGATTTGTTTGGTAAACATGAAAACCATAGTAGTCCTCTTGATGCTTCCCCTACTTATGATGAAGCTACTTTACAAAATATAACCATGGAATGTGATGAACATCTTACAAGATCTCCTACTAGGGTAGATCGTATGGAACAAGAGAATGAGACCTTAGATCTAAAAAGGACAATCAAATTTAGCCTTCTCTTAATGTTCCCACTATTGATAAAGAAGATATTTTGACCTCCCTCACATGCGATGAAGTCATTTTAGAAGAACTAACCTTTGAATGTCATGAACATCTAGCTTTTAGTTCTCCTAAAAACTCTCCTCCTAGGGAGGATATCATGGTGCAAGAAAAGGATAACATTGATAATAATAATATTGTGCCCTGAGATGAAGATGATGAAGTAGCATTAGACTCTCCTTCACTAAGCGACATTAATATTATTCAACCTCAACTCATCCTTTACCCACCTTCACACAAACCTCAAACTCAAAACAAACCCAAACTTATCCTCTACCCACCTAAGAATATTTTTTTGTAGCAACTGAGTCATAATATCATTGCTCATACATATAACACTAGAAACAATCCACAACCAAGACAAACACCTTCAATAATATTACCTTTACCTAATCCCATTTTTCCTAGTGCTCCTTGTTTTCCCTCGCATAGTAGGAAGGAGTATGACCTTGTTGAACAACTTAAGAATACTCCTACAAAGATACCCCTATGGGACCTAATTTAGAATTCACCTAATTATCACACTATGCTTCAAACTGCCTTGCAACAATTTTCCATCCCTTATAATGTGTAACCAAATGACATAGTAGTAATGATTCAAGGAATAAATGTTGACATTACTTTT
Organism: Sequoiadendron giganteum; assembly: GCA_007115665.2. Taxonomy (NCBI): domain Eukaryota; kingdom Viridiplantae; phylum Streptophyta; class Pinopsida; order Cupressales; family Cupressaceae; genus Sequoiadendron; species Sequoiadendron giganteum. The sequence continues at coordinate 552,033,187 of CM021107.1, read as the reverse complement.
CATCAAAGTGAAGTCCCCCCTTTGAAATTGCAAAAACAAAATGATGCTTTCATGATAATAGCTAAATACAATAGAATAAGGATAAAGAGAACCCTTGTTGGAAATGGCTCCACTCTTAATGTGTGTAGGGTAAACCTTTTGGATAGGCTTGGTGTGGATAAATAAAAAATTCAACCTCACTCTTTATCTATTAAAATATTTGACAATGTAGGAAAACAACTGCTTGGTGTGATCACTTTACCTATTAAAGCTTGAAAGGCCACATTAGAAACACTGATCCATGTTATGCCTCACGATCTTTCATATAATCTTATTTTAGGTAGGTTATGGATTCATTCAATGAATTGGGTTCCTTCTACTCTACATTGTAAAATGAAGTATGTCTACAACAACAAAGAATACATACTTGAAGCTAACCCTAAACTAAATAGTTGTCTGAACATTGACAAAGGTAAAGAGAATCCTGTAAAAACATTGACACCAAATACACAAGTGGAACCTGTGCAATAGAAAGAAAAATAAAATCAAATTGAGGAAGTTAAAAAGCTATTAGAAGAGGATTGGAGTTTCTTAGACTTCAAACCAACATTCATGGGAGAATACAAGATCATAAAAAAATACTTTGAAAAGGGAATATAAAAAGAGGTAATGTCAACAAAAAATTTGGAAGACCCTTTGAAAGCATCCACCTCAACCTTTGAAAGCATCCACCTCAACCACTTTAGAACAAAAGACAACAAATTACACAACCAACTTTGATGAAATTGACTATCAAGAATGGTCGAATCCTAAAGAAATGAAAAATATTTATGGAAAAGGTTAAGAACTGATGAAACAACTTTGTTATAGTGGAAAATTATGTGGTGCTAGAGAACAAGGTATTTGTGTATCTATAGATCTTAACACACAAGAAAAAACTCATGGTCTTGGTTATTGTCCTTTGATAGAAATCAACCCATCAAGAAATCCTTTGCTCAATATCAATAATATTACAAAATATTCTTCTAATCCAACTTTAATAGTAGTGCATCCTGAATTGATAGACACTATTAGTCTTGACTATTATCCTTTGAAACAAGCAAAGAAATATTCGCTTAATGTCAATTTCATCTCGCAAAACACTAATTATTTGGATTCGTTAGATTTTACACCCTCTTGTAAAGGAGAGAACAAAATCGTGCAATCTAAAGAGTCTTGTGTAGGTATGACACCTTGTACATCTAAGAAAGAGATATCTTTGTCACAAAATAATGAAACATCCTTTACTTTTGATAAAGAGAGTATCTCAATGAGACTACTCCAAGATCGTCTGATATCTCTCCCTCCAAGAAAATGAAAGAAATCTTACTACAAAACTTAATTTTTCACATACCATAGACTTCATGGTCATTCTACTAATGAATGTAAGGCTTTAAGTAACAAAAATCAACATCTTAGGGATCGTGGTGCTCTTCCTTGTGTTGAAACACTTAGTTCCTCTAATTGAAACTTACTCTCATCCTATTCGGCTCATCCTTGTCTTGTAGTAAGTGGGGGCAAGGGGTTAGGTAGCCTTCTCCTCATATGTCACTTGTCGTTGTCTCTTTTGGCTAGTTGACTGTCTTTCATGTACATATAAGAGCATGTTTGAGATGTGGATGGCATGCCTTAAGTTGACTTGCATGTGACATACATATTCGTGACATATCTTATTGGAAACTGTGATCCTGATAAAATGCTACTCTAATGTGAGATGCTAGATAAAAACTAATAATGCAATGAGAAGAAGTAACAAGATAAAAAGGCACCTCAATAAGATTAGCCTAAGAAAATGGTGAAACAAAGGAGTGAGATAAAAACAAATGATGATTGAAGTGTGCTATACCTTTACTTTTCCTTCCTTGGTTGGTCCTTTGATTCTTCAAGAAATTGTGTGCTCCTTGGATGGCAATGAAGTTGAATGGATGCAAGATGAATTAATGCAATATGGATTGATGATGTAAGTGCTATGATGGATGAGAGCTTGAATGGAAATTTTGCAAGAGTTTTGTTGCAAAAGACTTGATCCCTAAAATGGGATAAATGAGGGGTATTTATAAGCTAATTGGAATTCTCTAGAGAATTCAACGGTTGGGATTGATCCAACAAGATCAAGATGAAGGGCTATGGTGAGTTGAGGACTCACAAGCCCTCACATCTTGACATGTGGAATGTGAGATGTCTTAAGGTGGAGTGATGTGGAAATAAGGTGGAAGGGAAGTACATGAGGTGGATCTTGGGGGATGAGAAGATTCCTTGCAGGAATAAAAGTGAATTAAAAATTCACAATGATTGGAAGAATCTAGTGGATAAGAGAGGGTCTCCAAAAAGTTGGAGATTTGTCACATGTGGGTGATGTGACAAGTCCAAGGTTCTAGAAGCCTTGGGCACATGTAAAATGACATGTCACATTTGCATGGGGATAGGGTAAACCTTGGAAGAATAAAATATGAATTAAAAATTCACATGGGGAAGAGAGGAACCTTGGTTAAATAAATGTGAATTAAAAATTCACATGGGGAAGGGAGTCCAAGCTAAAAAAGGTAAGTGGGAAGGTTGACCAGAAAAGGTAAGCCAAATGTGGCTAATGATTCTGATTAAGGTTGTGCAAACATAGGATTAGAATAATTAATGAGAGATTAGAGGAAAGTGGGAGATTATGGAGGATGTGACACTTAATCAAGATTAAGTGGTGCACATTCTAATTAGAGATTAATTAATTTAATCTGTATTAAAAGAGAGTTATGGAGAATGTGACAAGGAGAGAGAAAAAGGGGAATTAAAAATTAATTTTAATCCAAACGGGTTAAAAGACTAAATTAAATAATTTTTCATATTTATTTAATTTAGAGAAGAAAGCGATAAGGTAAAGTATTTAATTTATTTAATTACATACTTTAGGAACATTAGGCAGAAAATGAAATAATGATTAAATAAATTATTTAATCACTATTAATGAAATAGATGAATATAATAGATGATTTTTTATCATATGGAAGTGATCAAATTTGGATGTCTACATTTTTCCCCTCTTTGAAGTACCGTTAGAATAACCATGGTTCGAAGAAAAGAAAGTGCAGATGACTCTATAGAGGAATTAATCGAAAAAAGATGCCCCAACGAGGGGAGGAGGATCTGAGACGTCCAATTAGCAGGGAAATGGATGAAGATGCCCCAATCCTAGAAGGGGTTGACTATGGCCGAGAAAATGGATAAATGGGAAGGGTTTGCCCCCTCGACAGGGCGACGGGGGAAAAGAGAGGGGTCCCGGGTGACCTCTCGATAGGAAGAAATGGATGGTATGGTTGGAAAGAGGGAAAAAAATTAGGCAAGTGATGAAGGAGGAAGAGATGGGGGAAAGGATGAGAGATGAGAGGGGATATGAAAATGACAATGTAAAGTGATGAAACAAAAAAATGAGGATAAGCGATGGGAGGTAAAGGTGAGCACAAATGGATGCAAGGAAAAATGTGATGTTCCCCCAATCCAGATACAAGCCAGGTTTGGTGGATGGTTGATGGAGTGTTGTTGATGAGGACATGATACATCCCAAAACAACACAATGATAGGGAAAGATACATCCTGATGAGGATGAGGATGAGGATGAGTTTTGTTGACGAGGGAATGATACATCCCAAAACAACACAAGGATAGGAAAGGATACATCCCACTGATGATGAGGATGAGGATGAGTGTTGTTGATGAGGGAATGATACATCCCAAAACAACACAAGGATGGGGAAGCACACATCCATATGAGGATGAGGATGAGTGTTGTTGACGAGGGAATGATACATCCCAAAACAACACAAGGATGGGGAAGGACACATCCTAATGAGGATGAGGATGAGGATGAGTGTTGTTTGACGAGGTAATGATACATCCCAAAACAACACAAGGATAGTGAACGATGAGTGTTGTTTGATGAGGTAATGATACATCTCAAAACAACACAAGGATAGGGAAGGATACATCCCATAGAGAGTGTTGTTGATGAGGGAAGGATACATCCCAAAACAACACAAGGATAGGGAAGGATACATCCCCACTGATGATGAGGATGAGGCTGAGTGTTGTTGATGAGGGAATGATACATCCCAAAACAACACAAGGATGGGGAATGACACATCCTAATGAGGATGAGGATGAGGGAATGATACATCCCAAAACAACACAAGGATAGGGAAGGATACATCCCATAGAGAATGTTGTTGATGAGGGAAGGATACATCCCAAAACAACACAAGGATAGGGAAGGATACATCCCCATAGATGATAATGATGATGATGAGGATGATGGGATCAAGGCTTGTAACAAGGCTAATACCAAGAGTGTGATTAGATTATTTGAATGGATGAGGATGGGGGAGATATGCAAGATGATGGAATGGAAAATGAAATGCAATCCTAATGCAATTTTCCATCCTTAGAGCACTGATTTTTTCTATAGCATAAGACACTGGGCATCAGGGTATGTAAACCAAGACAAATTAGTGTCGAATGCATAAAACAAACACAAAAAACAAGAAGGCTATCCCAACACCCCAAAGTTGCAATGACTTTGGTTGGGCCAGGTATTGGAATAACCACAAGCACAAAAGGATGCCCCAACATAACACAAGATCTCAAGGATCTTGGTGGGTACTAGGTGGGACAACCAAGAAGATAGAAACAAAGAAATGAGCAAGATATGCCCCTATGTTGACTAGTCAAAGCACACCATGATATGATGGATCAAGGCAACCATGAAAAGTGATGATAGGGAGCTCAAATGATAAACAAAATCCAAAAGCATCAAAATATCACAATCAATTTCAAATGTCCTTTTCCATAGGATCAAGATGATGGATGAGGTTAATGAGGTCTGTTAGGAAGGATACATCCTATTGAGACCGATGATGGATAGTAAAATAAAAGATCGATATGACGCAGGATACCAGAAACCGATTGGATTTTGTGATACAGATGACCTTTGTTTGATAAGCACTAGCTCGGATAGGGGCATACTCGACGATACAACAAGATGACATGACATAAGACTAAACCTAAAGACCTAGGGGCTCGAGGTTGATCAACGATCAACCTTGCCTACATGAAAGCACAGAGCCCTTGTAGTTCGATAAAAGACCATGGATAAAAGCGGAAAGAGGACAATGAAGACCTCGATGGATGACAAAGACCAGACAGACAAACGTCCAGGGGGTGGATCAAATGATTGACCTTGCCTACGTGAAAGCACAGGGGCAACGTAGTTCGACAAGAGACTGATGGCAGACAATGGATAAGGGATGATGAGATGACCAAGATAAATTGATAAAATGATGGAGCGGATATGATGAGCCAGGATAGGCTGTGCCGATGGGATGGTCGATATGTGGGATGTGGGTTATGCGAAGCTTGGGGATGGGATAGCGATCTAGATTATTAGAATATGAATTGGGAGGATGAGAGGATGTATAGATGAATGATGAAGACTGATAAAATATCAGAAAGATGTAGGAAATAGATAGGAGTGATGATAGTGAGATAACATGGCATTGGATTGCATGAGGGTAGCCTATAGCTAGATACCAATGACAAGGCATAATAGAGGGAAATGGATGGATGGATAAGAAGATGTTAGAATAGGTGGATAGATGATGGGTAGATGAGTGATGAAGATTGGAAAGATGTGAGAAAGAGATAGGAATGATGATAGTGAGATAGAATGGCATTGGATTGCATGAGGGTAGCCTATAACTAGATACCAATGACAAGGGATAATGGACGGAAATGGATGGATGGATAAGAAGATGCTAGGATAGGTGGATAGATGATGGATAGATAAGAAATAGATAGGAATGATGATAGTGATATATCAGGTCATTGGATTGCATGGGGGTAGCCTATAGTTAGAGACCAATGACAAGGGATTATGAGATGGAAGGAAAATGGATGGATTGTTAAAGATGGGGAGATAGAAAGATGCTAGGATATATGGATAGAAGGATAAGGATTTGGTAGATGGAAGGGATGATTGGATTACTGGGTAGATAAACAGATGAGGAGATAAGGATGAAAAGATGGAAAAGGACTAGTGGATGAGAGGATGGGGGGATGGACAAGATTACCTAGTGGAATGGATGAATGATGTCTCCAAGGACCTAATTGCAAATAAGGAGATGCCCCCACTCTATATGTGTCATGCATGATGAGGCAAGAGGGATAGCAAGATGGTGGATAAGGGAGTGAGATGGGAAATGGAAGATAGATATAGGTGGATAAGGAATATGATAGTGTATGGACAATGGAAGATAGAGAGAGGTGGATAGGATGCACGGATAATGGAAGATAGAGACAGGTGGATAGGATGCACGAATACTAGAAGATAGAGAGAGGTGGATAAGGAATATGATAGTGTATGGATGAGGGGAATATATTCCAAGAGGTGTCCAAAGCATGTATATAGGTTTTCCCCTACATTTATCAAGATCACAAGGAAGATGGAGGGAGTGGGATAAATGGGATAGGATGGATAGGATGCAGAAGATAGGCAGATGTAGGAGATGGAGGAAAGGAATGTGTAAGTGGATGTTGCCCCCAATCATGGAAGGAGACTAGATGGGGAATTTACACATGATGCTTGTTTGCCAAGTTTTCATCATGGTACTTATCCAAGGCGCTTGTTTGCCAAGTTTTCACCATTGGACGAATGATTTTCTCTTTACTATTTTTTTTTGTTTTTTTGCATTTTTCTGATTTTTTCTCTTTTTTTGGAGTAGGAAGTGGATGAAGATGGATAAAGATATGGAGATGGATATGCGGATTTTAGAGGATAGTTGATAAGGATATGGATGAAGGACTCAAGCAACAAGTTCCATACGAGGTAATAAGAGCCCATGTGTAAAGTGACCAGCGGAGGTTGGTACAACCTTAGTAGAAGAAATGGATTATGCAAGAGGATGAATCAAAGGGATTGGAGGAGGGAGATAGGGGGGATAGTGGATGGGGTGTTGAAAAGTGTATGGATGGAATGATGGAGTGGAGGTGTGATAGGGGAAGGTGTTCAAGACCAACATTGGCACTTTTGGTGGATGTGAAAAGATAGGTGGAGGAATGGATGGAGAGGCTGGCGATAATGGAGGGGTTGGAATAGTGATTTTTGGGATGTAGAGACCCAAAATAGATTTAGGAGATGGAGGAGGTGAATGATTTTGTGGGGGAATAGAAACTTTGGATGTCGTTATGGACTTTTCAATTGAAGGTATGACACCTTTTTTCTTTGGGATCCACATGGTTTTTATTTTTTCTTTGGTGGGCCTTTGTGGCCGTTTGGATTGATTTGGATTTTGGACTTGATTTTTATTTTCTTCAACATGTCTTTTGAAGGGGACATGAGGTGCTTTAGATTCATGTGGAAATTTGGATTTATATATTTTTGCTTTAGCATCCAAAGTGCATTTAGTAGCAAGGGGATAGATGTGAGGAGATAGATGATGTGGAGCGATGGAGGTAGGGTTAGAGGGATTATGTGTAGATGGATAATGTGTAGGTATGTGCCTTTGTTGATCCTAATTAGGAGTTATGAAGGTAGGATTTTTATGTTGTGTACGAGGGAGAGGGGGTGGATGAATGAAAGGATGAATAGGATATGATGGAGGGGGTGATTTTGGGATATAAGGACCCAAAATAGACTGTGTGGGGTTTGATGGAGGGATATAAGAAGCCATAATAGATGGAGGATGAGAAATGATGGATGGAGGGACATAAGGACCCAAAATGGATTGAGAGGATGAGGGAGGAAGATGGATGGTTGTTTTTAGGTAATATGATGTAGGAGGGGGGATGGCGGCATATGACTTGGTAGAACAATGGAAAGTACCTCTTGTTCCTTTAGAAGAGGATTGTTTAGGATGTACGAAGGTTGTACCAACATATCCAAGACCATGTGTGCATGGATGTTCTTTGACCTGAATGGGTTCTAAAATACCTTGCTCATGAAGGCCTAAACCTTTTCCTTGATAGTTCATGTTCTCGAGCATGTGATCTATGGTAGGATGCTTATTCTTTTGGAAACATGATGCGAGTGTGTTAGCAAGTAGAGGAGGAAAGGTGGTGCATAGACATTGTTTTGCTTCTGCAAGAAGACCACCATGGATGCATGTAATATTACCAAGGTGATACAAAAGTGGCATTGGGATGGTAAGACTAGATGGTGATGAAGGATCATGCGATGGAGATGAGGGGATAGCAACATCAGGAGGAATGAGTGATAAGGGATTATGAGAGGAATTGGGGAGTACAATGAGATCTAGATTTATGGCAGTGGATGATAAGGGCTCATGAGATGGAGTGATTGGATCTTGAAGGCAAAGGGGATCATGGGATGGAGTGGAGGAGATAGTGTGATCTTGAGATGGGGTGGATGGGAGGATAGGATCATGACTTGGTTGAGGATATGGATCATGAGATGAAATGGATGGAGGACTATGTTCTTGAGATGGAGTTGATGGGATGGAGTGATCTTGATTTGGAGGAGGGGATATGCTTGTATGCTTTGGATCAAGCACTTGGCATGACTCATCTTGTGTGGAATGTATGATGATGGAAGAGTGTTGGAGGGACTCCTCAATTGAGGGAGATAGGAGGATGGAGGATTCATGAAGGTCATGGGATTGAAGTTTGTGAATATTAGGACTAGGAGGAGGGGATTGGATGTCTTCAATGGATTGGGTGGATCTAGGAGTAGAAGATGGGGATTTAATGGATTCGATGGGTTTGACCAGCTCAACCGTTTGGACAATGTTAGGAATGGTGATGGATGGGATAGGTCTAGGATGGAGGAGGGTCTTGTCACTAGTGACAGTACATGATAGAGTGGGAGGGCATGATGTCTCTTCTTGCATGAGTCCTTGGGCGACATTTGGAAGGGATGTAGGATTAGGTAGAGTGATGGGAATGGATGGAGGATTAGGATTAGATGGGGGGATGTGATTGGATGGAGGACTAGGAGGAGATGGAGGATTAGGATTAGATGAAGGGATGGGAATGGATTGAGGATTATGAGGAGATGGAGGATTAGGATTAGATGAAGGGATGGGAATGGATGGAGGATTATGAGGAGATGGAGGATTAGGATTAGATGAAGGGATAGGAATGGATGAAGGATTAGGGATTGATGGATTAGGATTGGATGTAGAACTAGGAGGAGATAAATGATTGTGATTAGGATTAGGAATTGGTGGATTAGGATTGGATGTGGAGATGGGATTGGATGGAGGACTAGGAGGATATGGAAGATTGGGAGGAGATGGAGGTTTAGATGAGTGGATGGGACTAGATGGAGGACTAGGTGTAGAACTAGGAGGAGATGGAGGATTATGATTAAGATATAATGTGGTGAAAGGGGGAGTGATACAAATGGATGTAGATGATGAATTAAGATAGGGGGATGTAGATGTTGGACTAGGTTGGGGAGATTGGGATGGTGGGTGATAGGAGGAAGATGTAGATGAAGGATTAGAATGGGGAGATACAAAATTAATGTAAGGATATGGGGATGGGGGATTGTGATAGAAAGGTGTGGATGTTGGATTAGAATAGGAAGATTGAGGTGGTGGACCACCATAGGAAGACATGTATGGTGGGTTGGCATAGGAGGATATGGATGGTAGATTAGGATGAGAGGATTGAGATGGTGGATTAGGATAGGAGGAATATTGGGATGGGGGATTGTGATAGGAAGGTGTAGGTGTTGGATTAGATGGGAAGATTGGGATGTGGGATTAAGGTAGAGGTATTGGGATTGCTGATGATGATAAGGAGAGGAGGATATGGATGTTCGATAGGATAGAAGTTGAGAGGGGGGACATGATGAATATGTTGATGGTGAGGATGTTGGATATCCTTTGTCAAGGGTAGAATAAGGACCATTATTAGATGCCGATGAAGGCATGGTGGTATAGTTTGAAGAAGTAGTGGGATTTTGGAAGGCGGATGGAGAGAGCTTGCTAGCAACGATAGCATCAAGCGGATCTATATAACAATCTTCATGATCAACAAGATTTGTGTTATCGTCATCAACATAATTAGGATTCCCCTTGATGACTATTATTGGCCATGTGAGAGGGGGATAAAGATTCACGATGGATATAGAGTAGAAGGAAAGAATAGATAATGGATAGAGAACTATGATGGATTGAAAGCTAATATGGGGATTAGATGAAAGCTCAGATTGGGATTGAATAAAAGCTCAGATTAGGATAATGGGATTAACGCTCATATTAGAACTGGATTGGAGCTTAGATTGGGATTGGATCAGAGGATATGATAGGATTGATTTGAAACCAAGATCATGGGTTTTAACTAGAGGACGTAAGGTGCTGACAATCAAATTTTTGCCAAATTTGGCAATTTTCAAAAATTGTCAAATTTTGCCATTTTAGGAAACTTCATAGGAATATGTTTGAGAGTCCAAGTTTTTTCCAACAAATACCCAATACTAATATTGGATGACTTGCCAACTAAGATCCCAAATCTGAGACAGTGATTCAGAGTTATTAACGAAAGTGTTTTTCCAAAAACTAGAAAAAAAAACTAAATTATGATTTTGAGGGTCAAGATGAAACTTTAGGGGTTCGAAAATGTGTTAAAAAGGGGTCCAACATATCTAGGATAGGTTGGGAATCCACATGCCAGCTCCTAATGCAACCACTCGTAAAATTTCAGCCAAAACCCGCATCTGAGTCAATAGTTATGGCCTTTGGAAGTTTTTGCATAAAAGTCAAAACCTTCAAAATTGATAATTGGAATGTATCAATTTAATGATTTGGATGAGGATTGCTGGATGAATTAACTTGATGATGTAGATGAGGATTGAATTGATTGAATTTGTTTGGATCAACTGATGATGTATCAATTTGATGATTTGGATTAGATTGGATTTGATTGGATGATGGGATTTTGATTGGATTTGGATGATGCTAGATTTGGATAGATGAATGTTTAGGATGATCAAATTGTCAAACGGAGACTTGGGGTGGTTAAACGGAGGTTTGGAATGGTCAAATGGATGAAATTGTTCGTTCAGTGGGGCGTATCTTGTGCAGAAAATGCTAAAACAGGGGGGCAAGTTCGCCCCTCTGTAGAAAATGCTGAAATAGGGGGGCAAGTTCGCCCCTCTGCAGAAAATGCTGAAACAAGGGGGCAAGTTCACCCCTCTGTAGAAAATGCTGAAATAGGGGGGCAAGTTTGCCCCTCTACAGAAAATGCTGAAATAGGGGGGGCAAGTTTGCCCCTCTGTAGTGGAAAATGCTGAAACGGTGGGGCAAGTTTGCCCCTCTGCAATGGAAAAGGCTGAAACGGTGGGGCAAGTTTGCCCCTCTGTAGTAGAAAATGCAACTTGGTTTAGATGAGAGATTTTGGTAAAGACTTAAAATAATTTAATGACGGTTTGGCTTATCAAAATTTACTGGTGCTTCATAGAAAGACACTTTGAACAAGCACAATCCTATGATTAGTGTAAAGGGGTATGGCCAACAAAGGTCTTACTCTAGGATGAATAAGGTTTCTAGGGAGTCCTCGATATACGCTCGGTAAGTGAGGCACAACTGTGAACACCAGTCCGTCACAAGTGTGAGTCGGGAACCCCAGCGAGATACTGAAAGGTTCGGACCAACTCTTCACGTCTATCTAGGTATCACCCTAGCTTCGACGTTCCGCTAATTACGATGCAATTGGATTGGGGTACAGCTTTGGCTCTCCCCCCTTTATATACCTCGCCAATACGCATGGTTGGGATCGTCCCTTAGGGTGATGAAATCCCCAAGCAGGTCCCGCTAAGAAGAAGACACTAATCGTTTCCAACTACCCCCTTCGGACCCGCACAAAAGTGCAAAGGGAAAAGATGGAAATGAATTAATGTCCCCTTAGGGTAATACAAATAGAACAAACACAGTAGGTAGCCAATATTACTTTCCCCTACTTATACTAAGTAAATAGATAAAGCAGTAAGGAAAGATTTTTAAAAATCAGAATAAAACAAAGGCCCTACAAGCAAATGTTAGTTGTTTATCTTTTGCCCCTTTGTGATTTCCAGCAAAAATACGCAAGATACTAGCAAGAAATCTGACTTCACTCACCAACAAACAGGACTAGAGGGTTAGAGCACAAAACAACAAAAGAATGAGACAAAAACGAAGCTAAAATGCCCCTTTTTTACCTTCTCGAATGTGTTGTTAAGGGCAAATCTGCCCCTCTACAGTGAAAAACGCTGAACTGGGAGGGTGTGTCCACACTTCTACAGAAAATAGTCAGAAAAAAAATGAATAACAAGGGCAAGTTCACCCCTCTGCAGCATCTGGTAGGGCAAGTTCGCCCTTCTACAGAAAATAGTCAGAAAAAATGAACAGCAAGGGCAAGTTCATCCCTCTACAGCATCCGGTAGGGCAAGTTCGCCCTTCTGTAGAAAACAGTCAAAAAAAATGAACAGCAAGGGCAAGTTCGCCCCTCTGTAGCATCCGGTAAGGAAAGTTCGCCCTTCTGTAGAAAACAGTCAGAAAAAAATGAACAACAAGGGCAAGTTCGCCCCTTTGCAACATTCGGTAGGACAAGTTCGCCCTTCTGCAAAAAATAGTCAGGAAAAATGAACAAGGGTAAGTTCGCCCCTCTGCAGCATCCAGTAGAGCAAGTTCGCCTTTTTGCAGAAAATAGTCAGAAACAGCAAGGGCAAGTTCGCCCCTCTACAACATCCGGGAGGGCAAGTTCGCCCTTCTGCAGCGTTTTGGAGGGCAAGTTCACCCCTCTGCGACCTGAATCTGCAAACAAGCTAACAATAGAAAACATAAAAAAAAGAGACCCTTTTGTGGGTCCCACCAGGCATGCCAGAAATATGATCTTGATAAAATGCTACTCCTAATGTGAGATGCTAGACAAAAACTAATAATGCAATGAGAAGAAGTAACAAGATAAAAGGGCACCTCAATAAGAGTAGCCTAAGAAAATGGTGAAACAAAGGAGTGAGATAAAAACAAATGATGATTGAAGTGTGCTATACCTTTCATTTGCTACTCCTTCCTTGGTTGGCCCTTTGATTCTTCAAGAATTGTGTGCTCCTTGGATGGAAATGAAGTTGAATGGATGCAAGATGAATTGATGTAATATGGATTGATGATGTAAGTGCTATGATGGATGAGAGCTTGAATGAAAATTTTGCAAGAGTTTTGTTGCAAAAGACTTGATCCCTAAAATTGGATAAATGAGGGGTATTTATAGGTTAATTGGAATTCTCTAGAGAATTCAATGGTTGGGATTGATCCAACAAGATCAAGATGAAGGGCTATGGTGAGTTGAGGACTCACAAGCCCTCACATCTTGACATGTGGAGTGTGAGATGTCTTAGGGTGGAGTGATGTGAAAATGAGGTGGAAGGGAAGTACATGAGGTGGAACTTGGAGGATGAGAAGATTCCTTGCAGGAATAAAAGTGAATTAAAAATTCACAATGATTGGAAGAATCTAGTGGATAAGAGAGGGTCTCCAAAAAGCTAGAGATTTGTCACATGTGGGTGATGTGACAAGTCCAAGGTTCTAGAAGCCTTGGGCACATGTAAAATGACATGTCACATTTGCATGGGGATAGGGTAAACCTTGGAAGAATAAAATGTGAATTAAAAATTCACATGGGGAAGAGAGGAACCTTGGTTAAATAAATGTGAATTAAAAATTCACATGGGGAAGGGAGTCCAGGCTAAAAAGGGTAAGTGGGAAGGTTGACCAGAAAAGGTAAGCCAAATGTGGCTAATGATTCTGATTAAGGTTGTGCAAACACAAGATTAGGATAATTAATGAGAGATTAGAGGCAAGTGGGAGATTATGGAGGATGTGACACTTAATCAAGATTAAGTGGTGCACATCCTAATCACAGATTAATTAATTTAATCTGGATTAAAAGAGAGTTATGGAGAATGTGACAAGGAGAGAGAAAAAGGGGAATTAAAAATTGATTTTAATCCAAACGGGTTAAAATACTAAATTAAATAATTTGTCATATTTATTTAATTTAGAGAAGAAAGGGATAAGGTAAAGTATTTAATTTATTTAATTACATACTTTAGGAACCTTAGGCAGAAAATGAAATAATGATTAAATAAATTATTTAATCACTGTTAATGGAATAGATGAATATAATAGATGATTTTTTACCATATGGAAGAGATCAAATTTGGATGTCTACAGAAACATATGACTTGGCATAGGGATTTTCAAGTAAGGTCTCATTTATTCTTCTAGTTTAAAGAAATTTCTCATAGTAATGTTGTTAGCAATCACTTTAAAGTGGGGCCATACATCGACACTCACGTTTCATGGTGTTCTTTTCTTTCTTCTTGAAATGCATCCTTTTCTTGGTGGTGTCATTGGGATTGGTTTCCTCTGAGAGTGTGATAATTCTTTGACTTGTCCTCTCTTGGAGACATTAGGCATAATGTTCCCTAAGAAGAGACCTTGCGCGAATTAAGAAAAATATCTCTGAATGCACCTTACACTTTTTTTTATATGGCCACCTCGCATAACACACTTTGCATGATGTAGAGCCATCTTGTTTGTTCATGAGCTCCAAGCATACAAATTTTTTCTTGTCTCATGAAGCTCAAATGTCATTGTTGTGTGGTGCCTTATCAAAGTTATCAGGAGATATAACTTTGGTATGATTGGATGGGAAGTTGATCCAAGGCATGAATTTCCCTTAGCTAATCACGTGTGTGTTTGAGTGCATCTCACCTTCTTGGATTACTCACCCAACAAATAGCCTAAAGTTTTGTTGCCTTAAAGTAAGTGTGCATTTTTCAAACAAACAACTTAGATAGGGTCTACATCATGTTGGACAAACAATCAAAGCTTGATCCACCTCTTTTTGTTTTTACTTGTTCTTTTTGTTTATCTTTCTTCCTTTAGTTATTGCCATTGCATGTTTGTGCATCTTATTTTGCTACATATCATACATGTTGTGCATTTCTTTTCGTGCTTATGTCAGTTTGACATAGGATCTTGGATCCTAGCAGCTTTACCACTCCCTTGATCTTTGTTGTCCTAAACCATCCATATTATTACGCTCAAACCCCTCTTGAATGTCTACATTAGTGTGAGTTTGAAGCAAGTTACTCCTCTCACTAAAGTGGGGGCTAGATGTAATGATATAAATTGACCCCCCTCCTTGGAAATGGTACATTTTTTATGAATCTAGGAATAATTAATGATAAATTGGACTTAATATTGCCTTGATTTAGTGTTGCAATGTGTCTAAAATATTCACATTAGGTCTTTGGCCCTTGTGAACTAAATGAGCTTATTGATGCCTTATTTGGAGTGTTGTAATGTGTTGTAACACACTTTCAAACTTTTCTAGGGTTTTATTTAATAATTAGGCTTCTTTATGCTATAGTTGGCCTTATTTTACATCCACAAGCCTCATTTAATGCATCTTTTTTGAGGATAGTCCTGACACAAATCAATATCCAATCATAATTCAGGTGTTTTCAGCTTGTGTGGCCCAAATTTAGTGATTTGGGACTCATTCGCCACCCTCGACAAATGAGTCCCACCTAGGTTTTGGGGTATCAAACATGGTTTCACACCTTTCTAATCATTTTTAAAAATGTCCCATAAATTATGCCTAATGGGACTCATTCACAACCTTGGGAAAATGAGTCCCATGTGGCCCAAAATCAAAATTAATTCAAAATTTTGGTAGGATTTTATCCTCGTAGATTTGATGTCAACTTGTAGTGTTGTAATTTCATAAATTCTTGCATAAATAAGTATAAATACAAGGTTCTTTCACTCATTTTCACCTAAGAATTTTGTGAGAGAATTCATAATAGCAAGTTTGAGTTCACAATAGCTTTCAAGTGTTTACAAGATCATTTCTAAGGCATTTAAGGGGAAAATTCTTCATCAATTTTTGCAACGATTCAAGATCCATCATCATGTCAAGATCATCAAGCATCAAGCATGTTATTGAGATAGTGTTGTGATGTTGCATTAAGGATCCAAGGTCAAGCATGGTTCTCCACTTATCTCAAGATCTAGATCTATATCCTTCAAGGCCATTTCATTCTAAATTGTTGATTTGTATTACAAGACATCATTCAAGGTATCATTGCTCATGTTTCATGTCCTATGTTGCATGTTTCATGTTCATCTTTCATTATTTCATCATTTTATTTAATTACCTAAAAGGGGTTTGACCAAGGAAAATCCCCATTCACTAATAATCAACAAGTTTTTCTCCTCTTTACATGTGTGATTGTAGGTTTATAGATTGAAGAAAAGTGGATTTGAAGCCTTCAAAAGTACCGAATGAAAAAGTTGCAAATGTTGTCAAAATTGTCATGAAAAGTTGTCAAGACTCACAAAAACTTAGATCTATTGAAAATTTATTATTATATGGAGCCTAATTAGACTTGAAGGTTAAATTTTTCCCACTTTGATCGGTGTGGTTTCCCCCCAAATTAGTCAACGGGGGTTTGGGGGCAGCACCCCCAAGACGGGGTCAAGGGGCAATGCCCCTTGTGGGGTGAAGGGGACTCTTTGTTGGTGGATGTAGCCTAAGTTTGGGTGAACCATGTTAAAAAATTTCTCTCATTATTATTTCTATGTATTTTTCATTCATATGTTTAATCTTTATCTGTGTTTAATTGATTTCTTCTACATGTAATTGCTAACAAAAGTATCCATCCAATTTCCATAAAATTAGTTGGAAAGTGGTTATCCATCTTCAGAGGCCTACAAAGTTTCATTTCAAGATTCTGCTCCTGGGACACTTCATGAAAAAATGGGACTAATTCACTAGAAGTGGCGAATGAGTCCCACTACAAGCATTTTTCAAATTTTTTGCATATTCAGATACCCTTTTTCTAGAAACCTATTTTTGTATAAAAACATAGATCTGGGATTGATTCACCCAGCTTGGTGAATCAATCCTAGTAGCCCAAAATTTTAGGAATTGCAGCATTTCCAATCTTCATTCAAGCCTCTACAAGTTTCCAAGTGCACACTTCTAATTTTACAACTTTTGTTCTAATTTATATGCATGTCTAGGTCATTCATTCAAGTTTCATGCATCACTAGGGTTTTTCATTAAATCTTGCATTTCATTTGTCTTTCCAAGCCCTAGCTTGGTGGTGAACCCCTCATTAGTTTACAATCAGTCCCTACAATAGTCCCTACAACAGTCCCTTCTAGCAGATCTCTTCCCTCTATTCCACTCTTGGGGTGAGATCTCTAGGGCATCGTTGAATTTGGAGTATATAAGCTTATTTTCCTAGGTCCTACAACCCTTAGTGGTGACAAAATTCTATCTTACAATGGGGTCAATGATATTCAAGTTGTTCTTGCACACGTTAGCAGGGGAAGGAAGAAACATGGAATGAAACTTGCATAAGCACAAAATAAGGCCCTAGTGCATGGGTTATTTCTTGCATTTGGCCTGGACATTCCTAGCAGAATGCTCAAGCAAAGAAATGAGACAAAAGGGGAAATGGCGGAACCTCCCTTCAAGAGTGACATACCTAATAATAATTTCAGTAATGGCGCTCCAAACACTAGGTAGGTTTGCGCAATTAAACCCATTTTGTAACTGTTCACCTTCTCACCCTCTTTCAAGAACAATTTCATGTCATCATGGTAATGACTTTTTGACATGCAGAATTAAAATCCCCTCTAGAGAAAGCCTCGTGACCTCTACAATAATCTCAAGGGTCACCATAAAAGATACCTCACCAACAATAACAGTCCCATCCACCCATGAGTTTGTGAATTATAAAGAAATTTTGGGGTTAACACTCTACATCCCCTCCACATAGGAGACCAACTTTCCCCATTCAAGAATAGCCCAGACCTCCTTATCTTTGTTCCAACCATCACAGTTAGTAGGTTCATCCTAGACCAAATCCCCTCCCATCATGAAACCCACAAGATTCAAAGTAGAGAAACACTAGTAATGGAAATGGCTATACAAAAACTAAAGCCGCAAGTAATAATAAAAATGCATAGAATGATTAGCAGGCTTAAGTTGCCATAAATGACAAGCTTTGAAACCATCAAAATGAGATGACAAAAAATCTAGATCAATCTCATTTGGATAGTACTTTGAAATCATTTTCAATTAATTTGAGCACCTGACTTGAGATATTGCAGATATTATCCCATTTTACTAAATTTGGAGTAAAGGCTTCAAGATTTGCTAAGACATCGACAACTTTATTGTCACTCCTATACACATGATTCACACTACAGTTGCCAAGGGAAATCATGAGACTACAAGACGAGGACATAGGGTCCTAAAGAGTCTAGTAGGGAGAGGCAAGCCCATTCAACATAAGAACCGTATTCTGTGAGTCCCCTTTAAGGAGTGAACAAAATGTTGATCACATTCCATGCTTAGATTTTGTAAGGTAACTTCATCACAAATAGGGGAGGCATCAAGAGAATAACAACTATCATTTTCTTTCTTATCAATGATTGGATCCCTTCGTTCAATTAGATGTTCCCAAGTGAGAGAAGCATTAGGAGAGGGAGAAATGAGACTCTCATGACTCTCAATGAATGTATCTTCTATCCCCAAAATATCTTCATCACAAATAGGAGAGATATTAGGAGAAGAGAAAATGAGATTGACATGATTATATCTATGATTTCATTCTCTTTCACTAAATAATTTTCACAAGCAAGAGATGAATGGAGACTAGGTAAAGTGATGTTAAGAAATGTATCAATGATCTCATTCTCTTGTGCCATAATATCTTTCCAAGTAGGAGAGTTTTTAGAAGAGGAGCTTTCAAGATTGTCATGATTCTCAATGGGTGTATCTTCTAACACAAAAATACCTTTGTCACAAGTAGGAGAGGTATTGGGAGAAGATCAACTATGGTTGTCATGATTGTCTATGCTTACATCCTCTTTCACTAAAACATTCTCACAAATAGGAGAGATATTAGGGGATGTGAAATTGAGGAATGTGTCAACATTTTCGCTCACTTGCAATAAGAGAATCTTAGAACTAGGAAAGATATTTGAAGAATGACCAACATGCTTGTTAATGAGTTTTTACTTGACATATTTGGAAAGAAAAGATACTAACATTGTGAGTTATGAAAGATAAACTATCTAACTTATGCAATGTTTCAGAAATGTAAACAATTGTCCTACATATCTGATGATTTTCACTACTAAAATAAATTTGAAATGATTTAAAATGGCTATACTAAATGGATGATTTGAGCCCAATACACAAAATAAAAATTCCTAAAAATTGCCAGACTAAAACAGTGGGTTACCAATAGATCTAGAAAGAGAAAAAATCCAAACAAAGGCTCAAAAAAGTTGGTTTTTATGGGCCTTGAAGGAATCATTCGCCCATACGTGAATGGGTCTCTATTCAAGGTTTTTAAAACTGAAAAATGTAATTTCTAAGTTGTTTTGGGTGTTCTCCATTCCAGGTTGCAAACTACTGACAGTTTCAAAAATCTAGAAAATCATAGTTAAATGCAAGTGTAAAATGATGCTAAATGACAACCATAATGACCTATTTTTAAATGCAATTTTGATCTAATATTCTGATTAAGTGTTTGAAAGTATACTATTATGTAAATACTATGTAAAACCAATCTAACATTATGTAGTTTTTGTTGAATTTTTAGATTTAAAATGAATGCAAAATGCAAGTTTACACCTAAGATGTAATGCAACTATATGACAATTTTAGAAACCAAAAATGTAATAAACTAATTCCAATCCTAGATCTAGGGTGTGAATACACTCCAAGTCAAAAATTAGAATGTTCAAATACTCAGGTTCACCATAATGAAACATAGAAAAATAGTTTAAGGTTCAAAACTGTAGACATGGAAAATGTACAAGTTTGTTTGGCACACCTGATCTCGATTAACTAACAACATTCTCAGCATTTCATCACATTCTAGCTATTAATTTAATAAATCATTATTTATTGGATTAAGTCTTCCTCTTTCAATGATTAAATTAATCAATTAATTTAATAAACCATTGCATCCTTGTTTAATTAAATAAATCATTTTATTTAATTAAAATCTCTAAAGTCCTCCTATTAAATTAAATAAATTAAACCTTATTTGATTTAATCTAACATATTCCTTCTTGATTAAATAAATCAAATCATTTATTTAAATAAATCATTTCCTCTCAATTCTTGACTTAAATCAATTCATAAATCTAAGTCTAAATTGTCACATCATCTAATTCTTCATTAAGTTAATCAAAACCATGATTAAGTTATTCTCTCTCCTTAAAATCCTCTAGAGAATGCAAGTTTCACAATAAATCAATTACTTTGATTTATTAATTTGTTTATTTTTTCTCACAAGACATCAAACGAGAATATTCCCTCATTTGAATTCAAAAGGCCAAGTGGACTTGGTCCTTCCAACAAGGCATTCAATGCCTCTTACATGTCCTTGACCTTGAGCCAAGTGACATTAACTTCACTTCTCTTCCCCCTTCAACAAGTCAGCTCACCATTTCAAATTCAAATTTATGCATTTATCATGCACATTGGCCAAAATGTGTTCATTCCTCATCCAATCACATGTGGACAAGTGGCACAATGCCATTGGATTCTCTTTTGTCCCACATTGTTCAATCTTGCTCACTTCTTCCCAATCTTCATCCACAATTCATATGCAAAGTTACTCTCTCCAATTGAGAACTAATTTTGCTCATCATATCCAAGCATTCATCATTTTGTCACATTTGATACCAAGGTTATGCTCAAATAGAACTCTATAAATTGGAGGCTTCTCTTGTCAATCTTCATCCACAATTCGTATGCAAAGTTACTCTCTCCAATTGAGAACTAATTTTGCTCATCATATCCAAGCATTCATCATTTTGTCACATTTGATACCAAGGTTATGCTCAAATCTCTTTAGAGATTTGACCATTTCTAGATTCACATATGATTGCTACTTAGGAATTGGGAAAGGGCCAATTGCAACACTTTATTGGCACCAATTCCCCCATAAGATCATCATGATATTAGCTTAATTAGGATTGCTTTCATTGTTATTTAAGTTTTGTTATTTTCCTAATTTTAGCTTGAATAGATGGATTCTATGGGGAATCTCTCATATTTGCATGCATTTTGATCTAACATTAACCATGTTTGTCATCTTTGTGCCTTTGTGGGTTTAGGGGTTCACATTTTGGCACTAGAAGGAGGGCTTGAACCATCTCATCATGTTTTTTTGTGAAAAATTTCGTCATTTTCACATTTTTTGACCACACACAAGAAGCTGCACCGCGGATTAGACCCGCGGTCATGTATTGCATCGCTGACTCAGATGTGGCATTGTATTGCACCGCACCCCTTGGAGACCGTGGCCCTATACAGCACCGCAATTGTTTCACGCACTTGAAATTTGAAAATTTGCCTAGCTCTGCCGCTTCCAAACTGCACCGCATGCCAAATTCCACTGCACTCGCAGTCTCTGTTTCTGCAGAGCATTGGATACAGTCTACCGCACGACACTGTATGGCACCGCCTATTTTCTAAACAACACCGTACCCGCTAACTCCGCCGCACCCACTAAACTCCACCGTGGGGAACAGTCTGTTTTTAAAATTTGAGCATGTTTTTTAATTTTGAATTTTCTGACCATTGACTTTGTTTGTTGTATTATTGCTCTCTGGTTTTCTGTCATTTTGCAGGTTGGAAAAGAGGAAAAGCAAAGGGAGAATTTTATCATGATATCATGCTCACAAAACCAAAGTGTTCCTAAAGACTAAAAGTTTTCTTTAACACTCCTTAAGAAAATTTGTTAAATATCTTTGGCCTTAGGAAAACTAATTTTACTTTGGGTTTAAAAAGAACAAACAATTTTTTTTTTATATGACACCATGCTTATTTTTGTACCAAGTGTTTTTTAAACACTCTATAAAGGATTTGATAAGTTCTTTGATTTTAGGACACTAGTTTTCTTTTGGGTTCTAAAATTAACAATCAAATTTCTTTTCAAAAGTTGCCAAGGGGCTAAAAAGAACTTTAGGCAAACACACTAGATTTTGTTTAAAAGGTAACAATTGAACAAGGCAAACTCACACTTCATTTGGTGCTTAAAAAGAAGTCATCATTGCTTTGAAGTTTAAAAATGAACAAATGTTTTCCATGTTTTTGCAATCTTTTTTACAAGTTAATATCATTCAAAATGTGTATGCGCTTCTCTCACGCTTCATTGCGATTTTGAGAATCAAAAACATTTTTGGTGATATTAGGTTGTTAAAAAGATTGCCTCCACATTTCAATTTGGGCACTTAAAAATAAACAAAACATGCGAGTGTGAATAAAACTTATTGAGAGTGTTCTCCTTTTGTTTCTAAACAAAGGTTGATCGAACTACGAATAATGTTTGTTCTCTATTGTTTATCTTAGAGGGCCTGCCTTGTGGGAAAAAGTACTCACCCAAGGGAACGACCCAACCGGGAACACGCTAAAGCCAAGCAACTTCTAACCAATATATAAGTGTGGATTCTTGAAGAAAGTTCAAGAATTATGAGGATTATTCTGACGAGATGGACAGTAATGGACTCTCGCCGATGTTGGATAATCCCCCATGAACGGAATGCCCGCATTAGAACCCTTTGTTTAGAAAAAGGCCAAAACCTTGTCTATCTTGTTGGTGCAAAAGGTCATGTCCTTTGAAGCCGCCCAATGTTATACATGTGGTCTTGTTGTGGAAATGGAAAGTATGCCATGGGAGATTCATGGGTACTAATGCTTGGCTGACCCGAATAAGTGAGTGTCATGGAGGGGAGCCAGTGTGGTCAAGCATTTAGCCATTCGCACAAGATATTGCCTCATCATCCTAGGAGTGTAAAAGTGCTTGACAAAAAATAACACATTGCTTGGTCCTCAAAACACTTGAAAACAAACATACACAAGACCTTTAAATTTCAAACACCTTGTGGGAAACAAATACCTCTTGACGAATTTGGACACTCTTGCTTTCCCTAGGGATCATATCCCTAGAGGTTTCTAAGTGCACAAATTCTACCGTCATTTATTTTCAACAAGGTTAAACATAAGGAACTTTTTCCCTATTTTCCTCGATTTCCACAGAATGGACCTTGTGGGATGAGAAAGAAAGTGGGACACTAGACATATAGTTTGAAACCTAAGCAAGCAAGTGTCTTGGATTAAAATAATTTCATTAAACCAAGATAAAGAGACAAATTGAACTTCATGTGTGTTGTTTCCAATGATTTCCCGCAAGATGAAAATCCCAAAACCAAAGTTCAAGAAAATTAGTCTAAAAATCTGTGAGCAATGCCTTGAGATGCTCCTTGAAGTAAGTGAAAGACTTGTATACAACTTTTACAAAAAATCTGCAAGGAATAATCCCGCATTGTATGCATTTTATTGTCAACAAAATCCCAAACTTTTTGAAAGGTTTGCTTTTCTCCCATAGGAAGTCTAGCATGTTCTTCAACACCGAGGTTTTGTAGAAAGAGTCATGCCTAGGTTAAGGTTCAAGATCGAAGTCGTCATTCTCATTCATTCCTCCATCAACCAAATCTCATTTCATCATCAAACCTTTTGTGAACTCTAGAAGCAATCATCACACTAAACTTAGAGGGCTAAATCAACATCCCCTATCTTGGCTTAACACACCTAGCCAAAATAGTCTCAACCATTGGACAAATTTTTCTTTAGGATAACACAACTTCCTAAAGTCTATTAGTTCACAATTACATTGGCTTAACACACTTGGCCAATCCATCCATTTTGTGCAAGTTCCCCTAGGATAACACAACTTCCTAGGGATTACAACTTCACAACAATCCTGTTTGACTTAACACATCTAGTTAAATTATCACAATCAATCCAAAAGCCCTTACAAGTTTAGCATATACCTTCAAAATTTCTTCAAAAAGGTTTTCACTCACTCATCCCATCCATTTTATCCCATCACCATTACCACCATCTTTGATCTTTTAGCTTCCCTAGTTCTTCTCTTTTGGGCCTAAAAGGTTAGGATCGAACAAATCCCTATTTTTTATGGTCCAAACAAGATCTCAATACAAGAAGGACATGGAGAATATCAGAGAAATACCAACTTTTGTGGACATGAGTCAGTTAAACTCCGAAGTAAACCTAGTGGGATCAGGAAATCCCCCAAGCAACTCTCCCTTATCATCACAAAATCCTCAAGAGGAGAGTCATCAAGAGGACATCACGAACGAAGATATGGGGATGACACAATATGAAATCATGAAGGTGGTTCAAAATCTAGAGAACCACAAAATTGTCAGTGCTATGTTCAAATACCTAAATACGCTAGCAAGAGGAGGGGTCCAGTTCCCTCCCAACCTTGACGTAAGCACTATTATAGATGTGCCTATTCCAAGTGCATCCCCAATGTCAAATGTCAATCAAGAAGTACCTTAAACCACATCAGCCATCACACCAACCTCGCCAAATGTGAACAAGGGGAGTGCCATGTTCCAAGAATTACAAAGGCATCGCCTTGTGGCTAATAAAGAGGCAGCCATCACCACCACGCCAGTTACGTCTGTTCCAGAAAATCCATCCCACCCTTACGTCCCACTCACCTTCCATAACCACGTTGGCTCATCTTCATTTCGTGCAACACCAGCCTGTCAATCAAACATACAAACTTCTCTACCACTTGAAGAAGGAAGCTTGTTTGAAACAACTAACATTGCAAATCGTTTTTTTCAAAATGACATTCCATCTCTTCCCCCATTTTCATTTACCACCACATCACCTCTTGGATTGGGTTTTCCTCCTATCAACATTGAAGGTTTCTCGAAACCTATCAATCTAAACATCATGCCCAATTCCCTCTTCTTGCCCACATCATCACAACAACAAGTGGCAACCATATAGGCCACCACCATAATTTTTCCTCAAATATCCCAAAGCATACCATCTCAGGGACCAATCATCTCAATCACCCCTCCAGCCACCCAAATCCCAATCATCACCACAATCCCTCCACCTGTCACAATAGTTGGCATGATTCCTGTTCCACCACCAATCCCACCAAAAGCCACTATGACAAACTCATTCACCACGCTAATCCAAACCCTTCAAAAGGCCAACCAACAGAGAGTACTCATGCAAAAGTAGCAAGCTCAAGCGCAAGCCCAAGCTCTAGCTCAAGTGCAAGTTGTAGCCCAAGCACAAGCTCAAGCGCAAGCTGTAGCCCAAGCACAAGCACAAGCCCAAGTGCAAGCGCAAGCCCAAGCACAAGCTCAAGCGCAAGCCCAACAACAAGCACAAGCACAATACCGAGCGCAATTGCAAGCGATCCATCTACATGCCTACCAACAAGCCCTGCAAGACTTTCAGGCACAACAACAAGCTAAACAACAAGCTTTGTTTGCACAACAGCAGCTTGACCAACAACAAGCTTTGTTGGCACAACAATAGCTAGACCAACAACAAGATTTATTAGCACAACAACAGATTGATCAACAGCAGGCTTCATGGGAACAGCAGCAGATGGACCAGCAACAAGCGTTGTTGGAACAACAACAATAAGATCAACAACAAGCCTTGTTGACACAAATGTAAGCATACCATCAGGCTTTGAATGCACACCTGAGCTTGCAACAAATGCTGACTAGTACTCTCCCCACCCATCAAACACCTTGAACAGCTCACAACTCATTCATCCCACCTCCTGATCCGAGCAAGGATGTCACAACACAAATCAAACTGCTTTCACAACAAGTGTTGGACTTACAAGTAGGAAAAACCACAAGGACACTGACGAAATTATGCCCTTACCCTTTCAATAGAAGCCTCACCATGATACCATTCCCAAAGGGATTTGAGATCCCCAAATTTGATAAGTACAATGGAACGGGTAACCCTGAAAACCACGTCAGGGAATTTCAGGTGCACTGCATGGAAGTCGCATATGATGACACGTACTTAATGCGAATCTTCCCTCGTAGCCTGACTGGTCCAGCCATGGAATGGTTTTCTCACCTACCCACGGGCATTAAAACATTCGAGGAAATTGTGGAGGCTTTCCTTTAAAATTATGCTTTCAATATGGGTGTAGATGTTAGTTTGGAAGAACTGTCTGCACTCAAACAAGGAAAAGGAGAGCTATTCGCATCCTTCTTGCAAAGATGGCGATCCAAGGCCAATCAAAGCAAGTGGAACATGCCAGAGGAACAACAAGTTTGCACCATCATAGCCAATCTAGATGAAAACTTGGCATTTTACTTAAAAATGCAATGCATCACATCTTATGATCAACTGATTCCAAAGGCGCTCAACATCGAAAGAGCCCTTATTGCGCGAGGAGGCGCACCAACATTCACTCCACCACATGATAACCACCCATCTAACAACTACAGATAAACCTCGAACATGGTCGAGGAATAAAAATATCACGAACGGTGGCGTGGTCGATGTTAAAGTGGTCATCAGTGCCCCTAAGCAGAATACCCAAAACCATCATCAAACGAAAAATCATAATCACAACAATGTACAGACTAATGCGGTAGTAGCACAGCCACAACCATCTTCCACCAATCAAATCAACAATTTGGGTAATCAAGGAGGACCACCTCCCCGCAACAAGTATCCCCCCAAGAGGAAGTTCACCACTCTTGGTGAATCAATTGAGTCAATAATGAAGAAGTTGGTCAAAGAGAATCTAATCAAAATCTCTAAATTCGAGCAGTACACAGAACCTATGACCAAGCCGCCGTGGTATTATGAGAACCTCCTTTGTGACTTTCACAAAGTCAAAGGACACACCACCGCCAATTGCATGAGACTCAAAAACATCATCCAAGACCTCATTGAGGATAAGGTCATCAACATCGAGCAGCCGACCAAAAACCAAGACTTGAAAATATACACGAATCCAATGTTGAATCATAACCAAGGGAATAATAAGGTCAAGCAAAAGTATGCTAGTGCTAATCTAGTATACGAGGAGATAGTTGGATGCATCGACGAAATGGTCACCGTCATGAATATCAAGGGAGCCAACAATGACTGTGGAGTCACCACATGAGGCGAAAAGGTTACCATCACTAGGGCACCTGCTAAGACCCCCATTTCCAATACAAAGGCCATCCCTTATGATTACAATGTCATTGACTAGCTGAAAAGAACACGAACCCAAATCTCTATCATGGAACTATTGAAAATCTCTGCCGCCCATAGGAAGATCCTTGATGAAGCACTAGCTGCGTCTATCATTGCCACCACCCTCAACATAGAGCAATGTCAGGCTATGGTGGGTCACATCGTTACCCCAAATCTCATTACATTTTCGAATCAAGATTTCCCTCCACAGCCATCTCATAACCGCGCACTCCACCTCCAAGTCCTAATCCACAAAAAGAAAGTCAAACGAGTCCTGGTAGATGGAGGTGCAGGCCTTAATATTTGTTCTCTAAAACTCATAAAGAAATTGGGATTCGCCAAGGATTCCATCAATAAGAACAAAAGCATCACAATAAGGGTGTATGACGACCAAGAAAGAGTGTCTCAAGACACTATCAAAATCCGCATCCAAGTGGGGCCGACAACTATGGAAACCACCTATCAGGTCCTCGACCTTGACCTACCATACAACATCCTCCTGGGACGCCTGTGGATACATGGAATGAAGGTAGTGGCTTTGACCTATCACCAGTGCATCAAGTTCTCACATCAGAACAAGGAAGTCACCATATATGGGGATCCTGAACCTTTCGCCTACTGCAAAAACTTGGAAGCCAAGTTTTATAAAATCCCCCAAGTACCAAAAAATGATGAAAGCCCATCCACCTCATATGTTGACCCAACCAACCTTGCTTCCACTTATGTGACAGAGACACCCGCCATCTCTGACATATCCAAGATTAAGAACATGATCCAGGACAATGGATGTGGTGATTATAGAATGAAGAGAAATGCATTTGTTGTAGGAGAGTTACCACAATCTCCTAGGTCACATGGACAACCCCAGCCAATTCAAACACCTGTTCGCACTATTAGAGCAGAACCCTCTGGATTCCACCATTGGGGGGTTCTCAGTCGGGAGAATGTGGATGAAGAGGACATCACAAACACACTATACCAAGATGAAAGACCCATTCCCATCCTACCCATGGAGGAAACTAATAGAGGGTTACAAATGATGTTTGGTATGGGCTATAACAGAAATGAGAGCTTGGGAAGAAACATTGATGGACGGTTGGAGCCTATCATTATAGAAAGAATAATGAAGAACCTTGGCCTCGGGTATACTCCTCTGAGTATAACTGTACATGGAAAAGGTACTCCGAGAAGAGTAGCCAGGTCCTCTCCTCAGGTAACAACAACCACTCCTAGACCACCTGTTTGCTTAGGTATCCCACTCGATAATTACACCTTTGATGTCACTGATGTTTGTCCTAGTAGTGACAATGATGATACCATAGCAGGTCTCCCTAGGATTTTTGAGGATTCCACCTTGTTAATGATAAGTGCCTCCACAGCTGAGTCAAACCAACCAACCCACCGAATCACCTTAGTACACCCCCAACTCATCAATCACGACCAATGGGGACCACCGATTCTAGACTCGTTCAAAAATGATGAGGCACTCTCGGAATTCATGGGACTAAGGGATACAGTTCCATACAAGGATCACAAGGCTAGATTCAACATCACACTGGATACACAGGCATACTATGCGGAGATGATTGAGTCCTTCAGTCGCAAAAGAAAAATATTGAAAATAAGCTTGGAGTTATTGAGTGAAAACCACACTGTGGCACTCTCTAACAATAAAATAGTAAAAATAAAGGACGCATCTAATGGTGAAAACCTCTCTGAGGCACTGGAGGATGAAGGATTCAATCTCCCCCCTACTACTCTACATTAGGAGAAATCAACAATATTGGCAAAACAGTGCAACCCGGTCAACTTGGGAACAGAAACAAAGCCGCAAATCACTTTCTATGTCGAGTCGCTCTTAACAAAGGAACAAGAACTATTGTCAGCATTCTTAAGAGAAAGAAAGGTAAATTTTGCATGGACCTATAATGACATGCCAGGTCTGGATCCTGAAGTAGTAGTTCATCATTTGGCTGTTTACCCCGGAGCAAAACCAGTTAGACAAAATCTAAGGAAGATGCACCCATAAATAGCCTTGCTCATCAAAATTTAGCTACAAAAACTTCTGGATGTTGGCTTCATACGCCCGATCGACTATCCAGAATGGGTATCAAATCTTGTACCTATCTCAAAACTGAAAGGGGGCATCCGCATCTGCACAGATTTCAGAGACTTAAACAAAGCATGTCCTGAAGATGATTTTCCACTACCCAACATTGACATGATAGTGGATATGATGACCAAACATGAGATGCTATCCCTAATGGATGGCTTCTCAGGGTACAATCAGATAATGATAGCAAAGGAAGACCAACATAAGACAACCTTTACATGTCCTTGGGGCACCTACTGTTGGAATGTGATGCCATTTGGGTTGAAAAATGCAGGAGCTACATACCAAAGAGCCATGATGTTGATCTTCCATGACATGATCCATAAAACATTTGAAGATTATGTCAATGAAATATTGGCTAAATCAAAGAAAAGGCAGGATCACATAGCAACTCTAAGTGCAATCTTTGATAGACTAGAACAATACAAGGTCAGACTCAACCTGAAGAAGTGTGTCTTTGGGGTACAATCGGGAAAGCTGTTGGGGTACATAGTTTCAATGAGAGGGATAGAGGTATACCCTGTAAAGGTAAAAGCAATCCTTGAAATGGAAGTGCCAAGAACGTTAAAACAACTTAAAGGATTACAAGGTAGACTCCAATCCATCCAGAGATTCAAAGCACAACTAGCAGATAAACAGATCGCCTATTCACACCTGCTTCACAAGGGAGTCACATTCAGGTGGGATGACAAGTGCGAGCAAGCATTCAACAAAATTAAAAAATATCTACTTACACCACCTGTGTTGATGCCACCAAGTGTTGGGAAGCCATTAATCCTTTACATCTCAGCAACAATAGCCGCCCTTGGTGCCCTTTTAGCCCAACACGATGAAAAGGGAACTAAGTGGGCCATCTACTATATCAGCAGAACAATGGTGGGGCACGAGCTCAATTACACATCAATAGAAAGGCTTGCCTAGCACTGGTATTTGTAGCCCAGAAATTTAGACACTACATGCTAGCTCATCAAATCAAGTTGATTGCCAAGATAGACCCCCTAAAATATCTATTGTCAAAAGCAATGCTCACAGGCAGAATGGCTAAATGGGTAATGATACTATCTGAACATGATATTGAGTATGTTGAGCGAAAGGTGATCAAAGGACAAGTTATTGCAGATCAGCTAGTAGAAGCTCCCCTCTACATGGACAACCTGCTCATATTAGAATTCCCAGATGAGTCCCTTTTCAACCTCGATGCAGCCGACCATTGGAAATTGTACTTCGATGGCTCCCACACGCAGCATGGATCAGGAACCGGTGTGTTCTTGATCACCCCGCAAGGAGACTGTATACCTAGATCTTATAAGTTGGCACTCCCTTGTACAAACAATATTGTAGAATACGAGGCTTTGACTATAGGCCTCAAGATTGCAGCTCAGTGGCGAATCATGGCATTAAAGGTCTATGGGGACTCACAACTTATCATCAACCAAGTCAACGGTGATTACAAAACTAAGGATGATAAGCTCACACCATACAAAAAGGTGGTAGAAAGCCTCAAGGAATCATTTATCGACATCACCTTTGAGAAGATACCAAGGAAAAACAACAAAGCAGCCGATGCAATGGCAACAATTGGATCCTTGCTAGACATTCCTCGCAATGTCTCGAAACACGAATTCCTTGTAGAACAGCTTCTCGTACCCACATTCGAGGTACCAAAGTCAGAATACACGTGTGAACTCGTTGGTCCTAGTGATCTCTGGTATCATGACATATACTCCTACCTAAGGTTAGGAATCCTCCCCACTGACATCACCCCAAATCTAAAGTGAACCTTTGTCAAAAGGGCCTTACGATTCGTCATCCTAGGAGAGACCCTCTTCCGTAGAAGTATCGATGGAACCTTACTACATTGTTTAAAACTTGAGGAGGCCATGAATGCTCTAATTGAGGTACACAATGGCACGTGCAGTTCGCACTCGAGTGGTATGACCTTGGCTAAGAAGTTGTTGAGAACCGGGTACTACTGGCCGATAATGGAGAGAGAGGCACACGACTTTGTCAGAAGATGCTTGCAATGCCAATAGTATGGAGACCTTATCCATGCACCAACTCAGGAATTGCATCCCATTATTACATCTTGGCCCTTTTCCCAATGGGGGCTCGATCTCATAGGAAAAATCACACCCACCTCATCCAACGGCCACAAGTTCATTATCACTACCACTGAATATTTCACAAAGTGGGTCGAAGCAATTCCCATGACCTATATCACGGGAAAACAAATATCCAAGTTCATCCCTGAACTACCTCATTTTCCAATACGGTGTTCCCCAATCAATTATCTCTAATAATGGGACACCCTTCAAAAATCAGGATGTTCATGATTTGTGTGAAAATTTCAAAATACAACACCGCTTTTCCACCCCATACTATCCACAAGGTAATGGCCAAGTAGAAGCTACGAATAAAACCATCCTAAAAATCCTCAAGAAAACAGTCAATGACTACGATCGTGACTGGTATCTGCAGCTAAATCTTACCTTATGGGCCTACTGCATTAGCATCTGCACGCCAACAGGCGCCACCCCATTCTCCCTGGTCTACGGATCAGAAGCCATCCTCCCTATTGAGATCGAGCTCCCATCACTGAGGATATCACTACAAAACCTCATCACAGATGAGGAATACAGGGTTACAAGACTGAATGAGTTGGAGTTACTAGATGAATGATGCATGGATGCCCTAAATCATCTACAAGTGTACCAGAATCACCTGAAATGGAGCTACAACAAGAAGATCAGGCAACGCACTTTCCAAGTTGGTGACCTTGTGCTGAAAGAAAACCAAAAGAATGTGCCAAACCCAGATACAAAAGGAAAGTTTGAGCCTAACTGGTTGGGACCCTTCATCATCACCGTAATTTAAAAATCGGGGGCATATCAGCTGTCGACACCAGAAGGCGAGCCTCTGCAGGAGCCCATGAATAGCTCTCACCTCAAAAAGTTTTATGCCTAAGAATTTGCAAGGTATGGAACCAGAAAATACAAAACAATCAGAAAAAGTCTTGAAAAAATGTTTACCTTGATGAAAACCTGGCAAATAGGCATCTTAGTGACAAAAAAAAATCAAAAAGTGCAAAAATCCAAAAAAACAATCAGAAAAAGGATTAAAAAAATCATCCTCTAATGAAAACCACTTCCGTGGCACTTTGGACAAGTACCTTGGTGAAAACCTGGCAAACAGGCGCGAAGTGTAAATAAAGTACCCCCCATCTACTGGGATTTGCACGACTCACCCATTCCATCACATTTCAATAAATCATCCATCCACCCATCTGCTCGCATCCACACCATAGCTTGAGTCAACATCCATATCATACTCCACCATGGTACTACTTGGCATATTCCTACGGTCAGTTTGTCTAGCCTTCATCAAAGTAGTCTATCACACCAAGCTAGGGGCATGGTCCTGTGTCAGCATCAGATCAGATTCGTGTATATTCTCGTGATCTTCTTCAAATTCATCAAAAATCTCAAAAACATTTAAAAATTCATCAAAAATCCAAAAACATGTCTAAATATCATAAAATCTTCAAACAAATTTATCATTGAGTCTTGTCAGTCTTTCACCTTGTTGAACTACGTCATCTCTGAGCTTGAACGAAGGCAAGGTTGATCTTTGATCATCCCCCAAGATAGTTAGGGTCAATCCTTAGGCGTATGTCACATTGGCAATCCATTTTCCCATCTAGTTTGCATCTTCAATCAGTCCTTTAAGTAATAAAATGGCAATCCGTTTGTCCATCTTATCATTGAGTCAAGTTTGTTGTCAGTCGAACTACGTGGTCTCTGTGTGTATAACGTAGGCAAGGCTAATCTATGGATCAACTCCCGAGACCCCTAAGATAGGTCTTTAAGTTAGTCTGTTTGTCATAAATCTTGAAAATACCAAAAACATTTGTAAAACATCTTCAAAATCCAAAAACATCCTCAAAAAATTTGAAAAAACTAAAATGGTGCATCCATTTCATCTCGCTTTCACCCGTGATCCTCTCACTCATAATAAAGTCAATCGTCGCCTTCACTCTTTGGTGAGTTAGTCAGAAGCAAGTTCAACAGGTTCTAAAGTGAATGCCCAATCGTCAGAAGTCTTGGAAGTCTAAGTCAGTAATCAAGCAAGTTGGTCAACTCTGAGTATCAATAGCTTATCATCCAATCAATCCCACTAAAACCCTAATCAATACATGTCCTAAGATGAAGCTTTCCTGCAATGGACATAAGCATCAGGTACCCCACAGTAGTTTAGCCTTGGCTAGCGGTACGAAGAACATTAGCTTGTTTGTTTACTTTATCTCGGTCTTTTTGACTTATCTTATTTTGTGCTCATTCCAAGGACCTCTCAATGATGCCCAAACAAAACAAGTTTAGAGAGAAAGGAATGGGGCAATGATCATTATCTCTTTTATCTACTATGCTTGTGGGATACGCTTGTAAAATAACTTAGTTGTGCATGTTTTGTTTGGTTTGTAGAGAGGATATTCTAGGTATCTTGTTGACCACATAGGAAAGCTTTTTTTTCTATGTTTTGGTCTGAAATGTTTAGAATGTCTGAACTACATCCTGAATAAAGTATGTATGTTAAGTGTGAACAAGAGCACTCCTATCTGATTGTCGAATCAAAGTCCATCACACTAGGTAAAAACGCCATCCTGGTCCTTTATACCTTGATGCATCGTACCTATGTGTGTTATCAAACATAACGCAATTGACCCTTTGAAAATCCCAATTCCTAGCAATGCAAATCACCATCTCCATCCTAACTAATCCATTAATTCTGCATTTCTCCTACTTTCTTTCCACACTAACATGGTATCATAACAGTAATCAAAGCATCGCCCATGCATACACCCTGCATCCACATGATCATCAGCATTAAAACACATGGCATAATATCATTATCTTAAAAAGTTGTTATTCTAAACATCTTAAGCACAACATTACATCATACATAATCATTTACATCCATTATCATTTGCAACCATTACCATTTGCATCCATTACCATCATTAATATGCATTACATCATTAAAAGACAAAAAATATACAAAAAGAAATGCATCCATCAAATACATCACATCACATAAGTATAAGAATAGAAACATCTCATAGCATCATACATTTGCATATTATACATCCGCATATCATACATGTGCACCATACATATCATAAAAGGGCGAATCATCTCATATATATCATCAAAAAATACTGTTATGATACAAAATCGGATCAGGTGTACATCGAATACATAATACAATAAGGTCAAAATACAACAGCCCGTATATCAAAAATGAAACAAACTGTCATGTGATCAAAAGGGGGGCAGGCCCTGCTGGCTACTACCCTCCCCATCCTATCTCTCACCATGGGCCTCTATCGGTCGCCTCCTTGTCTGCTGGAAAAAGTCTGGCACTTTGCGGTCTGATGGTACTACCTGTCGGTAATGATGCTGATAGTACTCGACCTCTCTGATGGCCTCTCTGTAATCATGAATATCGACTGATCAGCCCCGGGATGAGGATGTTGCACTCTCTAACTGTCTCCGTCGGCCCATCTCCTGATCCCTCTCGGATCGTGCCTGGTCTCTCTCCACAGTCAGAGCCTGTACCTGCCCCTATAGCTACTGAATCGACACATCTCGGTGATTAGGTTGTCCCGCTGGCTGCCCTGCTAGCGGCTGTGCTGGCTGCTACTGAGGATCTACCCTCGGCCGACCATCCTGTTCCCCTACTTGGACCGGTGATTGTTGTGCTCTATCCCTGGGAGGTGTCTGATGAGGAAGTGGCCCACCTCGTCCTTTACACCACCCTATGCCAGTTGCCTGACCCCTGCGTTTGCATCGTGGGACAACTGCGCCTAGAACTGTCAATATGAGTGGAGGTCTGAACCATGCCCTATAAGCTGGAGTGAACCCTACATCTGTCAGCCCCTGATCATATGGCCACGGTCGAGCCACTAACTATTTAAATGAGGACACTGCCTCGGTTTCTGAGATGGGCTGGCCCCATGTTGTCTCTCTAGTCGTGCATGCAAAGATGGCCACATATTGGTCATCAGGCCTATCTTGTACCTCCCCGAACTGACGAGCAACCTTGTCCAGAAGATACCTCTCAATCATGGTGTGCTCTTGGACCTGCCTCAACCTATCCTGTCGGGCAAAGAAAAGTTGTTGATCATCATCTCGCCATGGACCAATACCTATCCATGGTGTCCAAACGAACTCTCTCATCTCATCGAGAACTCGTCGCCAGTGTAGAATGCCACCTGCGCCAATGAAAGAAAAGGGTATCACTGCCCCGCCATACTGCTAAACAAGGGGATCATCTGTCTCCACAAGAACTAGTGTGATATCCGGGCAAAGCACTGGGATCCTCTCCCATGCCCAGATGTGCAGTAAGGTACCTCCAGCCTCGATGGACCTGCTGTCCAAATAAGCAAACTCATGAAGATCCCTATAGAGGGACGCCAGTAATACCGGGCCCCAAGCAAAGCACTCCCTGTGGTGAACCATCTGATCCCATGCTAGTCCCCATCCTGGATTGAAGTATCAGCCCCGTCGATCAGGTACTACAAGGCCTGAGATGATAGCAACAATAATCAACCTGTACGTGTGCACGCGGCCACGATATAGCTCTAAGTCGATCTGACCGTCACAAAACTCAATCTCATCCAACTCCATAACCCCGTAACAAGCCTCTCTGCCAGCATCCGGATCATAGACGACTCGGGTCTCATGAATAGGAAATCGAAGGATACACCATACATCCTTGAGAGTGATAGTGGCCTCACCGGTAGGAAGATGGAAGGAGGAAGTCTCACTATGCCATCGCTCTACCAAAGCCGTAAGCATACCTAAGTGAGCCCGAACGGGAGGGACGTACGCAACATACCAAAGACCAATGGCACCAAGGTGCTCCTAGACCAACTCATGCATATCCCCTAGTCTGCTAAGCACCGGCCATCGATGCTCCCACGAGTAAAGTACACCAGGCTCCTCCTACACAGGGAAGGCCATTGCGTCAGAAGAAAAAGTTTCATTTGCATCTCACGTTAAATTTCTCCCTAAACTGGCAAGTGCGGCGCTGTTTGCGGGTGCGGTGCAATTTGGAAAGTCATTAATCTAGTTCTAAATGTTAAACCTTTTAATTCACACATATCACCTTTATTTACTCCTTTCATTGTCCCAATGAAGTAGGAAAGTTATCCTAGATCCGACTAGGATTGTTCTCTTTTCACTTGAGTCCACATTGGGACATAAAACCAACTAGGGTTGATGATTGGATTATTTTCACAATGGAGAGACAATATCCTAGTAATTTGGTCCTTTTGTGTTTTAAAGAAGATAAATTTGATATATGTGTTAACAAGTCTAATTGACATAAACCCTAGATCTAAAAATGTATTTTATTACACATATGAAAATAGAATCTATAGAAATAGATACAAATATGAGAAATAGATACAAAGAGAAACTTATCATGAAAAATGGAGATTGAATTGGGTGGAAAGCGGAATCGACATCCTAGACCTAAGAAGCTTTTTGCTTAGTATCTTAAAACTCTAAAATATTGGTTGCACTCTGCTTTATGCTTTTTGTGATTGGGTCTTGACAAAACTGCTAGTTTTTTCTTGCACACATAAAAGGATGGAGGAGGATTATGTTGTATAGGGGCTTTCTTAAGTCAAAACATATTTTGATGTTTCTATCTCCACGTATATCAAATGATGATGATCAAGAGGGCTTGCCATAGGTCGGGTAGAGGTCAAATAAAACTCTAGTGTAGAAAATTGTACCCCTTTCTAGGAGAAAGTATAATTCACACTTATTTGGACCTATTTTGGTGACCTTTTTATTAATGCATTAAAAAAATCCCATTAATAGGCCCCTAATACCCCTTTATCATGTATCCCAAGGCCTATTTTACTTTATTTTATTTTATTCCCAACACCACAACCTGCATTGAATAAATGCTATAAATCAAATTAATGCCTCAACATTTAAGGAGTAATGAAGTTTTAGGTTAGGACCCATTCGGCCATGGGCGAACGGGTTCTCATTAAGTGCCTTGAACTCAACTTTTGATATGTTTTTGGCGACATTTTAATCTCTCAAATTTAAATCTCACATGTCGGATTTTGGGATTTGGTAATTGGAAAATTAGATAGGAAGCCTATAAAACTAAGTCTCACATTCATTTTACACTAGAGAAGAAGCAAGATAGACAAGAGAAATTCAAGAAATCAAGCATTCATATTCAATAGTGTTTAATGGGAATACAGGGTTTCTATCAAAATGATGAACCACTAATTCTCACCACAAATCATGCAATTATGTGTATGATATGATTCCAATAATAATAAAAATTCAATCCTAACTATTATAGCAACAATGAGGGAAGTTTTAGGAGGCTAGAAAGGTGTGTACTTTGCTGCAAGAAGGTTTTTTTAGGTCACATAGGACTCTTTCACATTTACTAGCAAATGGGTCCTTGTTAGGGTTTTTGAAAACTAAGATTTGGGTTTTGTTCTTCAAGATCTGTACTCTCAGCTCCTTGGTGATCAACTCTCAAAAATGAAACAATTTTTGTAGCTTCATTTTCATGTTCTTGCAATGTAGACCTATGATAACTTTTCAACATGACAACTTTGACAATTTTACTTCAAATTTATTCTCGACTTGATCTTCAACCTAAAAACCTACAAACACACATTCAAGAGGAGAAAAACTTGTTGATTGTTAAAGGATACAGGTTTTCCTTAGTCAAACCCCTTTTAGGTAATTAAACCTTATGATGAAACAATGAAATTGAAACATGAAATGTGAAATGATGATACCTTGGAAGTTGTCTAGGAATGTAAATCTGCAAACTAACATGAAGTGGTCATGAAGAATATAGATCTTGATCTTAAATTAGATGTGAAACAATTCTTGCCAATAAATCTTCAATGCTACATCAACAATATTAGCTTAGAAACATGCTTGAATGCACTATGCCTTTGAAATGATGATACAACCTTTAATTCCTACAATAAAATCTTGATAATCTACCTTTGAATGCCTTTGAAATTCTCTATGATGCTCTTGCGAACTCTTGTGTAAGTGCTCTTGATTGCTTATAAAACTTTCTAGGATGAAACTATGTGAATTAACATTATATTTATACTAAATCTAAGGATTAACCCCAAAATTCAAATAATCCAAGACAACATCAGATCTAGAATTGAAAATCATTAAAATCCCACTATAATTAAATTAAAAAAGGGGTGTCCTATGTGAGGAGGATCCATTCACCACCTTAGGAAAATGGGTTCTAGCACAACTTTCTACGAACATGCTTTGAGGGGGTGGCTTATGTTAGGAGGACTCATTCACCAGTAAAGGTGAATGGGTTCTAGCACATATTTCTAGGACACCAATTTTCCCAAGTTAAATGTCATGCAATATCATCAATGGGTGTTAGGATAAATCCTAGAAAAATATAACTAATAAGGCCTATATTTGAATTATAGGGCCAATTAATCTCAATTAACCCCAATTAATTAATGAAACACTAGATTAGTGTGAAAGTGTAAGAGAACACTTTACAACACCCCAAATAAGGCACAATTTAAGTACATTTTATTAAAAAGGGCCCTAAATTCAATGTGAATGTGTAAAACACATTACAACACTAAATCAAGGCAACATTAGGTTCATTTGTCGTTATTTATTTCCAAATGCAGGAAAATGGGATACTTTTTTTGTTACTACAAAGAGCAAGGAGAAGCATTCAAAAGTGGAGTCTTGGAGTAGTATTTGAGTTTTTTTTGCAGGTCTTCAAGCTCATTTTCATATCAAGATCAAGAATTATGAAAGAAGTGATGATAGATGCCTATAGAGGATCATGATGGATTCTATGTTTTGGAAGATACACAAGACATTCAACCAACTTGTTTCCTAATTGATTCCATCTTCTATTGTCAATCTACTTTCAGCCTAAGGAATATTTTACTTAGATCCAGATCTAGGAGCAGAGGTATCAAGTTATAGGGAAGAATTGTAGATCTTAGGCTTCAACCTCAGATCCAGATTTTTCTAAAAAAGCTTGCCAAGATCCATTCGCCTTAGGGAGAATGAGTCCATGTTCAGCTTGTAGAAACATCAACTTTTGAAAGGTGCACAAAATTTATTACACTCAAGTTTTCTAGAAACTCTATTGGTTCCTTCAATTTTATGCTAAATCCATTAAATCCACTTTGTAGATTATATTTTGGAGTTGATTTGTTAATTTTAATCTTTCTCCCCAAAGTGTTCTTTGGCCTAGACCCCAGTCCTTGCAAAAACAAAAGGGAAATTTGTAGATTCACACTTTGACTTGATTCACCTTGAGGTCGACAGTCATTTCATTGTGTGGATTTCATTTCCTAATAAAATTTAGGAAAGATAGGACCCCTTTTCCCTCTTTCGATCCACTTTTCCATTTTTGGAAACCCTAGGGACACCCCTATTTTTTATCATTTCACAAACAATAATTAATTGAAATGATAAATGGATAATATTACCTTAGGCATGAAATTCTTGTTGAAGTGATGTTCACACCATAAGTTCCCACAAAATTTGATTGATGGATGCCTTGATTCCTTGATAGACCAACAAGAGGTTAGTCCATAAAACACAAAATATTTTTGTAGCTAGCATGTAGAGGGTAACAAATAAATATTCATAAAAATGGCATGATTGATCATAATATCTTCTTGCACATTATTTATTCCTTCTTCTTAATAAACTGAAACCATGAACTTAATTGATGAAAGAAATCTAATTTAATGTTTCTAATTCTCCCCTTGAATTGTCTTGATTGCTTTTTAGGACCCTCAATTGCTCAATAGATTCTTTAGGATTTAAAATGGTGAAAAAGACTTATATTTATATGCATTTTTTAAATTCTCACTAAATAAATTATCGACAACTAACAAATAAAATTAGATATTTAAATGTTAAAATTACAACACTCACATATTCAAATTAGGGCCAAAATAGGCTAGATAGAGGCACTAGCACCTTAGTCTAGACCTATTTTGGTGTCATAAGTTTTAGCAAATGAATATTAGATAACACTCCCTAGTTTAATCCAAATACTCTCATAAAATAAGAAATTTATAAGCATAAGTAAGGCACATAGGGGGAGCTAAACCTGTTGGAATCAAGGGAACACTGAGAGCGGGGGGGGTGAATCAGTGTTCTGCAAATCTGAACCTTATTAATATGATATTTAATCCATTTCAACATTAAACCAAAGAAAGATGAAAACACACAAATTAATCATCCACAACACCATAGCACAAGGATTTTTGTGTGGAAACCCTGTTAGAGGAAAAACCATGGTGGAGGTTAATCCACAATTTGAATACTCAAATATAAGATTTACAAAAGGGAATGCATTTGCATTCAAGCACACTGCCTAGAGCTCACTACTTAATTTATAAAGGCTCATTTCCTTACAAAAGTTCAGATTAAAGCCATCTGAAGGGTTGAACTAAAGTAGTACCATCTACTTATACCAAGTTACAGTTCTGATTAGGCTCATAGATTAAATTTTGGACCTTTTATCTGATTCTACTCTTCGCTCTGCTCTACTTCACTCTTATATGTAATTTGCAACACAAATCCATGCACAAATGAATTCAAACCACCATCCTTTTGAATTTTACATCACACACTCATGTAATTTGCATACTACACATTCGCTCTCCATAATGACACAACTGATCTCATATATATATCCGTTATCAAAGATTTGATCATTCATATGTCAGCTTACATAAAACATAAATACTTTTCAACTGTCGGCTAAATCCACCACTAATTATGTATGCACACCACCCATAATCGGTCATATCATAGTGAGGACCCAAATAAACATATTCGAACATAGAAACATTTAGCAGATTACTTCTTAATCATCTGCAATGACTAAATTTTCCAAGTCGGCCTTTTAGCATAGATAATTAGAAAATTAGTGCACCGGATCTCCTAGATCGTACACCAATGAGTGCGTAGCCACAAAACTCTAGAATAAGATATTACAGATACCCAACTATCTTCCCTGAGATGCACAACACAAACTGATAAGTAGATAATGCATATTGATTGATAGACTCAGGTTTAACCGGATGTCCTATTCTTCATTTTGTTCTGCCGATATGAACCAATACTAGACTGTGGACTACATGAAATTAAATAACATTATTCAAAAAAAATGTTCCAAAGAAAATTGAAATATAATTTTTTATGAACATTCAAATTTGTTATAAAATAATAATGAAAGTTAAATAATCATTTCTCATATTTGACTCTTTCTTTAAATAGCATTTTAGATTTCTAATCTATTATTTATTGTACTTTTGTTGTCCTAGAGTAGATCGCTTGATTCAGAGGCAACTATTAATATTTCTACAGGTAAAGTCGTATAATTGCAGAGTTAATGAGGTAGTTAGAAATCCTCAATCATAACATCTCTACGTATGACTTCCCTCACATTCCGAAATAACTTGGTTGTTTCCTTCAGTTCGACTTGGAGCATTGTTTATGCGGATTTACAGTGTTTGATTATATAGTAAACCTCGGCTTTAAACATCGCATACTACACAACAAAAATAATATCTATTAAAAATAACTTTAAGAAAATTTAGGGCAACGACTGAACTTACATCTTTGACATTGGAGTTAATACATTGGCTATAAATTGAAACTTGGGGTTTTAGAATTTCATCTCAAAGTGTGATAACACCACCATGCCTCTCAAAATGAGCTTCCTTGTGTTGTTATTTGCATTTACACTGCTGCTCTTCTTCTTGTGTGATGGCAGATATCTCTCAAAAGACCAGAGTAACCCTATTTTCTCACATGCTTATCAAAGTTCAGGTATGCTGAGTATTTCTAATCTTTGAAATCTATGTCTAGAGAACTTGTAGAAATAAAATATAAGTGGTATATTTTGAGGCAATTTATCTGGGAATATCTCAAGCAAATGTGTAATTTATGATATGAAAAGGCTTGCCTTTATGTAATTGTTGCTCTGTAAAACGTTTCTTAACAGTTTTTATGGTTGGATATGAAATAATTGTTTTGTATGCAGCTTCAAAAGGCTATGGATCTGTAAAACGAGCTGCTCTATGGGTTCCACCTGTATGTAATGATTTTAACTTTCTGTAGACTTTGTATTTAGTTATCGTTTTCTACTCAAAATCTGAATATCTTGAACTGTGCAGCGAAACGTCCTGATTGGCATTCTCCACGGCCGCCGCCTTTTCGACCACATCGCGGTCACCGCCACCTCGTCGACAATATCGCGTCTACCGTCACAGAAAGCAAACAACAGCTATAAGGGATGCTGTCCAAATGATTGTTGTAAGCGTCCCACACATAAGAGTTGCTGTGCAACAGTGAATAATTAGTCTGTGGAAGAGGGCTATTCACAGATTTGATCAAAAGAGTAATGAGCTATACTCTCATTAAATAAATCTTCACTTTCTTTTCCCAATCACCGTTTTTTCCCCTAATTTCAATTATTTTAGCGACGAGGAGGTTCATTCTTGTTAGGCGATTTATTAGTCCCTGCTTTTAAGGCGGAGACTTATGTTTTCACTCTGCTATGGGCTATTAATCCATTCGTCGAAAATCGCGTCAGGAAGCGAGGGAGCAATTAATCCTATGG
This sequence comes from Sequoiadendron giganteum, assembly GCA_007115665.2. Taxonomy (NCBI): domain Eukaryota; kingdom Viridiplantae; phylum Streptophyta; class Pinopsida; order Cupressales; family Cupressaceae; genus Sequoiadendron; species Sequoiadendron giganteum. The sequence continues at coordinate 551,990,208 of CM021107.1, read as the reverse complement.
TTTGCAGCGATCTCGTTATTCAAATGGAATTTTGACTGATCCTTTCTATTTTTTGATTGACAGCTCATAATTTCGTCCCGTTGTTTTGTATTTTTCCAATTGCAAATTATTTTTGAAGTGAACACAGGAAAAAATTTCGTGGGTTTCTACTGTTTTGCAATTGTTAACGTGTCTAGGCTGCGAGAGTTCACGTGCCTTGTCTCTGCTACCACATTTTACAATCATGCACACTGCAAGTTTAGAGCTAACTCAAGCTTCAGGGCACGTAAGGATTCTGCTTTGTTAGGGTTATGTAATATTTTTCCTGCAAACTCAACGCGTTTTTCTCAATGGCAATTGTTGAGTGCATGAGACAATTTGTGCATAATCTTGAGGTAAGTCGCTTGCCATTGTTTTTTACAAGTTTTAATTCTATTCTTTGCAGCAGTGGCATTGGGTGGTTGCTGTCAAACTTTTGATTTGATAATGTGTTTGAATCCAAATTCAGATCAGTACATCGTCAACGTCTTTTTCTTTCATTTTTGTCCTGGTCTATTGAGCTTCTTACCAAACCCCATTTGCAAAAAGCAGGACCCCGCATTACAGGCAGAAAAGGAATGCTAAAAGCACATTTTATTAGAAGGTAGGGATCAGGGTATGCAAACCCTGAAACAATGAAGACCTACAGCATCCTTAGTAACTGCTATCAACACGTTTTTAGGTACACAGCTTTTTCCATGAAAGTGAAACATTCTAGAAAGCATTGTTTTAGAGCATGCCCCCCAAAAAAATAGGACTATCACTTGCAGGAAGAGGAAAAGTTTTCCTGAACTAAGTGCTTTGGAAATAAGGAGACTTTTGTCTTGATTGTAAAATATGCCAAAGACAAAGATTAGAAAAATTATTTCTCCAAGGCAGTCATTAATTTCACTGCACAAAAATAGTCTTTTTTGCAGCAACAAAAATAGCTTGCCTGGACTACAGGCTTTGGAAGTAGATATGTAAATGGTTAATTATGGAAGAATATTTTTGTGCCAGACATTATTTTGACTGCAGCAAACATAGTTTTGAGCAAGGAATCTAACAATCTAGACACCTTCAAATCTAATAAACAAGTGATGTTGCTTTGGTACACGGTTACCAGAGAAAAAATACAGAACTACTTTTGAAGTATGCATATACAACATTTAAGAATGGCCATAATTGTGTTGAAATAAAAATTAATCTGATAGAAAATGAGGTTTATTAGTACCCAAAAGCGGCCTTGCAAAAATTCAACTGTATATTGGAAGAATGATGTCCTCGCATTTCATGACATGACCATTGTTAGGCCATTTCAACAGTTATGTCAACCATATGAGATTGCTCCTAATGCAGCTGGATTTGTGAGGCTGGGTTTTCTCTAGAGCTTGGTCATGTGTTAAAACCATAGTACAAAAAATTTGGACTATATGTATAAGTTTAAGCAAAAAAAGACCCCTTGTCCTCACAGGCAGGGTCTCTCAAAACTGTACAGTCCAGACTTTCAACTGATTTTTACAAACGCTATAAACTCTTACTCAACAGATTTTTTAATTGATTGTATAAAATTTCATGGTCCAACCCAATTCAACTCCATTCTATATTTTCTACATCAAATGTCCTCATTGCATGCTGTTGCAATTTTCTGAAATCTATGTCAGTTTGATCTCCATCAAATTCTACTTCGATGGAACATTAAGTAGAGCACTAAGAAGACAATATGATAATATGTGAAAGATATTTCTGCATGCTTGGCCAAAGATAACTTATCTTCAGCCCCTTAACTACATATTGCTGGTGGGTTTTCTATGAGCCAAAACTCTAAAAATCTAGATGTATCAAGATTTGAAGATATTTCTCATGATGCCAAATCTTCATGTCCGTTTTCTACACCAAACATGAAAAGGTTCTGATTTTCCAAAGAATTCCCTTATTTGTGAAAAAATCATATTCGTTCTTGAAGCATTGGTCTACTGCCTTAAATCTAACAGATATTCTTCTGAGCATGGTTCTAGTATAGGTCGGTCTACCCTGCTTCCTAGCGAATATTGGCAAGAATTTATCATCATAAATTGAAGGAACATTAGATGAGTACATTGCCACCTTTGTATTTGCCAAGTATCATAGGGTTATTTAACAATGCAAGATTCTAAGTCAACATTGCTCCAATTAAATTGTTCCTTGACCGTATTATCTTAGACATTGTAAGGGCTGCATGGGTGCAACTGGCATATTACAAGAAGATCCTTCTGGTATAGTTTGTACCATGAACATAGCCACATGGATAGGTTTTGTGGTTTACCAAGAACATCAACCAAAAGAATAGGCAAGCTAGCCAGAGAGAGCAGAGACAAGAAGTTCTCAAGAACCTCCACAACAATTAGTCAACCTCAGAAAAGAGAAACAGTTGGTAAACAACAAAGGAAAAGTATGACAGGTTGGGGACAAATACAACAGAGAATATGCACACAAAAGGAACCTCATCACACATAGAGGGACCACCTCAATATGACTTTCTACACTTTGGCCTCATAGGAAGTCTACAAAGCAGAAGATATCTTAATTGAAAAGCCAAAGTCATCAAAAGCCATTTAAAAATTGCTTGGGGCCACAGAAACTAGTGTTCCCTCTTGATCAAGTGTTCTTCACACCAGCTGCTGCAAAATCAATACACATATACAAAATGTCCAAAGGAATGAAAAAGTATGACCCTGAATTTGAAGCTTTTATTCTCCGGCCCAAGCACTCTTATATAAGATAAACCAATGCTAAAAATCTCCTAAAAAATTGCCATGGGCAGAGCACTAGGAAGCATACAGAGGGTAAACCATATATGGCGTAGGCATGGCAAATTCTAAATGGTCACTACCAATGTTTGGCCGTAGACCGATAGATTCTACAAGCTAGTGCCATATTGAAATATGGCAGATTTAGTAATTTCAGACCAAGGAAAACCAATTTGCACAATGGCTACTGTTTTATTTATTTTTGCATATTCGAATCAGTTATTGATAATACTGTCTTTTTCTTTATGGTTCAGCTTGCTCTTGTTCCAGTCATGATCTTGCACCATACGCATCCCTCCTTTGGAATACAATTGCATCATGAAGAAGTTGATTGTATGCCAGTGAACATTGGAGCTCTTACCTAACAATTTTGAAGCTGCTATTCTATCAATGGAAGATGTGTATGATTTGGACACATTATATAATTTAATATATGCATATTTCATTGTAAACTATTTTCCATGCATATTGTATCATTATCACTCTATCCATCCTATTTCGAGTTACTTTTTCACATCAAACAAGTGCTTTCTTCTTTTTTCTTTTCTTGTCTCCTCTTACCAGTTTCCATGAATTTCAAGATTAAAGTAAGAAATTTTATACCTTGCTCTGGTCTGATTCTACACTAACATGATCTGGATTGAAATGTTGTCGAAATTTGTTGTAGCAATTTCACATATCCATGTGCTAGCTCCTATAAGATTCAATATCAATTTATTCATACTTTATTAGGGATTTCTTCACAATATGATGGTTGGATATGCCTCATCTAATCGCAATTTTTTTTTTTATCATAAGCAGTGGTTCCTATAAGAAAATTTTAATTTATGTTACCCCTAAGTGGGGATTGTAGAAATGATTGTGCAAAACAGTTCATATGCCCTTTCCATGCTTCCACATTTGTTGACAACCACAGGCTCTGAACTCAGCACTACTCAAATTTCCTGGCATACTTTAAGCTGTTTATCTTAGCTTGGGCATTTAGAATGCTCCTTTCAAACCCATTTGCTTTATTGTTAATGCCATTGTCTCAGTTTTTCACTTTTTCCAGAGGGCTTTTGTGCGACAAACCCAAAATTCCAAGCTTATCTTTAAACTTGATAAAGACAAATGTGAAAAATAGAATCCTGAAATTGTTTTGATCTTGAAATGTAGCTGGAACAGTAGAGATAAACTACAGTATGTCGTCTACAATTTTGCCTGCAGACCTTCTAGTCCCACCATTAACTCTCTTGTCAAGGTTGATTGGTTTACCTTGGCTCTAATAACAAATGTGAATTTGCTAGACAATAAGACCAATTCTTAAAGATATCATGAAGTTAACCATCCACACCCTCCTGAAGTCTTAACACTGTCACAGCCTTGTTTACTTGAGATCACCATAGAGTAGAAGAAACCCCTTAGCAACAAATGCTCGCAGTTTCTTGTGTGTTTTGTCAGTCCGCCTGCCTGTTGATCAAATTCTTTTATAGTTGTTTGATCGAGAATTAATAAATTATAAACATCCAATATTTCTTTAGGCAGGGACTCTAGCTGCGGCACAACTCTTGTTAATTGAATGGTAATGATTATAAAGAGTCCATAAAAATTAGAATATAAGGATGGCATTCTTTAATTACATGTAAATGCCTTGTTCTGCCTTGTTCTATTGGAAAAAAATTGGGGTACTGAATCTATACTCTAAGAGCTTGTCAAATCTATTAGATTGACTTATGTATTCAATTCCAATTCAAATAATTTGTAGTATAATTGTAAAATAGCCTTGGAAAATGTATTTCTCTCAACGTCTCCAACTCAACCCTAATTTGATGGCTAACGTTCTAACAAAATTCAAGATTCCTTGTAAAGAACACTCATTGGATGTTGACGTTAGTAGCACTGATAACCAATGTTAGCTCTTGCTAACTCCAATCTATATTTTTTTCACCATTCCATTCACTATATTTTATCTTTTTGTCCACTTTTGTGGTTTGAGCTCCCTTTCTCTCTCACTCTAGAGTTCTCTTTTGTGTTGTGCCCCATTTTTTGTATTGCATTCTAACATTCTCTTCACCTCTAGTTCTAGCTTTGAGCTACTTTTTGTAGATCATATATTAATAAAAAAATTATGAGTAATACATTTGTTACTAGAAAAATATTAATTAATTAAAAGTATGTTAGCTTGGTAAAAGATGGACCTCAATTTAAAATGGTGCATGATGGATGGTGACACTTGTACAATACTAGATCGATTGAACATGTTATTGTATTTAAAAAAACATAAAACATAAATGTGAAACCAAAATAAATAAGAAAAACTCTAAAAGATAAAATTTCTAGCCTTAATAATAATTATATTTTATAAAAATTATAATTATCAAAAATATTGATACAAAATAATAAATGATTAATAAAATAAAAATTTAATATTTAATGTTTTATGATTTAAAAAATGTATCATTAACATTTACAAAGTTATGTTAAATTACTAAAAAGAATCATTAAGAATTTAAAACAAGATAACTCATATGTCAAATTTGAATTTTATTGCTGATTCCTTCTAATCATTTTTTTAAATGTAACAAAAATGACTTTTAAAATACCATAACAAAGAAGGGACAAATTTCTATGTGAGTGGTGGCTATATTCGTAAGCAATATTCTCTTCATACTCTTTTAATGTTGAGAATTCTTACAAAATATCAATATTTAAATATCACTTGTAGAAATGAATACTTCGAGTCATTGGATTAAATTATTGATTCCTTAGTAAAATAATTAGAAATGAATACTTCGAGTCATTGGATTAAATTATTGATTCCTTAGTAAAATAATTAGGTTGGTCTATGTATAACAATTTAATATATTATTAAGTTGTATAATTAGTATAAAAATTTAATATTTTATGTTAAATTTTTTTATAAATTCTTAAAAAATTCTAAGGTGAATTAGTAATTTGTATTAGTTTAAATTGTTTTTATCATTTAGTTAATTTTAATAAAAAAAATATTTTTTTTCTCTTGTTTTTATTAAATGATATTTTACTATAGTAAATAATTTTAGTACAAATAAAAATCTTTCTAAATAATTCACAACTAGAGTTTTAACTCTAAGATCTAATTACCAAATATTTCTCATAACTTTTTATTGAATGATTTATTTATTAATTAATTTTTGAACTGATATTTAAGAGAAATTTAGACTTTAGTTATTGTGAGATATTTTTTCTTATTTATTGAAACTAATTTCTCTTTTTCTTATTTATTGAAACTAATTTCTCTTTTTTTATGAGAAAGGAACACCAATGCTGCAGGAAATTTTTTTGAAATATTTTTAGGGGCACTCAACCCCCTCATGAGGGTAAGGATGTGCTTTCCTCCATGTTTCATGAACTTATTGATTGATTTGTGTGTCCCATTTTCTAGGTTCTCCATAGCTTTCTAATTATTATTACTCACTTACCCTTCATTCGTTTTTGCTACATGCACTAGAATATTTGGTGGGACTAGGGACTAGTATTTCCACTTGTTCTTCTACCACCTTGAGTTGTTATATTCTAATCTAGGCTATTATATTTATCTTCTAAGGAATCCTATCGTAAATCCTCATTATTTTTTGTTAAGGCCCTAATATTATTTTTATTATTGTAGTGTAGAAAAATGTATCCCTTTACATTTCCACACGTGTTTGGGCCCTCCCTACTAAAAATGGGCTTCTTTATGCATTATTTGGTCCTATTTTACATCCACACGCCTTATTTAATGCATTTCTCTGAAGATAATCCTAAAATTTATTAAATGACCAATCATAATTCATTTTTTTGGATTGTGTGTTTCAGATTTGGTGATCTAGGATTCATATGCCACCTTGGGCATATGGGTCCCCTCTAGGTTACAGGGTCTGATCCTAAATATTGTATTGAATTTAACATTTCTTGAAGTTTATGTCTTAGGCTTAAGTTACTGGGACTCATACACCCCAACTAGTGTATGCATCCCACTTTAGCTTGGGCTTATTTTGAATTCAATTCTTGGTAGGATTTTATTCTCCTAGATCCGATGTCGGCTTGTAGTGTTGTAATTTCAATAAATTTTTCATAAACAAGTATAAATACAAGGTTGTTTCACATAATTTCTCCTAGCAATTCAAGTATTCAAGTATTATAGCAAGTTCACAAGTCATCTAGCAATTTTGAGAGAACATTACAAGATCATTGAAGAGCATTCAAGAGCTGATTATCAAGCATTTGGAGCAACATTCAAGATTCAAGCATCATGTCAAAGTCATCATGCATCATATGTGTTTTTGAGCTAACATTTGTGATGTAGGTTTTTATGATTCAAGCAAGCATTCAAGTCAACAATTCAATCAAGATTCAAGATCCACATTCATGCTAGCCATTTTGTTAGAGTAAAGGTCTTAACTTAATTATGTTGATTAAGTTACCTTTATTCCCTTCTTAAGATTTCACGTTAGTTTGCATAAAGTGACATTTAATAATTATATTAATTATTAAATATTATCCTTTTAGGGCTTCTATTAGGGTTTTTCCTATTAGGGTTTTATTAGGGTTTGTATGATCTCCTTTTTATAAGGATTGATTCCATTGTATTTCATATCAATTCATTCTCTCATTCTCTCTGATATATACATTTTCAGTTTTCAGAGAACCCTTGCTTGTTTGTCTCCATCTCTTCTTTTGTGACAGGTTATTTGCATGCAGGTGATCTTCGGGGTTTGTGGTGTTGTATTTTCTCAACTCCTACATGGTATCAGAGCTCCACACCTGCAACTTCCTGTTCTTGTTTTGAAGATTTTTGGAGCTTCGAGGGTTTGGGGCTTGTTTTCTTGATCTAGGGCACACCTGCAATTTTGAAGCATTTTCAGCTCAAACGGACATTGTCATTGCGTCCGCAGCGGTCAAAAACCCCTAAATCGACTGTCCATTCATTCATTTTGGACAAAATCGAAATCTGAAGCAAAAAATTTTTGTTGGTACGGCCGTACGGCCGTCCGTTTGCTGGTAAAAAAAAAAATTTCCGTTTTTCGTCATTTTTTCGGAAAAAAAAATACTGTATTTTTTAAGATTTTTTTAAAAAATCGAAAAAAAAAATTCAAAAAGCAATTTTGCAGCAGTTTATGAGGGTACCCGCATCTGGTACTAAATCTTGAGCCAGCCGGCAAGGTTGACAGTACAGCCGACGACTGTACTCTGCCAGGGCGGTACGGCGGTAACCTGCAGGCGGCGGGGCCCCCACCTACCAAAATAACATTTTTTTTACAAAAAACATTTTTTTTGTTGTTTTTTATTTTTTTTAAAAAACAATTTTTTCCAAAATAAGCCCAATCGCACTTTTACGGTGACGGTCGTTTGGCCGTCAAATTTAACCCACTGTTTTTGCTGCGACGGTCGTATGACCGTCAAATTTAACCCAGCACTGGTTTTTTTCCCTCTTTGGAGCTGATTTATTCCGGAGGCCATAACTTGGGCATACGATATCGTTTTTTGGCAAACGAGATATCGTCGGAAAGCTGGTTTTCTCATTTTTCCAGTGGTGTGGGTCTCATCACATCTTTCTTCTATTGGTGCATTCTATAGCCAGTTGAAGACAAAGGGGCTTCTTTCAGTCTCAAGCTCATAACTTTTGATCAGTTTCTTCGTTTTTCGCAATCTCAGTGGCGTTGGAACCATATTTCAGAGTTCTTCTGTTTCATCCATGCCATTTTTCCAGATTTCACTCTAGGTATCTTTTATTCAGTTATTTGTGTTTTCACACTCTGGTGGATTACCTGGACATATTTGCTCTTGGAAACATTTTGTTTGCATGGGATGCTTTGTTCTTAGCTGTTCTTCATGTATTTCCAGCATTTTGTCCTTTAAGGACATTTTGAGCATCATTTGTAAGCAATATTTTATGTAAATGCACTGAGATAAAGTGCCACAATATTGTAGATGCATCTTTTGGGGATTTTGCACATAAGGTTGTGCCATATTTTGTACTCGCACTGATATTATAAAATGCCATGAAGGGTTGTGTAGTTTGCCTTTGTTTTGTCATCACATCTTTGTCCGGTGAGTGTCCCTCCACGATGACAGTGGATCATATGATTCCAGCCTCATGCATGTTAGCTTTGTTTTGCACACCACTTTTTCAGTTGCAGGTGCTTTCTTGTGCACTTTCAGATGTTGTATCTTTTTCTTCATGCACTACAGGGTGTTGCACACCATTTCAGTTGTTCTGTCAGGCTCCCAGTTCATCATTATGGGGGGGTATTATACTGTTCGTGCTAATGCTTCTTTGGTTTCGCCTTGGAAGGAATCTTCCATTCTCAGTTGATCAGTGTTTCAGACTATTGGTTCTTGTGCCATCTGTATCTTCATTCCAGGTGTTTGCCTTTGTTTGCCATCTGATTCAAGTAGTGTCGTATGGGCACTTATGCAGATTATTGTCTTCTTGTTCCTGATCATCCTATCTTCAGCGGAGGTTCTTCAGCACCATAGCAGTCATCTTTTGATAGTTGTTTACAACTTCTTCTGCTTCAGTGATGTCTCTTCTTGGCTTTCTTCTTCTCTTTTTGGAGTAGAGATTTTTCCCATGAGGTTTTCTCTATTTCTCCATTTTACAGAGATTTGGTTGTATTTGGGTACCTGATCTGGCCTAGTTGCCGGGACCCATGTTGCCTTCTTGCATTGTAGTTACCTTTGCTTTTCTGCATTTGTTTGTAGCTGCACTGTTGCTCATCTTAAGGGGGGGTGTTAGAGTAAAGGTCTTAACTTAATTATGTTGATTAAGTTACCTTTATTCCCTTCTTAAGATTTCACGTTAGTTTGCATAAAGTGACATTTAATAATTATATTAATTATTAAATGTTATCCTATTAGGGCTTCTATTAGGGTTTTTCCTATTAGGGTTTTATTAGGGTTTGCATGATCTCCTTTTTATAAGGATTGATCCCATTGTATTTCATATCAATTCATTCTCTCATTCTCTCTGATATATACATTTTCAGTTTTCAGAGAACCCTTGCTTGTTTGTCTCCATCTCTTCTTTTGTGACAGGTTATTTGCATGCAGGTGATCTTCGGGGTTTGTGGTGTTGTATTTTCTCAACTCCTACACATTTCACACAAGTTTGCAAGTTTTTTTACAAAGGTTTGGTGAGTTTCAATATTACATATTGTTCATTCATCATTCCTTCATGCTATTTCATTTCATTTCAAGGTTTGATTACCAAAACGAGGTTTGATCAAAGCAAACTCCTATTCTTTAACACAACATTTTCTCGTCTTCATGTGTGATTGCAGATCTAGGTGATTTAGAGTTTGAAGATCCTTTGAAGACAAAGTTGCAAGATTGAAGAAATTTGTCAAGAAGTTGTCATCTTCACGGAAACTCACCTACATGCCAGAATTCAGACTTTCAGACAAAGAGATTAGACAAGACAAAAGCTACCGAAGATTAGTGAAGGATACCAAAGTTTTAGAAAAAACCCTAATACTAGGACTAAATCACCATCTTGGGCGTATGAATCCTAGTATACCTCTTTTAAGAAGTTCTCTATAGATCTTGATTTTCCATCTAAAAATTCCAAATTCTACTCAGATTCCAATAGTAGGACTAAATCACCTAGTATTGCATGAGTCCCATTGCACATTAAAAACAATAGATTTTAGGGTTTTCAGATCTTGTTTAGTCATCTCCAATCCTCCAAGTACTTTTCTGCATCTTTTTATTTTTCTATCTGATTTCATATTCTAAGTTTCTAGGGTTTAATTTATTCATGTTTCATTTTTTCTAAGCATTTCCTTAGTGGTGAACCACTCTTTTAATCACACATAAGGTAACCTCCTACTAATCCTATTAGTAGCATCCCCTTGCCTTAATTGAGTCATTTGATTAAGGGATCTTGGTTTCCTAATGAAATAGAGTGAAATAGGTCGCCTTGTCCTTGTGTTTCATCTCTTAAAAGGTGGAGCACCTTATTTCCATGTGTTCATTTTGGTGAACCCAACCTTTGGACACTTGCATTTCTGATTTGGAGAACATTATAAGTCCTAGATCTAGGTTAACTTTGCATTACAAAATAGCATTAGTTGAATTCCATTTAGAACTCTTAAATCTCCCATTAGTGGCAAAATACATATATGTTACATTTTTGTATCTTGCATCATTGAATTTCATTGGAAAACTCTAATTGCAAATAGTCAAATCAACATATAAGTTAGAAAATTTAGAAACAACTTAGAATTTGTTGAATTCGATGTAAAAACCCTAATCTAGGACTCATTCACCCACCTAGGTGGTTTGGTCCTGGTTTAGGTGGTTTTTCTAGATTTTTGGGAATTTTGTGTTGATTGGTTTTAGTATTTGAACCTTCTAGAAACCCTAATTGGGACTCATTTTCCCATCTGGGTAATTTAGACTCGTATCAAACCTAAATCTTCATCTTACAACATTTATAAATTTATTTTTGTGCTTTTGTTTGTTGTTATTAGATCTCTATTTTAGATTGTTTCATTTTTGTTTTATTCATTTCATTAGATCTAGTTTAAATCAGTTTCATTTCAAGTGAAATTCAATTGGAATTAAAGCATATCATATATCTTGTGTTCATTGCTTTTATCTTGCATTCATTTATTGTCCTTTACATGAGCTTTACAACTTGGTGTCCTATTGCTAATACTATAGTGAGACGTAGTTTGAGACTCATGTCATTCCACAATAACACACTCATCATGGATCTTGGTTTATCTAGAAATTTCACTCATAGTTTTGACATTAGCTCACTAGGTATGGACCATACCCTTCACAACATTTTACCTTCAAAATAGTATGACAAGTGTTGAAACAATGGTTGCTAATGTCCCTCAAGAAAACATAATCCAGATCCATGAAGAATTAGAAAATCTACAACACCAAGTGAGTACTGAAAACATTTCCGAAGCTACTATCCCTACCATGATAACATATGTACCACATGATTAAAGTGAATAAGGAATAGAACTTGTACATAACTTACTTCAATTTTTTGGCAAACATCTTACCTCTACAACTAGTTGTGCTCAAAATTTGAACATTACTCAAAGTCAAGGAGTAACTCAAATTCCTCCTCCTACAACCATTGCCTCTATTCCTATGTATACCAACCATCAAGTTACCACAAAAATTTAAACTACTAGTAATGTCATTCCTACCTTGGGTATTTCCACTAGCAATCCTTGTACCTTTATGGCATCTCACATGATATCTCCTACCATTTTACCTCTAATAAGTGTTCCATTCACTTCCCCTTCAAACACATACACACCTCCACCATATTCACCTCCATCTCAAAACACAACCAATGATTCCATCCTTAACCAACTCTTACAAAATGTTTCATCCCTTCAAAAATAAATATCCACCATAAGCCATAATCAAAATGGCCAACCTTGATACTATGTCAAAAGAAATACCTTATCCTTGGAGATATTAAGGACGCCAATACCACAAGGTATAGAGATTCCTAGGTTTGAGAAATATGGAGGGAAAGGTTATCTTTCTAACCATTTTTCCACTTACACTGCCTTATATAATGATTTTGTCCTTGAAGATAAACTCTTAGATAAGCTTGGTTATCTATGGATATACTCGATGGATTCATCCCATCGGTTGTGCATAAATGTTTAAAGTTACCCTTTGACAATTAATTCTTTACTATGCACCATAGTGGCTTTAATTTTGTGTCTTCTCATGGGAACTTTTCATTAAATATTTTTGACCAAAGCCTATTGAACCTATTAAACCTCATGAGGACTTCTTTTTCAAATCATATCAAAATTTTAAGGCAAAACACATAGTAGAACTACCCTTTCAAAATATGCATCAACCCATGATTGAGTCTCCATTCCTTGAAAAATCCATGATAGAACCAAAACCCCTTCCAAATTACCATGACCAACCTAAGATAGATCATTTTCCTATATCCTATAAAGACCAAGAGACAACCTAAACAATCACGTCATGCCTCCTAAGATAAAAAAAAATTATAAAGCTAAAGAGAAAGTAGTTGAACAACCTCCTATGGTTCCTTTCATTCCTCCCCTTAGGGAAAAAAATAAGTTGACCTATGGTTGATTAACCCACTCCTACACAAACACAACTTCAAAATCATATCCAAAAGAAACATAGATTGTAGAGAGCGTTGGTGTAGACGTCATGCTATTTCATGAAGGCTAAATGAAGAGAACAACACATAAAATCAACATCAAACTTTAGTGAAGAAATACACGACGAGTCTCCCTCTTTGCCACAACAAAAAGATCCTATATCACAACTGCAATAAAGACTAGCACCTTCGTTAGACATTATCATTCGACCTCCCATTGTGACTAACTTAGACGATGACGCTGAGATTGCTAATATTGACAAAGAAGTGCATAATGAATTGAATACATTTTTCCATCTTCTATGAACTTAAATGATAATTCTCCTAAGAAGACTTTTGAACTTGGTTCTTATCCTAGTTCAACACTTGTTCTTGTCCTTTTGGCTAGTTGTCCACCTTTCATATATGACAAAAAACATTGGGATGGGTATGACTTGCTATAGGTTGACTCGCATGTTCCTTAGTAGTCTTGATTTCTTTTTCTTTTTCTTTTTCATGTTATGTGTGTGATTGCATGTATGTAATGTGATCTCCACATACTATTCAGTTTGATGTACCTCTCTATTTTTGTGACATTCCTCTATTTGTATCTACATTCTTCTCTATGTCATAAACATTTTATATTTTCTTTGTCTTGTGTTATCCTTTTGGGGATGACACATGGCATTGAGACATTTAGGTCTCTTCCATGTTGAACCAAAATATTTTCTTTGATTTCACTCTCTTTGTGTCATTCTTCCTCTTCCATGAGTATTTGGGGAATGATGAAAGTCACACTCTCTAATATCATTGCAGCAAAGACATATTGACTTGAAATTTGTGGATCCCTTAGATGCTTTTGAGATTTCATTTTGGGGGCAACCCCTTTACATGAAGTATCTTTATTTGGAAACATATGACTTGGCATAGGGATTTGAAAATAATCTCTCATGTCCTCTTTAGTGTTAGCATTTATCATTTGCTACTTTATAGTAATTGCTCATATAATGGTGTTTGGCAATTTCTTTAAAGTGGGGGCATACATTGGCATTATTCTTTTGCAACTCATGTTTCATTGTGTAGTCTTCTTGCTTCATGAAATGCATTATTCTCTTTGTGGTCACATTGGGTGTGATGTCATTCAAGAGTGTGATCAATCTTAGCATAGTATATTCGTCTTAGTGGCTTGATGCAACACACTACATCCCCTAAGTTATGAATCTTCTATTCTTCGATTGGTGCTTTCTTGGAGACATTAAACACAATTTAACCTAAGTTAAGACCTCACATGAAAGTTGAGAAAAACTCCTTTGAACATAAATTACACTATTTTTCATTTACAATAACTATTATATAACCACCTTGCATAACACACTTTGCTTTCTTGTGGAGCCATCTTGTTTGATCATGGGTGTCAAGCATAAAAAGTTTTTCTTGCCTAATGAATCTTTTTGTTTGTACATGTAGAGTCCTATCCAAGTTTTCAGGAGGTATATCTTTGGTATGGTTAGTGTATGGGAGAGAACTTAGCCACTTGATTGTGTGTGTGGGTGCATACCGGTTGCATGTGTGTGTCTCACCTAGTGGACGGCTTGAGGTTCAACTAGCCCTTGTGAGTGTTTGTTTTGTTTTCATAGTGGACATAGAGCTCCACTTGTAAACATTTTTTGGATAAACATCTTAGATTTGATCCACATCACATTGGACAAATGGTCAAGACTTGATCCACCCTTGCTTTCTTTTTCTTTCTGCTTTATGTCTTTGGTAATGTATGCTTGTGTCTTTTTGTTGCTTCATAAATCATTCACATGTGTGTTCTTTTGTGCCTATGTTGGTTTTCCATAGGATCTTGATCCCAGGGGCTTGATCACCCCTCTTCATCTTTTTCATTTGATTTCACTAGGATTGGTACACTTGGACCCTTCTTGATGCAAAATTGTCTACTTTAGTGCAAGTTTGAAGCAAGTTCCTCCTCTCACTTAAATGGGGGCTAAATGTAGTGTAGAAAAATGTATACATTTACATTTTCACACTTTTTTGGGCCCTCCCTTCTAAAAATAGGATTTTTAATGCCTTATTTAATGTATTTTATCTACGGATAATCTCAACTTTATTAAATGACCAATCATAATTCATGTTTTTGGATTGTGTTCTTGATCTGGTGATCTAGGACTCACACATCATCTTGGGTATATGGGTTCCACCTAGGTTTGAAGGCCTAATCTTGAATATTGCATTGAACTTAAAGTTTCTTGAAGTTTTTGTCCCAAGCTTAAGATACTAGGACTCATATGCCCAAACTGGCATATGAGTCATGCTTTATCTTGGACCTATATTGAATTGAATTCTTGGTGGGATTTTATTCTCCTAGATCTAATGTTGGCTTGTAGTGTTGCAATTTTAAAAAAAATAGCATAAAAACCTATAAATGGCTAAAAGCACAAAGATGAGTCCACGAAATGTGGAAGTTTTTTCCTTAGGAAAAAAAATGAAATCGACTTGCAAAAAATGGGATCCCACCTTTTAATAAACGAGATCTCGTTTAGGTTGAGGACCTTGAGCCTGAAACAAGATCTTGTTCTAAAACGGGATCCCACTTTTAAAAAAAGGCAATCTCGTTTTGAAAATAGGATCTTGTTTCATAATTTATTTATTTTTATGAATTTAAGAAACGGGATCCCGTTTCAAAATGGGATCACATTTCTTAAACAACAAGATCCCATTTTGAAAATGGGATATCCTTTTAAAAAAACATAATTTTTTTTTTTATGATTTTAAGAAACGGGATCCCGCTTTTAAAAAAACGGGATTCTATTTTGAAATGGGATCCCATTTCTTAAATTCATAAAAAAATATTTTTTTATGAAACGAGATCCTATTTTCAAAATGACATCCAGTTTTTTAAAATTTTAATTTTTGGTCAGGTTTTTGCTTTATTTTTCGGTTCAGGAAAAGTCTTCAAGACTCGAACCTAAGCTTTGGACTTAGTTTGACCTATAAGTTGAAGGTCCTCGAAATTTCACAAGAAAATAGTGACTTTGGGCATATGTTTGAAGACTTCTTTTCAGAATTTTTTGACAAAATTAAAACCCATTATAGATGAGACAATGTAGATTCTAAAGATATTTTGTTTTTACAATTGGATTATTGCTTCTATTTTTCAATTAATTTCTGATGAAACATGTCCATAAACTTTAATAATTAGGGTTTTTTTTAATTTTAATAACTTTTTATTAACATAATTTTTTGATAAAAAATGTACAAAATTGTACTTTTGACAATTCTTTTCAATTTGATTTTTTTTTTTAAAAATGATAAGTTTAGGTCATCTTATGCATGAGGTACACGACAATTTTTCAAAACACCAAATATGGCCAATAAAAAATTAACAAAAAAAATATTCATTAAAAATTACAAAAATATATGGAAAACGTGCTTCAGTGAGTTACAAATATTTTCCCAAAAGGATTTAGAAAAATAAGATTATTTAGGTCAAAATATGGATGGCATACGTGCATGGTATGGTAAAAAATGGTGACTTTTAAATAATAGTTTTTAGAAACGCCTATTGAAAATCAATTTGTATCATCTAGGTATTAAAATAAATTACATATTTGGAAACTAAACTCTGAGTACTACATTTTATGAGTAGTGACTTTTTCCAGGTTTTCATCTCTAAGTGCTTCAAATTTTAAGGTCAAATGTGTTGAATTATGAAAATCAAGAAAAAAACTTCCACTAAATGGCCAAAAAGGGACTCAACTTCTTGCCAACACCCAAATACTTGAGGTTATTTCACATAAATTTCTCCTAGTAATTCAAGTATTCAAGTATCCTATCAAGTTTAAAATTCAACTAGAAACCTTGAGAGAAAATTACAAGAGCATTCAAGAGCTAATTATCAAGCATTTGGAGCAACATTCAAGGTTCAAGCATCATGTAAAAGTCATCATGAACCATGTGTGTTTTTGAGCTAACATTTGTGGTGTAGGTTTTGATGATTCAAGCAAGCATTCAAGTCAAGCATTCAATCAAAAGTAGAGATCCACATTCATGCTAATCATTTCACACATGTTTTAAGCCTTTATTACAATGATTCGATGAGTTGCAACATCAAATATTGTTTATTCATCATTCCTTCATGCTATTTGATTTCATTTCAAGGTTTGATTAAACCAAAATAGGGTTTGACCAAGGCAAACCTCTATTCCCTAACACAACAAAATTTTTCCCTCTTCACGTGTGATTGCAAATCTAAGTGACTTAGAGCTCAAAGATCCTTTGAAGACAAATTTGCAAGATTAAAGAAATTTGTCAATGTTTTCAAGAAGTTGTCATCTTCATGGAAACTCACCTATAGGTTAGAATTCTGACTTTCAATCTCAGAGATCGAACAAGACGAAAGCTATTGAAGATGAATCAAGGATACAAAAGTTTCATTCAAACCCTAATACTGGGACTAAATCACCACCTTGGGCATATGAGTCCCAATGTACCTCTTTTTAGTATTTTTTTGTAGATCCTAATTTATCATTTGAAGATTACAAATTCTGCCCAGATTCCAGTAGCAGGACTAAATCACCCAGTCTCACGTATGAGTCCTAGTACACATAAGAAACAATAGATTTCAGGTTTTTTTGATCTTGTTTAGTCATTTATGATCCTTCGAGTACTCTTCTGTATCTTTTTGTTTTGCTATCTAATTTCATATTCCAAGTTTCTAGGGTTTAGTTTATTAGTGTTTTCATTTCCTTCTTTCTAAGAAATTTCTTAGTGGTAAATCCCCCTTTTAATCACACCTAAGGAAACCTCCTACTAGTCCTATTAGTAGTAGGGCCCCTTCCCTTAATTGAGTCACTCAATTGAGGGATCTTGGTTTCCTAATGAACTAGAGTGAAGTAGGTCCCCTTGTCCTTGTGTTCCATCTCCGAAAAGGTGGAGCACCCTATTTCCATGTGTTCGATTACCTCCATATTTTAGATGATGGAGATGAAAATCCCTATCTCATCAATTTCACTTGGTTATTTGTTAGAATCTATAGAAGCCAACTTTTCCTCCTTTAAGATACTCCTTTAGTTTATACAATTGTCTCCTACCACCTTGGTAACCTTTTCTAACCTTTGTTGTGCTTCCCTACCATATGTTCTTGGTTATTCTTCTATCTATCTCCTCACCCTTTCCTTTCTAATAGTTCTTAGTAATGTGACCAACCCTCCAATTATCAAAATCCTTGCAAAAGTGGCTAATGGCCTTCCTTTTGTAGCCAAATAACTATGAATATAACTTCTAAGGAAATTTTGAATTTCCTTTGAAACCTCTTCAGATCATAATTCCTATGGAAGTTTGTGCATTCTAATCCACAAATAGGCATCCTTGATGAAGTCTTTAAAATTTTAAAACCATAAAGACTAGGCATAAATGTAGAGTGTCACATTTCATAAATCCCTATTCTTTTCAAAGAAAAAATATTTTAAAATCCCTAAAGTCAAGAAACTAACCTTGGAATTAAAGAAAACATGATGATCCTACACATACCCATGATAAATGTAGGATTTGATTCTATTAATAGAAGGAAAATTTCTAATAAATTTTACAACCATTATTGTTCTCTTGAACATCAATGTAATAATAATTCCACAATCCATATGTAATTGTTTTTTCTACTTCTGGATTTGATTGTGTGCTCATTATTTCATCAACGTTTTGGATCACACTCAATGATCCATTATCAGGATAGAGAGTTGAAGAGAATAAGAGATGAATATGTGAAGACCTAACTAGTTTAAAACATATGGACAAGGGGAAAGAGGG
Source organism: Sequoiadendron giganteum (assembly GCA_007115665.2). Taxonomy (NCBI): domain Eukaryota; kingdom Viridiplantae; phylum Streptophyta; class Pinopsida; order Cupressales; family Cupressaceae; genus Sequoiadendron; species Sequoiadendron giganteum. Next base: position 551,971,506 of record CM021107.1, on the reverse strand, counting down.
AGGGGTGAGGCACACTTTACGAGGAAAAGTGATTAAAAACTTAAGATTAAAGAAATAAGAAAATAAAATTAACACCTATAAACTAATCAACAAGGAAATAAAAAAGGACAAAACACAAGAAAATAAATAAATGACTAAATAAATTTAAAAGGCAACCAAATTATGCAAACTACAAGGGATCTTTAAGTCAAAATTTGTGTTAACATTAAAAAAGAATTTTTTGCAATATTCCCCTAGCTTTACCTTATCCTTAACACCATCGTATCAAAAAGGGCACCCAATTCTTGGGTGACAGCCATAAGGATGCCTCTATTATTGTTTTATTGTTGCCACACCCATCTTTGAGTGAAAGAGATCATCCTTTATTGTACCCTTCCTTATACAGTTATGTATCTTTAAAGGTTTCTACCCCTTTTTCACCTTTTGTATCCTTTTTTATTATCCATATTGTCAGAAAAATCACTTTACTAACATAATTCACTACTTAAAAAAAATATTCAATATTACTATAAATACATTCATTTTATAAGAAATGTAAGTGTAGTCTAATTTGAATGGTTTAGTTATATTTGATAGGGTTTAAGAAACCTAAAAATATAATAAAGCTATATTTTGACTCCTTTCTCTATAGGTTATTGTATAGAAGGTCTTCAAATACAAAATAAAATATCTTGTTTGTTGTTTAAAAGTTTCAAATTGGGCTAAGGGGATTCCTATAATAAATAGTAAAATGATACTATTCTTTTGAATATATATAGTTTTAAATTATTAAGTTTGCTTTGTTAGGATTATAATCTAATTTTTTTTTATAAGATTGATTTTAAGACATAAGTAACTAGATTATCATCATCCTCCTAAATTGCAAGCATCTAGGTATGAAAATTCAACCAAACTCAAATAGAAAAAACGAGATATAATAAAATATAGTGATTACACATGAGACAAGGAGATTAAACCTTGGTTCTTCTTATTCTCATTTCATTCAAAAAGAGTGATGAATTTAATGTTTCATATACTTTGTTTCAATCAATAGCCATATAACATCTTAGATCTAAGCATCATGATAAAGTTTAACCATTAAATAAGTAAAAAATTAACCTATCCCAACACTAATCAATATCAATCCTCATGGGTAAATCAATTCTATAAGCATGATAAGTTAAATATACTATAGGTACATTCTAATCACTCAACCTTTGGGTTTATCTCCTAAAATATATGTCAGTTCAACCTTTATAGGTTATGTAAACCCATCTCTCAAAGCCACAAAAATCCATAGACTAAAAAAACCATATGCAGATGTATAAAAATAGGAATAATTTGATCAATATCATTCAATATATATTGAAGCTAAGTAAAAATTGGATCAAAAAAATTCTTAAATCATCATTAGAATGAACCAAAGAGTGGGATTTATTAGGAATAACCATATTTCATTGAAAATTAGCACTAAAATTTCCTATAAATTCAAGAATTAGTTTGGATATGATTAACACACCATGTGCAAGGAGAAGAATAAATATATGAGAAACATGAAGATGGAACATATTCAACATAGATCTAAAAATTTAGGTAGCAGTCATATTATATAGTTAGATTAAGACGAAGGTGTTTGTTCTACCAAATTCCATCATAGAAGAAAAGAGACAAGATTATAATTAAAATAATATCTAGTGTAAATTGCAATTATTTAAAAAATCCATGCAAGATCAATTTTTTTTTTATTAGATAAGTAGGGAAGGGCTCTGATCCCAAAAAATAAAACAACATGGCTGAATTTCCTCACAAAAAGGACTAGTCAAACACAACCACCAGTTAGAAATAGTAGGTCCAAAATAGTAAAATCAAACAAACTTGTAGCAAGGAGCTACTAGCAGGAAACAATCCAACAACAAGAAGGAAATATAGCTCAATCCCTAGAGCTAGGAACTAAAGCCTCCAAGGGCTTGTTACATAAAATATTGGCCTTCTTGGAATTCTTCTTTCATTACACTACTGTCTAAGATGAATCCGAAATAGGATTAGTTGGATCAGAAGGGGAAGAATCCCCTTCAGAGGAACAAACAAGTGGAGAAAAAGATGTTTTAGGTAAAGTATTCAAGACTGGGGCCAAAGCAATAGCAATTGAAGTTAAACAACCATTTTTTAGCAAGGGGGAAATAGGGGACTTGATGAAGGAAACACACACAACAGGCAAAGAAGCCTTATTCTGAAATAACTCATAGAAGAAGCCTCTAGAGGAGCAATGCCATCAACAACAGTAAAATTTTGCATAAAAGGAGAAGGATTCCTGTAATATTCACTATCAAAAGAAGATTCAACATTAGGCCACACTATTAAATATTCTCGAAGAGCATTCTTCCACTAGGTGGAGGAAGAAATATGATGAGCCCCATGAGGACAATCATGATCTAGTTGTCCAATAGAAAAACGTCTATAGTGAAAAGGGATACCTTCATAATCCACTAGCTAAGACCAGGACCAACCATTAACCTGAAGAACTACCTCTCCAAGTAAAGCCTGAGATAAATCAATTTCCACCAAAATCCTTGCAAAGGAGGTGTGAGTAAAATTCTTGGAAGTAATGTCTACTTTCAAAAATCTACCAAGAGCATTTTCAATGTCCTCAAAAGAAGAGGAGCACCAAAACTGTAAGGGGATATATGGTAATCTCACCCAAACAAGCATAACATTAGTGGGCTCTTTCAAGGGGTTGAAGGAATGAACCCAAGGCCTCACAAATAGGGGATGAGAGTACCATTCGCACAATCCATGATCTAATTTTTTTTGTCTATCTTCAAAAGAATAGAAGCCAACTACAAAAAAAACCCTCTAGCAGAAGGATAAATCCCCATCTTACCTTCTACCAATGGAGACTAGTGGTTGGAAATCTAGAGATGCAACTTAGAGAGGGGAGGCCACCAGTGAGAGAACCTGTAGATAAGGTTTTTTTTTTAATCTAGGAGTCAATATTGTTAGAGACTTCCTTTCCCAAAGAGATAACAAGGGAAACACCAAAACATATAAAGACTACACAGAGCCCACCCAAGCATTCTTATTTCATATCGCATCCATAAAATAATTTTGAACATGTCTCTTTCTTGCAAAATAACACTCATGGAACCCATCCATAATAGTATTAGGGCCAATCTTAGCCTCAACCACCAACAATGAGCTCAGAGAGGGAATAATATCGACAACTAAGTCACAACCATATGGTGAAGCAATAGGTAGGACTGCCATAGGAGAGCAACAACAATAGTTAGGAGAGATGGAGTAGGAGGATTTCAAATTTGACACAAGGCAATAATGGAAAGAGATGTCATCCATTGTACCATATCTCTAATGTAGGAGGTTGAAATCAAGATCAATATTATTAATACAAGACCACCACATCATTTTAAAATTTGATCTAGTAAAATAAAGCTTATATAACTCTCAAACTTATCCAGTTATCAAAGATTGGATAATAAAAAGGAATAATTTGAGGAAATTTCCTTAAGAAAGAAGGAAGTAGTTGACTAAATAATTATCAAAATCAATATGTTAAGTAGAAAAGATAACTAATTTTATTTAGCTTGAAGCTTGCATATCATAATGGTAAAGAGTGACATCTAGCACCCAATTCACTTTCCACAAGTATTTTCTAGGATAAAATACAAAGGAAAAGAAAGAAGTACACAAAATCCATAAACAACCAAAAGAATAAATACCTAGTTAACTAGAATACAATGATGATTAATTCCAATTATTGATTATAAGAATCATCAACGCTATCCTTCCAATTATTGATTATAAGAATCATCTATGCTATCCTTCATCTTGAATGCAAGATAGATGGTGCCACAATAGAGAGTGAATGAATAACTTTCCTGAAGTTTGAAATAAAATCACATGCACTGTTAATTGAATAGTAATGTAAATAATTCTATAAGTTACAGATAGAAATTCAAAATTGAAAAACTAAGTGAAGAGACAGAGCAACCTGACATTGAAATTAGGCTTCAAATTCATATACAAGAATGCTATTGCTATAGTATTAAGATTGGGGATCTTAGGAATCAATAAATAAATCTCAAATGGTTATAGTCTATAGGTTCTTCCTTCCTATACTCAGCTTCGAAACTTCATCTATTGATGAATAATTCCACTTACCCTAATTCATTGAAGTATGAGTTTTGAATGTTTGATCTTTTATTATGTCTTCAATCTTCTCCCAAATTCACTTTAGATCTACTAAATACACATAAGAGAGGGGAGAAATAATTGTTTTGTATAGGGGATTTCCTAAGTCAAACTCTTTTTTTTTTTTTTTTCCACAATAGTGATGATGATGAAAAGTTTGTTTCCCCTCGATTGGACATATGTAAAATGGATAAAACAAGTGATAAATGATAATGATTGCAACTTACCACTCATGTCTAATTTATTTGATGGATTGAATTTATTATTACAAATCATCCAAGGGGAATTGGTTATGATTGGAAGTCTTGCAATTATTAATACTCCACAAAATAAATGAACATAAAACATGAACAAACTCACATATAAATTTATCCATTGCAAACATGAATCTTGATTGATAATAAGTATTATAAATTCTTCTTTTCTCTACTCTTGACTACTATTTAGGGTGTTCAACTATAATTGCACAAAATTTATAGGATTTCAAATGGTGAAAAGGACTTGTATTTATATTTATTTCTTGAATTTTATAAAATTAATTATCAAAAGTTGACAAATCAATTTAGATTTTTAAATGTTAAAATGTTGACAAGGGCATATTTAAAATTGGGCCAAAAAAGTTCGATCGATGGTAGTACCCACATCATCTAGACCAATTTTGGGCCTTTTTGTTTTTGTTTGATGAGTATTAAAAATTAATTCCAATTTTTATTTTTATTTCTTAAAAATGACCACAAAATGGAAAATTTAAGAGCATAATTAGATCCAAGGACATCAAGGGGAGATAAACCTAATGTGAAATTGTCAGGGGTGACAATTTACAATGCTACACTAGGATGACTTTTAAGTACTTGTTGTTTAATTTTTTTCCTCTAAGATATTATTTTAGTCTATTTGGGTTTGTACCCAAATATTTTAAAGTGAAGCTTAAATATTTTTAAATTTCTAGTTATACTCCATTTTAAAATATTGTATTTTTTTCATTTTTCATGTGCATAATATGACAAGTGGATTGGTAAGCTAACACAACTCAATTTTTTTTTGAAAAAGTTGACATTATTGGGTTATTAAGATTAAAGATGTTTTCTTTAAGCAAAAAAAATTATTTTACCATTCTAAAAAATGAAAATATAAATATATAAAAAGGCTATTAAAATTCAAAATATTCCCATATGGCCTAAAATATAGCTCCAACACTTTATACTTATCTTAGTTGATGGAAATATTTAGAATGTTACTTTGTTTATGCTCATTCTTCAATTGGTGAAGCTCATTTTTATCTTGTGATCAATGTAGCATATTAAAATATTATCATCTACTTTATGAGAATCTATACATGCATGGATTTGTTACAAAGAGTGTCAACTAATAAATGTGACCATAAATCAATAATCCTTATTGTAAATAATTTATTCTAGATTGTGATCATGTTTGTATGAAAGAAGGTAATCATTACACTTGTAAAATTATGTCTTCTAATTCATCTCTCTCGTTTGAATTTGGATTTTTCTCTACTATTATTTATTGTTATCTCTTGTTTGTTGGTAATCTCTAAAAAAATTGTAAGAATTAGATACACATGGATAAGTCCCTTAAGTTTCATCCTTAGACTAATTGATAAATTAGATTGGTAAATAACTCCTTGTTTCAGTTATTTTTAATGGAGAGCAGTGATCATCTCTCCACTTGCATTAATAATTTTCTATACATTTCACAATGATTTAACATGGCTATTCAAAAATGTTTATAACATAACCATTCCAAATATTTGAAAAATATTTTACTCTACATTTATAAAGCTCATGTATAAAGATTATTCAATTTTAACAAATTTTAATTCATTAAATAGTTAAATTAGATGCAACATATTATGAAAAAAAAAATGGTTAAAATATTTAAAATAGTAATATATTTCCTTACACCTACATTTGAAATGGATAATTTTAAAGATTAAGAATTTATTCTATATGAATTATTATCCATAAATATAGACATTAATCTAGTTTTAAATGTTAAACTTTTTAATCCTCACATATCACATTTACTTGAGCCTTTCATTGTCCTACATCCATTTATTCAACTATTGCATATCTAAGTAAAGTACACATGACATTAAACACATTAGATGTTGGAGTTCTCGAATATGGGAAACACATAAATTAGAAAAGTAAAGTATACAAATTTATTAGAATAAATTTTAGTTTATGCAACTCATCATCTATGAAATGAGTAAAATTATTTTTCAAGAAAGTAACGATAATATAAATCATATGTATTGCATTGTTAATGTAGTAGTTTCTTAGCACTTACTAGTAATTTATTGAAATTAATTTGTGAATTTAATAGTCATAGTTTCATATCTAGAAGAAAAGATAGTATCAAAATCAAAAGATTTATTTTAAAAATGAAATGATTTCAAACTTCGATAAATAAATAAGACTAATAAAAATAAAAAGAAAAAAATATTTGTGTTGAATATTCTTAATATTCAATAATATTTTCAAACCAATATTAATTATTTTTTAATTTTAATAAAATATTTGAAAGAAATATACTCAATTTAATCAATGATATCTTCTCTTTAAAAGAATATTGCAAACCACGTGAAACTAAATAACGTTGTCAAACAACAAAAACTACTTTCCAAGCAAGATTGAATACCTTTATCAACATTCAAATTTGTTTTAAAATAATGATGAAAGTTAAATAAACATAATCTCTCATATTTGACATTTCTTTTAATAGTATTTTAGATTTCTAATTTATAATGTATTGTAATTTTGTTGTTTTACAATAGATCACTTTATTAGAGGCAAATATTACGTTGAAGGTGTCTCTTTATTTTGCGAGCAAATTTTGTCTGTCAACGGTTGAAAAGTTTGAACAACCCATGCAAGATGGTTAAACAAATCTCAGTCATTTGTCATTTTCTAACATTTTTTTGGCAAAGGTTTTAGAGTATGTTTATTAAAATGAAAATTACGGCCAAAATCCTAATAATGAGCACATTTAAGTTTTAACATTATGATATCTTTTATTCTATGTACTTAAATATATATTATCATAAGTAATATCTAATGTAAATTTTATATAATAAAAATGTAAGTATACATATATAATTATATTATTTATTATTATATATTATATTCTCTAACAAAACGATTAAATCTATATAACATTTTTATAATTACTAATTAATAATTATTATATTTTTATTTAATACAAAATATAACTAATATATTATATATTCTATGTAATACAGATTAAATTAGATACAATATAATTGTATTTATAAATATATACAATAGTATATATTATTATTATATATTTTTGAAATACAAAATATTAAATATAAGTATAAAATTATTATAATTAATAATTAATATATTTCTATATACATCAGATTAAATTAATTTATAAAAAACATATAATTTAATTGATCTTTGAATAAGATAGAAAAAAATAACTATATTCATTTTAATATAAAATAAAATTAATAATATAAAAATGATTTATGAATTGATCTCATAAACATAAAACTATGAAAAAAATAAACCACAATTTTTTCTAATGGACCTTCCACACCTCTTCCGCGTACCCATTGCACAGCAGAATGCAATTGCTAGTTAATATTTCGTATAGATAAATAACTTGGGCGTTTCCTTCAGTTCAACTTGGAGCATTATTTATGCTAATTTACAATGTTTGATTATATAGTCAACCTCTGAACAGTATGAACAAAAAAATATCTATTAATAAAAATAGCTTTAACAAAAATTAGAGCAAAGACTATACTTACATATTTGACATTGGAGTCAATGCGTGCGCTATAAATTGAAACTTGGGGTTCTAGAATTTCATCTCAAAGTGTGATAAAAACACCATGGCTCTCAAAATGGACTTCCTTGTCTTGTTATTTGCATTTACACTGCTGCTTTTCTTCTACTGTGATGGCAGTGAAGGCCGATATCTGTCAGAAGACCAGAGTATCCCTATTTTCTCCCATGCTTATCAAAGTTCAGGTATGTTGAGTATTTCTAGTCTGTGAAATCGTATTATATGTCCAGTGAACTGTTCAGAAATAAAATTTAAATGGTTTATTTTGAGGCAATTTATCTTGGAATATCTCAAACAAATGTTTAATTTATGATGTGAAAAGGCTGGTTTTTCTGTAATTGTTGCTCCGTAGAACATTTTCTTAACAGTTTTTATGTTTGTATATGAACTATTTGTTTTAAATGCAGCTTCAAAAGGCTATGGATCTGTAAAACGAACTGCTTTACGGGTTCCACCTGTATGTAATGATTTTAACTTTCTGTAGACTTTATATTTCGAAACCGTTCTCTGGTCAAAATCTGACTATCTTGAACTGTGCAGCGAAACGTCCTGATTGGGATTCTCCACGGCCGCCGCCTCTTCGACCACATCGCGGTCCCCGCCACCTCTTCGACAAAATTGCGGCCACGGCCCCCGCCGCCGCCACAAAAAGAGGGGTTTAAGGGATGCTGTCCAAATAATTGCTGTAAGCGTCCTACACATAAGAGTTGTTGTGGCACGATGAACAATTAGTCTGAGGGAGAGGGGTATTCACACATTTGACCAAAAGGGTCATGAGGAGTACTCTATGAAATGAATCATCGCTTTCTTTTAACAATCCGCGTTTTTTTATCTAATCGTCAATTATATTATTTGACGAAAAATTAAATTCTTGTAAGTGGTTTATTGATTTAATGGTAATGACTATAAAGAGTCTATACAAAATTAGAATACAAGGATGGAGCTCTTTAAATAAATAAATGGTGGATTATATGACAAATAAATGATTTAAATGTAAAAAATTGATTTTATAATAAAATTATTGTTTTATATATCATAATAAAAATTAAAAAAAAAAATGTTAATGATGGTTATATTTGTAAGTAATATAATTTTCATACTTTCTTAATGTTGAAATATTACATATGAAAATGAATGTGTCCTCATTTCTTGAATCTGTTAAACGTTAGAAGTCTATACAAGGCAATAAAGTTGTCCAAATTGATTTAGATTGTGGAAATTAAGTTGACTGCAAGGTATGACATATAATGGCCCTACATGAAGTGAAAACATAAACACCCACCATAGAAAAAAAGGAATAACAGACATAATTTTTTATGAGATCTTGTTTGGCTTTAAATATTGTGTCCCACTTTTTGGTCAAAGTGGGACTTTGAATTAACATTTTTAATCAGAATTTTATTTTTGTCATTCACAATAAGTAAAACATTAAGAATTTTAAGATAATGTAAATTTGTGATATTTGATATTTTTTATGCAAATAATAAGTGATATATTTTTAAAATTTTAGAAATCATTTGTGAATTTTTTATGTGAGCTTTTGTATTTTTTTTTATAATTAATAGTATTGTTAAAAAATAATATGTATTCCATATCACATAATGTATATATCCAAACTCACCATTTTTCCATGTTATGATAAATACACCAATAACTAGTTAACAAAGCATTTTTTAAAATTAGTTTTTATTTTTATTTTTTGCATGTGCGAAATGACCTTCATGTTTATTGAAAAACCTATGTTCACAAGAAATAGAAATTAAATTTAATAATCAAATTAATTATATTAAAAATCAACATTTTGGAAAGCTAGTAATAAGGGCTATACACTTATAAAATAGAATTTCTAAATAACTTCATTTGATCTCTCCAATGGTGAAGCATCACCAATATTTCGTAGTTGTAGGGGAGACTCCATTTTAGGGTTTGATTTAAGATTATGGTAGTTATTTTGAAGGGTATTTGATATAAATGGGTCTACTCAATCCCTCTTCAATTAAAACCATTTAGATGGAAGCCCTCAAAGCTAAAATCATTATCTTTTTCAAAAAATGTAATTTTAAGTAAAAAAATTAGTGTCACATTTTTTAAACATTGAAATGATTTTTTTAATCAAATCTTACATTTATGTCACTAGAAGTAACTAAACCATTAAGAATTTGAAGATTATGTGAACTAATTAATTTTGCATTTTTTTATGTGGATTATAATTTTTTTTTCCTTTTTTAATTTACAAGATGATGTTTGAAATTTTTTACATACTTTTTGTAAAAAAAATTAGTAGTTAACAATATTTTTAAAATGTGACATTAATGTCATATCACATAACTTTTAAAAATAATAATATTAAATTGTAAATTCTTAGACATATATTGATCCCACTTCTTAAAAATCAGTGGAGTACAAGAGTAGCAGATTACTTTACTATGGATCTCTCCCAAGTGCTTCCAAAATTCAAATGGAATCGTTAGATTCCTTTCCTTTCCCTTCCCATCTCAAGATAGCTTTCAAAGAGGAAATGGAAAAAAGATCCTTAGTTTTCGTGGAAAAGGAAGATATCCTAATTTGAAATAAATCAAAATCAGGTAATTATACTATAAAGGATGGCTACAAGTCCCTCTTGTCCTCCACTACTCTTTCCCAACTCCCCTCCTCCCTTTTTTGGAATGATGTATGTCTCCCAAAGGCAAAGAATTTTGCCTAGATTGCGCTTCATGATAGAATCCTTACGGGGGAAAGATTGGATAGGCTAGGCATCGCTGCAGCCTTCCCTTATGTTTTTAGTGGTTACTTTTTAGAATATACAAATCATCTCTTCTTGCATTGTCCCTTTGCTTCTCAATGCTAGTATTGGTTATTTTAGAAATTGGGTTGGCAATCTGTAATTGGCCCCTCATTGTCTAATCAATTCAAATCATGGCATGTGTGCTTCCATTCCTCTTTTTTCTCTTGTCTTTGGGTGGTTTCCCCCTCCTTGCTCGTTTGGAACATCTGGTTAGAGAGGAATAATAGAATCTTTAGAGGCATCGCTACCTCCCTAGAAGTTATCCTTTTCAAGATTGAAAAAGCTATCTTTGAAGCAGCCAAAACTCATATTTTCAAACAAATTTACAGCTTGAATTTTTTTTCAAGTTGGGATAGCTTTATTATGAATGCTTGCCCCTTTATTAAATCTCTTCCATTTCACAGCTCCATTACAAATAAGATAGATAAAATCAGAGCTAGGAATGAAGCAAAATGGCAACCCCCCTCCAAAATTCTTGAAACTCAACTTTGAAGGGGCCTCAGGAGGTAAGCCTAGAAAATATGGGATCGGGGTTGTTATAGCTAACTCAGAGTCAAAACTCGTAAAGGTTGCATGTAAGATTATTTCCCCTGGGACGAATAACAAAGCTGAGTTGGAAGCCTTAAGCCTTGGTTTGGAGCTGGCTCATTCAATGGGAATTAAGGATTGTGAGCCCCAATCCTAGACCTGCACAAACACATAGTTAGGTTCATATGCAAGTAAGAACAAGGATTCCCCATGAAATCCATTTGCAATGCTCAAATATGAAATAAAATGAAGAAATTAACAAAGAAAGCAATGAAATCCTATTCTAAGATGCAAAATCTTGATCCCACAGGAGAATTGGTGCCAATTGTGTGTAGAAATTGGCCCTTTCCCAACTCCTTTGTAAGCTTTGTGATGATTTGGTGAAGATTTGATCCACTTTGGTTGAATTCCTACATAACCTAGCTAAGAACTTGATAAAGAGAGATGAAAATGGCTACGCTTGAAGATTAAATTGAGTATAATAAGTTTACTCAAATTATGGATGAAGAATGAGAGGAAGATTCTCTCATTTATAGATTTCAAGAATGAAAGATTGAAAGATTTGGATGAATGTGGGACAAAAGACCAACCAATGAGAATAGGCCACTTTTCCACATATGATTGGATGAGGAATGAGCACATTTTGGTCAATGTGCATGATAAATGCCATGAGATTTAAATTTGAAATTTGAAAGTGACATGTTTAAAGGGAAGGAAAATAGAGTTAATGTCACTTGGCTCAAGGCCAAGGACATGTAAGAGGCATTAAATGCCTTGTTGGAAGTACCCATCCCTTTTGGAGGGATTTCTGAATTGGAAGAATATTCCACAAAAGATGTCGTTTTGAATGGAAATTGATAATTTAATAAATCAAATAAATTGATTTATTGTGCAAGTTAAAAAATCTAGAGGATTGGAGTAATTAGGATTAGGATTAATCATGATTGGATTAATTTAGATGAAGATTAGATGATTTGACAATTTTGACTTAGATTTTAGGATTTATTTAAATCAAAGTTGAGAGGAAAATGATTTTAGATTTAATTAAATAAAACTGATTTATTTAACTAAGGAGAATGATGTTAGATTAACTGAAATAAAGGTTAATTTATTTAATTTAAGGATATGACTTTAGAGATTTAATTAAATAAAGTGAATTATTTAATTAAAAGAGGGATGCTCAAATTAATTAAAAAAAATAATTTATTTAATTAATAGAGGAGAATGACTTAATCAGATAAATAATGATTTATTCAATTAAGGGATGAAAGGCAATGACAAGCTGAGAAGGTGATCTTCAGGATGAAACGATGTTAGTAATTAGGATCAAGTGTGTCAGTATATTTTCCATGTCTACAAGGATATTTTAATAGAAGGTGATTCAATGGTAGTTTTTAATGCGATTAAAAATAAAGAGTCTCAAATTTGGAAATTACAGTACCTATTGGAAAATTTTCTTTTACAATTATTCTTTTTTTCCAATTACAAAATTTCTCATTGCTACAGAGAAGCAAACTATGTGGCAGACTTCCTTGCCAATAAAGCAATTGACAATCATTGGTCTTACACAAAATTCAATGAGTCTAAATACCCATCTATAATAGAGTTATCCAAGTTAACTCCTATTGGGAGTTTAAATCATTCTTGATTTGGCATTTCCATCGAAAGAAAAGAATGATTGCAAGTTTTTAATACTTCACATCTTATCCTTCCATAATAACTCTCTGACGACCCATCTTGAATACTAATTATCATTTGCTATTAAAGTTGGCAACATTGCTTTTCAATCATTATTGCTCATGGCCCCTGGCATGTTTGATATAGCATAATTTCCTGGTAATACAGTTTGTAACTTTGTTGTTCAATGATTTCAAGTGATATGGCATTGCTTTTGATTCACATGGGAGTAGTTATCATTACTTTATAAGATTAAATATTTTTTCCCTTGCCTCCAAAGAACATGGAGAATAGATATCTCTTCATAGATTTATTTCAAAATCTGGATCTCACTTAAGAGATTCTAAGATATCATTATCTTGCATGCGACTCTTATACATGGCTTTTATTTGGAAAAATAAGCATAGGCCGACTATGCTCTTCCTTGAAATCATAAGCTTTTTTTGATTGTTTCCAAATGACGATTTTGTGCTTTATCTTGCAATCATAAATTTTGTTGGGTGATTTCAAATGTTTTTTTTTGAAATGTACATCGGTATACATCTCAAATGACAACCGACTATTGTTTTTTATGTCTTTCAATATATATGGCGAAAATGGTATTTCATTTAAGCAGGTTTTTAGTGTCCCTTTTAGCTATAATATCCTCGGCACTATGTCACTTCCTCTTGGTGATGATTTCTATAGAATACATTTTCCTCCGAAAGGGAAGGAATACAGTGATCCTCATCCCTATGATCATGAGAAATTGGGTAAATTTTTTTTTTTGGATGATGCAGATTCTTATAAGGCTTGCAAAAGGGTGGTGGGAGCTATCATTGGCTTCAAAATAATAGTAGTGCCACCTTTCATGAATTGCTTTCTCGTTTTATTAATATTTGCATGGACATTCTTCTGGACGTTGATTTGGTTATGCTTCTTGCTGCAAAATTTATTCAACGAAATTTACTCTCTGCTTTGGAACTTCATCGAGATTTGGATAATTATCATTTTGATGCATGTATTTTTCCTATTGGGGGTTTTATTTCTCATTATGAGTTAATGTCTAATGGTTTTTGTGGAGAATTATTGTGGATTCTCAGGTCTAGCATCACTTGTGATGACTTTGCAAGAACTATTCTTGACTGCAATGAATTGCACGTAAACGTTTCTCCAGATATACTTGCTATGGGAGTGGATGTTTTCCTTTCACTTAAGTTCTTGGTTGACATTACAGTAAGATCAAAATTTTTTGATCAAGCTTCAGTCTGCTTCAAAAAGAAAGAAAAGGCTTCCAACATGTATAATCCTTTGACTCTATCTCATTATGAGGCTAGCTCTTCTACTATGGAAGATGAGTCTTATAAAGTATTAATTCGCTCATTTTTTAGTCTCGATCTTAGCATAGTAGTCTAGCATACGCTAGATTGGGGGTAGATGGGTGGTAATTTTTTTTCCTTTTTTGGGTATACCATTACTGGTTGGGTTTCATAGTATGCGACATACACTTGTACTAAATTGGGGCTCTCCTACAGTCAGGATTGAGTTTAAAAACTTTCTTTTGTTAACTTCTTTATAAATAAAGAAAATTTCAGTGGCTTAGCCACTTTTATGGAAAAAAAACACTAATTTCTAATATGTAGACATTTTTTCATTATTTTTGTTCCATTTTACATTTTTTTATTAATTTTTTAGGTAAGATCAATTATAATTCGTATGTAGGTTTATTATGTATCACATAATCCTTTCTATTTATATTCAAATTAGTTTCTTTCTTTCTTTTTTGAATTAAAGACATCAATATCTCATTCCTCAATATTTAAAAAAAATCTCTATTTTTCTATTTAAAATATATTAAATAAATAAATAAATAATTAAATCAAATATATTCAAAATTTTACTTTTGGAAAGCTAATAATAAGAGCTACATACTTTAAAAATGAAATTTCTAGATGACTTAATTTGATAGATAGATGTTAGGAGATTCCATTTAAGACTAGGGGGTTCTAATTGAACCCTCTTATATCAAAAATTGATTAATGGAAGCTTACAAGACTTAAATCATTAAATTTGATAAAAAAATACACGATTTCAGCAAAAATCAAGATATCATATCAATGAGACACATTATTGTGACAAAACCTTGCAAGAGATGAAACTCAATACCTTGCATCATGTAAAAACATAAACATCTACCCTATGGAAAGGGACTGATAACCATAATTATTCTAGTTTTAAATAGTAGTTTCTATAACTACTTTACAATTTATTGTAAGTGTATTCTTGTACACCAAAAATCTTGATTAGGGAAGAGCATTAATATTTCTACAGATATAATTGCAAATTTTCAAAGTTATGGGAGTGGCTAGAAACTATCAATCATAACATCTCTACATATTACTCTTGTGACTATCAGAAAAAAACATAGTTTCCTCCATTCATTCAACTTGAAATACTATTTATAGCATTCAACAGTATTTAGCCTCAACTTTAATCATCACACACGAAAGAGAAGCCTTCATACAAAATCTATTAAAAAACCACTTTTATAAAATTTGTAGATGTTTATCAATGTTTTCAGACCATTTATCGTGGGTATAGAATATGATAGCCTAGGAACCAGTTTTGGGTAATAAAAGAGTCAATAAATTTATGCTTGATATCACACTGCAAAACACTTTAATTCATAAATTACACAAACTAATCAATCATGTGATGTCACATCAACATACCAATAACACATGACTTAGTGTCCCACTATTGGTTGATGACACATTTTGGATCTTTTTTGTGGTTTTTGAAAAATAGTCCAAAAACATTGATAGATGTGTGCAAATTTCACTGGAAAAAAATGGGGGTGCCAACTCAAATATTAAGGAATGTGTCAAATATTTTTTTCTAACTCAAATGCTACTGACATGGACCCTTTGCTCAACATCACCAGGTACCCATTGTTAAATTCCTACAAATATAAGACAAATTTATCAAGCAAAAAAATGAAATTCCATAAACTGATTTATGTATTTAATCAAATGAAAATTTACAAATATATAGCCTCTGTAGGAGAAGAATTCCAAGAGGAAAGTTAGGGAATAATAGAGATTTTCCTTTAGTTAGCTTAAAGTGAGCAAGCCATTAACAATTGAAGAGCACATGTGTAATAGTGAGCATATGATACCTGCATGTTGGAAACAACTAGGTGTGATAGAGAGTTAATTGCGCTAGAAAACATAAATGATGTGCAGAGATCGAAAAGAAAATGCAAACCTAATACATGCAAAAAAGAAATAATGCATGCATAGATGAATGTTCACATCTACCTCCATGATTTTGAGCCCTACAATATAAAATTAATTTGTACTCAAACTAGCCTATGCTCTGATACTAGAGTTGAGTTGGTTTGTGATTTTTTGAGTATTCCTTGGCATTGGGTCTGCTATTGTTTTATCATTTTTCCAACCCGATTCGTTCAGTGACTCTAATACAATTTCTAACAAACATATTTTATTTACTTGCTTGTCAGATTAAGGATTCCATTGTTACTCCACAAGTGTGCTTCCAGTGCTTCTTTTAGCAGATTATCTCATTATGCAAGGGGTTGTATGAATTTTCTTTTCATCCTTTGTGTGGATGAAGAATGATTGGATTTGTAGTGGATATCATTTTGTATCTTTCGGTTAGGATTTTTTCCCACTGGGTTTCTCCTTTTCTCTTTGTAATTGGGTACCTAACATGGCCTTGTAGCCATGACCCATTCATGTTTTCATGCATCCATCCTTCAATTTTTTGCATATCTCTCTTTCACCTAGCTACACTTAAGGGGGGATGTTAGTGTAGAATATTTTGTTAAATAAGCCCAAGATACAATGAAATATTAGGAAAGTATGATATAAAAAATATGAGCTAGAATAAATTGTATTCTAGATATAAAAAATAAGAGTTTGTGTTTTAAAATATACAACTAGCCATTGCTTTATATAGAGAAAGGCAATGCATGAGGTAACCCAAGGTCTCACAGAGTTCAATTAGAGTTAGCCTATGTAATCATGAGGTAACTCAAGGTCTCACATAATGCATGAAGTTCAACTAGAGGTAAGAAAGTTGTAATGTTTATGTAAGGAAAGCTTATCTAAGAAAGCTTATCCAAATCTAAAGCAAATAGCTAATAAAATAATTATTTACATGAATAAATACTAGATAAAAACATGCTAAGTAAGCTTAAGTGAGTGTAAGAAAATAATATTTTACACTAACACCCCTCTTAAGTGTAGCTAGGTGAAAGAGAGATATACAATAAATGCAAGGATGGATGCATGGAAACATAATTGATGGGAGATTCAATTTGGACTATGGGAGGTGTGATCTTGCTTGGAATGGATGTTGCTTGAATCTACAGGAATGCATGTCTTCATTTAGATCAATTGGGTGTTTTAAATCTACAATTGCTTCAATGCTCATGTTTTGCATGTGAAGGATAACTTTCTTTTTTATGTTTTTTTGCATTTATTCTTGGGGGATTATACATGTAATTTTTAATCACAGACCGAGATAAAGTTCCATTTATGGGGGGGTTAATCATGTCTCTTAAACACCATTTTCATCATTCTATTGTTAATCTAGCTTTAGTGAACTATTTGTCTTGGAAATGAGGGATAAAGAATCATTGCCTTCAGTAGGATCTACTACCTTATCTCCTCAGAATCATTCCTAAGCCAAGTGACTATGATGAAAAGAATGCATGGTTTAATAATAATGACATGGTCTATGGAATAATGTCTTACTATTTTTTATGATACTCTGCATCACATTGAGCACATCGTGTGCCCTTTTACTTCTTGGATCATCATCCAAAAATTGTATGGAGACATTGAATCTTCATCTGAATGTGATGTTTCCTTAGAAAACTAGGCCATTGATGATATTGAGACTTATGTTGCCTCATCTAATGTGGACACATCTTGTATGGATGATTAGTTCATTGATTCCTCATCATCAACACTTTTTGTAGTTCTAGATTCCAGAGATGCTTCTTCGAGAGCCTCCAATGATTCTTTGTAGCGAGATCATTTATGTCTTTTGGATTCAATCCATTGAGATCAATTTTTACTAGACATTTCTTTTTTGTTTGTAGAATCCCTCATTTCGGATCTAGATGACACTATTGAGGACATGTGTCTTCTCTTTGAGGACCACTCTTTTGTCCTTGCATCTATTGCTACTTTTGAGTTATGTGTTTCTTCTTCGAAAGCTTCTAATGGCTTCTTACAATAGAACATCCATAGTCTTCCTGATTCAAATTTTTGGGATGATCTCTTGACAAGAGTTTCAAACATGTTTATGGAGACTCGTATTTCAAACTGGAGGACACATTTGAGGGGTTATCACTCCTCTTTGATGACAGTTTCAACATAGTTGTTGCCCCATATTCATTGTCTTTGGAGATAATTAATGTCTTCACTTTTATGACTTCAAAGGAGTATGCAATAAAATAATGGACATTGATGTTAAGAGTCAAGTCAAGCAGTGGAATAAATAATTAGTGTCTTATTCACACTGCTGAGTATTATTCCGTTTGAGTGGGTGGCGGACATTGACTTTGACGTTGTAAAACAAGTCCGCCAGAAATTTATAGGACTTGCTTTTTGTAGTTGATTTTGTATATTGGAGAGTCATGTCAAGCAGTGGCAATGATGGCGTTTTATTTTTCTGAGAAAATAAAGGCCGTTTGTCCAGAGAATACTTTTGAAAATAAAATAAAGGCATTGATTTCGACGGTGCAAATCAAGTGGTTACTTCTGTCAACGACAATAATAGCGTTCTTTCCTTCCCTAACATTCAACACTATGACAAATGTTTAATAAAGAAGACGTATAGAATTAGGCTTATAGATTTTCTTACGTCCATTCATATTTTTAATATTTAAGCCAAGTCAAAGTCCAGTCCGTACTCATAAAAACGCATAGATAGTTCAATGCATCTCAATTCACGAGGGTGATAATGATGAAAAAGTCTGTGCATGCAAGATAATTTGAGATTTGATTTTCTAATTAAACGTGAGCTATCATTAATCATTTTAGTGTTTTCATGTAATGGTTTTTATTTTTATTTTTTTAAGGTTGTTAATTTGATGGTATTATTCTAGACCAATCTAGAATTACTTATAATCCAAAGTAGAAATGATTTGCTTGAGTTTAGAGAAAAAGAATTTCTAATCTATTATTAATTTGTTGAGTTAAATTTAATAATATAATCTACATAATCTTTTAGCAAACTAATTTAAATAAAATGTAAATGATATTGAAACTTTTGTACTTTGATACTGAAGGTTGAAGCATGTAATGTTGATATTGCGGTGGTGTAGTCATTGTTAGAGTGGATAATTTATCTATTCACTATACTTAAGTGCACTTAGGTTGATAAGGTTAGATAACATCTTGTCTAACTGAATTTGCAACCTTTTAGACCTCTAGAGGTTACCAAGTTATTTGGTAAACCTCATGTGCTACCTTTATGAGGTTGGAAGACTTTACATCTCATCTCAAAGTTCACTTAACACTTGACATCAAGGTTGATAGCTTGGTCAAATAAGTTGTTGGTTTGTACATTCCTAGTGATCCTAAGGTTGACACCTATAAGACACTTGTCTACTCTTTTGTGCGACTTAATGGAGCACTTGCCATTCTATATCATAGGTGGATTGCCTCTTCCTTGCCTATATATGGAATTATTTATACTCATTGTAATTCGGGTCAACTAAATACAATATTGGTCATTGTTCATTGAGCTTGTTTCTTATCTCCATGATCTCAAAATTTCTTATATGGTACCAGAACATAGGGGAGATATTTGCAAGTTAGAAATTGTATTTTATTATCTCCATTACTACGTGTTAACATTGCAAGAAGATGGTTAGACATTTCTAAAGTATTTTGAGGCAGTATTTAGAGTCGACTTGCACATCTCATAGCAGTCTGGAATCAGCCTCACCCCTGAGGTGATTCAAACTTTGTGCTATCTAATTTGTGGCATAATCTCTCCCCAAGAAAAAATTATGAAACCTCTACTCACAAAGACATGATTGATTTGCAAACACTAGGGATTTTGTGGCATAATCTCTACTCAAAAAAATTGTGCAATCTCTTCTCATGGAGGCATAATTGATTTACATAATCTTAGGGTTTGTGGCATAATATCTACTCAAAAAAAAAAAGTCCTCTATTTAAGCTAACGTGAGAATCTTTGTTATGATTCATCTCTATTTAGTTTAGTCATGAAGATTGTCATTAGATCTTTGTTTTGTTATCACATGGTTTTATATCACAATGTTGGAGATTGGCTCTCGATTTTCTCGATTTTTCTTAGGCAAAGGGCTATTGAGAGTCACACGGGGAGAAAGCATGGAGACTAGTGCTTGGTATTTTTCTACACAAAGACCCTTGTTGCATTTAAAGAGGAGGCATGATTATTTGTAGAGAAGTGTTTTGCACAATGACCTGCCATTAATTTGCAAGTTGGAGCCACCATTAATTTGGAGGTGCACCCTTGTATCTCGCACCACCTTACATCATAGGGAGTTGTGAGTTACATTAATTGACTAGTCATTTTCCCTTAATATTTACATTTAATGCTAATGAAAACCATCACTATAATAATCAATAATTACCTCATAGCATCTATAATCTTGTGTAGCTAAAAAAACTGATCAACTCCTCCACTTTAATTTCCATAAGGCATGATATTGGAAATATATTAAATGTTGTAAAAGGGTGATCCCACAATAGTGGTTTATAATTTTGGCCAAACTCAACATTGAAATTATTATTATTAACTAAATCTTCACATTCGGGCACCTATAGCGGCTAAACCGTGAGGAATTTGAAGATGATGCAAACTAGAGTCTTGTCACATTTTGTCTGTAGATTCTAAAAATATTGTTTTTCAATTTTTTTGGAATCAAATTGCACCTCTTTTTCCATCTCCCACGAAAACTAGTTTTTTTTAGAAAACAACATTTCTAAAAAGTGACGCACATCGTATAACGCATAACGTTTTCTCCATGAAGGATAAAATTCTAATTCTTTCAAATTTAGATTTGTAACTCTGATATCTAGTGCTTCCACTTGGTTAGATAGTTTTTTATTGAATATTTTTTCTTTAATCAAGTTTCGAAGTCAAACCAATTACAATTCAGACATAGCGCGAACGTATGACACGTAAATTTTTTTGTATATATCGAAATTCAAATTTATTTATTTTTTGGATCAAGGACTTCAATATCTGGTGCACTCATATTTTCATTTTTTTTGATAATCTACTATTTTTCCACATGTGTAGAACAAAGACCTTTTTTTTTTATGAAAAACCTATGTTTAATAAAATTAAAAGAACAAATACATAATAAAACCAAAACATATTAAAATTATATTCGTTGGATAGCTCATTCCGAGGACTACCATAATAATTTGAAATAAATTTTAAATGAATTCATTTTATCCCCCAAAAGGTAAATCAAAAGTGATTTTTATTAGCATTTTGATAGGTGTAAAGGAGACTCATTTACAGGTATGGTTTAAAACTAGCGAGGTTCTATCCAAGGGGGTTTGATCTAAGGTGGTTTGATCAAACCCTCTTCAATTGGAACCCTTAAAATGAAACTTTTTAAGGCTTAAATCATTATATTTTCTTAAAATATGTGATTTCAGCAAAAATAAGTTCCTCTTAGAAATTGTAAATCGGCTTTGTGGGATCACCCAGAAGAAAGAAATGAAAAGGCATGCCCTGGAGATAGGAATCTATTGTTGGTAAGAGAAAATTGGTTTTCTTTGTCGGAACAAAACAATCTACTGATAGGGGGGTGAATTAGTAGATCAATTAAAACCTAATTCCTTTTATCCCTTTTATGAAGATTTACTAAACATGCAGATAGATAATCATACACACACACAAAAGCCCATAACACAAGATATATGTGGAAAACCCAAGATTGGAAAAAACATAATGACAAAGGCTTATTATGTCTATTACTCAAATCCAATGCCACAATGAAATCTATAATTACAAAGTTTAAAGAGACCAACCCTAAAGAGACACCAATCCCCTATTTTAGGAGCACCAACTCCCCGATTTAGGAGCACCAGCTGCAAGGAGACACTAATCCCCTACACAAAGCACTAAATTAGTTATCTAATGGCACCAACCAATTAGATTTACAATGAAAAATAGAAATGATTCACTTGAATATAGTTCACTGTTACAAGTCTAATTTGTAACTACTCAATCTCTACTTGGCACCATTGCAAGCATCCTCTCTACTACTGCTACTACAAACTCAAGAACACATACCTCTCTTCTTTGTACATCTATTTTTTGTATACCTTTAATGTTAACCCTTGATAATATTCTTTTTTATTTGGGTTCTACTCTATCTCAACATGTGCATTCTTTGTCCTCTACAATACTCATACACTTCACATTAGAAAATCTATTGTTATATCATCCTCTACTACTAATAATTTTTCCTCTACCTCTGTATACCTCTATCTCCTCTTTGTTGTGCAAACCCTAGATGATATATTTGTAGTGACAGTATAGGTTTCCCTTATCACAACATTATCACAGACCATCATCAAGCCCTCACATTTTCTACCTGTATACATATATTCATATATGTCTTCTTCTCACAACATTTTCATTCTAAGCCCTAACCCTAAAATCTATCATTTACTTAGTTTTACTTCTTCACAACCTTCTATTATGGTTTTCTCACACACTTACTTCTTCAACAAGCTTCCTACATCTGAATCCATGCACCATCGACAAAATTCACTACACCTGCTATTTTTGGCATGTAACCAAACTAGGGCTTATGTTTATTAATGCACATTGATTGTATCTAATCTTTTGTTTGAAAGGAATGCAATCTTCACCACCCAAACAAACCAATCACCAATAAATTTTGTAGCTAGAGTGGTTATAGTAATTAATTTCATGCTCTATGTTGGTTTGTAGCTATCTCCACCATTTTCATTGTTCATTCCACCACCTAGATGTTGTAGAATCAAATATTTGAATTCAGGTTGTCGATCTTCAACCTTCGCTCCATGATCCATCAATCCTCGTGTAATCTTTCCAACTTTAAAATGAAATCATATAATTGATCTCATTTTAAATATTTTCATTGATTTGATATCTTTATAAATAACCATCACATCCACTTAACACATCACAATTTTGTCTAGGTCATCAACCTTCATTTCTGTGATCTGAAGAGGTCTTGCGATCACCATCCAATCTCCATCTCACAACCCCTATCGTTGGATCACGATCACATTCTCTTTTCCTGGCATAACTTCATTTGCACATAAAGAGTGTTAATTATGATATATAGAATCCTTGTGATGCAATAATAAACTATCATCTATCTTACAAAGCACATGTCCACTCTATCTCTCCATCACACTTTTGAAGAGGGGACCCACTATATATCCATCACTACTACCCTTTAGTATATCTCTGAAGACTTAATGTCTTGAAGGGGTATAAATACAATGTGAACACTCCTCGCAATGCAATCATATGTTTCCACCTATCCTCATATCACTTCATTGCATTTAAAAAGTTGAGAACCCACCATTACCTTTCATAACACATTGCTAATAGCCATACTTTCATATATTTGTTTTGGCTCTAAATTTTCAAAAATGTTGAAACTGATTGCAAGAGATGAAATATAATATCTGTGTGTTAGGTGAAAAATGAACACCCACCCTATGGAAAGGTGCTAATAACTATAATTTCATATATTTTTTTGGCTCTAAATAGTTTATATTTTTTTACGAATTGTATTCTATTACACTATAACTCTTGATTGGAGGAGAGTATTAATATTTCTATAGGTAAAATTGTAAAATTGCAAAGTTAATGAAGTTTCTAGAAATTTTCAATCATAACATCTCTAGATATTAGCTTTTCTCCAAAAAACACAAAAAACCAAAAAAACAAGAAAACAAAAAAAAACAAAAAAAAAACATCATTACGCTTGTATAGTAGAAAATTTGCACCCCTGAGAAAAATTCCCCTTTTTCCCTTCCTCACTCTAGAAAACCAGATTCAAAGGCTAAATTCCACACAAGCCTGCTGCCTTCATTCCACTTGGTGCCTGTTTTGAGCATCGACAGATGAGTAACTATCAGGGATGCCCACATGGTGCGCAAAGGTCTGCACGGTGCACTTATGTCCCTGGAAGATTCCAGTGGATGGAGCCTACAGAGGGGTTACACTTCCCATTGGAGGTTGACATGTACCACCCTCTTTGGCCGACCAACCTGAATATGGCCATTTTCTTCACTCTTTCCTTCAAATTCACTCCTTCTTCTTCCATTTCATCTCCTCCACAATCCTCTATAGGTTCGACACAATATTTGGCATTCTCAAGCACTTTTAGCAACACTCTTGCACTTCACAACAACAACTACATCACTCCATCAACTTAATAGAGCAAGTGTTGAACAACACCATTGCAACAGAGGATTGAGTCCTCTCATTTTATCCCTCATTAGCCTTGAGTTCTCTTGGTGGAGGTGGTAACCTTTCTACTCCTCTCTATTATTTGGTTGAGTGGGCACATTTACTGTTTTGTAGTGTTTAGTGTTCTTTGCTTCATTCATTTCTTTATCATAATATTTCTCTAACGTTGCGAACTTGGTTGTCCGTGGAGGTGGAAACACCAAAATAGGGGGTTTGATTGAGGCAGACCCCTATACAGCCCCCTAATAATTTTCCTCTCTTTTTTGTGTAAGTGGAAGTGCTTCTTGGAGCTAGCTAGTGAACAAGCTTTTTTGTGAGATCATTCGTGTCACCCTAACATTAATCTACTTGTTTTATCATATTTTTTTATACATTTATTATTTCGTAGTGTTATTTTGTTTCCCTAAAAACCATTAGCTAGGTCATTAGTCCATTTTCTAATGTTTGACCTTGTATTTTTGGTCCTCTAGTTGTACAGACACCAGCGCACCTAAAAGACGCCAGTGTGCCGCACTGTCGTCCATGAGCCATGATTTTATCCTCGGGTAGAGATCTATTTGAGATGCAGTGTTGAGTCCAATAACTGACTCACCTAACCCCCTTTCAAGTGTTGGGTCTACAGAGTGATCGAAGGACCTTATGGTCCTCATCATTCTTGTCCTGCATTTCCTAAAACTCCCTTAAGCTAAGGTAAGTTAGGGCAGTCTTCTTCTCTCAGCCCTCCATGACCTAGGGCCTTGACATGGTTGGTCCCCCCTCTTACATTTTTTGTGAACCCGATGTGAACCAATGTCTACTCATTTGTTGGTGTTTTAAGCTTTTCCCTTGTACCCTCTAATTGTTGTGCCCTTGTGTGTTGTGAAGGTTTATGAGAATCACAACCCAGTCCACGACCTCTAAGTATATTGTTAGGAGAAGTATATAAAACCTTCCAATGGAGAAGATGAAGGTCACTTCTAATTTCTCTATAGGCCTTTTCTCTGGTTCTGTAGTTGGCCTTGATACTTAGGAGCAGGTGTCATTGGGCGAGTCAAGAATCTTTGATGAAACTGACCACATCCCTACTCCTCCTGCATCTCCCACATCATCATCCATAGATGAGCGTGAAGCTGCCCATATCCCATTTGATTATGTTGCTAGTCTTCACAAAGGGTTGGGTGCTTTGGAGAATCATGTAGAGAAAAAATCGAAGCTGGCTAGGGCCACTAAGGTTATCAGTGAAATAAAGTATATGGTGGGAAAAGACTGAATAGGCGTAGAACTCTTGGCTAGTCTTACTAGTCTAACTGAAGTGTGTGACCCTTCGAATCATAGTAACATGATACAAGGTGGCCCCTTCAAAGAAGATGAGAGACAGTTAGGAGTGTCGATGCCTCCAATGTCCCTTCAATTAGTATACTTGTTGCTTCCAAAAGTTTTGAAACTGCCAAAGTAAACAAGACGCCTTTGAGTTTTCAATTCACCCCTCCTGTCACCTCCAACAGTGGAGGATTTGGCAGGATGATCGATGGGGAATTTGGTGGTGGTAGCTTTGGTGGCAGAGGTGGCACTAGAAAAATTAGTTTCGGTGGAGGTCATGGTGGTGGCTTCGACGGAGGTCACACTAGTGGCAGTGGCTCTGATGGTAGTCACGACGGTGGTTCCGGTAGTGGCTCTGAAGGCAGTTCCATTGGTCCTATATCTTCTAACGACGCGATTCTAAACACCCTTCTTCAGAACATGGGGAAGATGCAAAACCAGTTGGCGAATCTCTCCCAAGATTTTACCCAGCCTATTTTCAGCCCTTCTTCTAACATAGCCCATTGTCGGTAGTGATCCTAAATGGTCCTTTCCCACAAGGGATGGAGATTCCTAAATTTGAGAAATATGGTTGCAAAGGGGATGTGCACATGCATGTTTCCGCCTTTAATGCCTTATGTAGAAACTTCTTCCATCATGATGCGTTGATGGAAAAACTATTCCCTCGATCTCTCAAGGATACTATGCTCGGGTGGTACTATTCCTTGTCTGACAATTCCATATTTACATTTGATTAGCTTGTGAACTAGTTTCTACGATAGTTCCATGAACACATCATACCTAAGATGACCTTCTCTGACCTTGGTCGATGTAAGCAAGGGGATAATAAGAAGATTACAGATTTTATAGCATGATATCAAGTGCTCTTTTCACAAATCTCATACCCATTACCTAATTTTGATGTGCATAAGGTATTCATAGGAAACTTACAGAGGCTCTGGCAAGAAAAGTTTTCCCTTATGAAATACCCTTATTTTGCACATTTATGTGCAGCCGTACGGGAGTATCAGTAGACTGTGGTTCAGTTCGGGGGACCCTCCTCACACTCTTGTCCTGAAGGGAAGGCCATTGTGTCGATCTTTGGAAAAGGAAAAGCCATTGTGAATGTAATAGCCATTGTGGATGACAATGGCCTCAGACGCAATTGAAACTTCATAAAGTTATTAGAATCTTATTCCTCCATCTTGCGAAAGTTGTTGAAGGATAAGATCATAAAATTTCCAAGTCTTAAACCCGTTAGGGAACCTTACCCTAGCTAGTATGAAGAAAATACCTATTATCAATACCATCGAGTCAACGAACATAATACCAAAATGTTGCATGTTCTTGCATCATTAGATATAGGATCACATCGAGGATGGTACTATTCATCTCAATGGAAGTAAATAAAATATGAACAAATCGATGGCGAAAGCTAATAGTGAACTATAGATATACATATACCCATTTCTGTCACATTCTACTAACATGATTATCAATCCCTCTAATTCTATTTCTCAGCCTGAAGCATATGTTAACATGGTTGATGTTACTCCTTCTCATCTTGTGACCAATTTTTTTGATGTAACATTCACTTCGCAAGATTTACGGGCAAATGACAAACCTTCTCCGCTTTACATTCTCACTCGCCTCAATGGCAACATTGTGATAGGGGTCTTAGTTGACCCTGCGAGTAGAGTGAATGTCATCACGAAGGAGACTCTATTGTTGAACTCCCTACAAAGGGAAGAATATGAAAAAAGAAAATTCCATCATCCGTATGCATGATGGCCTTTCTCTCAAACAATATGGATTGATAACTGGGTATGTGCAGGATCATGATGGGCCAAAAAGTGGTGATATGTAAGTGATATGATAACCCATGTGGATGATGACTTTTTTTTACCCAAAATTGTTGGAACGAAAAGGGTTTTTAAAGGAGATTCTCAACTTTCCACCAATATAAATTATTCTTTACTTTGAATTTAATAAATTATTATTTTTCATTTTCTATTTGAAATGCGACTAAAGTCCTGATTGATAGGTTGATTGAAAAATATCTATAGCTTTCAAATGGTATCACATTTTTTGAATCTGCAACATGTGTCACATTCTATGCTTCACATACTATAGGTTTAAAAAAAGAAGAATTGAACTTCGTGAAGTTTTGAACAAGTTAAGGTGGTTAGACATATGAGTTTTTATATTTTTTAAATTTTGTAATAAAAAATTCATAGTTAATTATTTACTTAGAAAAAAATTACAAAAAAATATGCATCACATTGAGACAAGAGTCCTCTACTTTTATCTAAAATATTATAATTTTATTTTGGTTAGGATGGTCAGAGAGACATCTACTTCTTATTTTTTCTGTGAAATTTAAGTGATATTGCATTGAAATTTTAAATTTTCACCAAATAGATTTATTTATTTTTTAAATAAACCCAGTAGTTTAGAAACTACATTCAATTTTAAATACAAATTCTATTCTTACATATTTGTGAAAAAATATAGATAACTTATTCAAAATTTTACGTCAAGTTGCCTAACTCTAGTTTTCTGAATTTTTATTGCCACTTAAGGATCTATTTTTTCCATGATGATCCTGCACATACCCAACTTTTTCTATCTTATTTGGACCTAAGAACATAGACACAGTCTTCGATGTTATTCCAGAGTCAGACCTATTTAGGTTGAAGCTAGGTATACCTTGGCTAGCTTCCATGAATGGGATCTCTTCCATAATTCATAAATGTCTAAAGTTTTCCCATGAAGGTGTAGTGCACATTGTGCATGACACTGTATACCAACCTATGGTGTCCCATGGGGGATATTCATTGGATCACTTTTGGCCTACCTCAGTTGGTATGCTTCCTCCAAGAGTGGATCTATTTTATAAGAATTACATAAAGTATAAGATTAGGAGCAAGGGATAGCCGAAACTAACCCTTCCTATAGTAGAGAAGCCAATTGCCTCCTCTTCCTGAAAGGGAAAGGAGAAGCTTGCTCCTTCTCGAGCTGCCTTGTCAACTCCCCTCTCTTGGGAGGAGTATTGGATGAGTAAACTTGGCCTTTATCCATTGAGTCTGATGGTGCTTTCTTGGCATAAACCCAAGATCAGGATATTAGATCTTCCTACTAAACCACCTAGACCATGGTACTACTTGTACGATAGGTAGAAAGCCCCTGTGGGGAATCCTATGTCCCAACCTCTACGACCTCCTACCATTTCTGCTCCTAAAGCAATAAATGGGAAAAGGCCTGCTACCGAGGCATTAGAGCCGGTTCTCCCCACTATTTTTGAACCTATTCTTCCTACTCCCATTCAAGAGTCCATCCCTCAATTGGAAATAGTTATGGAGGATACTCCCATGGCTGAGCAGGAGCCTTTCATTCCTTCACAACCTCTGACCTCTAGTTCAAAGAGTTACAAAAAATGCCTTGTGCACGAGTGCAACCATTGGTGAAAGGTTCTCTTGGCTGAGAAATCCACCTTACAGAGGAAGGAAGAGGAGATGACCACCCCTGTATTAGGACCTCCTGTCATGTCCTACACTCTCCTCCCCTTTGTTTCCATTCAAACCATCTCTGTATCACTTCCATCTTCCACTGCGATTGTAGATGCACCTAACCCTAGAAAGGTACAGGTGTTCATTGCTCCTTCGGTGAAGCCTCCTTTATTGAAATCCATTCTGGATGTCCCACCTGTCTCGAATCCCATAGATATGGCTAACACCTCATCCATATCTACTATGGTTCTTTCCTCTGCCTCTTCTTATGTCCTCCTTACCTCATTTGTAGGGAGTTCGGCTCCCCCAACGAAGAAGAAGGTAGAGAGTGGTCATTCCATCAATGGAGGACATAAGAGGATCCCACCTTCTCTGAAAGGTAGCCCCATGCTGACTTGTTCTATCCTAGTGATGAAACCGGTCCTAACCTCTCCTAAGTTTGTCACTGCTCCCAAATCTCTCGGTGAGCCTAGCGATGAACCTCAGGCACAATATTCTTCATCCATTGTTATGAAACATGGAACTCTTATTAAGTGCATGTTTAACTCGATAGATGAAGTTCTGACCTTGTCAACAATCTTCACGAGAGAGTTGAACTTAGACCCATAAGAGTTGAGTGATAGAGACCTTGCGGGTCCTTCTTCCTTAGCCTTTGTTGTGGGAGGGTCAAAACTCCTCCCCTTAACATTTCATCATTGTAGGACCATCCTCCTTCCCTGTACGATGATCTAGAGTGTGAAGCGGATGACCTCCTGGTTGATCAGTGTTAGAGGGGGGCCTCTTCTTTATCTTTAGATTAGATGTGTGTGTTTTGTGATATGTTCCCCTGTAATCATGCTATGTGTGCTTGGATGACCCTCGTCACCCCTGTTGGTGCTTGGATACAAGCGCGGTGTTTGTGTTGTGAACCTTCTTCTATTCGTATAATCATTCTTCCATATTTGTGATTGACTTTTGAGAAATTGGGGATGATGCAAAGTGTTGGGGGCATTCAGGCTCCCTTCCATGTTGACCTAATTTTTTATTTTTACTTTGTCTTTTCCTACATTCTTCACATGGCCTGATATAGTAGGGGTTTGATGATAGTTCATTTATATACTATTATTATACTTATATATATATATATTTATGAGCAATTTTGACCCTAAAATATCAGGCTACCCCTATGCCCTTTGTTTATGTTCTCTTTCCTTTTTGCTTTACCATTATCTTTCTCTCCTCTTTGCTTGAGTTGTCCCTCTCATGTGTGACAACACCACCTCTACATCATTTGGATCTTCAAAAAATGCATTTGTTGTCAACTAATATTTTCTTAAGAACCTTCACACACTTCTTTATAAGAACTGCATTCTCAACTTGAAATGCTAATGGAACATGTTTCCTTCATCATGGGTTCATAAATAAAGAACTTGGGAACCTTTCTTCTAAGTGGGAACAAATTTGAGCTTCCTCTCGCATGGGGGCATATTCTTCCTTTAGAATTCCTTGATGAATTGAATATCTTTCATAAAGATTCCTTGATGATGAATCGATGAAAGAGAACACCAGATTTTGAACGACATGTCCCTTGAGTGGACCCCCTTTCTTACATCGGGTACCTAAGGGACCCATTTGAAATTTTTTATCTTAAATGAATTCTATGGTGTCTAGCTTGGGGGAAGCCTAACTAGACCTCATTTTCAAATAGTGTGTCCCTTGAGTGGACCCCTCTTCCTTTTGAAGGGTTCCTAAGGGACCCCTTTGAAATTTTACTAGCTTGTCGATGGTTTACGTGACTATCCACTTACTTTCCTGTGTGGCCACTTCCTGACATGTTCTATCTGTAGGTAAACATGTCACTTCATGGATGTGCCTGTAAAGCTTCTTTTTGACTCTACGAAGTTTTATTTTCTTTGTTTCCTTCATGTGAGATTTCCTAGAGGATACCTTCCTTGTAGGTCGGTAGGTCTGTAAGGTGCTTTTCTCGGTTTCCTTCATGTGAGAGTTCTTGAGGGATACCTTCCTTGCAGGTTTGCGGGTCTTCTATAAGGTGCTTTTCTCAATCTCCTTCATGCGAGAGTTCTTGGAGGATACCTTCCATGTAGGTCTATGGGTCTATAAGGTGCTTTAATCAGTTTCCTTCATGTGAGAGTTCTTAGAGGTTACCTTCCTTGCATGTCTGTGGGTCTATAAGGTTCTTTCTTTCTTCAGCTTCATAGTTTTGCGGAGCTATGAAGTCCTTTGCTCGTCCTGCACTCTCAAGTTCGCCAGATCACAATATACTTCCTCGATGGTTTAGGTATACATCTCTAACTCTACTACCTCTTTGATCTACTTTACCTAAGAACTCATAGGTATTCATTCTCGCTAAAGTGGGTGAAAAATGTATAGGAGTGAATTTTCACCCCTTAGGAAAATTCCCCTTTGCCCTTCCTCACTTTAGAAAACCAAATTTGGAGGCTAAATTCTACACAAGCCCACTGCCTTTGTTCCACTTGGCACATTTTTTGAGCATCGGTAGATGAGTAACTATTGGGGACTCTTGTACAGTGTGCATATATCCACGTGGAGTGCTTACATCCTTGGTAGATTCCTGCGGCTGGAGCCTGTAGAGACATTACACTTACCATTGGGCGTCGAATTGTAATGCCCTCTTCGGCCAACCAACCCAAATATGGCTGTTCTCTTTACTCTTTCCTTCAAATTCACTCCTTCCATTTTATCTTTTCCACAATCTTCTACAACTTCTACACAATCTTTGGCTTTCTCAAGAACTTTTACAAACACTCTTGCACTTCACAACAACAACTACATCACTCCATCAACTCTGTAGAGAAAGTGTGGAACAACACCATTGTAGTAGAGGGTCGAGTCCTCTCATTTTCTCCCCCATTAGCCTTGAGTGTTCTTGGTGGAGGTGGTAAGCTTTCTACTCCTCTCCTCTATTATTTGGTTGAGTAGGCACATTTACTATTTTGTAGTGTTTTAGTGTTCTTTGCTTCATTCCTTTCTTTATCATACTATTTGTCTATCATTGAAAACTTGGTTGTTCATGGAGGTGGAAACACCAAAATAGGGGTCTGACTAAGGCAGACCCCTATACAACCCCCCAACAATTTTCCTCTCTTTTGTGTGTAGGTGGAAGTGCTTCTTGGGGCTACCTAGCGAACAAGATTTTCTATGAGATCATTCTTGTCACCCTAGCATTGATCTACTTATTTTATCATATTCATTTATACATTTCTTATTGCGTAGTGTTATTTTGTTCCCCTAAACACCATTAGCTATGTCGTTAGTCCATTTTCCAGTGTTCAAACTTGTCTTTTTGGTCCTCTGGTCATATAAACACTAGCACACCTAAGAGACGCTAGTGTGTCGCACTGTCGTCCCAAATCCGCACTTTCATCGTCAGGCAGAGAGCTATCGATGACGTAGCGTTGAAGCCAAAAACTCAATCACCTAGGCCCCTTTCAAGTCTTGGGTCTATAGAGTGATCGAAGGACCTTATAGTCCTCATCATTCTCATCTCGCATTTCCTAACACTCCCTTAAGCTGAGGTAAGTTAGGGAAACCTTCTACTCTCGGCCCTCTGTGGCTTGGGGCCTTGACACAGTTGGTCACCCTCTCTTAAAACATTGAGAGACGTCTACAATGGCATCCAAAAATCTATGTAAGGAAAAATGAATCAAGTTGTTCAATTGATGGGTAACTAGCAGTAATGACAGTCATTTCAAATCATCAGTGCTACAAGAAAATGATTTTATATATGATTTTGAATTAGAAGTTGCTTGAAATCTTATTTGATAGTGCTTATAGGGAGGGGAAGAATCACATTGTCTTTAAAATAATCGATGCGGCCACAACATTTTCATTTTAATACCATTATGCGTATTTGTCTTTTACCAAAGTGGAGGCATTTGCAAAGGTAAGGGCTAAAATACCCAATGATGTAATTTTTGTATAGAATGTTTGTTAAGCACCATTCAAATTTTACACATTGCTATAACTCGATAGAAATTATCAGTTAAATTTTCCTTAGAAATTTGCATTCCCATGGCTTTGAAAACCTTGGTAATAGTTTGCGGAAGGCCTGCTCTATTTTTGGTTATTATTATTATAAGTGTGGTTTCCCCTAATTTGTTATTGTTGACTAAGATTTATAGAGGGATGAGAGTCATCTAATTTTTCCCTACCTAGGGAGTTACTCCTGCCTCCACCTAATATTTTCTTCAAAACCTTGCACGACACTCCTAATTTTACAAATTCTCTAGGGTTTTTTAAGTTATCAAAGTTTGTATAAGTACCATTAACAAGATGGTATGGATTTAGGATGTATGATATAATGCGTAGGATTTAATGGCACGACTGCCTTGAATGAACTCAACATTTTTTTGGACTGCTATTTTACTGTAGCTTGTAGCTAATTTTCTTTGTGTTCAGAAAGGACAGTTACAATCACTGGATTATACTAAATATTGGGTTATTTTCTCCCCTTGGTAGAGTTGGCATTCACACATGAGTCCAAATTTTTCTCGACAACGACCATCTACAATATCTAGTCATATTATGTATCTATTCTTGGTGAGATAAGGAGGTAAGGGCTCAACTCTCAATGTGAAACAATTATCAATCGATGTTGGTACTCAAATCATGATTCAATAGTTGGATACTTGGAGTGGGTAGGAGGAGGAAGAGTAGAATGGAGTAGAACAAAATGGGATGAAATGTTTGACAAAATTTATATTATGGAGATCCATCAAAATTACTAAAAATGGATTATTGCTCTAATAGACATGCATGTAAAATGTAGAAGTATGTCAAGAATGCATGTATTGTTTGAAAAAAAGGCATAATGTAAATGTGATATCATAGACCGTGATGATTACTTGGTATGCAAAAAGTGGTGTTCTTGATAAGGCTTTGAGGCTTTTTAAAGAAATTTCGAAATGAAATGTGGTCTCATGGACTATAATGATTGTAGGATATGTATAGAATGGGATTTTTGATAAATCCATAGTGTGATTTAAGCAAATGCAAATTGCAGGTGTAAGGCCAACATCCTCCCAACTTGTGCCAAATTTGGATCTTTGGAATGGGGTATGGAGATTCATCAAAAAATAATTAAAAAAGGATTTTATTTTTTTGTGGTTATGAATTCTCTCATAAACATGTATGCAAAATTTGGAATTATATAGAAAGAACTTAAATTGTTTAATGCTTTGAATTAACCAAATATGATTGCATGCAATATAATAATTGCAGCATATGCAACACATGGTTATGGAAAAGACATCCTCAAACTCTTTGAGTTGATATAGCATTTTGGAACCAATTGCAATTGGAACCCAAAAAATATGGAAAAGTATGACAATGAAATCATTGTTTTGAACAATTAATCAACCAAGTAAAATAGACATTTAAATAATTCTCAGTAGATCTAACTGAACATGCCAAATACGAAAAAAGACAATCCAATTTGACAATGGAAATCTAGCCAACACATAAAACCTGTAGAAATTTCAATGAACAAAATAAACACAAAGTTGCCGCTCTATTTTTCAATCAAACTAGAAATACCAAAATTGTAGAATAACAAAAAATGAACTCAATGGAGACACACAGAACCGGGCATGCAATATTTTCTTCTTCTATTAACCATAAAAAAAATGATTACAAAAATTCTTTGAAACTAAAATTACAAACTGCCTATTACAACTTTCTGGGAGCTATCAAAGATTGCTCAATCAGTTCATAGAAAATCAGAAGCTACTCAGAGCTCTCTATTCCTATTCGACTGGAACTATCTGTTGTTCCTAGAAAACACTGAGCGATCAAGAGAAATCATGCTCACTGCAAACACTTTGCAAAATTTTACGAGAACATTCCCTATTGCTTTTGCAACTTTTCTTCTTGTTGCTAATCACTTGCTTCTACAAAAACTTCTTTTCAACTGACTGAACAAAAAAACTACCTTCATTCCTTTTCTCTCTCAAAAAAAATTCCCTCTAAAATTTGAATTTACCTACCAACATTAGTTGGGAATTCAAAAGTTTATACTACATTCAATTCTAAGCAGTTAGGAGCTGCAGGGATGAAGATCTCAAAAACCTGCCATTGAGAAAAAAACTCTTGACAAGTAGGTAAGGAAATGACAGGCTTAGAGACAATAAATATTTCCAACACCCCCCCTTTGTCCTAAGCCAACAAAATAGGATCAAACTTGATACAAATCAAGAACGCCCAACTGCTCCTTAGGTGCTCGAAATTATCTTTGCTCAAAGGCTTGGTGAATATGTCTGCTAACTGCTATTGACACCTGCAAAACTCCATTTTAATTTCACCATTTTCAACAAATTCTCTAATGAAATGATACCTGATTTCAATGTTCTTTCTTCTTCCATGAAACACAAGATTTTTTGTCAAAGCTATTGATGAAACATTGCCATAAAAGATTATTGTTCCATCCTCTTGTTCTTCTCTCAAATCTAGCAAGATTCTTCTCAACCAAATAGCCTGACATGTTATTGCATTTTCTGCTATATACTCAGCTTTAGCTATTGATAGGGAGACAATAGGTTTATGCTTGGAATCCCACGAGATAGCACCCGAACCCAAATGAAACACATAGCCCAATGTGCTCTACCTATCATCCAAACTTCTTGCCCAATCACTGTCAATGTATCCAACCAACCCATATTGTTTTTATGGTGTGTACAACATGCCATATCCTTTGGTGCCACTCACATACCTCATGATTCTTTTACCCGCTTTCCAATGGGTGTCTTTTGGAGTCTCCGTAAATCTAGAAATAATACTCACTCCATTTAAGAAGGCAAACTTCACATCCATTTGAAACACCTTCCATTTATGTTGGGCTGCAATTGCTATGAATTCCCGCAGGGTCTCCATCCTTGCAACAGGGGCATATGTCTCATCATAATCTCTCCCAAACTGCTATTTGTACCCCTTGACCACCAAACGTGCCTTGTGCTTCTCTATTCTTCCTCCGACATTGCACTTGGTCTTGTAGACCCATTTCACCCCAATAACTTGCTTGTTAGGGGGAAAATCAGTTAGCTCCCATATGTTGTTCCTTTCTATTGCATCTATGTCCTCATCCATGGCCTCACACCATTTATCCTTTTTTATAACTTCCATAAAATAAATCAGATCACTATGACAAAACAATGCAAAATTCATGTTCTCATCAAATTCTTCATCATAACTTTCATCTTGGTAAATCTCCCTTAGACCCTTGGTCTTCTTTGGCATTAGGGAGGCGAGAGTGGGGTCTAAACTCTCACTGTTGTTGTTGTTCTACTAAACAGGCTGGTTCTGAAGTGATTGGGAGCGATCAGGAGTGGTCTTGAGCTATCGGGAGTGATCAAGATATTTTCAAGAGCTCTCTGCAACCCATTCTCTGGCTATATGTGCCTGGTTTCCTTTTTGTCTGTTTTGATTAGGAGCAATCAGGGGTGATTGGGAGCTCATCTAAAATTATCAGGAGCTCGTTTAAAGCTATCAACAGCTATTGTTGGCTCCACTAAATCAACATTTTGAACTTCCTGTTCATTTCTTTCAACATTAGGAGCAATCGAGAGCGATTGAGAGCGATCGTTCCATCCCATGAATGATCTTCTAAAAACTCCACATCTCTGTTGATAACAATTTTCTTGTTGAGTGGGTTATATATCTTGTAAGCTTTGGAATCTTAATAATAACCTGTGAAGATGCACTTCTCACCCTTATCATCCAATTTTTACCTCTTTTCTTTAGGCATGTGAGCATATGCTACACAACCAAACACTCTTAAGTAATCAACCGTCCATCTACATTTTGTCCATGCCTCTTGTGGTATTTTGTCACAGACCGCCTTTATTAGAATTCTATTTAAAATCAAATAAATAGTTGTTGCTACAGCCTCTCCCCAATATTCATTTGGGAGTCCCTTTTCTTTCATCGTGCTCCTTTCCATCTCCATGATGGTCCTATTCTTCCTTTCAACCAATCCATTTTTTTGTAGAGTATAACGGGCTATTAGCTCCTTCTTGATGCCATTTTGCTTGCAAAAATTTACAAAATGATTGGAGGTATACTCTCCTCCTCAATCTAACCTTAGGAATTTGATAAAATTTCCACTTTCCTTTTCATCTTAGGCCTTAAAGAATAAAAACCTATCAAACACATCAGACTGATGCTAAAAGAAATAAACCCATGTCTTATGGCTGAAATCATCAATGAAGGTCATAAAAAATCTACTATTACCAATAGATGTGATTTGCATAGAGCCTACCAAATGCATGTGGACCAGCTCCAATGGTGCTCTCGCCCTTGTAGAGTTTCCCGATTGAAAGGCCTACCTATGTTGCTTGCCCAAAATGCAAGCCTCACACCTAACATTAGGTTCTACTATACTTGGCAAACGATTAATGATTTTGCTCTTAGACAAAAGATTCAAACTAGCATAGCCTAAATGTCCATACCTAAGATGCCATAGCTCAGAGGGGTTTTGAATGGTGCTCTTGAGGGTTGCTTGTTGCACTACTATACAATTTTCATTCATGATAGGTGCAGCAACGACCTGAGATGAGAAGCACATCTCAATCTTCAATGGAAACATCCAATTCTTTGTCATTGCAACTGTTGCAAACACCTTTTTCCTCTCATTCTTGTCATAAATAACATATTTTCCCTTCTCCATCAACACTTTGTATCCATTTTGAATCAGTTGTCCAACACTCATGAGGTTATGCTTTAACCCAAGTGCAAAAAACACATTTTGAACCTCCTTCTTCTCACCTTGCTTAGTGCGGATCATGATAGATCCTTTTCCCTTGACTAAAACTATTCCATTTTCCCCATTCTAATTTCAGAATTAACATTTTTTTCAATTAAAGAAAACAAACTTTCATTACCACTCATGTGGTTGTTGCAACCGCTGTCCAAATACCAGACTTCAAGGCTACCTTCTTCACTAATGTTGCACATGATGAAGGTTGCGGACTGATTTCCTTCAGCCACATTTGAATCAGCTACATTAGCATTCTATTTTTGCTAATTACCATGCTTTTTCCAGGACTCACTCACATAATGCCCAAACTTATGATAGCAGTAGCATTCAATGTTTCTCTTGTCATTTATCCCATTCGAACTGGTGTTCTTCATGCCTCTTTGAGAGTTTTCTGAGAGTTGCTTGCTCCTTCTTGGCTTCTTTCTCATCTCGAGCTTTCTCCTCCAACATTTCCTTGTTCGGATCTGCCTCTACCTCTTCGAGAGCCATTTCTACCTCTTCCCCTTCCTCTTACATTTGACTAAGCTTTGAAATATTGCTCTTGGGAAGAAGTAGTAGATCTCTTTAGGCACTACTCATGGGTTTGGAGAGAACCCATTAACTCATCCATCATCAAGGTAGAGAGGTCCTTTGCCTCTTCAATAGCTATGACGAGTGCATCATACCTCGTGGGTAGACATATGAGGATTTTTTCAACAATCTTCTACTCCATCATTTCTCCATTCATTCTCAACTAGTTTAACAAACCAGAGAACCTTGTGTGAAACTCTGAGATGGTCTCACTTTCTTTCAATTCTATAATATTGAACTCTCTTCGAAGTATCTGGAGCTTCACGGATCTGACCTTTTTAGTCCCTTTATATCCAATTTGGAGGATTTCCCAAGCTTCCTTTGCATACTTAGTTGCTTCTATTCTAGGAAAAATGGCCTCTGTGAAGGCTTCTTCTATCAAGCTCAATTCTTAGCATCCTTCTTCCTCTGCTCTGTCAACTAGGTCTTCTAGTTATTTGTGAGAGCTATAAATGCAGCTGGGTCAGTGATATCCACGGACCCATTTATCAAAAAATCCCACAAAACATTTGCAGCCATAATGGTCTTCATCTTCTTTGCCCATGCATCATAGTTATGTCCATTAAAGGACAGTGGCTACTACCAAATATTCCCTTCATCTCCATCCATGTCTCCTATTACAAAAAACTAGATACCCAAAAAAAAAAATGCCCTTACTCACAAGGAAATGGGGCCTACAACTCTGATACCATGTAGAAATTTCAATGCACAAAATAAACACAGAGTTGCTGCTCTATTTTCCAGTCAAACTGGAAATACCCAAATTACAGAATAACAAAAAATGAACTCAATGGAGACACACAGAACTGGGCATGCAATATTTTCTTCTTCTATTAACTAGATTTAACAAATGATTACAAAAATGCTTTCAAACTGAAACTACAAACTACCTATTACAAATTTCTGGGAGCTATCAAAGACTGCTCAACCAGTTCATAGACAATTAGGAGCTACTCAGAGCTCTCTATTCCTATTCGACTGGAACTATTTGTTGTTTCTGGAAAACACTAAGTGATCAGGAGAAATCCTTCTCACTACAAACACTTTGTAAAATGTTATGAGAACATTCCCTGTTGTTGCTGCAACTTTTCTTCTTGCTGTTGCAAAAATTTCTTTTTCAACTGATTGAACAAAAAAACTGCCTTCATTCCTTTTGTCTCTCAAAACACATTCCCTCTAAAATTCAAATTTATCTACCAACATTAATTGGGAATTCAAAAATAACAACTGCATTCAATTTTGAGTAGTCAGGAGCTACATGGATGAAGATCCCAAAAAACTGCCATTGGGAAAATAACTCTTGATAGGTAGGTAAGGCAATGACAAACTCAAAGACAATAAATATTTCCAACAAAACCAACATAAAGATGAGATTAGACATCTTTAAAACTGGGTATATTTGTTTTTAAAATGATTGTCAAGCGTTCAAACTCTAGATTTAAGATATATTTTAAATTATTCCATCTAAGATTAAAGTGCACTTAATTGGTTAGATCATTTTATCTAAATTCCAATGTTCTTATAATAATATCATCATTATAGTTGCTCTAGGCAAGAGTGGTCAGTCAACCACTACATCCGCTAATCACAAATTTGGTTGTATCTTACATTGAACATATTGGGAGACCTGACAAATACACAGTGCTATTTGGCCTGGTGATATATTCACTCCAAATACTTAATGTGTATTGCTATTTGGTCTGGGGGTATAGATGCACTTCAAATATAACTACTTTTTGGCCTATTTGTATAGATTCACTCCCAATACATAAGAACTCCCCTACTAAATACTTAATGTGTATTATTATTTGATTTGAGGAATAGATTCATTCCAAGTACTTAATGTGTCTTTAATGTTTATAATTTTATTACAAATAATTTCCATATTTTTATAAACATGTTACCATTTTAAAAATCCATTCTAAATTGAGATGTGAGAGTTAAAAGAAACTTAAATTATTTGTACAATAATCCCTCTATTTTTTCATCAAATATTTAAAGCATCTTAGCACCACCTAAATTTGCTCATAACTACTTTTTTACAAAATTATTTTATTAAAACAAAATAATAAATAATATTTAAAATATTAAAATATAATACACTTTTGAATAGTCAAATTTTAATATAATTTAAAATTGTTGTTTTTTTGCATGTCAACATTATAAAACAAAGGCATATATCTTTGTATCCAATTTAATTAAATACATAGTTATGAGGAATTTGTATCCAATTTAATTAAATAAATGGTTATGAGGAATTTAGATAAGATTATGAGGAATTTATATTATTTTATGTGATACTTGATCGTATCGCTTTAAAAACTCATTACTTTGTTACTCTTGGATCCATATCATGGGGATTATACTGCTGGCACTTCATAGAGCTATCAATTTCATTTGCATTAATAATCAATGTTAGATGGAGATCAATTTCAAAGCATGCTATTTAAGTCTAATACATAAAAACTATGGAAGTATTTAATATTCCTAAACATATTAAATCATTATTTCGATAAAAATTTATGGATTTAGAATTAAAAAAATATTTCATTTTAGATCTATTTTTTAAAACTTATATTAATACTTTAAATACATGATAACTAATACTTATCTCTACTTAATTATTTCAACATATAATTATTACTATACTACTATAATAAAGGAAGAAAATATAATAGATTTTATTTTAATGTATATAATTTAATTTCACATGCTATTCGTAATTGATTGGAATGTATGAACCTTAGATCTAAAAAGAAAAAAATCATGTGATTTCATATTAGTAGACTTACGGTTAGGTTAGAGTTTAATTAGGGCAAGGTTTAGGATTATGGTTCAATTAGGGTAAGGTTTAGCATTAAGGTTCAATTAGGATAAGGATTGGTGTTAGGGTTAACGATAATTTAAGTTACAATTCAATTAGGGTTTATAGTTAGGGTTATGGTATAATTAGGGTTAGGGTTCAATTAGGGTCCAATTAGGGTTAAGGTACAACTACAGGTCGAGTTTAATTAGAGTTGGAAATAGTATTAGAATTCAATTAAGATTTGATTTAGAGTTAGGATTAGGGTTCAATTAGGGTTAGGGTTAGGGTTCAATTAGGGTTAGGGATAATATTAGTGATGAAAAAAGTTCAATGTTCAATTAGGGATAGGGTAAGTGTTAGGGTTTAATTTAGGTTAGAGTTAGTGCTCAATTAGGATTATACAATAAATATTTAGGTTATGATTCTAGGATAAAGCTTGAGTTACTATTGGATTAGGGTTACGACTCAATTAGTATTAGGGTTAATATTAGTAATAGTATTAAATTAGGGTTAGGGTACAATTAGGCTTATGATTGAATTAAGATTTAATTAGGGTTAGTGTTAGGATTAGGATTAGGTTTAGAGTTTAATTAGGGTTTAATTAGGATTAGGTTTAGAGTTCAATTAGGGTCAAGGTTAGTATTAGGATTAAAGTTAGTATTAGCGATGCGTTAGGATTAATATTACACTTCAACTAGGGTTAGGGATAGTAATATGATTATATTAGGGTTAGGGTTATTAAGATTAGGGTTAATGTTAAGTTAGAGTAAAGGTTCAACTAGAGTTGGGTTTAAATAAGGATTAGGGTTAGGTTTCATTTAGTAGTGCAATTAGAATTAGGGTTCATATTAGAATTATAATTATGAATAGAGTTAGAATTAGGGTTAGGGTTAGAATCACAATTAGGGTTATACTTAGGGATAGGGTCAAAATTAGGATAAGGGTTAGGGTTAGGTTTAAGGTTAATATTATAATTAAATTAGGGTTAGGGCCCAATGAAAATAGATGCCTCGAGAAGGATAACTCTCAGAGTAATATATATATATTAATATTTAATATATGTATTCTAGTATTACTCTTGTGAGAATCAGACAAAACTTAGTTGTCTCCTTTGGTTCAACTTAAAATATTGTTTAGAGTGTTTTATTAGGTATATAGTCAGCCTCAACTTTAAGCATCACATATTGAAGAGTAACTTCAATAAAATATCTATTTAAAATAATTTCAATATGGTTTGGTGCGAACACTAACTTGCTTTAATGAATTTCAACTTATGGCTCCAAAATTTAAGTGTCAACCATGATTAATGTTGTTTAGATAATCAGTGCTTATTCTTTCACCATTTCAAAAGAGTGCAAGAAAATAATGGGAATTGATGTTAAGAGTCAAGTCAAGCAGTGGCATAATCATTGTCTTATTCACAAAACTAGGATGAATGTTGTTCAAATAACAATTGAGTATTATTGCATAATTACTCTTTTATAATTTTTCTCAATAAAATTCCCTACTCATTTAACATTGTGAAAATAAGAGGTGTTGCTAACCATTAAAAGTCCCCAAATAAATACAAACACTATTCAGATTGAAACATATTTTCTTTGAGATTGTATTAAAAAAATATAATAGATTTTAAAGAACTATTGTTGTGTAAACAGAAATGTAAAACCTAGAAACTTAAATAATTGCAACACAAGTTAGATGCAAGGAAATAATGAAGATAATAAAATGGAATAACAAAAGAATAAACACAAGAAACATATTTACATGGTAAAACCTTGACAATATGCTAAGGAAAATTCCACGGGGAAAAGTATCTGTATTCTTATTGCTCCAAGAAATTGATTACAACTTTCACACAACTGTTGCTCTTCAATTACAATTCATTACAATAATTATTTTTTATTCAAGGAAAAAAGATATAAAAAATATCTTCAACCTATGTTGAACATAGAAAAATCCAACTTTATTTTTATTTCTTAGTTTTGTTTTAAATCTTTATCTTTTTTCTAAGATAAGATTAACCTTTCTTTATTTCCTTTATCTTTCTAAAAGATAAAAATATATTTTATTCCTAATTTTTGTTGTCATAATCCAACAATATGGACCTTTAAAACAATTTACCTGATACTTGCCCATGCCCATTCATCACCTTTTCTACAAGC
Source organism: Sequoiadendron giganteum (assembly GCA_007115665.2). Taxonomy (NCBI): domain Eukaryota; kingdom Viridiplantae; phylum Streptophyta; class Pinopsida; order Cupressales; family Cupressaceae; genus Sequoiadendron; species Sequoiadendron giganteum. The sequence goes on along the minus strand of CM021107.1, from coordinate 551,927,894 downwards.
TAAGAGAAGTCAACTTCTCTGATTGTGTCAGTTTTGTAAACACCATTTCAACTTCTCTAATTTTGTCAATTTTGTAAACATGTCTCTGCAATTTTCTAATGTATGAACTTTCTCAAGAGCTACTCCACCTCCATCAATAACCTGTCTTAAAAAATGATATTTTATCACAATATTCTTAGTCCTACTGTGATAAGTTGGATTGTTAGTTAGATTCATAGCACTTCAACTATCACAAAATACAATCATATTGTTCTGTACTTTTCCAAACTCACCCAAAAGACCCTTCAACTGAATTGTCCATTTACTCTACCTTAGTAGTGGATAAAGAAATAGTTTCTTGAAGCTTTGAAATCCAACAAATAGGTCCTCATAGAAGAGTAAAGAAATAACCTAGTGTAGATCTCCTTCTTTCCAAATCACTTACAAAATTTGAGTCAACTTAAGCACAAACTAAACCACTACAACCAACAAAGGTGATACAATAATTACTTGTGCCTCTAAGATATTGAGGTGCCCATTTCACTATTGTCTAATGCTCTTTTCTTGAATTTTTCATGTATTTACTAACAACACCAACTGCATGTGAAATATTTGATCTTGTACATACCATCACATACATTAAACTTCCTATTGTATTAGCATATGGTACACAAGACATATAATCCTTTTCTTCTTTATTACTAGGACATAAACTTGAAGACATCTTAAAATGAGAAGCTAAAGGGATACTTACTGGTTTCACATTCTTCATACCGAATCTTATGAGGATCTTCTACACATACTTCTACTACAATAACCAAAACTTACCATGTTCCTTGTCTTTGTGCATTTTCATGCCCAAAATTTGTTTTACTACTCCTAGAACCTTCATATCAAAAGTCCTAACCATCTAAGCCTTTAACCCATTGATCTCAACTATGCTTTTTCTTACTACAAGCATATCATCAACATATAATAGCAAGATAATGAAAAATATATTTTCAAACTTTTAAAGTAAGTACAATGGTCATACTCACTCCTTATAAAATTTTGGCTCACCATGAAGGAATCAAACTTCTTGTACCATTGCCTCGGAGACTGCCTCCATCCATATAATGACTTCTTGAGTTTGCAAACAAATTTCATATTGCGATCTTGAACAAATCCTCCTGGTTGTTGTATATATATCTCCCCATCCAAATCTCCATGTAAAACTATTTTTTAACGTCTAACTCCTGTAGATTTTCAACTTCTACTATGTTTGATTTTATGAGAGGAAATTCACAAATACATCTCTACTAATGATGATTTTTTGAGTATTAGGATCCCACAATCTATATCCCTTAATTCCATCACTATAATCAACAAAGATATACTTCTTAGATTTGAGGTCTAATTTAAAACACCCCAAAACACCTAAATGAATATAATCTAGGATACCCATACTTGTATGAATCCTTTCTTTAATTTTCTATCTAGATTGCTTCCCATAAACACAATGTTTGTAGAGATTCAAATTCAAATATTTTAAATTTGGAAGTAACTTATGGTTCAATAGTACCTTCAATCCTTTCTTGCTCATATGACCCAATCGTTGATGCCATAAATGAGTAGTTTCATTTTCCTCCTTAGATACCACTACCACTTCATTTATTATAGTACTCCCTTCTAGCTTGTAAAGGTTTCTAATATTTGTAGCCTTCATGACCACCAAAATTCCCTTAGACACTTTCATTGATCCACTTTGACCTGTAAATTTATAACCTCCAAAATACAAAACTCCCAAGGAAATTAATTTCTTTTTAAGTTCTGACACATGGCTTACCTCTGTTAATGTCCTCACAATACCATCAAACATTGGAATCTTAATGCTCCCAATCCCAATAGTCTTACATGAAACATTATTTCCCATAAGAACAACACCACTGACAATAGCTTGGTAAGAAGAAAACCAATTCTTATGTGGACACATGTAGTTAGGAGCACCCAAATTTAATAACCATTCCTCATGATACTGTAAGGACTTACAAAGAGATAAAATTTCATCAATCGTACTTGAATTTTTCTCAACTAGATTTTCTTCCTTTTTGGATTTATCATTGTCTTCTTTCCTCTTCCAAAAATCTTTCTTGAGATGCCCTGATTTATTGTAATACCAACATTTTCCCTCACCCTTTCTGCCTTTTGACTTAAATCTGGATGTACCTCTCGAATCTTCCCCTTTTTCTATGGATCGATCTCTAACCACCATTGCTTCTAATGTGGAGGTTTCTGTGTTAGATTTCCTCTACACCTCTTCAGACAACAAAGCTCCCACAACATAATCAAATTCAAGGTTGTTAGTTGTGCTAAAGCTAATAGAAGTGACTAAGTGATTCTAGGATTTGGGCAATGAACATAATAACATAACTGCCCTATCTTCATCTTCGACTTTTATACCCATACTAGCTAATTAACATATAAAAGTATTGAAAATATTTAAATGATCAACAATTTTTATACCTTCCTTCATTTGCAAAATATACAATTGCCTCTTCAAGAAGATTTAATTTTTTAAGGACTTTGTCATATAAATTCTCTCTATTTTACTCCATAAGCCAACTATTGTATCCTCTCCAACAATAATAAAAAGAAAATATTCTGCTAAACACAATCGAATTGTGCTTAGAGCTCTTGTATCAAGATCGTCCAAATCTTCATAGGTCATTTTTACAAGTTTCTTTGACTTTCCAACCAATGCTTTGTGCAATTCCTATTGCACTAACAAATCACGCATCTTGAGCTTCCATAGCTCAAAATTATTCTTCCCATTGAATTTCTCCACTTCAAATCTTGCATTCGAAATCTTTGTCATCTGATGCTACAAATCAAACACCAAATCCTAACACAGATGCTGTAAAATAACTTGGCTCTGATTCCACTTGTGTAAACGAAAACGTAAAACCCAAAAAACTTAAATAATTACAACACAAGTTAGATGAAAATAATTATTGAAGATGATAAAATGGAATAACAAAAGAATAAACACAATACATAGATTTACGTAGTAGAACCTTGACAATATGCTAAGGAAACATCCAAGGGCAAAGTATCGGTATTCTTATTTCTCAAAGAAATTGATTACAACTTTAACACAATGGTTTCTCTTCAATTACAATACAGTACAATAATGATTTAGCCTTCAAAATAGCAAGATATAAATAATATCTTCAACCTGTGTTGAACATAGAAAAATCCAACTTTATTTTTATTTCTTTGTTTTGTTTTGTTTTATTGTTTTAAATCTTTATCTTTTTCCAAGATAAGATTATCTTTTCTCTATTTCCTTTATCTTTTCCAAAAATAAAATGCTGCTTTATTCCTAATTCTTGTTGTCATAATCCAACAACTATACCCATTATTTTTGTTTACATGCTGTACTAATCTTCGTAATCTCATGGCAAGGCAAAGTAAATATTTAAAAATAACCTTTATGTAATAATTTTTTTAAAGTATAATCCTTTAATAGCTAAAATAAAGTATATATTTTTTTAATACTACCTCAAAGAATTTTATTTTTTGTGTGAGAACGGTGATCATATTTCTTTGGGGACTTTGAGTTGGTAGCCGCAACTCTTGACTTTGACGATGAAAATAATGGGCATTGATTTTTATAGTCGATTTTGTGTATTGGAGAGTCAATTCAAAAAGTGGCTCATGAAAAAAAAAAAAGTCGCTAGTCGACAGCATACTTTTGAAAATAAGATAAAGGCATTGATTTAGACAGTGGAAATCAGGTGGTCGCTTCTGCCAACGACAATAATAGCGTTTTTTCCTTGCTTAAAATTTAGTATGAAGACAATTGGATTGGACTTTTTCTCGAGTCCATTTATAGTTTTCTATTTAAGCTAAGTAAATGTTCGATGCATCTCAATCCACGAGTCTGATAATAATGGAAAATCATGCTAACTTTGAGTAGTCATTAATGATTTTAGTGTTTTCAGTTTAATTTTTTTTATCGAAACTAACATATATTCTTAGTATTGTATGAATGTTTCAAAAATAAATCTTGTTCTGATGGTATTATTGTAAGAAATAAACTATTTATCAATTAAAAAATATATAATATTTGTAATCTAGGTAGAAATGAATAGTTTAAGTTTAGAGAAAAAAAAGTTCATAATCTATTATTTATCAGTTGAGTTAAATTTAATAATCTAGTATATAAATTTATAATAAACTGATCTAAATAAATTGTAAATGATATGAAAACTTCTATGCTTCGATATTGATGATTAAATCATGTAATGTTGATATTTCAGCGGCCTAGTCATTAGGGACTCAAGTCTTTGTCTCTATCATGTCTCTTTCTATTGGACATTGCCCTCAAGTTAGAATGTGATTAATAGGTTTTTGAATTTTTAGAGTTTCATGCATGCAAAATATGTTATTTATAGAAATATGAATGAGTCAAAAGGCTATATAGAATTGAATATTGGTGATTGTGATTGATTTGATGAGCCCAGTGGTTGTGTATGGAGTTAATAGATCTGCAAAGATAAAAAAGAACATGCAAGAAACTATGAAAATCCTAAAAATTGTAAAAGCTTTTAGGGATCTATAAGAAGAGGAGTATTTGGAAAAATAATAGAATAAGTTAATCATTTTGATATAGGTGTTTCTAGCTGATAAATCAAAATGCCCAAAAGAAGGAAATATTTTTTATGTCAAGAAAATATGTCAATCATTAAAAACATTGTGGTCGCCCCTTTAATCACCCCCTTTAACTAGCATTTTTCAAGCTAAATCTTGATTACCCAAGGGTGAATTGATCAAATAATATTGAACATATCATTTAATTGCTAAAAATTAATTATCCATATGATAGAAGAGGCCATTATCCTTGTAAATGACTAGGTAAATATAAATGAAGGAAGAGGGGGAATCCTCAAGGTTGACTAGAAACTTCCACCATGTTAGAATTTATCAAGATTGTTTTAGCATTTCATGCAATGGAGGTTTGTCTTTTTTTATTATGATAGAATGGGAAGGGCACAAACTCATTACAAAAAACCCATAGAGGCTAAGTAGGAGGACCTCACAAGTAGTGAGATAAATTAAAAAATAAAAGCTTAAAAAGAAGAGAAGACCAACAAAAAACATAGAAAAAGATACAGGATCAACTAGTTTTTTTTTTATTAAATTGCAGGAATCGGGTGGCACAACCCCCTATAAATTGCACTGCGCCTGGTAAAATTTTTAATGTGACCAATGGCACTGGCGCGACATGCCCTCCGGTACCACGGGAGTGGGGGAGACTAGATCTCGTGACCAACCTCTTGCAGCAGGAAAGATTTAGCCAACTAAGCTAGGGCCCCCACCCCTAGGATCAACTAGTGACCAACATGCTCACATAACCAATTATTGAGCTATAAGGAGATGAAGACCCTTAATAGATTTCCATTCCTTGGAAAGGAACTAATGATTTTCCTCCAAGGATAGATCCTTTTGGTTATTCCTTCCAATTTCATCCTTGAGAGTGAGTGGTACACTCTCCATATTTTTCCCTTCTTGGAATTAGTCTTGGGGGACTTTGATTATTCATCCCTAGCACACTTGGCCTAGCAACTCTTCAACTCCTATTGGAAAACCTAAAGAGTTATCATTTTTTTTTTAATAGTTTCTTGGCTATACTCAATGATCTACAAACTGAGGAGGATTTTATCCCGGTTGTGAATATTGGCAACCTCTTTCATTAGTCTCATGCTCTCCTCAATGGAACCAATTATAATTTTGATCTCTACAACCTCTTTTCAAGGTTGGCCCAGTTCATAAATGTATTAGCCATACCTCTCAGCAAATCCCAGTGGTCAAAATCTTCCACCTCACTTGACCAATCCATAGATTTTTTCAAAATGGAAGACTCTAAGTTTTGGATTTTGTTCTTCATAGTTATCAACTAAGTAAGCATCCACTTGAGAATGTTGTTCTATATGTTGGTGGCTTTGCATATTTTACCTAACTTCTCCCTTAGGAGAGGAAATTTCTCACAAATGTTTGAAGCATCTGTAGTGTCCTCAGACCCTAAATTCTATTCAATATCCCTATCTAGGGAGGAAGGGGGCTTGTAGTAAAGTTTTTCAAAAGATAGTTGGGAGGGGAGTCTACAAGGGATTCATTTGGTGTTGGGGACCATGAGGACCTAGAATTTTCATAAGAAATGGAGATTTGAGGGTCCACAAAATACACTTTTTTTACCAAAAGGGTAGGGTCCTCAAACATAGGGGTTTTACCTTTTTAAGCATGAGGAAGGTTAAACGTAATAATTCTAGATTGATGCCAAGGTATTGACAAGGAATCATAGGTAGTGGTTATGGGATTCCCCTCCATGATCTAAATAACACTTTTGTGAATAAGGGCAAGATTTTTCACTCATGAGAGAGATGAATTGGTCATGGAAAGTGCCATATTATGCCAATAAATCTTGTAGATCAAGCCCTAATGAAGAGGTAAAGGCTTCCCATTATCTTGAACCACTTTTATAGAATGCTCCATAGAGGAGTGAATCTAGAAAGTGGAGTTCATTTTGATATTATGGTAAAAATAATTTAACATTGGAAAAGGATGGGCATGAAATATTTTAAATAGACCATCCAATGTTACATACCTCATTAAACCCTCCACCAAACTTTTCCAAACAAGTGTCAAGTCATTTTTTTTATGCATTCTATAATCTATTCACATTCTCACCTTTTTTTAGGAATTTCTCCATGTCTTTATGGTAGTTCCCTTTCATATTTTTTGGGATGTTAACACCTTCCATGGGGAGGCCAATAGCCTCTGATATAAGCTCCATAAAAACCAAAAAAGAGAGACCTCTAATCTTTATGACATCATCATTTCAAGAATTAGAAAATTCCCTAAAAAGGTTAGGGTCATGACCCTTCATGGCCTCAATGTAGGAAGAAATCTTTCCTTTCTAAAAGATAGGAAATAATTCATGGTCATTCTGTAGTGTATTGTAGCAATTAGGATCATCTTGAACAAGGTCCACAACCATGCTGACAAATAGGATAGATGTAGAATGGTGATTTAGGTTCGCTCTCAAAATACTCCATATACTAATAAAAACCATATAGAAGACACAAGATTTAAATGAGGAGATTGAAATAGGTAGAAATTATTATCCTTCAAGAAATTTGGATAATATAGGTTGTCATTATGAACTCAAAGGAGATACAGGTTAGTGTTAAATTAATCATGCATAATTAATTATTAATCTAATTTATTCTCATGTACTTAAGGTAAACTTAGGAGTTCTTTAATATTAAGTTAACTAAGTACTTTTGTATGTTAATTGAAGTGAGAAATTATTAGATCATTATGTCTCATCGCATGTGATTTTGAAACTTGTCTTGATATAATCCCTTTACCATTTAGGGTTGCTCCTATATAGCACTCAACCCTCATTATATTGACACCGGATATTTACTCTCGAACTCTCAACCTTTGAGGACTTTTTTCTTCCTTGAAGATTCTTGAGGTTCTTTTGATCATTTTCTTCTTCAAGAATATACCATATATTATTCGTAGATCTCATGTGTGGAAGGTGTTTTTTTTCATTGTTTGATCCCATGGCTCATATTTTTCACCTATTTTTACTATTGGTGCATTCTACAACCTATTGAAATTAGAGATTTTTTCAATCCCAAACACATAAATTTTGACCGGTTTCTCTATTTTCACAATTCCAATGACATTGAAACCATCTTTCGGAGCTCTTCACAGCCATCCATGCAATTTTTCTAGATTTATCTTCAAGTACATTGTATTCATATTTTTGTGTTTTCATACTCTAGTGAATTACTTGGATGTTTTAGCTCTCGAAAACTTTTTGTTTACATGGGATGAATTGTTTTTGGTTGTTCTATATATATTTCTAGTATTATATGCTATTTGGACATTGTAGAAATTTTTTTCATGCACTTCTCTTTTGTAGACATGTTGAGTTAAAGCGTTATTTTGGTGTGAAATTTTTGGGGATTTTGCACACCTATTGTGCCTTTTGTAATCATAGTATGATATAAACTGTCATGGGGGGGGGGGTCAATATTTTCCTTTTGTTTTATATCACATATTTTTCAAGTGAGTGTCCCTTCGATGATAACATGAAATCTTAGTGATTATTTTTTCATGTGTGTGTGCCTTAGTTTGCAAACCCTTTATTTGTAGGTTGTTTCTCCTATATGCAATTCTTGGTTTCATAAAAAATTAGTGTACATATTTTGGCTCTCCCTTTTCAACATTATGGCGGGTTTCTATGTTGAACACATAGAATATTGAGAGGGGGGGTGAATCAGTATTCTATTAAACCAAGTGATTTCTAGCCATCCAATTATTACAATGTATCTTGTTGTAGCAATAAGTAAGAACATGGAAATGAACATAACATCACACAACACATATACACCAAGATTTTTACTTAGAAAACCCAAAGTGGGAAAAACCATAGTGAGGACTCTCTGCTAGAACACATTGTCCTTGAAAGGCTCACAAATAGAGTACAAAGATATGGCTTACCTCTAGAATACAAAAATATATGGCTCACTACCAGAGATGTGAACCGAAAAGAATGTACCTTCTAAGTCCCGAGTACAGTTCCAATTAATCTCTAAAAGATGGAAAGTTCTATACCAGAATGCAGGTGGACGACAACTACCATATTACTTCATCACATATCTTGCATAATCACTTATTCTCATCTCTCTCTACCTATCTCTCAAAAATATATATATCTATGTACATCCCAAATATCTATATATGCTCAACATAATTATATTCCATATACACATGGTTCATACATCAATTAGGTTAGCCTAATTGGATGTAGGCATAAATAATTAAAAATATCTTGTCGGCCACAAAACAAAACTTCTTTGGTTCTCAAAACTAAAAGTGTAAGACATAATTTAGGTCGGACTAGACCTAAAAGATAATCCTTCATGAAACATGCACCTTAAGTTAGCCAAAAGAGAAACACCAAAAAACTGTGAGCTGAACTTTTATCATTTAAATATTTCAACCTACTTAAATAAAATTGTTGATTCCCCAAACACAACTGCATCTAAGACTCTTCAAAAACATATCAAAATTGTATGAGATAACATACACTTCAGAGAGATTTCAGAATAGGGTATGTGCAAGATCATCATGGAAAAAATAGGCCCTTAAGTGGCGATGAAAATTTAGAAAATCAGAGTTAGGCAACTTGATGTAAAAATTTGAATAAGTTATCTATATTATTTTAAAAATATGTAAGAATAAAATCTGTAGCAAATTGAATGTAGTTTCTAAACTACTAGGCTTATTTTAAAAAAATCTATTTGATGAAAATTTGAAATTTCAATGCAGTAGTACTTAAATTTTAGGGAAATAATAATAAGTAGTTGTCTATCTAACCACCCTAACCACAATAATTTTGGACTCAAGGGAACATTGAGATGGGACGGGGGTGAATCAGTGTTCAACAATATTTAAACTCCATTCATCCAAAAGATGAAGCCATTTCATCATTGCATTAAAGAAAAGATGTATGCATTCAAAGTAAATATTCATAACACCATGACACGCAAATTTTTGCGTGGAAACCTTGTTAGGGGAAAAATCATGGTGGAGGTTAATCCACAATTTGAGTACTCAAATATAGTTGTTTACAAAAAGAAATGCACTTGCATTCAAGCGCACTACCTAGAGCTCACTTCTCAAGAGAAAAAGGCTTATTGCTTAAAAAATTTAGATTAAAACCATCTGAAGGGTCAACTAAGATAGTAGCATCTATTCATGTCAAGTGACAGTTCTGGTGAAGCTCATAGATGTGATTCTAAATATGCTTTCTGACTCTATACTTCACTTTTCCCTATTCTTCTCTTTTTTGTTCTTCGCCTCACTTACGATCAAATTCACACTACTGCACTGTTGGATCTCACAATTCACACTACTACACACACACCTTTATATTCACACACCTTACTGCATGATAAAAACAACCTCTTATATATATCCACGATCAAAGACTTATTCATCCAATAGTCGGCTTTATAAAATATTAAGTTACTTTTATCTAGTCGGCAAGATCCACCACTAAATATTTATGCGCATCCTCCAAAATCAGTTAAGACAAGAAGAAATAACACTGCCAAACTGTTTGGTGCACTTTCTCCCCATGAGATTTATAAGGCATTCTTCACTGCATTCTCTCCCCATTTGACATCAATGAAAAATCATAGATTCCATATGCCAAAAAGGCAAAAAGTGACAAAAAATGTGTTCAAGATCATCAATCCTTCAAAAATTTAACACATATATGCTTATGATTCTCCTCCTTTGATCAAAATTGCAAAAACTTGAAGATAATTTTTTGCTATCTTTAGAAGATCATCTTATTGTTTTTCTTCACTTCTAGAAAGAACTTATTCCAACCATCAATTGTAATTCCAATACTAATGATCAAGATATTTTTCTTGGAATTCTTGTTGATAATCTCAATGAGAGATTCAAGAATTGTAATTTCTTCTTCCAGTTTCTCACCATTCTTCAGAATTTCCACCATTTTCTCCAAGCTACATTCAATTTAGTCCTTTATCTTCCAAAAAGTATCCACAAGAACATTCTTGGACAGTTGAATTTTTGTTTGTTCTGACTGTAGCTCCCAAATTATTTTCCTGATAATGCCATCCTGATCCTAAGATATGTCAAAGCTTTTTCCAATGTCATTCAATTCTATTTCAAACTGATCCAACTTCTCCTTGTAATTACTGACTGCATGGGGCCAATGGATGCAATAGTTGTAGATGCTTGTGACTGAATTAATGCATTGCCTCATCTCATTCATTTTATTCTTCAGCTTGGAAAGGGATAGTATGAATTGTTCCTTTAGATGAGAGGCAACTTCACCTTCTTCTTTTCTTTTAACCTTAGAGCCCATTGATTCTTTTCTACACTCAATCATCTCTTCGGGTAGAATGTCCTTCAGAATTTCCAATCTTATCTTACAATTCTCAATATGAGCATTTAGAACTTCTAGAATCAAGTCTTGATCATATGATGGTCTGACTAACCATAACCTTGCAAGTTTTTGCATGCCACCTACACTTTGGATAAGCTATCATAGCTTTTCTTTTGTCAGATCTTCATCTTCCTCACTACCTTTTTCAAGACCAAATTCATTTTCTAGTGGATTCTCAGGTTCTTCATCAGATTCTTCATCCAGAATGTCCACAATTTCTTTTTCTTTTCCTTTTCCCTCAATCTTGGGAATTTTGCTTTCCAGAGGGTTGTATTCAATAATTTCCTATCCTCTTATTTGTCCTCTATCAGTGCTACCAGAAGAGGAACCAGCTTCCATTGTTCTTACAAGAGGAGAAATATTGATTGATCCATATTTTACAATCACATTCTTACAAAAAAATTCAAATTCCAAATCCCAGCTAGACAAGCTCTTAGAATAAGAGTATATGTGATTGCATACCGGTTTGTCTGATTTCCATGCTACATTGTCAATTTTTGGCAGCCAATTCATAAAATCTAGACACATAATTAAAGTGCCAAACTTGAATGGATATCCTGACTCCTTTGTCAGTTAAACATTCTCCATGAGATGATCTTTTAATAAACTGCATAGGTCAAAGTCCTAACCTTCAATTGTCATTTTGTGAGAAATGTACACTGTGCTAGCCGATGTAGCTCCTTCTCAATTTTTGTAGAAGATTTTATAGGTTATACCATGTGCAATGTACTTCATAACTAGATTTTTGATTGTTGCTATCAACAGAGCTCTCTGATCTTTGATTATTCCATTTAGGGTCTCTACCTCTTTGTTCTGGATAGATTTCTTCCTCGAAACATCTTTGATTTTGCAAAAACTAGTTAAGTTCTCAATTGCCTCTTTTGAGATGATGTAAGGTTTTTCCAAAGTTAAAAAATCACCATGTAATATGCTTAATATGAATTTCATGAATTCCACATTCTCAAGGTACGAAAACTCACTCCACATATCCAAATTTCCATGCTTGGCTTCGCTCAATTGTTTTAATTCATCAGGGAGCAATAAATTACTCATAGACCTAATCTTTGCACTGTTATATTCATCTAGGGTGATCGACCCTTTAATTTTTTCCATTTTTCCTTTTATGTGTTTACGGTTCTCAACTACACACCAAATTGTATGAAGAATTCGAGAATGATTTGAAATACCTGATAGATTCCAAGATTTGTTGATGAAATCAATTTTGTTGCTTCATAATCCACCAATCAAGTCTTCTCCTTCTTCTCTTTGACAATGCAAAGTGACAAATGATGGCTCTGACTTGACTTTTATAGCTCGTACATGCGTAATAAATGCATTTTCCCTAAGTTTTCCAGAGACTATGTTTTCTTAGATGGCTATAGAAAAATCTTCTACAGGTCTATGAATTTGTTGAGTTCCCTTTGCTAAAGTCATCCAAAATTTTTGTACACTATGAGTGCACATTCTTGACTAGTCTTTGTGTTCTGGTACCATCCATAGATAGGGGAGGAAATATTTTCTTGTAAAACTCCCCTAGGCCAGTGGCCTGAAATCAATTACTTGAAGAATTTCTAGAAGTAGGTTCCAGTACGAAACCATTTCCAGAATCAGGATCATTTTTCCTTACCCATGTCTTCTTCATCTGATCTCTGATTTCATCCATAGTTACCTTTTCCTTCCGTTTATCATTTTTCCTTGTATTTTTGTCTCTGTATACCAGACCTCTTATGTCTGTGTTCTTGTTTCTACAAAATATTGCAATAGGACCATACTTGTTGCAGTTGTAACACATAATGTTTTCTTCTCTATTCCATTGGTTTCTTTTTTATCTGCATTGATTAACAACATGCCCAAACTTCTCACATTTATAACATTCAACATTTCTTCTGTCAATAGAGTGATTTGACATATTTCTACATTCAATTGATTTATGACTAGGCTTTTTGCAATTGAAACACTAACCAGAAAATGATGAAACTTTTGACCTCAGATTACTTCTACACTGAGCAACTATATGACCGATCTTATTATAGGAAAAAAAATACCCATTCAGTTTTTGTGCATTAGGTTGTCTTACCGAATATCTTCCATTTCTATTTTGTCTGAAATTATTTTTTCCTAATTTGGAACTTTCTCCCTTTTCAAATTGAAGAGCTCTCTTATCATTTCCACTCTTTCGTCCTTGAGCTAGCTCATCAAGCTTTATTGAACTAATCTTAAACTTTTCTTTGTATTCATTTGCAATGAAAAGATCATTCCTAAGAGTAGTAATCTTCTTACCAAGTTCTTCTTCATTGTTACTGGTTCTTTTTAATTCACTTTCCAACTAAGTGAATTCTCCATTTATTCTGCTGCATTCATCAGATTTCTCTTTAAGGGTTAGAGCAAGATTTATCTCAATTTTCTTCCTTTCTTCTATCTCTTTAGTCATCTTCATCATCATAGATTCCATCTCATGTTTTAGGTTTGTATTGTCTCTAGCAAGCTTTTCACATTCTTCGGTTATCTCCTTCCAGGTTTGATTCAGGTGAGCATCATCCATGTCTTTGTTCTCCTTTTTTTGTATTTGATCATAGAGATCTTTCCTTTTCACCCTAGATTTAACTATTTGATCCTTTAATGACTAAATGAATTTCTCAGCATCTCTAAGATTTTCTTTCAATTCTTGAACTTCTGCTTTAGACTCATCAAGGTCATCAAGAGCCACCATAAGCTATTGTTGAAGACAACTAGAGTCCATCACATTCCAAGATATATCTCAAGCTGCAAAAATTCTTTAGAGGAACTAGCTCTGATGCCAATTTTTGGACTCAAGGGAACACTGAGAGTGGGGGGGTGAATCAGTGTTCAACAATATTTAAACTCCATTCATCCAAAACATGAAACCATTTCATCATTGCATTACATAAAATTTGTATGCATTCAAAGTAAATATTCATAACACCATGACACACAAATTTTTGCATGGAAACCCTATTAGGGGAAAAACCACGGTAGAGGTTAACCCACAGTTTGAGTACTTAGATATAGTTGTTTACAAAAGGAATGCACCTGCATTCAAGCACATTGCCTATAGCTCATTGCTTAAGAGAAAAAGGATTACTACATACAAAAATTAGATTAAAACCATCTGAAGGGTGAATTGAGATAGTAGCATCTATTCATGCCAAGTGGTAGTTTTGGTGAAGCTCATAGATGTGATTATGGATCTACTTTCTGACTCTAAACTTCGCTCTACCCTATTCTACTCGTTTTTGTTCTTCACATCACTTATGATCAAATTCACACTACTGCACTGCTGGAACTCGCAATTCACACTACTACACAGACACCTTTATATTCGCACACCTTACTGCATGATAAAAACAACCTCTTATATATATCCACGATCAAAGACTTATTCATCCAATAGTCGGCTTTATAAAATATTAAGTTACTTTTATCTAGTCGGCCAAATCCACCACTAAATATTTATGCGCATCCTCCAAAATTGGTTAAGACAAAGAGAGGACCCAAATAACACTTAATCCAAGATGAAGAATTATGATTAATTACATATTATACATTCATGATTTCTATCCTTGTCGGGCCGACCTTCTAGGATAGATAATCAACAAATTAGTGCATCGTATCTTCTGGATCACTTACCAGTGAGTGCACATCAATACCAAGATACTAAAAACATCAAAAAATCTTCCTCACATATCCACAACCCAAAATATCTATTCAGTGGGGTGTTTAGATCAACTTTTATGCCTTTAATCGGATGCCCTGTTATTTACTCTATTATGTCGGTAGGAGCCAAAATTGTGTTGCACTTTTGGATGCAAGACTTGAGTTGCATGACTTGGGTTGCCATCAATGAAAACACCTACGAGCCAATCTCCCCAGCCATATGCCAACAAATAAACTGATAATATTTTTTTATAATATTTTAGATATAAGTAGAGGACTCGCGTCTTGATGTGATGCATATTTTTTGTAAAAAAAATTCAAGTAAATAATTAAATATGATTTTTTTATTACAATTTTTTAAAAATATAAAAACTCGTATGTCTGACCACCTTAACTTGTTCAAAACTTCATGATTTTTTTTTTTAATCCTATAGTATGTGAAGCATATAATGTGAAGCATATAATGTGATGCCTGTTTTGGATTCAAAAAATGTGATACCATTTGAAAGCTATAGATGTTTTTCAAACAACCTATCAATCATGAATTTAGTCATAATTCAAATAGAAAATGATTAATAATTATTTATTAAATTCAAAGTAAAGCATAATTTATATTGGTGGAAAGCTAATAATCTCTTTTAAAAACCCTTTTCATTTCATCAATTTTGGGTAAAAAAAAATCGTCAGCCACATGGGCCATCATATCACTTACATATCACCACTTTTTGGCCCATCATGATCCTATACATACCCACCAGATTACCGGATTGGAGTAGCATGAACATAGTTTATTGGATGAGCTGATATTCAGACATAAAACAATGTTGGCATCAATGACAACAAAGACAATAGACCAAAGGTCTCCTTCTTCATTCTTCCAACAATCTCCCCCTTTTTTATTGATGGAAACATGTGTCAAAAGTGAAAACTCACTTCAAAGTTCTAAAATTGTGCAAAAAAATTAATCAATTCTTCATACAACTCCCCCTTTCAAAAACATAAAACTAAAACCAAAAACCAAAAAAAATTTTACATTGAACCTTCAACCATCAACAACCAAAACATTATTTACACTGAACCTTCAACCTTCTCCCCCTTTGACATCAATGACAAAGGGTAGGAAAAATAATAATCAAGAGTCGGAGGAACCTTGTAGTTCTTTGAGAATTGCTTCCCAAGTTGGCTTGCCATCATCCCAAATACTTTTAGCTTTGGTAAGAGACTTATGCAAAGATTCTAGTTCCACTAAGCATCCTTCTCCTTCTTCTGGAGTGGAAGGAATAATGTTCATCTTCTCCAATATTTTTGCATCTGTCAAGGAACTTGATATGGATATGTCTCTAGACATTACCAAATCTCCAAGCTATCCAAAGCATCTTATTGCATCTTCTTTTTTCCTTTACAAAATGAAAAACTTGCTTCGAAGGTATGCAATTGAAGTCCATCCAATGCAATTTCCATCATCTAAAACTTTGTAGATTCTAGAGGCATCTGTTAGTTGAGACTCAATTGAGTCCATTAAATCCTTGATACCTTGAGTGACATCTAGCCACTGCATGCAATAAGCAAATAATATTTGGGCTTACTCATCATAGTCTATCACTTCTTTCAAACTTTGCAACACACTATTATGTACAATATTACATTTTTCTTATAGATTCAGTAGTATTTTCTCTAGAAGAATTGTCTTTTCCTCTTTCATGATATGTACCTTAAGATTAGAAGCATATTCCTTAATAGAATCAACTACACACTTTATATTCCCAACTGATGCTAATGAATCATTTATAGTAACACAAGGGGCTATTTCCTGCAAAGCTCTATTGGCTTCATTTATCAGCTCATTTTCTTTCTGATAAGCTTTAGTATTCTCCTAAGTAATTGAGTAAAAAAAGGTGCCACAAATATTTATCTTCTCACTTGGTGCAATCTTAGATAAATATACACAGCTCAGATGTGATGGCAATTTGACTAGTTGAGGTGGCAACACTGATTGTAGCCTTGGTTACCTTGTCAGTAACCCTTTGATTGTGCTTCTAAATGATTCTCTGGTTGTCTTTGGTGGCTCAATAGCTTTGGGATTCTCTTCCTCATTTATTTTAGGTTAGGTGGCTTCCTTTACTTCTTCTTCCTTATTTTCTTCTTCTTTCTCCTATTCCTTTTCTTCTTCTTCTTTTTCTAAAGATTTTCTATAGGATTTATGCTTGTTTTCTTTCTCCTTCTTGTCCTCATCATCCTTGTCACCATTTTCATTTGTGTCCTTTCTCCCTTCACCTTCATCTTTACTCTTCTCACCATTGTTTCTAATGTATTCATGATGTTCTTCAAGTACATTACCAGTATGATCCTTGTGTTATTCTTCAGACTATTCTTGTAGTCTCCTCTATATCATTTGGAGGGGTAGGAGTCTCCAAAATCTCATGTATCTTGCGAACACTTTCCAAGATTGGATGATATACTTCTTTTGTAAGAGTAGCATGCTCCTATGCCTGAGCTATATGGGATAAAGAACTGGTTCTTATCCCATAATGTCCTTCCAAACTTCTGATTATGTCTTGAGTTTCCTTTCTTACTTTTTCTGTACTATCTATCTCCTTTATCATAAGCATGTTAACTCTTTGTTTAACTCTAAATAGAGTAGAAAATTCTCTTAAAAAATTAGCAAACTATTCTTGAGATAAAGAGGATCCATAAGAAACTAAGGCCTCATTTTTTAGGATTGTAGACCATTGTGTGTTCCTATTTCAGTTGGAACAAAGTTATCTATTTCAGATTGTCCAACATCTCCATCAAAGATGGAAGAAATGAGCGGAGTGCCTTACTAAAGTGTAGTTAGAAGTTTGATGTATGCTATGGTTTGTACTAGACCATACATTTCTCAATAAGTGGGAGTTCTTTCTAGATATATGTCTAATCCTAGTAGAGTTCATTGGGATGCAATTAAAAGATTCTTCAAATATTTGTGGGGTACCTGAGATTATTACTTATGTTATCATAGTAATATGATTGAAGATGAGATTTCTCTTGATATTCATGGTTATGTGGATTTAGATTAGGTAGGTGATGTTGATAACATAAAATCCACCAGTGCTTATTTTTTCACTTTATTTGGTTGTGCAATTAGTTGGATGAGTAAACAACATGATGTGGTTGCTTTGTCTACTATTGATGCAAAGTATATGGCAGCTACTCATGCTTGTAAAGAAGCCATTTGGCTTAAGAGATTGTGCTCAAATATAGGAATAAAACAAGGTGTAGTGACAATTTATTATGATAGTTAGAGTGTGATATGTCTAGCCAAGAACCTGACATTTCATGCCAGAACCAAGCACATTGATGTACGGTATCATTTGGTTAGCTATATGGTTGAAGATGGCTAGGTGAAGCTAGTTAAGGTAGAGAATTTGATGAATTTTGTTGATTATTTAACTAAGCCTGTGAGCATATATAATTTCATATGTTGTTAAGATACTATGGGCCTTTTAGCCCCTATCAATTAAAGAGACGATGGTTACACTCTCATGTTGCTCTTGCAAGGTGTCCGACAAGTGGGAGATTTGTTGGGAAAATGTGTCTCAACCTTGAAATTATATACGATTTATTGTTGATAGGACATATGTTGGTATTTGGTGACTAATCATGCAAATATTGTACTCGTAGCAAGATGTGGGGTTAGAGGCATCACCATAAAAAAAAAAATTGGTTGACATGCCAGGGTTTTTTCCTGTTGACACGTCAAGGTTTTTATCCCATTGACACATCAAGTTTTTTTCTCATTGACACGTCAAGGTTTTTTTGTTAACATGTCAAATGAAAAATGAACTTGTAAAACCCTAATTCTAGAAGGATCTAAAAAAATCTTGTTATAACCAGTTGGGTTGCATGTAGACAAGGGTGTATTCTGTGAGTTTGATAGTGGTCATGTTGTCTCTTGATCTCTAGTGGTGATACTCCAGTGAGAATTTTTCTCTGCAAGTATATTGTAATCTTTCAATTTTTTAATAATATATTATCTTTTGGAGTGTGGAGTTTTTCTCCTGAAATTGTATTCCCTATGTAAATTAGTGTATTGTAATATGCATGATATTTGTGTTTAGGTTTTTGTAACTATTAAAGATCTATAAAGTTTTTCATTTTTCTCCTCTGAAGATTAGCATAGGAATTTGTTCCACTACCTTAATTTCCTTACCAAAACCAAGCATCGAAAAAAAATTCTCATCATCTTCACCACTTCCTTATCATCACCAAACCATTGCAACCAAACAAAATCCACAAATAGAAGCTTATCAAAGAAGCACTAGATGTTGACACCAGTAACACTTACTAATGACAACATAATGAAACTAATCAAATAATTATCACAACTTTTGAACCATCACTAGTTATCATTAATGACAACACAAACATAATCCTGTTGACATTAATGAAAACACCAACTACTATACTTGCAACAATCTTCCCCTTTATCATTAATGGCAACACGTGATGTGAAACACCACCAAAATAAAACACAACTCTAATTATCAATGTACTACTCTATACCAACTCTCTTTTACTTTATCTCCCCCGCAACTTACTACTCTCCTTTTCTCAACTAGCTCTTTACTTTTTCACATTATTCTCTCTCCCCGTTTGTGACACATTTTCATCTCTTTCCCCCTTTGACATCAATCATACTTGTACTTTCTCACTACTTCTCTACATACTCCCCCTTAGGAGCACACAAAAAATAGTAGTAACCAACAACCTCTACATATATCCTTCGACACAAATAATAAAGGACAACACCAAACTGCACTAGCACTAACTCCCCTTGACTGCAATAACCAACAAGTTCATTACCTACTCCCCATAAGAGGTATCCTTCAACATCAATTGAGAACAAGGAATGAATCTTGAGATGCACTAGATTGATGTATATCCTTATGAATCTAGTTCAAAGAAGGAGGGGTAATAATCCCTAACTTCTCTTAGGGATACTCAAAATTATCTAGGTTAGGAAGATCCATAGTGAATATATCAACAATCTGATCCTTTGTAGGCACATACTCAAGCTTCACATCATTATTTTCAACCTTCTCTCTCAAAAAGTGATACATGATTCAGATATGTTTTTTCCTTGAGTGCATCACCAGATTCTTTGAAATGTTAATAGCATGTGTATTATCCCAAAATATAGAAATCGGTTCATCATATACAACTTTGATCTCCTTCAAGGTTTTCCTCATCCACAAAACCTATGTGTAACAAGATGCTACTGGAATATATTCTACCTCTAGAATAGATAAAGATACTAAATCTTGCTTCTTTCTTATACATGACACCAATCTGCATCCAAGAAATAATGCACCACCACTTGTACTTTTTCTCTCATCAACACATCCTACCCAATCTACAACTATATAAGCACTTAAAGAAAAATCAGTATCCTTTGGATACCATAAACCATGTTCCAAAGTATCCTTCAAGTAACTGAATATCCTCTTCACTATATTAGCATGTGACTCTCTATAGGATCTTCTTGAAATCTAGCCATGACACAAAATGCATGCATGATATCCAGTCTAGTAATAGTTAGATATACCAGTCCTCCAATAATCGATCTATACATTCTCTAATTAGCCTTAGGAGATTCATCATTCCCACTCAGCTTGCACATAGGATTACATACTAGTTTAGACCAATGAAGGAATTCATCTCCCCAAACATAGACATCTCAAACTCTTTCTGCATTTCTTCTATAAATCTCTTATACATAGCTTCATTTCCTCCAAATTTTATTTCATCAACATACACAACCGCAATCAAGATTTGAGCTTCTTCAACTTTGAAATAAAAATTACTATCTACAATGCCTTTATTAAATCCTTTTTGTATCAAGTACCTATCCAACCTTGCATACCAAGCTTTGTGAGCTTGCTTCAATCCATGCAATTATTTCTTCAATCTACATACCATATCTAGTTTGTTTGACAACTGAAATCCTTTTGGCTATTCAATTTATACTTCTACCAACTCACCATTCAAAAATTTAGATTTCACATCCATTTGATAAACCTTGAAATATTTATGTGCTGCAAAAGTGAATTATTATAATAGATTCCATTCTTGCCACTGAAGTAAATGTCTCCTCAAATTCTATTCCTTCTACTTGTGATTATCCCTTACACACAAGTCTTAGCTTATTTCTTACTAATTCTCCATTCTCATTCAGTTTGTTTTGGAATACCCACTTAGTTCCAATAAAATTCCTGTTTGTTGGTCCTGGGACAAGTTCCCAAGTTTGAATTTTCTCAATGTGCATTAGTTCTTCTTTCATATCCTTGATCCAATATTCATCCTTGCATGGTTCAATCACTGTTTTAGGTTCAACTTTAGGAAGTAAACATAGATTTACCTCTTTTTTTCACTGCAACTTTTCTCCTTGTCAATACACCTTTCCTTTTGTTACTAATGATCCGATCTTCAAAATGTTTTTTTGCGCATTATTTGGAGTCTTAGGGATCCTTTCCAAAGCATCTTCTTCCTAATTTTTTACTTATTTCTCCTTATCTTCATCTCTATCATCTTCTCTAAAAATGGAATCATTTGATTCATATCCATCTATCACCACTAAGTTCTTCTGTAAGTCTTCATCCACTTTGAAACTTGCACTATCAACAATCTTCTTCAATATCTTGTTGTAGTGCTAGTAGGATTATCTTCTTGTATAATACCTACGGAAGATACCTTCACCATATCTTGTATCCAACTTTCCTAAGTTTTCTTCATCCCTTCTGATATAGAATTTTCTTTCAAACACTTTGAAATATTTCAAAATAGGGATCTTGCCATACCACAACTCATAGGGGGTCTTTGAACTATTTTCTCTTGCTTGAACTCTATTAAGTATATAGACAATGGTATGAATTTCTTCTCTCTAGTAGAAATTTGATAGGTTTTCCTCTTTCATCATTGTTCTTGCAGCTTCCTGAACAATCCTATTCTTTCTTTCAACCACTCCATTCAGCTGAGGAGTCTTAGGGGAAAATAAGTGCCTCTTTATTCCATGATTCTCATAAAAACTATTAAACTCATTGGAAGTGAATTATCCACCTATTTTAGACCTCAAACACTTGATTTTCATGTCCATTTCATTCTAAACAATAACTTTGAATGCTTTAAACTAATCTAGGGCTTTTGATTTTTCTTTGATGAAAGTAACCCATGTAATTATATAATAATCATCAATCAATAGATGAAATATTTGTCACCTTGAAGACTTCTTATTCTAGCAAGACCACAAAGGTCTATATGCACTAGATCCAATAGTCTAGTTATAGATTATTCCTTGACTTTGAAACTTCTTCTTGCTTGCTTCCCAATCGAACATTAATGGGCTTTGTAATATTTGGAATATCTCTCACAATTTGAACTAAATTGATCCTTACTAGGCTGTTAAAATTAATGTGACATATTCTTCTATTCCATAGCCAACTTTCATTAATTTGATTCATAAAGCAATGACCATTAGAACTTTTAAAATGATAAACCTTTCCATCTATCCTTCTTCTTGTATCAACCATAGTTCTGAATCCTTTTTTGATCTCACATCCATCATCTTGAAACATAAAATTATATCCCTTACTACACATTTTTCCAACACTTGAGAGGTTATGTATTAAACCCTTAACATAAAGAACATCATTTGTATTATGCTTTCCATCAAAACTGATTGAACCTTTTCCACATATCTTAGAAGATGTATCATCACCAAACTTAACTAGAACTCCTTCATATTTCCCAATTCTAACAAACATACTTTTATCACTGGTCATATGATTTGAGCATCCTGTATCAATGATCTAGTAGTTCTTCTCTTCTCTAGCATGAAAAGTAGTGACCATAGCATTATGACCTGCTTCTAGAGAACTTTCCTTCACACATATCTCAGAGTTAGCATAATTAGATTCAACTTTTATAGGTATGAACAAGCATTCACTATCCTCCTCATCCCCATTTTCAGATTCATCATCAGATATATTAGCATCTTCTCTAACATAATAAGTTTTCTTAATTATTTTTCTTTTGCTTTCTTTATTCTTCTCATTCAAATCTTTGTTTGGACATCTTGAAGCATGATGACCTATCTATCCACAACTTAAATTTCTAAAAGCTAAAATACCTCTATATTTACCAGTACCCTTTTCATTCTCCTCATAAAATTTTCTTCAAAATCATCAAGATCCTCCTAACCTAATTCCTTAGTCTTCTCTAATTTCCAACCTTAAAAGAAATCTCAACTTTTGCATTACTTGAACAAAATTCTCTTAATTCAAATGTAGTTAAAGTGCCAGGTAGTTGATGTCTAGAGTAATTATTTAGATTATGATATTCCTCAATAATAGAAACCTTATAATTATAATATTTATGCAAAATTATCATTACTATTTTTACCACCTCATCATCTTCAAGATTTCCACAAATCCCTCTAATGAAATTGACAACTTTGTCAACTTTCTGCATGTAGCTTGTAATGTTTTCATCCTCTGGCATTTGTATATTTTCAAACATGATCTTTATATTTTGCATCTTAGCTTGCTTAATCTTATCATTTACTTCATAAATGTTTTCCAACTTTGTCTAGATTTCTTTAGCAGAAGACCACTTTAAAGAGCATACCTTGCTTTACCATTATTTTCATAGGTCTTGATCTCTATTGGGATATGGTGTTGTACACCATTTCATAAATTGATTTATTATAATTTTGTAATTAAATAAATATTTAGTTGTGATGCACCTTGGTGGTGTGGTTAATCACACTAGGTAATTATTTGGGGACCACTTGATGTTGTATTGTAACATTGTATTATTATTTAATATATGGGAGACATGTGATAGTAATTTAATATTGAGGAAATATTAAGTAATGTGATGTCTTAGTATCCAATATTAAATAAGGGGTTAGTGGTTTTGTATTTACATGGTTTTGCGGTACATGGTTTCACCTTACCACTAGTTGTATTTTGTGTGAGCTTGTGTCTATAAAAGAAAACACATGTGTAGTGGTCTAGGCTGGCTGAGTGGTTTGACTATCATTATTGAGTCATCTTGAGGAGTGCATTTGTGAAGCATGGCATGGGATGTTTGGATTCATTCTTGGACACATGGGAATGCATTAGAGGACTTGAAACTTCAAAGGTGTTCATTGTAATTCTTGTATTTTCTTTATTGCTAATTAATATGATGGAGTATGGATACTTTTTGAGGCTATTTTTTACCTCTTGAGGGTTTTCCCAAGGCATATCTTATTTCATCTTTGATGGGTATGTTGTCTATTATCTTTCATGTGGATTATGAGTTCTTATTTGCATTTTTATCTCTTTTGGGTTATGTGGAAATTGTCATATAATGGTTGCAAGTTTCCTTACAAGTGGTATTAGAGCTTTCATGGTTGGAGAATTTTTGTTATAACCCTACGTTGAGAAAATATTGGTTGAAGTTTGAATCTATGTAATGTATGAGAGAATGAAAGACATGAAAATATATGAGGGTTTTGTAGGTTGTTTATTGCAGATCTAAGGGTTTTAGGTTTGTTGTTATGATGGGTCATTTGCAGATTTGGGGTGTGAAAAATTTAGGGAAAAATGGGTTTATTGGTTGTGCATTCAAATGGGGGTTTTGTGGGGAAATTTTACAAATGACCTCTTAGGACAAAACGGACCTCATGGTTGGATTTAGTTTGGTTGAGAGACAAATTTTGATATATAGTTTTCCCTATTTTGCAGAAGTTGAAAAAAATGCATTTTTTTAGTAAAACTCCCATCTTGCAAGCCATACAGGTGTCATTATTAGGGTTCATAGAAAAAAATTATTAACAAAGTAAAAAAAAAAAAACCATCAATTTATATTTTACCTACAAAATAAATAAAAATAAATTAAAAATTACCGATTAAAATCTTTAATGAAAAATTTATTGTGGGGAGGGGCGGACCCCCTCAGTTGACCACCGTGCTGGTTGTGCCAACCGACAACCGGTATCGACTGACAATCGATATGAGGTGTCAGCCCCACCGGCTAGTAGATGGTACCCAACAACCAACATGGTTGGTCTGGTAGGGCCGACCATCAATACCACCCGAAAAAGTCTTTTAAACATTTTTTTATTTAATACAAAATTCATTGCCTATAAAAAATTTAATCCGCCATTTTATAAAATTCCAACCCCTTTCGATATGTAAAAATTAAATTGCTTTTAAATAAATATTTAGATCTAGTGGCTAAATGGGTGGCTCTGCCACCACCAGCGAGCCACCACCCCACCATCAGGGGGCTTAAAGTTTTTTGCCTTATACTCTAATTGTGAATTTTCTTCTGAGGGGCATAACTTTCGCCCAAGTGCTCAGTTTTTTCTCTTCTTAGACTTGTTGGAAAGCTGACTCAGTGCTCTACATTGTGGTTCCAAATTTGTTTGGATATTCTATAGTTTTGATAGTTTTTTATTTCTAAAAGTTAGATGTTCATTTGAGCTTTGAGAGGTCATATTGGGTGCATACGAAGTCAAATTTTGGACTTCAAATAGTTAAGGAAAAAGATTATTTGGAGAAATACATTGTGGAATAGGTTTGTAGTTGTTTTCACATGATTTATTTGCTAATATTCTATCCTAAGTTGTTTATAGGTAATGTTGACTACGGTGATACTATGAGCTTATGGATTATCAAATCTAGTAAATTTGTGTTTGATTCATTGTATGCTCAGTTGTACATCTTAGATTATTCTATTTTTGACATGGTTATCAGTATTTGGTTGGATTTGTATGCTTTATTATTGAATGTACAAGTTGTGTAGCATTGTAGGCGGTCTATACTTACTTGTTGCACCTATGACTTGGATGTAGGTTATCTATACCCATAGATATTTCAGTATTGATGCATTTTCAGTTTGGTAAAGTCATGATTTGAGACCTATGTAGTTGACTAACTGATGCAGATATGTGGACACGGTTGGGTTGAGTTGTTGGTACATTTTGTAGTGATCATGGTGTCATGGATTTTTTGTGTGCTTTAGAGACTTTGGCATGTCATGATGGTTTATGCAGGTGCATTGTTGGTGGTGATGGATTGGATCTTGATTCGGGTTGTGCCAGTGTATCTTCTTGGTATGAGGATCATGGTTTACTTTTCTTTCTTATTGGGGAGCTCATTTTGCATTTGAGTTATTTGATTGTATGATGGAACTCTTGTTTGATCTTCATTAGGATATTGTTATCATGATGTCATGATAGCTTGTTACATTCATTTGTTATACACTTTCGATGGGAGCTTTGATAGTGATGGATTGACAATGATGGATATGTTTATGATGGTTTGGTGGTTGTATGTATCTTCTTGGCTTGGAGATCTTGGTTTCACTTGTATGTTACTAATATTGCAGTTGAGTGTGTGTAGACCTAGATGATCTTCATGGAGAGGATGGTTTTCATGATGCCATATGTATCTCATATAATAGTTTAGTGGGAGTTGTTGGTAGTGATGTGGATGCATCATTGGGTATGATTATCTTCATGTGATTGCCCATATATGTTTTCTTAGCTTAGAGTGTTTGCTACTATGTCATGGTTTACTCTTGATGTGCACTTAGGGTTTGGCATGATACTTGTTCTCTTGAGATCAAGATGTATATATATTTTCTGATGCATGTGATCTCCTAAGAGGAGATGGATATATCATGTTGTCATTTTTATGTTCCCAATTCATGATTGGAGCTTTGACATTGATCGTGTGTGTCTCTCTTGGTATTGGGTACATTGATCATTTACTTAATTACTTCATGATGGTTCTATATTGCATTTGGATTTTGGCATGGATTGATTGGTTATAGGTACTCATGGATACTTGGAGACTTAAGTGGTGGTTGAAGTTCTCTTGTGACTAGATACATTTGTTTGAGATGATTACTCTTTGGAGGTTTCATTAGAAAGACCGAGGATCTTTCACATAGATATGGACATGAGTTCATTATAAACCAATAGAGGAGATTTTTCTTTGAGTGAGTCATTATGGCTTGGTTATCCTGGAGGAGCATTCTCATTCCCCACTCCTGGTCTACTCGGCAGTTTATTATTTGAGACCTGTATTTGCCCATTGTATCTTTTAGATGTGTTATATTTTGTGCTTTGATTGTCATGGGATTGAGTTGACTCATGGTGATTAGTTATGGATATTCATTTAAGGATTGGTTTAGCATGAGTTTATATTCTTTATCTTTCATAGATATGGATCTTGAGCTATGGATAGTTAGTTCTGGAGGGTTCATTTTGAGGGATTTTATGGCATGGTTATCTCCTTGTTCATTTGAGTTTATGATATCATTCTTTGATGATAATTATTAGGAGATGGTTTATAGGCCAATTTCCAGTTATGGGGATGGTTACTATGAGTTTGATCTTCTTGATCAAAGAGGATTACATCCATGTTGGCATCGTTACATTGATTCATATGTTGTACTTGATCTATGAGATTGAGTGTTATGGATGTTGTTGAGCTTTTTATTTTGGGTTGTTATGAGATTATACTTGACACAATAGTACACTTTTGAGGTGTTGGTAGGAGGAAATTATTGTTTATAGGTTTCTCTCTTCATGGTTCCTTCCTTGGATGTTCATGTTTTGGGAGGATTGTGGCAACATTTTGTGAGAGATTATGCAACTCTTTGGGTTGCATGTGTGGATCATTGCTATTGTTCTTGGTACTTCATGCTTTCATTTACTTAGAACACCTTGATATAGTTTTGATTGGTAGACTTGATATGCTTTGAAATTACCCATGTAGTGGGAGTTAATGGAAATGTATGTTCTTCATTGGCAGGTTTTATATAGGGAGCTTGTGGTTGAAGTTTACAAGTTGCATATGTTCTTGGCATGGGTTTACTGATGTATTGATACCTTGGAGGTATGGATGGTTGGATGTATTAGCATGTTTTGTGGATGCTATTTCCAATCATGTGGGTTTTTTAGTTGATAGCAGCTTGGTTAGAGCCTTTTTTATCACTTGGATTTGATGCTTGTGCTCATGGATTGGTGGATCTTCACCTTGTCATGTTCCTTTTCTTCCATAGGTGGCATGCTAGAGGATGAGAGGAGTTCTTTATTGAGATGGTGATCACTTTTTTATTATTGCAAGTATCTTGATGGTGCATGAGAGAATGTTGGAGATTCATCTGATTTCATGTATGACTATGATGATGTGGGTATGTGTAGGATCATGATGGGCCAAAAAGTGGCGATATGTAAGTGATATGATGGCCCATGTGGTTGACAACTTTTTGTTTACCCAAAATTGATGAAATGAAAAGGGTTTTTAAAGGATATTCTTAGCTTTCCAACAATATAAATTATTCTTTACTTTGAATTTAATAAATAATTATTATTTATTTTCTATTTGAATTATGACTAAAGTCCCGATTGATAGGTTGATTGAAAAATGTCTATAGCTTTCAAATGGTATCAAATTTTTTGAATCCAAAACATGCATCACATTCTATGCTTCGCATACTATAGTATTAAAAAAATGAATTTCATGAAGTTTTGACCAACTTAAGGTGGTCAGACATACGAGTTTTTATATTTTTTAAAAGTTGTAATAACAAATTCATAATTAACTATTTACTTGGAAAAAAATTACAAAATAATATGCATCACATCAGAACATGAGTCCTCTACTTATATCTAAAATATTATAAGAAAATATTCATTTTATTGTGGTTAGGGTGGTCAGATAGACACCTACTTCTTATTTTTTCCCTGAAATTTAAGTACTACTACATTGAAATTTCAATTTTTCACCGAATAGTTTTTAGAAAATAAAAATAAACCTAGTAGTTTAGAAACTACATTCAATTTTCTATAGATTCTATTCTTACATATTTTTGAAATAATATAAATAACTTATTCAAATTTTTACGTCAAGTTGCCTAACTCTAATTTACTGAATTTTCATCGCTACTTAAGGGCTTGTTTTTTCCATGATGATCCTACACATACCCATGTATTTCATGTATTGGTCCCTTATGCAATGTCTACGAAAAGTGGGAGAATTTTGGGATATGGTGTTGTACACCATTGTATAAACTAATTTATTATAACATGTAATTAAATAATCATTTAGTTGTGATGCACCTTGGTGGTGTGGTTAATCACACTAGGTAATTATTTGGGGACCAGTTGATGTTGTATTGTAACATTGTATTATTATTTAATGTGTGGGAGACATGTGATATTAATTTAATATTGGGGAAATATTAAATAATGTGATGTCTTATTACCTAATATTAAATAAGGGGTTAGTGGTTTCGTGGTGCATGGTTTCACCTTACGGCTAGTCGTATTATGTGTGAGCTTGTGTCTATAAAAGCAAACACATGTGTAGCGGTTTAGGTTGGCTAAGTGGTTTTTCTATCATTATTGAGTCTTCTTGAGGAGTGAATTTGTAAAGAATGGCATGGGATGTGTGGATTCATTCTTGGACATAGGGGAATGCATTGTGGGACTTGATGCTTTAGAGGTGTTCATTGTAACTCTTGTATTTTCTTTATTGTTGATTAATATGATGGAGTATTGATGCTTTTGGAGGCTAGGTTTATCCCTCTTGAGGTATATCTTGTGTCATCTTTGATGTGTATGTTGTCTATCTTGCATGTGGATTCTAAGCACTTATATTTATTGTTATCTCTTTTGGATTATGTGGAAATTGTCATATAATGGCTACAAGTTTCCTTACAATATCATCATCAATACTTAGACCATTTGTAGATATAGTGTATCCAACCATAAAATAATTCCAAACTCCATATCTAAGGGATACCACAAAACCTTCCATCCTTGTATTCTAGAGTGCATAATCTGATCCATCAAATAAAGCAACATCTCTCTTGTGTGCCATCCCAAATCTACCTCAAGTGGTTAATCTTTCTTCCAAGGAATCTTCTTGTAATACCAATTTTTGAATGCATATTAAAATTGATGGGGGTGAATTAGTTGTATATTAGAACAAATAACAAATAATTGAAACACATCAACACCATACACAATAAAACACCTTATTTACATGGAAAACCCAAGAAGGGAAAAACCATGATGAGGATTAGATCACAATATAAAGTAATTTCAACACTAGATATAAAAGGCTCACTAATGGAGGGATCACTACAAAAAAAATAAAGGATCACTTCCAAATTACAGAAAAGAAGAAGAGTGTTACAGTGAGAAATCTATCTCAATGCAATAGAAAAGTACACCATAATATCACCAACACATTTGTAGCCTTTCTAAAGATTGTAGAAACCTCTTTCTCATTGCTTCTAGTAGTCTAACTCATTGAAGCTCTCACTATACTTCAAAAATTCACACTTCACAACTTTGCACTTCTCATCATACACTCTACACATTGATTTTTCATCAACACAAAACTTATTTATACCTTCTTCAACTTTAAAAACATTCTCTAAGGTCAACTATGCACCTCAATCGTGAAAATTCAAATTAGTTAGGCACCAAAACATTCCCCTGGTGGAAAGGAGTGAAGCTGGACCACATCACACCTTATCTTGGCTAAATCCACTCATACATACCACTCCATGATTCCACAATCACTAAAGGAAATCTACAATTGGTGTAAACACCCAAGGTCGGTCGAAACTATGCCAACACCATCAAGAATTTAAGTACATGCTTCATTTGATCCAAGGATGAATCATATTCCATAAATATCACTTGAACATAATCTAGAATATTCTATAATTACCCTAAAATCCAACAAATTCTTTTGCAACAACTTTCACCCGAAGAACAAGCTCATCTTGTTCACCTAGATAAATTTCCACACATTGTAACTCAAGAAATCAACTTGTGGAGCACCAAACCATGAGAAAATTCAATTGAAGGTAGATATGAAACTTATCATCACAGTTCTAGAACCACGAGACTAAAAACCAAAATTTGGAGAAATGCGGACCAAAACCATTTCTCCCAAAGAAAACTGAAACACAGTTTACACATTGGTGAACACAATTTCTTACGCACAACAATCCAGACCAAGAAATTATGGATATAACATCTATGAACACCTTTTATCAACATATCTAAACCACACAAGTAGATGTTCAAAATAGAATAAATGCGGAGAAAAACCATAACACCACTTTGTATGCCAGAACACCTCTACAACACAAATTGTTTCCTCTTTTATTCAAATTTTCTCAAAATCACTTAGAAACCAAGAACCAAAAATGATTTCTCATCATATTCTCCATTTCCTTATCATGACCAAACCAACTACAACCAAACATAATCCAGAATTAGAAGCTTATCAAAGCAACACTAGAGTTTGACATTAGTAACACTTACTAATGACAACATAATGAATCTAATCAAAGCATTATCGAAACTTTTCAACCATCACCAGTTGTCATTAATGACAACACAAACACAAGAATGTTGGCATAAATGAAAACACCAACTACTCATACTTGCAAAGGTATTATTTATACCCTAGATCCATTTTCCAACATAACACTAGTATATCATGAGGTCGAGTGTCTAGGACTAGTCTAATGTCTTAAGTATGTTTATTTATTTGTAGTATATTTTATATCGTATTTATTTCCTTTTGGTTCTTGATCGTTGATCTAGGATTGGAGGCCTAAATATAGGCCTTCATTAACTCACTAAGACACAATTGTAGAAATAAGACATTAGTGTAGGAAAGGAGTATAACACATTCCTAGAACTCTAGCATGAAAATCTAACTCTATTGCTAAAATTGGATACCTACATAGTTGTAGGATATTGGTAGACTCATGCTAGTACTCTACCTAGGTTCTAGTATCCTCTAAGTCGAGTTTGTGGTCCTTTGGAATAAAAGAGTCCCTTAATTCATTAGACAATAAGATCTTTAAGAAATTTGATAAGGAAAAATGATATTAAAAATTTGTTCACCTTTCTCTCATGTGTCTACATATATTTTTCATATCATTGAAAAGTGTTTAAATTATGGATTTATGACATGTTTTGTATTGGGAAACATGTAATTTCTTGGAAGTGACCCATTTTTTTTTCTATTTGGTGGAGGGCTTGTACCTCCTAGTAATGAAACATATTTTGAAGGTTTTCCCTGATGTTTAAGTTTTTTCTAAGGTTGTTATTGAGTTGAATGGAGTTGAAATTTATCCTCATCCTACTCCTCATTCCTTAAAATAGTGGTTGTCATCTAGTTGAGAAGAGTTAGTTCTTAGTTATTCTATTATTTGTATATTATTTCATGGTGTTGTAAGATTTCATAAGTGTGTTATGGTGGGGATTTGAGGTTTATTATTACCTCCTCCCACCCTTGTGTTGTGTTAGAGAGATATCACAAAAATGGGCTAGTATTCAATCATTGTTTGGATATTGTTTCGTCCTCTCAGATTTATTGTGGTGAATTCATTATGTAATTGGTATGTCTTCCTCTCATGCCACCTTTCATGTAGCAATGGTAAGTATATTCATGTGTTTAGTGTCCTCTAATCATCATATCCCACAAGACACTTTTGAACTATTTTTATGTGACATGTTATCACATATTAGTCATTGTAGATGTTTCAAAAAACTTGTTCAACTTGCCAATGTTGAAGTTATAGATTAGGGTATTACATCTAGTAATAAATCACATGTAAAACTATGATCTCTATTCCATGTACTTTTCCATGTATTATTGTGTTCTTGAGACATGGTTTGTCAAGTAGTTGCATTTATGAGTTAATCAACTAGCTTCTTGCTTGGTGTGTCTTAGTGTGGCATTTTAGAGGGTTTCTTTGGAAATGAATCATATAGTTTATTTATGGAGGATGGGTGTCTCTTTTTCCTAAATACACTAGAAAAGGAAGGAAGGATGCTCATAGTTGAGATTATCCTAACATGAAGAATAATAATTGTAGCATCATAAATTATCACCCTTGACAATTTCACACTAGTTTTTCCTCCCTCCTATGTGCTTGGACCTAATCATGCACCTAATTTCCTAAATTACGCATTTCATGGCCCATTTAAAACATTTTTTGAAAACCTAATGTGAAAATCAATGTATGCAAATTTAATATTTTTCC
Source organism: Sequoiadendron giganteum (assembly GCA_007115665.2). Taxonomy (NCBI): domain Eukaryota; kingdom Viridiplantae; phylum Streptophyta; class Pinopsida; order Cupressales; family Cupressaceae; genus Sequoiadendron; species Sequoiadendron giganteum. The sequence goes on along the minus strand of CM021107.1, from coordinate 551,895,076 downwards.
CCCAACTTTTTAGATCTTGAAAAAATGGGTGTGGAGAAGGGTGTCATTAGTGCCCTTTTCCGCTTCAAATGACCGCAAATTTAAATATATCAAGGTTGGCAGTTTATTATATTTGAATTTCAAATCTTAAATATCAGCTATCAAGATTTATTTTTTGGGAAATTAGATGAATTGCATATAAATACCTAGTCATTTCATCATTTGAAATCCTAGAGAAATGGGAAAGGAAATTATTGATAAAATTGAAGATCATATAATTAGTCAAGGAAAGTCAAGAAAAAATTGCCTCCAATCTCCTTCCAATCCTCTTTAGATCTATAATATACACATTCAAATTTAGGGGAAGGGTTGTGCCATATAATAGCTTGCCTCAGTCAAACCCCATGTTGGTATTTCTACCTCCACAATGACAAAATTGATGATAAAGAGAGCTTATCCTTTTGAGGGATGGAGGCTAAATAACAATGGACTAATTAATTGACAACTTGCAGTAACTCACCACTTAGATCTGATCTCCTTGATGGACTTAAGTCTTGCACATCTCCTTCAAGGATTGATTGCAATTTGGCTTGATTCAATTAGAAGACCTACAAGCATTAGTACTCACAAACATAATGTATGCATAAACATGAAAAAAATCATGTATATAACTTGACATGATGCTTGGATGATGAAATGCTACAATAATTATGCAAATTCTAATCTTGATAATGATGAAATTTCTCTTGAATTGATTTTGAAATATAATAATTTCTCTTCACTTTTTTTTCTTCTTGTTAATGAAAATTGTGAAAATACTATGTATTTATATGTAATTAATCTAATTTCATAAAAAAATAAATATTGATAGTCGACAATTAAAATTTGAATTTCAAATAGTAAATTACAACCACCAACATATTTAAATTTGGGGCCATTTTTAGAGGACAAGGGTGCCAAGGGGTGCCCTTGTCCATATCCCACTTTTTCAAAATTTGAAGTGTCAAGGGCAAAATATTAAATGCATATTTGGGTTTTGCATATTTGATTTTCCGATAAATGATAAAATGGTCCACAAGATGCATAATTTAGGAAATTACATTCATAATGAGGTCGAAGAACATAGGAGGGAGAAAAATCTAGTATGAAATTGTCAAGGGTGACAATTTATGACACTATGAGTCTGAAATAAGGAGGATACTTTTTCTTATCATCATCCTTTACTCTTGAGGTCTGAGGATCATAGCATTGCCACTATGAGCAAGGTCTTCCAAAGCAACCCCTAACAAGGAGGGTGAAGCTTCATCTACTCCAAAATCCATATTACCAACTTCTTGATTTTAAGTAGGTCCCTCAAGATGACTAGAAGAGAAGAACCCCTTCTTTAGATAACAATTGTATTCTTGTTGAAGTAATAACTTTAGTTGGGTTGGGTATGTTGTCAGAATCAAGAAAGTTCAAGTCCTAATCAACATGAATATTTGCATCGAAGTTGGATTCAAGTTCTTCTAAATTCTCAAGGATATCAAACTTATTAAATTTTCCACTTGGGAGGTCTTTTCTCAATGGTTCACATTCTTCCTATCATTCTATGATTTCATAAAGGATAAACCCATTTGAATCTTGTTCTTCTACATGAGTTAGGGCTTTTCATTTTTCCCTTGCTATAAAAACCTTTAGAGAGGATCGAGTGACCTCTAGAACTATCTTAAAAGAGTTTCTCTATAAATACTCGTAAGCATGACAAGAACAACATATAAAAAGGAGAGAACTTCATGGTCTATTTATTCAATACATTGCATGCTACCCAAACTAGTTTCTAAATAATCGATAGATGGATTATTCAAGTTAATCATGCATGTGTAGATAGATTGTTACCTTTATTTCTTGCTTATGATAAGAAGGGTCCAAAACATTTCCAGCAACTACTATAGATTGTAGAATATCTAGTCTCTAAAATTTTATAAAAAATCAAAAGAAACAAATCCAAATTAAAATTTTAAAAAATAGTTCTTATATTAATTTTTTTTTAAATGACCAAAAAATAAATCTTTTACCCACAAATTGAATTCTACTTTTAAAATATTATAACTTAACCATTACACCTCCTTCACCTACATTAATAGTTAATAAATATAGTCCAATGAACATCAAGTCTTGTGAGAGAGACTTTACGATCAGAAAGTTTCCTATTGGCGACTATTTAATTCAGTATTCTGATCGATACGTAATATTTAAATATTGATATTTAGTAAGCATTGTCAACGAGCGGACCAACAAGGGTGCCGACAATGTGAAGTGGCAACTATGGAAACCCCAATAATGCATTTAAATAATAAAGTTCAGTTGATCCAAACCGAGCTCTGAGAGGGAGCTAAGTTTTGGTTGCGGCCAAATAAAATGGATGCTGTAAGAGAAGACAAGATAATCAGATCTTCTTAACGTTTGCCTTTACATCCTTGGTTATTATTACTCAGTTCACCAAGATGCATACCCTGTTAAGAATGTGTTTTGTTCTGTTTGTTTTTCTATTGCCCTGTACCTGCACAATTACTGATGAGCAAAGTCTTTTAGACTTTAAAAAGTCCATCACTTTGGATCTTCTAAATTCCATTGCCAATTGGGTCCCTACTATTCACTTCTGCAATTGGACTGGAGTTACTTGTGATTCAACAAGCAACAGAGTGCAATTGCTCGAGTTGGCAGATAAGCAATTAGAGGGTTCCATCTCCCCTTCAATAGGTAATCTCTCATTCCTCACACAACTTGATCTCATTAACAACAGTTTTGTAGGGCGAATTCCCGAGGAAATAGGGCGAATTCAAGGCCTACAGATTCTTTATTTATCAATCAATCGTGTACAGGGCTCCATTCCAATGAATTTGACTTCCTGCAAGGAGTTAAGAGAATTGGTCCTTGCTGATAACCAATTGACTGGAACAATTCCTGAACAGTTAAGTCGGCTTGAAAATCTCCAGGTTCTTATGCTTGGCTCGAACAATCTTTCAGGTAACGTCCCTCCCTCCTTAGGAAACCTCTCTCGCCTGGAAACATTGTATATGGAAGATCTTGACCTTGAAGGTCACATTCCACCTGAATTCGGAACGCTAACTAGCTTGATCTTCTTTTACCTACATGAGAATCCCCGTTTAACAGGTCCTATTCCCTCATCAATCTCAAATTGTTCAGGTTTAGTAGAATTGGTCCTCTATAGCAACAGCTTGACTGGTACTATCCCACCTGAATTGGGCAAGCTCTCTCACCTTACAGTTCTATATCTATGGGACAATCAGCTGAAAGGCACCATCCCAGCCACAATTGCCAATTGTACACAACTGAGTGAACTTGATTTGGAGCTAAATCATCTGAGGGGAACAGTCCCATTGGAGCTGAGCAGGCTTTCAAATCTTCAAACCCTGAGCCTATCATCTAATCAACTTGTTAGCGGCAGCTCTGTCACCATCCCCATTCTTACTGCTCTACGCAATTGCACCACGTTGAATTTGCTATTGATTCACGACAATTATTTGACTGGATACTTGCCAGAGCAGCTTCCCACAAATCTATCCCTGTTGTCGCTAAATGGTAATAACATAACAGGAAGTATACCTTCACTTATTGCCAACATAACCAACTTGAGGGACCTTGATTTGTCTTCCAATCTCCATACGGGCCGCATCCCATACTCTCTGAGAAGCCTCGGGAATTTGCAAAGATTAATGCTGGATAACAACAAGCTAGAAGGAAACATACCCAGTGAGATTGGTGAGATAATAAGTCTTGGGAAGCTATCAGCGAGCCATAATATGCTTTCTGGAGAGATCCCTGATACAGTTGGTCGCCTTCAACAGTTAACACATCTTGTGCTTAACCACAACAAACTATCCGGAAATATACCTTCAAGTCTGGGAAAATGTCACAATTTGCAATTGCTGAATCTCTCCAACAATCAATTCAGTGGACGCATGCCCCTGGAAGTGGCTAGTCTTGCTAATTTACAGCTTTATTTCAATTTATCCAGAAACTCGTTGCAAGGACCTCTGCCTCTGGAGATTGGAAAGATGATTCATGTTCAAGCTATTGATGTTTCAGCTAACAGTTTTGAAGGTCAAATTCCAGCTACTCTGGGAAGCTGTGTGCAACTTGAATATCTGAAGCTTTCTTCAAATGAATTGCAAGGGCCAATACCCAATTCTCTCAGTGGATTAAAAAGTCTTGTCAGTATGGATCTGTCTTTCAACAATCTTTCAGGTTCGATCCTCTGTCTCTTAGGTCACTGAATATGCTTCAGTATCTGAATTTGTCTTTCAATAACTTCAGTGGAGAGATCAGAAAAGAAGGCATCTTTAAAAATTTGACAGCTGGGTCAGTTATGGGAAATACGTTTCTCTGTGGAGAATGGGTCCAATTACCTTCATGCTCTGTTCTCAGTACTCGGCCAAAAGACCACAACAACATAATTAGAATATTAGCACCAGTGGCTGGAACCATTGCCTTCCTATTAGTTTGTTTATTGGTCTTGGAACTAATTTACAGGAGGCGCAAGATGAAGTCTGATGTGCCCAGTGAAAATTTGCCCCTGAAACTCATGGATGACGGGTATTTCCTATCAAGAAATCATTAAAGCCACTGACGGATTTAACCAGAAAAACTTGTTAGGGATTGGTAGCTTTGGCTCGGTGTTCAAAGGCATTATGAGTGATGGTAGAGTGGCTGCCTTCAAACTTCTAAATTTACAAAATGAAGAAGCCAGCAAGAGCTTCTACAGGGAATGCAAAGTGTTGGCAGAGGTTAGACACAGGAATCTACTAAAAATCATATCCTTCTGTATAGAATTTGGACACAAAGTATTGGTTTTAGAGTTTATGTCCAGAGGAAATCTGGAGACGCTGTTGTATTCCAAGGATAACCCATTGACCTTCAGGGAGATATTGAACATAGCAATCGATGTTATCCATGGATTGGAATATCTGCATCATGACTGTTTTCTACGAGCTGTACATTGTGACATCAAACCAAGCAACATTCTTATGGACGAGGATATGACAGCACGTATAGCAGATTTTGGCATTGCCCGAATAATTTGTGGGTCAGACACCAGTACCATTGATTCAGGAAGTACTTCCACTCTAGCTCTGAAAGGATCCATGGGCTACATTGCACCAGGTATTGCTTTCAGTTGTGTTATTAGCTTGTCCTTTGCATATACTCTGTCCATTGTGAAAGGAGTCATGTAAATGATCTAACCAGATTTCTTCTTTTGATTTTATGATGCAGAGTATGGAATTGGTGGGAAGGTATCCACGAGGGGTGATATTTACAGTTATGGTATTATGCTGTTGGAGATGGTAACTGGAAAGAGCACAACCAACCATATGTTTGTGGGAGGATTGAACCTGCACAAGTGGGTAAACATGCATTTTGATGACAAATTGTGGGAGATTATCGACATGAGAATGATGGAGACTACGGGAGAATATGAAATTAATCAATGTCTTATTCCTTTCTTACTTATTGGGTTGGAATGCTCAAAGGAATCCCCCAATGAAAGACCCACAGCCAGAGAGGTGGTAGGAGTCCTGGAAACTATTAGGAAAACTCTCCTTGAAGCTCAACTCTAACCAGTCTGAAAAGCCATTGAAAATTTGTGGAGTGTGGATGTATTTTCGGAAGACACTCGATATTTATATGATTCAGTTCCAAACTTTGTACCTATTATAACATTTCTGGTGAAAGTCGCATCACATTTTGTTGGGTTTAAGGTCTCTATGTTACTGTTAATTCTTTATGAATTATGAAGGGAAAACTCAGTCCGTTAACTATTAATTGGAGACTGTAATGCAGAAAAGGTTAAAACAAAAGACTTTGTTCCTATCTAGGCCTCGTTGTCATATGCTACAACCTGGTGGGATAACTCTCTTCTTCTGCTTGCTTTCACTCCGTGTGAAACGAAGCAATGTGATGATGATTCCGTTTCGGTTCTAATTTCGTTGATTTCATGATTATAAATGTCTTTTGATAAGAGAGTATACGTTTCTATAATAAATATTTTAATTAAAGGGATCAGTTTTAAATATCAAATTGTTTAATAGCATAAAATAATTTTTTAATAAAAATAAAGTTTAAAATGGTGTTATTAACTAGTTGTTAGACATAAATATTTATAGTCTTCTAATCAAGTATAGTACATTTACATTTTTATTTTTAAGAGTCATAATATACGATATATTGTCCATGGAACTATAAATATTATGTATCCCAATTATTTGATAATACTTTTAAGCGTTGTTAGTACTTTTCATGCATATGTGTGAAAATTTAAGAGATTCTCAATGATTTGATAAGAAATAAACAACTTCAAAAGTATTTTAATTTATTAGCATTAACAATGATTTGCAAAGAAATTGAATAGTGACATAGTAGTATTAACTATAAGAAGGACTAATTTATTAAGATAAAAACTAGGGACATATGTTTCCAATAACAATAAAGCTTTCTCAAGGTACATTATCTAATCAACCATGTTAAAATGCATTATTCAACATAGATTATTGACTTATTTATTTTTTGTGCTATACACATTGTTAGATGCATTAAGTCACTTAGTAAATGCATATAAATGTTTATTGTTCATTTATTATTTTAATCCATTTTTATGCAATTGTAATGTGTCTTGTACAATACAAACATTAGATGCTGAAATTTTTACCATGAAATTCAAATAAATATCAAAGTGTCTATTATAACAACATGAAAATACATAAATGACATAAACATGTCTTATAAGAGATCATATTACATAACATTATAATTGATTGTGCAAAAAAAAAATCATATAAATATTATTTTTTATACAATTAAAATTACACAAACACAATTTAAAAAGATAGAGGAAAACCTCAAGATTATAATTGTAATATAGAGAAAATATAGCCTAACTTATAGAGAGTGTATGCTTTCTAAAGAAGAGATTATCTCAATATTACCTTAACATTAATCTAATGTTTCATTTTCAAGTATTTTTCTATTATTTTCAAGAGAAAATGTTTAGGTTATCTAAGTAATTTTATTTAAATTGTAATGTGGCAAAATGGGATCTAAGATTTAAATCACACTTCTTTCAATACCACAAGGGAAAGGACTACAATTGATATCGAACACCCACTTGGCTACTAACCTTAATGAACGAGCCAAAATGGTGGATCAAGATTTTAGTCCTTTGATCTATGGGGTGTTGATAATGATTAATTAATTGTCAATTGATCTAATTTGATGATGCAAAGATGCACCTAGGTTAACTATGAAAATGTAGCAAACTGAGATGATTTCTAGAAAATACATAATTGAAAACTAAAAACAAAGTTTAGAAGAGTAGAGTGTAGACACATAGGAACCTAGCATATAAATTTAACCTTGAGATGGTTGAATAAGGGCACTAGGTGCCTTGGACTTGAAGTATAGACACTTAGAATCAAAATTTAGATCTCAATTGATCTTTGTTTGTAGGTTCTTTTCCTCTAGAGTTAATGTCAAAACTTCATTTGTCACTAAAAAAATCCACTTTCCCTAATTTTTGATTTATAGGGCTTGAATGTTTGAACGAACAATTAGGTCTTCAACTATCTCCCATTTTGCTTTAGATCTACAACCTACACACAAAAAAGTGGGGAAAGGGTTGTGCCATATAATGGCTTGTCAAAGTCAAACCCTGCATTGATATTTCTACCTCCACAATGGCTATGATGATGTAAAAGAGAGCTCACCTTTAGTCAGGTAGAGGCTAAATGATAAACAAGTGATAAATTGATAATTATTGCAACTTATCTCTCATATCTACATTCCATGATGGACTAAAGTATTTGGACTCATCACCTTCGAGGAGAATTTGATGCTTGATTTGAAGTCCTATAAGTGTTAGTAATCACAAAAAAAATATACATGAAACATAAAAAAACTCACATGAAAACATGATGCATTGCTAACATGATACTTGATTGCTATTATTCTACTCTTTAATCCTGATAATTCTACTCTTGCCTATTTAATTGCTCAATAATATTGCTTCCCAAAGTTCTTAGCTCTTGTTAGGATTGCTTAGGATTTGAAATAGTGAAAAATACTTGTATTTATATGCAATTCTTTAATTTCTCACAAATTAATTACCAACATCCAACAAATGACTTTGGATATCCAAATGTTAAAATACCAACACCAACATATTTTAATTGGGGCCAAAATAGGATGGATAGGGGCACTTGAAACCCTAGGTAAAACCTATTTTGGGGCCTTAATCATCGGTAATTGAACATTAATTCCATAACCCCAATTTAACCTCTAGTTTTCCAAAGATTATTACAAAATGGAAAAATTAAACACTTAATTGGGTCCAAGCACATGAGGATGAGCTAAATCTAGTGTGAAATTATCAAGGGCGAATATTTACAATGCTACATAAAATATGGAAATAAAATTCATTAAGCTAAAATAAGAGAACTAAAATAGAAAATTATTTTTTGATAAGTGAGATAGAAATTTATAAAATTAGTTTAAAAATATAAAACAATTAAAAAATAGAACCTAGAGCTAGATAGCACAACTCTTTGGTTAGGGTACCTATGTGATGGATGATCATATTTTCACACTATCATCCTAGTCTCACACTATCATTAGAAGAGTTATGAAATTTGAAGTTTGCACTAAATTTTGAAACTACAGGTCTACATAATATAAAATAAAGACAACAAAAGTAAGAAATTAGAGAATACCAAATGACATAGAAATGAGGAAGAGTAATTTAATCTATGTTTGAAAATAAAATAAAAATGACAATGAGAGAGGAAAGAGAGTGTAAACCCCCATTTGGTGACAAGATCCAAATAAAAACCTACAAGCTAAGGATAGATGAAATTTTGGGGCTACTAAGGAGCTTTTCACAAATGGTCAAAATTGTAGTTTGATATTTTGACCTTAATAGGTAACCAAGATGTAAAAATTGGTAGAATAGTGTGTGCTCCTATCCTAAGTGTGTATACAAATGGTAAGAGTAGTTACAATGTAAAAATAAACTGAAATCATAACAATAAGGAGATATAGATTTCAATGTTTTGATAGAACTAAAAAGGGATTCTACAGTAATAAAAATGAAATAGATAGAAAGCTAGAGATAAATTAATTTAAGAAAATATCACATCACAACCTTGGTGAATTTTAGGGAGATAAGAATGTTTTTGAACTTCTAAGAAGTGATGTAATAAGCTATAAAGCTCTCACAAGATATCCATAATGTTGAATAATATTGATAAGAAGATAGAAGATGATCGTAAAATCAATGTAGACTAATGGAGAGAGTAAAATTGCAAGATTGTATTAGATGGATTTTAAAATGGAAAGAATGGAGGGAGATATGGGAGCTATAGAGGTAGGTAGTAGGTAGTAATATGCTCTAAAATGTCTATTTAATGATTAAATATTATGAGACATTAACATGTTGCATGAAAATTTTCAAATCATGAAAATTTTCAAATTACAATAAAATATAGTTTGGTTTATCTTTGAAATGAGACAAACACTAAAAAATACTAGCTTAATGCATATCTAACTTTGATTTTTGACTAAAGGAACCATAGGAGGTACTAAGGCCTTAGCACCATGGGAAGAAAATAGATACTCAAGTAATATTCCACACCCCCCTCATGGCCCATTAGTAATAACTAATTTAAGAGATCTTACCTAGGACACTTTGCATGATCTCGTTCATATGGACTTTGCATTAAACCTCTTTGTCCACACCATAGTCAGATTCCAAATTGGAAAAATCCAAAAATAATTGTCTTTAACTTATTAAGGTTTTGGCCTTTCACTTACCCTCTTAACTATGTTCCATCTATACTAACTTCCAAATTCACTTTGATCTTTTGATGCATCGATAATCCCCTAAATATTTTTTATGCCTTAAAGTTTCCTCGACCCCTCAAAATTTTAGTCCTTGAAAATACGTAAATGTTAGTGTTTTTGAGGTTTCAAGCCTCTAGTTCATCGTTGTTACCTTTACCTTCATCTTATTCAAGGAATTTTGTAGGATACATACCCTATACCCAATGCACATTGATGGTAATGTTGTATTGAAACATAAAAAATATGGTGACTCTAAGATTAGTGTCCATAACCTAGGGCTATTTCCACATTTTTATAGATTTCATTAAGATATAGATCACAAGGTGTGAGAGATTGACTTTCAGACCTAAAGGTGAGTCAACTAGACTTAGATCTATATCTTAAGGGGTATTTAAATCGATTATAAATATTTCATAATGATTAAACTAATGATCTTATATGCCCTAATACTAAAAATTCAGATTCTCAAAAACTGACAAACTGAAACAAAAATTTACTAGTGGATTTTGGAAGTGTAGAGAACAACAAATATGCCAATAAAAATTGGTTTTAAGGTGCCTTTTGGTGATTTTTTCCTCTTAGGGGTGTCCTAGTCAACTTTTGGGGTCCTTTGGTGCAAGATCTAAGATTCCATTTGCTATGGGTTTCATAGTCAAATAGTCAAAAATAAATTTTGAATATGAGTTTCCATGATTTCACAACAATGATGAATTTTTTTGCAACACTCCAAAATTATCCTTTTAGATCTCTCCAAATCTTCTTCACTTGAAAATTTTCACATATGTAAAGAGGCCAAATTTTTTTGTTTTGTGTGAATAGGAGTTTCCCTTGGTCAAACCCCAATTTTGGTAATTAAAATTTGATAATAAAATAATGAAAAGTGCAAGGAAATGATAAATGAACAATGCTTGTTACAACTCACCAAACCTTTAATGGCTTCTCTGAAAGGACTAAAATCTATCACATCACTCCAAGGAACTTGATATTACTTTTTCTTGATTTATTGAATACTTGAATGTTTGGATTCTTTAGGATCAATAATACATATTAGCTTTCACAATATTGCATGAATACGCATAAAATTGAACATGATGATAGGACCTTGAATGCTCCAACGATTGACTAAAAAACCTGCTCTTGAATGCTCTTGACAATAATATTTGTTCCTTCAAAATTCTTAGATCTCAAATAATAAAATAACTATGTATTTATAGGTGTTTATCTAATTTCGAAAAAAATAGATTCCAAAAGCCGACAATTGCATATGAATTTTGAGTCTTTAAAATACCACAAAAAAGATGGTAAAAAAATGGGTCATGGCACTTAAGGAGGACCCATTCACCCTTGGGCGAATGGGTCGTGGCCCATAAGTCTAGGACACACATTCTCAAATGTGATTTAATTATTAATTACAACAGTTAAATGTTGGTTTCCTTTTCAGAAAATGGGCAAAATAAGGCATTGGATTGCATAATTTGACAAATTAGAAGTTTAATTAAGTCCAATTAATTAAGGGACCCAAACATAGTGTAAAATTGTAAAGGTATAAAATTTCATACATTTCATTTAGCCCTAACTTTAGTGAGAGTATGCGCTCATGCTCAAAATCACACTAAAGTAAACAAATATGTGTCAAGAGAGGTTCAAGTGTACAAATGTTGGAAAGAAAGGATGTAAAAGATCAAAGAGGTGGTCAAGACCCCATGATCGAAGATCCTATGAAAAACCAACATAAGGACAAAGGGACACACAAGATATGTAAGATATGAAGTAGTAAGAAAAGATGCATATGAATACAATGTTAAAGCTAATGCAAAAAAGGATGGACTAGCAAGTTACACTATGCCACATCCATATAATACAGTCACAAGGATGTAAAATCACTTATGAGAAACATGGATCTAATGATGATAAAATTGTGCTATGCTAGGTGGCCATGAAATATTCTCACAAGGGGTAGTGAAACTTTGATGTTCACTAGGTGAGCTACAAGACAAGAGAAACACACACCAGGTCTAAAAGGTGTGAACTCAGAAAAGGGTGCCATGTGGAAGAGTTATACCAAATGTACAAGCCTTCCATACATTAACCATACCAAAATTTAGACTCCCTAATAACCTTGATAAGGTGACACAACATGATTAATATGCTAACAAATATTGAAGATGGGAACACTAGAAAGCAAGTCACTAGGGCATGAGAAGTGCCTCTCTCAAGCATAGATGTCCCACCATTTGCATTTAAACCTTCAATCAAAATTTTTAATACCAAAATGAAATAATGCCAATATAATAATGCTAATGTAATAATACCAATGTAAAGGTCACACTTCCTAGGAGATGTATGCTATCATCACTAAGAAGGGAATATGTAAATAATGATTGAGGTACTGTATGGCCCCCACTTAAAATGTCAACATACTTGCTATATTGTTATTTTTATTAGAAAGAGGGATGAGGGGATCCTTTAAAAGAATGCACAACTCCAAAAATTGGTTATCCTTGCCCCACAAGCCTAGATACAACGATAACCACTAAGGACTATCATGTTGCTACTAGGATAAATATGGTTGTGTAGTGTAGAAAAATGTATCCCTTTACATTTTCACACTTTGTTTGGGCCCTACTAATTAAATTGGACTTAATTATGCCTTAATAAGCCCTATTTTGCATCTACAATCCTAATAAATTACATTTTCCGAAGGGGAATCTCGACAAGAATTAAATAACACTTTACCTTGAGCAATGTGTGTTCCAAGTATAGGGACCTGGGACCCATTCACCCATGGAAAAATGGGTCCTCCCTAAGCCTTTGAACTAATTTTTAAATATGTTTTTGGTTGTATTTTCATGATCTCAAATTCACATTCAAATGTCGGCTTGTACTGTTTAATTTTTGGGAAATTAGAAAATCATCTATAAAAGAAAGGTTATTTTATCAATTCAAAACATCTAGCAAGAGGGAAAACTTTATATGAGAAAATATTATTGTCAAGAGCATTGAAGAGAAAATTTCTCAAGCATTTGTTGTACGATTCAAGATCTCAAGTGTGTCAAAGTTATGTTTATTCATGCAAGTTTTTGGAGCTAACATTGTGATGTAGGTTTCAAGATCAAGTTCAAGCATTCAAGCATCAACTCAAGTCATCAATATCCACATCCAATTCAACCATTTCATGCAAGTTTCAATCCTTCAAGGATATCCATTGAATTTTTTTATTCAAGGGTTTGGTGAGTTGCAATAAACAAGTGTTCATTCACCATTCCCTCTTTTTATCATTGTTTCTATTCAAGGTTTAATTACCAAAATGGGGTTTGACCAAGGCAAACCCCCATCCACCAAAAAAAAAAAATTCCCCTATTGTGTATGTGCAAGTTCACAGGTTGAAGAAAAGTTGAAGATCTCAAAGATAAATTTTGCAAAGTTGCATTTGTTGTCACCTTTGTTGTCAAGATCACAGAAACTTAGATCCCAAATTTATTTTCGACTATGAAATTCAAAGAACTTGGAAGTGTAGAAATAGGAGCAAAGGACCCAAAAATCAATTTTGGAAAGCCCTACAAAGACCCATTCACCCATTTGGGTGAATGAGTCCTAAGACAACTTCTAGAAATAGTGTTTTGTGACAAGTGCATAGTATTTTCCCTTCCTAGATCTGCCAAAATTTTTACTATTTCTATTAATCTTATGTTTCATCTATAAAATCCACCCTTCACATGTCCTAAACAAATGCATTTCATATTTTTAGTTTTTCTCCCAAAAAGTGTTGTTTAGGCTGATACCCCTGTCCTCAAGCATAAGGAAATCAGTAGATTCTCACATTGAGTTGATTCACCTAAGGCTTGTTAGTCAATTCTTTGTGGATATATTATTTCCTAAAGAAAATAGGAAAATAGGGTCTATTATTACCCTCTCAACTTTCCTTTCCATTTTGGGAAACCCTATTTTTCTATGTTTCATTTTGGTGAACCCGACTTTGTACAACAAATTTCTGAAAATTAGAGTCCATTTCGGCTCTAGATCTGATTTTTACACTAAGTTTGCATTATATTTTCATTAGTTTCATTGCATTTAGGGTTATTTAAGCTTGCATTAGTGAACATTTCATTTAGGATTTAATTTTGCATGTTTGCATCCCTTAAATCTATAGAAAATCAAAAAAATTACATTAGGTTTTCATTTTTCTTGCATTCATCTTGAATCAAGATCATTATTCAATCATTTAAGTTCAAATTTAGGTTCAAATTGAATTCTAAATATAGTCACCTAATTCATCATTTGACCTTATTTTGCACTTGCATTTAGACACCCTAGTCTAAAAAGACCTATTACAAAAACCTTTCCTTGCAACCATAAACAAAAATCACACATGTAACTTAGAATTTGCAAAATTTAATTTCAAAAAACCCTGACCAAGGACCCATTCACCCATGGGAAAATGAGTCCTTGTACAAGCATTTCAGATAATTTTTGGGTGATTTTTAGCCTTTGTTTTTCCTTTCTATTGTTATTGTCAAATTTGACCATTATTTTTCTAAAATAGTTTGTTTGTGAATTCAAGTAATTGCTTCTTTAATTCAATCTTACAAAACTTTGGAAATATTTCTTGCATGTTTCAGTTTTAGATAGTGTTAGATTTTTGTAGTTTTCCTTTATTTTTAGCATCATTTCATATCTTAGATAAACTAGTTTACATTTTGTAATCATTAGGAAGCATAAAAAAAAATTCAAAAACATCAAACAAATAAAACAAAAACTAAAAGATAAACCTTGGAGAAAGCATATCCTTCAAACCCTTTAGTTGTGATGACATTGACATGTTAGATGAAGCCCTTGAGGACTTCATCTCACCCAGATCATCCACTAAAGCTTTGCTACAATAGGATGCAATTATAGATAATCATGGGAATCCTAGTTGTTCTTCTCTTGATACCTCTCCTACTTGTGACGAATGTATCTTGGTGTTAGAAGATCCAATTATTGAGAATCATGGGAATCTTGTTTCTCCCTCTTCCAATGCTATATTTATCTCAAAAAATAGTAAGATGGATGGCATAGATGAAGATGTTAAGTTTACAGTAGATTCCCCCTCACTAGAAAGTCATCTAGGTAACTTAGTTGAGGTTATGAATGCACAAATTGGATCTACCTTAATTAGTGAGCCTCATAAGTCACCTCCCATCATAGGACCTTGTAAATCATCCCTTGGAGGTATCTTGAAATTAACAATGCAACTTACTAGTAACAATGTTTCATAGCAACTGAGTTACTATACCATTGCTCACATATAATATAATAAACAATAGGATACCACAAACCACTCCCATTTCATTACCATTGCCTCAACCTATATTGCCTAGTGCTCCTCATTTTCCTTTACATAGTGGAAAGGATTATTATTTTGTTAAAAAAAATTAATATAATCCCACTAAGATATCCTTACGAGATCTTATTCAAACATAACCTAAATACAATAGGATGCTCCAATAAATTTTGCAGAAGAATGATATCCAAATTTCTATGAAATTGAATGATGTAGCAACCTCCTTTGATTTTATGCAAGTGACCAATTCAAATATCACATTCCCTCAACAAGAATTACCCACTTGAGATCCAAAATAATCATGAGACCTTAATGATAAAGGTAATCATTAATGAAACTATAGTTAGGTGCACCCTCATAGAAAATAGAGTAGGTATTAATGTTTGGAGCACTGATCTCCTAGATAAAATTGGTGTGGAAAAGAAGCTTATTCAACTCAATGATGTTAACATTCATGGCTTTCATAGTGTTAATAGGAAACCATTAGGAATGATCACATTACCTATTGAGGTTGGACCTGTAGTTTTTCCTACCCCTATCCATATCACGCTAGGACCTCTTTCATACAACCTTCTCCTAGGGAGACCATTGATTCATGCTATGAAATGAGTCTCATGTAATATTCACCATGAGATAAAATTTTAATACAACAACAAGATATACATGGTTGAAGTAGATGAAAAAATCTATAATTCATAAGTTCAACATGATCATAACATTTCCAACTCTCCTAATACTTTGATTCCAACCTCAAAGGTAGAACTTATAAAAGTTGATGGTAATCCTAATTTTCTTTCACCTACAACAAAACTCTTAGGTGATGATTGTGGGCCATTATATTTAAACCTTGTTTCAAAGAAGAGTCCAAAATATCACCCTCAAAGTCCAAAGAGTCATATACAAGCGATTCATCTTCAAACACATGTTTTAGGGATGATTGGGGCTTATTAGATCTTACAACCTCCTTTATGGGAGAGTACAAAATCTCACAATCTAAATGAAAACAACCTTGTGTTTCATTTTCTCAACTTGGTTCTACATCAACATCACCACATGGTGGTGATGGGGGCTCTTCAACTCCCATCCCTCATGAGAGGAAGATACATAACTTTACAAATCTTAACAAGGATTTATGTGCTTGTGAAGAAGCCAACCCTTAGAGGAATAAAATATCTTCATTTGAGTTGCAAGTATGTTATGATCTTGGATACAAACTCCTTTCTCAACATGGATATAATGAAAACATGGAGTAAAATGATAGAAATCAAGTGAAATCTATATCATACCTGAAATTCCTAGGTTTCCAACCTTTATATTCAGCCTCATCTAATGCCTTATCATCTACTATGTGCGATATCTTGTGCTAAGAAATAAATATCCCCTATTATTGATCAAGATACTATCTTGTCGAGGCTTCTCAAATCCCACTTGATTACTCTTCCTCCAAAAACATGAAAGAAATTCTACAACAAGAGTTCATTTTGTGCATATCATAGAGTTCATGGTCATTATACTAATGAATGTAAGGCTTTGAGTAATGAAACATTTTTGAAAGGAAAAATAAATTCAGCAAAGGAAATAACTAATAAATGAGCATTTTTTGAAGGAAAAATATTACCAAAGAGAGAGTAGTGAAACCAAACACCACTAAATGCAAAGGAGACATGCAAATTTAATAAGGGGAAAAAACAAGAAAAAAGCCAAATATTATACCTAAGAATGATACAAAGAGAGAGAGAGAGAGAGAGAGAGAGAGAGAGAGAGAGAGAGAGCACTTAAGCCTTAATATTTATTTATTGAATGAGAATGAGAGGAGAGGAACCTCAATATATAGAGGTGAGAAGAGGAGTTAGAATTAGAAAGTAACTCCCAACTCAATGAATGCCACCATTCATCTATATGTGTGCAAGTTGTCAAAAGCCTCTTAAGGAGGAGCTACAAATAAATAATAACCTTTACCAAGTAAAGATTAATATTCTAACACCACCCCTTAAGCTATACTTGGGGAGTTTACATGAAACCCTACAATGGGTTGTAATCCTAGATTTTTACAATGAAAGAGAAATTTATCTTTACCAAGAGCTTTTGTGAGAATATCTACCACTTGATCTTCACCTTTACAATACAAAAGAGAAATTTTCTTGTCTTAAATGTGCTCTCGAATAAAGTGATGTTGAAGAGAAATGTTCTTGGTCCTTGCATGAAAAATTGGATTCTTGGCTAAAGAAATAACACTTTGATTATCATAATATGAAGGAGTGGGATCCATTTGAGGTAGACCCAAGTCTTCAAGTAATCTTCTTAACCATAATTATTATTTGGATGCATTTGTATAGCCTTTATATTCAACTTTTGTATAAAAAAGAGAAGTAGATTGTTGTTTGTTACTATTCCATGAGATTTCAATTGATCCAATAAAGAAACAATAACCACAAAGTGGGTCTCCTATCATTAGGATCACCTTCAAAATCTGAATTAGTATAACCCTTTAAAAAAAAATCACAATTTGCATCATAAAAAAGACCAAGATTAAGACTACCTTTAACATATCTTAATTTTTTTTTTTGCAAATTTAAAATGAGTTTGTTGTGGTTTAGAAATAAATCTAGAAACTAAACCAACATTATAACAAATATTAGATCTAGTAAGTGTTAAATAATTCAAACTACCAACTAATTGCTTATAGAAAGTAGGATCAACAAAAGAGTTTCCATATCAACCATTAATTTAGTTCCTAATTCACAAGGATTACAAACACACTTTTCATCATTCAATTTAAATCTATCTAAGAGATCTTGAGCCTATTTTTGTTGAGAAATAAAAATACCATTAGGTGTTTGCCAAATTTGCATACCCAAAAAATAATGTAATAGGCCTAAATTAGTCATTTGAAATTATTGATTGAGTTGAGACTTAACATCACTAATCAAACTGTTAGAACTAGAAGTGATAACTAAATCATCAACATATAAGATAATAATCACAATATCATTTTCACTATGCTTAATATATAAATTTGGATCATTTTTACTCCTAATGAAACCTTGAGATAGAAAGAAATCATTAATATTAGAATACAATTCTCTAGGATATTGTTTTAAAACATAAATTGATTTATTTAATTTGCAAACAATATTTTCATTACCTTCCTTAATGAAACCCAAAGGTTGAGACATATAAATTTCTTCATGTAAATCGCCATTTAAAAATGCAGTTTTAACATCTATTTGATGAATAGGCCAATGCATATGAGAAGCTAAAGAAAGAACTAATTTAATAGTTGGAATCTTAGCTATTGGAGCAAATGTTTCATTATAATCTAAGCCTTCAAATTGAGAGAATCCCCTAGCAGCTAATCTAGCTTTAAACTTGCTAACTTCATTATTTGTATTAACCTTAGTTTTATAGAACCATTTGCATGAAACACGATTCTTACCTTGAGGTAAGGGAACTAAATCCCAAGTTTTATTAGCAATTAAAACATCATATTCTTCTTCAATAGCCATTTTCCAATGAGGTTGAACTTTATATTGTTCATAAGTTTGAGGATCATTTGAATGCACAATGTTAGACATCAAAGCATAATTACAATAATTTTCCTTTCTAGTTTTAGATTGATTCATTCTAGCTAAATATCATCACTTTCTTTCATCAAATTTTTAAGCCATTTGGGTTTTCTTTTAGATGTAGAAGTATCATCACTCGAAGAAGAATCATGAGGATAAATTTCAACATTTTCATCATCACTATCACTATGAGTAAGAGATGCATTAGGAGGGTTAAGAGAAGATAAAACTTGAGGATTATCCTCCACAACAATAACTTTATTTTGAAAATATTCAATATCATGCTCTTTAGAACAATCATGAACACCATTTTCAACAATGCATAAATCTCTAGAAAATTTAACTTTTTTAGTAAGAGGATTATAAACTCTATAAGATTTAGAATGTTCATAATAACCAAAAAAATTATGATAAGAATATTTAGGATCTAATTTTTACCTCTTTTGTTTAGGTTTGTGAACATAAGCAATTGAACCAAAAATTCTTAAATTCTTAAGATTGGGCTTCCTATCAGACCAAGCTTCTTTAGGAGTTATATCCTTTAAATCTTTAGTAGGAGTCCTATTAATAATTTACGTAGCACAAAACATAGCTTTTTCCCAAAATTTATAAGACATATTTTTAGCATGTAACATACATATAGCCATTTCAACAATAGTTCTATGCTTCCTTTCTGCTACACTATTTTGTTGAGGTGTATAGGGAATGGTTAGCTCATGTTTACCAAAAGATTTCAAATATTTATTAAAATAATTGTTCACATATTCTTTACCATTATCAGTTCTAAGAATTTTAAGTTTAAAAAAAAATTGCCTTCCAACAAATTTATGAAATTCAAAAAATATATCAAGAACTTGATCCTTACTATGAGGAAAATAGATCAAAGTTCTTCTATAATAATCATCAACAAAATTAAGTGCATACCTTGATCCTTGGATGGAGTTATTCTCCATGGGTCCCAAAAGGTCACTATGTACTAGGTGAAACTTATGAGTTTCCCTCCATGATTGACCAAGTGGATGGGGTTCCCAATGCATCTTACCACTCATGCATCCTATGCATATAATTTTAGATGGAACAATACTAGGCAATCCATCTACCATACTAAGATTTTTCATTAAAGCAATATTTTTAGCATTTATATGACTAAGTATTTCATGCCAAACATTAAAATCAATGATAGATATTAAAGAGAATCTAGATTGAGAAAACTCATCAAATTTGAACAAATTATCATTGTCTAATTTAGCATTAGAAATGACCTTGTTCTGTTTTGGATCAATAACATATCACATATCTTTGTAAAATTCTATTTTATAATCTTGACAAAGCTTAGTAATTGAAATAAAATTAGTCTTTAATTTAGGAACATATAAAACATCATGCAATTGCTTCTACTTTACAAGTATGATTATTAGCAAGTTGAAGATGAACATTAGGCATATCAGGTTACATAGACTCAAAACTTATTTATGTGGAGTAACATGTTGAGATGAACCTAAATCAATAGCCCATTAAAGAGGTTTACAAACATAAAAACTACAAGTAAAATCACATCTAGGTTTATTTGCATTGTTATGAAACTTATGATTATTCAGTTTGTTTTTTTGTTGATTATTTTGCTTCATAGGATTTTTCTCATTTTTCTTCTTAAAAAAAGTATTTTTCCAATGACCATTTAGAAGAGTTAAAATTTCTAGGATCATTGCAATTATTATAATGAGGTTTAGTATTATAATATTGTTGTTTAGAATGAGGCTTAAAATTTTGCTTATGATTAGACAAAATAGCATGTTCATTAGACTTAAGATTGCTAAATTGAATTAACTTAGCTTCTTCTTGTCTTAATAAATTATGGAATATATCATAAGTTAATTGAGTAGCTAAACAAGGAATAGCTAATTGAGCACGAATATTAGTAATAAATTTCTGAAATTACCTAGGAAGACATTTTTTAATAATAAGATGAATTAATCCAAGATCTTCTAATTTTCATCCTAAACCTTGCAATTGACTATTCAAAGCATCAAATTTTAATAAAACCTCATCCATAGATTTAAAAATAGAATACCTTAAATCTTTAAGTTAAACTTGATGTTGATTTTTTCTAGATTCATTTGAAATGTCATAAATAGTTTTGAGTTTGTCTCATGCTTCATAGGCTTTTGTACATGTCCCAATGTGAACATATAGTTCAAGTGACATGGAAAGACCTATGAGGCCAAGGGATTCCTCATTCTTGAGCCTCCATTTTTCTTGGTTATCTTTGGATGCAAATGAATTTGGTTCCAATTTGGAATCTGTAGAACATCCAAAAGATGTTTAAAACAAAAAATAAAAGAGATATGAGTTTTCCAAGAATGATAATTAGAAGAAGTTAACTTAATTTCAAGAATTAAAGTTGACATTGAAAATAAATTGAAGTGCACAAAAACAATTTACTAAAAGAAATACTTTAAAACTTAAGCTTAAAAGAAAAATTATTCCTCTTTGAGTAAAATTACGATCTTGAAAAAATAAGACCTTTTAAATTAAAATTTGAAAAATAACCTCCTTTTAGAATTATCATGATCTCATCTCAATCTTTTTTCTCTTTTGATAGTCTTTTCGCATTGAATGGGAGACTCGATAGCCTCACACGTGTAAAACTCATTTTTTTCTTAATACATCTTTACTTTGCCACAAGCCTACCCTGGCCCACATTCACAGAGTTTGGAACCTAGAGTACATGCCAGCTCATCATATAGGCTGAATTACTTGGTGAAATGATGTTATCACTTGCACGACTTGATTTATGCACATTTATGGGCGCTAACTAGTTATCTTGCATTGGAGATCTTATGAGGCTATCACCGCTGACCTTCACTCAGCTACTGAGGCTTTGGTAGTGAGCCCTTTTTCTCCATTATTGCAAGTCGGGGTGGCAGAATTAAGGTACAAAAAGAAAGTTGCTAACAGTTATGCTTCCAGAGGTGCGCAAATCAAAGCCAAACAACATTGGCTTAAAATTGGTGATCATGCCTCCAAAGAGTTTTTTTTGGCTCTACGTGCCAGGCACTCATCCCTGGGCATTATAAATATTAAAGATGGCGTTTAGGTGCTTTCTGAGCTTCCTGACATTCTCTAGGCTTTTGTACATCATTTTGAATAGGTTTTCATAGCATAGGAACCCATTCCTGTGAGACAACAAGCCCTCCAAGATTGCCTTGTTGTTGTGCCAAATAAGCTTTCCTCAGCCCAGAAGAATTTTTGTGAATTGTTGTCAATTGATGATCTCAAAGAGGTTGTCCATTCCATGGCTGATGACAAATCCTCGAGGATTGATGGGTTCCCCTGTGAACTCTACAAAGCCCTTTGGGATTGTGTTGGGAAAGATCTATATCATGTTTACTGAGAGGATTTTCATGCTAATTCTCTAGGTAATTTAATAAACAAAGGAAATATAAAATTCATACCTAAGTCTGGTGATTCAGAGGACATTTGCAATTCGAGACCTATCATGCTTCTCAATGTCTCCTACAAAGTCATCACCAAGGCTTTAGCCCTCAAGATCTGCCATCTTTTACCTTAGATCTTAGAGAAAATCAGGTTTATCAAATCCAAGTTTGTTCTGGATAATATTATTATTGTCTGGGAAGACATGGAATGGGCTAGGCATTCAAACCAGAAAGCCATGTTTATCAAAATTGACTTTGCGAAGGCCTATGACAGTATTGAATGGAATTTTATTCTTGCTATGCTGCAAGCTTTGGGCTTTGGTTCTAACTTCATTCAGATTGTTCGAATGCTCTTTGTAGATGCATCTATGTGTATCACCATTAATGGCCATCAATCCTCTACCTTTGGGCTCTTTTGTTCCATTCGACAAGGGTTCTCGCTTTCCCCCTCTTTTTATGTTCTTGCTGCTGAAAGATTTGGCTACCTTTTGGTCAATGTGGTTTCCAAGCAACGTTTCAAGGGAATTTATTTGCCTAACTCTCAAGCGCAACTAGTTAATGGCCATTTTTTCGACGACTCTTTCCTCACTCTCTTGGAGGAAGAAGATAATATTAAAGCAACTCTAGATTGTCTTAACACCTTCGGTCTTGCTTCTGGATCTATCATTCAGTGGCACAAAAATTTATGCTATAGGCAGTCTATCTTGCCTACTCCTCCTTGATTTCAACAGTATGGTTGGAAGTGGATTGGGTTCGGAGATATTTTTTGATTCATGAGTATTCCCTTTGCTTTTTAGGCATCTTCGACTAAGCTTTGGCAAGTCGTGCTTTCTAGAGTCGAGCCGAAGCTTGCTTACTAAATTACCAAGCCCCTTTCTTTGATGGGGAAATTCCAAGTGTCCTCTAAAGTTTTGGTAGCTACCCATGTTTACTACTCCTCCTATTGGGCCCCTTCCAAAGCTGCCTACGACAAGCTTGAAAATTTGCTCCAAGCTTTTCTTTGGGCCTCTTTTAAGTCCCACAGAGGGTTTCACCATGTTTCTTGGGAATTTTTCTACCTTCCAAGAGATTCTGGAGGACTTGGGTTGCTCTCCACCTAATGCAAAAGGGATTGCTTTATGTGTTAAATGGATTATCCGTGCCCTTACTAGGGATGAGGCCTAGAAAATTATCCTTAGGAATTATATTTTGTTAGGCTTTCCTATTCATATACTTTCCCTGGCTCTGTTGGGTTGGCTTTGGTTTTCATGATGGGATTTCACTCAGCTAACAGAATATTTGGTGGTCACCTCTTTTTTCTTGTAATGGTTAGCTGCTAGCTAAGTTGCCTTGGCTTAAAGAACTCAGATTCCACAAGAAGGGTATCCAGACCCTACAAAAGTTATTTCAGACCCATGATGCATATCATACAGTTGGAAAATTTGTGTGCCTTGTACAAACTTCATAACCAGGACCATGCTACTTATGATGGTCTGGTGAATGCTATACTTGCAAAGATGCTTCATAAGGTTGGAATTGGTGGGACCAAATCCTAGTGGAAAGAATGGAAGTGGTATCCAAACACCCCTTTCAAGAACTACAAGCCTTGTCTTGGCTACAAGTGGCTTTCACCACACTATGACCCAAAGTTTGAACTAGAGGTGGCTTCTTCAATTCTTCGCTCATGTCTGGCGTAAAATATTTGCTACCACTTGGTCTACAAGTGTTAGTCCAAAACTTGACCACTTTACTTGGTGTATTCTTTTCCAAGGCTTGCCTGTGGGATCTCAACTTGTTCACTTTGGGGTCTAGGACCCTCAATTCCCTTTTTGTGGGCAAGATGAGAATTTTAAGCATCTTTTCTGGTTTTTTTCCCAGAGCTCAACAACTTTGGACTTGGATTCATGGCTTCTTTCAACCCTTTAGGCTAAAACCTTTCTTCTGACATATAGTTTAGTTAGAGATTCACCCAAATCCAACAAAATTTACCTAGCTTTGGCACACTTTCAGGGTGGAAATCCTCTTCAATCTTTAGAAAGATAAAAATGCCTGCATATTTGCTCATTCTCAAATGGATATTAATGTTTTTTTATATGTTAAAGCTATTATTTGTTCGAATGTGCTCTTAAAGATTTAGGTGCAAGCTAACAAAGTTGCACTTGAGGTTGCTCACCTACATGTACTACTGGATCATTGGGGAAATGTCGTGTGTACTATTTCTCGAGTGCCTGCTTCGCCCACCTCTTCATGTAGTTGTTCGCCTTCTCGAGGCTGACATCAGAGTGGTTTTGTGTGTCCTCACCCTCAACCTCCTCTTCAGTGGGATTCTCACCTTCCTCAATGAACCCGATCTCCTCTACCATAGGCTAGCCATGGGTGACCCTATGGCGGTGCTTCAGGGAGTAGTGGTGGTGGTTCTAGGTGGCCCTCTAATGACCCTCCTGCTTCTGGCTCTGGTTGGCCAAATACTGGTAAATTTTTTTTGCATTTGGTGCTTGCAATCTCGCCCCATTATGAGGATAAAGATAAAGAGAAGGAAAAATATGTTGATGATGGTTGGGGTTCTCCTCCTAGCATCATTCTAGACCTCGCTGATGTATGGGGGGAAGAACATGGATGACAGAGACCCTCCTGGCTATGCTGAAACTGCTAAAGCCGCCTAATGGCCTTTTTTTTATGTTTTGTAATCATGGACTTCCAGGCTTGGCCCATGTGACTGGTTAATTTTTTCTTTCTTTGCTACTACCCATTTGACTCTCGGGATGTGCCTTCTTACCACCCATTTTTTTTTTGTGAATATGTAACTTTATCTTAATTTTAATATAGATAGTTTTCTATTCATAAAATAAAATAATAATTTAGAAAAAAGAAATTTGATTTAAATTATTTCGAAAATCTAATAAATAATATTTAATTAATAAATATTTTAATAAATTTTAATAAGATTAACAAATATTTTTCCTAAACCTTAAATTTAAGTTGAAAACTTTTATTAAAAACTTTTACTTCCATGTGAAATAAAAAGCTTAAAGTTAAGGAAAAAAAGATTTAAAGATTATA
The DNA here is from genome assembly GCA_007115665.2 of Sequoiadendron giganteum. Taxonomy (NCBI): domain Eukaryota; kingdom Viridiplantae; phylum Streptophyta; class Pinopsida; order Cupressales; family Cupressaceae; genus Sequoiadendron; species Sequoiadendron giganteum. The sequence continues at coordinate 551,869,838 of CM021107.1, read as the reverse complement.
AAAGAAACTTTTTAAAATGCAAAGAAATGAAACTTTCTAAAATTAAATGGGGCTTTTGGGTGGGAGAATTTAAGGGTTTTATTTTATAAAAGAAAAGTAAAGATTAATCTTTAAAAAATGTTTTGATTTTTTTAACACATAAAACAAAATATAGGGTTGAAGTCTTTTTTCAATTTTTATTTTTGATTATTTAGTATTGTTGGTTTTAAAGATTTAAAAAAAATAAAAAAATAGATACTATATATGTTAAAAAAACAGATTTTTCTAAATAAAATTGTTCATGTAAATTTGAATATAACATGTAAAAATAATGTTTTTTATTTTTTTTTAAATTGTACATGCAAATTTAAATAATCTTGACTACAGGAGAGCCTAATTTTAGATGAAACAATTGTATTTGCATACTATAAATCTCAACCAGATACAAAAACATAATGAAGATAGTGTGAAACCACCCACCGACCCCCAGTCTAGCATAAGCTAGAAAAGTGTGTAAAGCTCATGGAAACAAAATGAGAGAATAACAAATTCTTAAGAGTCTTCCACCATGGAAGAAGAACTAGCCTCATAATGGGAAGGAGGCATAGGATTATACACATTGAATGCTTCAACATTATTTGAGATGAAGGAAAAAGCTTGCTCAGATGACTTTGACCTTGTTGCAATGCCAAACAAGAAGTGAAAAGCAAGGAAAACATCAACTCCATCTGCTAGAATTTCTAGGGAAACCTTCTCATGCAAGTAATTGCAATCAAGAACAATCCTCTCAAAATCATCACAAGTGATGTCAGACCTAAGAATAAACAATAAATCACCACAAAAACCATTAGAAATCAAATCATTATGAGAAATAAAGCCACCAATAGGAAAAAGACTTGAATCAAAAAGCTAATTATCCAAAGCTTCACGAAGTTCCAAGTCAGAAAACAAACTTGGTTGAGAAAATTTTGAAGCAAGAAGCATGACCATCTCAAAGTCTAGTAGAATATCCATGTAGATAGTAAGAAAATGAGAAAGCACTTCATGAAAAGTGCCATTAGAATTTTCCCGTAGCCAATGTGAACCCACCACCTTTTTGCAAGCCAAAAAGGTATTTGCATCATCCAAACAAAAAAATTTACCCAATTTTTCATGGTCATATGGATGGGGATCATTGAACTCTTTCCCTTTTAGCTGGAGAGAAATTTTCTACCAATTGACACCAGACTGAAGAGACATTATTGTATACACCCTAAAATGGTCACAATTAATCAAACTTGTTAATTAATTAAATATGAATTATTTAATTAATATTCTTTTAAACTCATCTACATATAAATAAACTTAATTATTTATTTATATCATTCACTTTCTAATTCTTCCAATTTAATTAAATAAATAAGTTTATTTAATTATCACCAACTTCCATCTTCCTCTTAATTAATTAAATAGATTTCATAATTTATTTATATTGATTATCATAAGTTTAAATTTTAAATTTAAATGATATTCCTTTTTCACATTTAATTAAATATTTCGAATATTTAATTAAACACTTTCTAATTCTTCACTCTTCATATAATTAAATATTGTTGATATTTAATTAGAAACTTTCCTCATCTCACACTTAATTAAATATTTTGAATATTTAATTACTTTCTAATTTTTCTCTCACACATAATTAAATATGAATTATTTAATTATGGAAGCTTCTAAATTTATTGTCACATGTAATTAAATAAATTATTTATTTAATTAGGGATTTATCCTCAACTACCAACTAACTTCTCATAAATGAAGTGCACAAATGACAACCTTCCTTAATTTTTGAATGGAGAAGGTTGTGTAGGAGGAAACATCTTCCATTGTTCTCTCAACCTTCCATCTTTGTCTCAACTTGTCAATCTCTCACCATTCATATTGACAGGTTTGAATTCAACCGTTAATATTTGCCAACTAGATTCTTGCCTCCAAAAATCTATAAATACAACCCTCTTGTGAGTTGAAAAGGATCCTAGATTTTGTGAATTTAGCACAGTTACTATAGTTGCATTCGAATCAGCGTTTTAGCATAGCATCTCAAGTTCATAGCATTTCAGTTTTTCAACTTGATAGTTTCAATCATTTAGCAAATAAACATGCATGCTGCATAAATATCATTCTCCTAAGTTGTCATTCCAACAAGCTACTGCTTACACCAACTGAGAGCCAGTAACTTGCATTGAATCCTTGGAGATAGAGGACAATGGAACGCATTTGAAGAAACTATTGTTTGAGAGTTTATTTATCTTTTAATTAGTTTCTTTGATATAATGTCTTATTGGTGTGTTAGTTTACCTTTTTAATTAGTCTACATATTCTCACACACATTTTTGGTGCCCACTGTGGGGCCTTGCCCCGTTTTAAATATTTTTATTGTAGGTTTTCTAGCAGGTGACATACTAGAGCAACATTTTAGCGCATATGAGTTGAGGATTAGCGCATACGAGCTCTATTTTAGCGCATACGAGGATTGTTTTAGTGCATCTACTAAAAAATTTAGCGCATTTGCCATTTCTTTTAGCATATTTGCTAACTATTTTAGTGCATCCCTATTTGATCCTTTAACACATTCATTAACTATTTTAACGAATTTACCAGTTCTTTTAGTGTATATACTAGCTCTTTTGTCACATACAGGTGGTGTAACAAAATAAATCTTGATTCTGACACCATCCGTGTACAAATATTTTTCAATTCAGTTTTAAAGTAAAATGAAGCAATCCTAGGCTATTCACTTAAATATGGAATTAACCAGTCCTAGGATAGTCACAAAATGTTATTTTTGCTTGGTTAAAATGAATCCAATGTTTGTTGTGAAGAAAAATATTCACTTAGTATAGAAAATCATCATTTGGATTTAAAATTGAACCATTTGTTTGCTATGATTGTGGGGTAATAGGTTTATGCTGTCCCCTTTACTGGGTGACCAAAACACTAGACTTACTTTTTTTTTTCATTTTATGCAATCCATGCTTTATTACAACCTTTAGAAGGCCTGTCATAGTGGGAAAAATTACTCACCCTACGGGAATGACCTAAGTAGGAACAACCAAAGCCGGGTTTTCTGACCCACTCTAATAAAAAGTGAATTTTGGGGAAACCCCTATTCAATGGAAGAGAGCAAGATAACCATCCCCAAAATCTTTGTTCTAAAGATTGAGAGGTCTTCTGAGGGAATTTATCTATTGCCACATCGAATGGATACCTTTATTACAAACCATAGTGTAGAAAGCCAATCATGTCAGTATCCAAACATCATATTAATCACAGTGCAAGGGGAGGGAAGAATCTGCCCCCAAGACACTCACCATATAATTACCACAGATTGTTTGCTCAGGGGATCGAGAAATCTAACCTTGAGTACGCACTGGGAAAAGACAAAAACATGGGCGCCCTTTAGGGGGTGACATGACTGTGTGAGTCGATGCAATTGTAATATGTGAGTTGTGGTTTTTATGATGACCTTTTTGACAAGTAAGAGTGAGTCTGTTTGAAGTGCCTATTTTGTTCAATACGTGTAGATACTAAAAATTGGTCTAAGCCTGCGGGTACCACTTTTGACATAATTTTCTAATGTCCATGGTCATGATTAAATAATGTTTATTATTTAATTACTTTCTAAAACATTTTTCCTCTATTAATTAAATAACCTTTTAATTATTTAATTAACTCATTATGATGTTTATTCAACTCTGATTAATTAAATAAATCATATTTATTTAATTATGTCGCTAACTAATTAATTATCTTTTCTTAATTAAATAATTTATTATTTAATTAACCCCTTTATCATATTTCGACTATAATTGAATATTCATTATTTAATTATTCAATTAATCTTTTCAATCAATTGAATAAATTATCATTATTTGTTTAATTAAATCTTTCAATTTCAAATGTTGAATTAAATTAACATTTAATTCATAATTAATTGTTACTATCACATTCTTCTATTGTTCAGTTATCTAATTATTCACTCACCATCTGACTCAAGATCTATTTAAATCCACTAGCTATCTCTGGATTCGATATCTGATCATCTCTACTAAAGGACTCTTTGTCACAACTAGTCAATTAACTCGTTCTAACTCATATACATGAACATATTTATTAATTAAATATATTTATTTAATTAATTAATTCATGTGTGCATTCGAACAGATTATTCTTCGAGTTCTAACTTTATATTTTTCTTTCAAAGTCTAATTCTTCTATTTTCGAAGACTTTCAACTCAAGATTAAATCATTTATTTAATCTTGAACTCTTGTTCTTTCTATTTTCGAACAGTCTTAACACCAGATTAAATTATTGTTCTAATTTAATCTTTATCCTATAGAATTTCCTAACTCATGTTCTAACTAACACAAAACTCACATTGCATGACATTCAGCAATCTCGATCATTGATGTCTCTTTCGAATCTGAGCCGATCGTTTGTGTAATGTAGATTTTCAACATTAGTGCTATAGCTGCACAAATTAAAATGATTAACTCTAATCTAACAAATAATCTAAATAAAAAACAACAAAGAACAAAGCAAGTAAACATAAATAAACTAACAAACTAATTTAAAATATCTCACTTAATATGCGTCCACTTCTTTGAATTATCTTGATTGTCCTTCTCCATTTTGCTGTATCAATATTCTTGCCCTCAAATTTCTGTGTTCGATGCAAGCATAACCTTGTTTTAATGTGTAAGAAAAATATCAAAGATTAAGTTTCTTCTCAAAAGTATTGATTTCGGGAGGAGGAATAATGATAATGACAGGTCAATTTATAGATTTTGGGTTTTCGAATGATCGGCTTAGATTCAAAAGAGAGATCAACGATCGAGATTGATGAATGTCATGCGATGTGAGTTCTGTGTTAGATAGAACGCGAGTTAGGAAATTCTGCAGTATAAAGATTAAATTAGAGCAATAACTTAATCTTGTGTCAAGACTGTTCAAAAATAGAAAGAACATGAGTTCAAGATTAAATAAACAATTTAATCTTCAGTTAAGATTCTTTGAAAATAGAAGAAATAGACTTTGGATGAAAAAGAAAAAGTTAGAACTCAAAGAATAAAGAGTTCAAATGCATACATGAATGAATGAATTAATTAAAGATATTTAATTAATAAACACATTCATGCATATGATTTATAACTAGTTAACTGACTAGTTGTGACAGAGAGACCTTTCGCATAAACGATCAGATATCGAATCCGAAGATAACTGGCAGATTAAAATAGATCTCGAGTCAGATGGTGAGTGAATAATTAGTCAACTGGATGATAGAAGAATGTGACATAAATAATTAATTATGAATTAAATGTTAATTTAATTCAACATTCAAAAATTGAAAGATTTAAATTAAATAAATAAAGATAATTTATTTAATTTGACTGTCGAAAAGGTGGAATTGAATAATTAAATAATAAATAACTAATTATAGTTGAAAAGGTTAAACTGCGTAATTAAATAATAAATATTTAGTTATAGATAAAGGGGGTTTAATTAAATAATAAATATTTAATTTAGAAAGAAGAATTAATTAGTTAGCAACATAATTAAATAAACATGATTTATTTAATTAATCAAAGGTTAATAAAGGTCATAATGAACTAATGAATTAATTAGAAAGGGGTATTTAATTAATAGAGGAAAGATGTGCTAGAAAGGTAATTAGATAATAAACATTATTTAATCATGACCATGGACATTAGAAAATTATGTCAAAAGTGGTACTTGCTGGCCTAGACCAAATTTCGGTGTGTATAGTTTGCCCCTCTTTGATACAATGTTGTTTATCGCATTGTGTCAAAGAATTTGAAAAAAAAAGATATGCCTTAGTGGAAGTAGGGTGTGGAAGGATGACAAGGAGATACTGGTATGCCCCCTCGAGAGGACAAGTGGGTTAAAAGAACACAAGTGTGCTCTCAAAATGGATAGATAATGGTGGTGAAGATGCAAAAAGGAAGAAATGTTAGCGTGGATAATTTCAAAATATTAGTAAGAAACAAGAAAGGTTGTTTGAAGGACATGTAATCTTCGATATTTTTCCATATATATACTAAGCAAGTGCAACTTGATCATCATTGGGTGGGATTGACACAAATGGATAGTACACACCATGATATGAGATAGACCATAGTGTATAATGTCATCCATCTATGAAAAAAAGATAGTCACAAACAAGGAGTGTCTTAACACAAACTATGGACAAGATTTCCCCAGTCGTTTTTGTCCAAACAAACCACAGACATCCGACAAGTAAAAGATGGATCATGATACATCATTGCTCCTCTAAATCCTTGATAGGAAATCCTTGAGGAAACTAGTAACATGACTCAAAAACTAGAGTTAAAAAGACAGTTGACAGATAATAGTTAGAGAAAAAAAGTCCTAAGACATCCTTGAGAAAGCTAGTAACTAGACTTATTCACAAATTGATAAAAAGATAAGACAAAATAAGATATAAAGTCATAAAGCCAACTAAAAGTATTCGCCAAAACTTGATCTTGTGAGATTGTTTGATGTTTGACATAGCTTAATGTGAGGGATGACACATACCGCATAAGAAGTTGAGTTTGATTTCAACTTGGTGACTATCTGTGTAAGGCATGACAAATCCTGGTTTCAGAATGACACTTGTCGTATACGACGTTGGAGCTTGATGACGTTGATGCGACAAGCTACATGAGGCTATGATGTTTGACAATGTCCATTGACAAGAAAGACATATCTTGTTTAAGACATAAGTTGATCACTTCAACAATGTGTTTGATACTGACTTGATGACTTTGAGATATTTTCCTTGTTCATGCATGACTTGTTTTAATTCCTTGACTGATTTGAGTATGTGTGTGTTGACAGTGTATGACTTGAGATGATATACCCTAAAGGACTGACCTAATGCGGCCTCGGGGGCTCATCGATTGATTTGTCTTGCCTACGTTTTACATGCAAAGACCTCGTAGTTCGACCAAAATTTAAATGACATAACTGACTGAAAATATGTACTTGAAGCCGATGATATGTAATGTGTGTGATAATGAATGTGAGAAACCCTATTGGATTGACCTAGTGTGGTCTCGGGAGCTCCTCAATTGATTAGCCTTGCCTAGGTTGTACACGCAGAGACCTCGTAGTTCGACATGACAAATGAATTTTGAATGTACAAAGAGTCATGATTTTAATGTGGTGTGAGACATGAGAAACCTAGACAGAAAGACCTAATGCCTCGGGGACACATCGGTTGATGGCCTTGCCTACGTCCAGTCGTAAAGGCAACGTAGTTCGACTGTGTCCACGACTGACTTAACATTACTAACTTGACTTTGTTTTTGGGATTTTTTGACACATTTTGATTGTTTTGGATTTTAAAGTTTTCTAATGTTTTTGGATTTTTCAGGACATTTTGCGGTGATGTAATGCTATGTACAAGGTCCATATGACATAGAATAAGGATTTTCCCCCAGTCGGGAATAAGATATTTGGGATGGAGTGGGGAATGTGAGGGAATGGACTTGATGTCAATCATTCCAAATAATGGATAAGATAACCATTTATTTCGGGTGATGGTGAAAAGTCGGATTGGAATGATGGTAGACGAAAGAGTGAAGTTGAGTACACATGGCACCTATTTTCCAGGTTTTCACCATGGTACTTATCCATAGCGCCATCGAAGTGGTTTTCACTATTGGATGAATTATTTCTCTTTACGTTTTTTTAATTGGTTTTTCAATTTTTTTGGTGTTACAAAGACGCCTATTTACCAAGTTTTCATCAAGGTAAATTTTTTTTTTTCCTTTTTTCTGTATTTTCTCGATTAAGACATAGATTCTTAGAAGTTACGCATAGAACCTCTTCAGATGAAGCTTGTTGATTGGTTACAAAAGTGGTTCGCCTTCAGGGGTAGAGAGTTGATACACACCTGATCCAAATGCTTTTGTGACTATATAAGGCCCTAACTAGTTAGGTTCAAACTTTCTTGGATTTTCTCATTCAACTTGATTCTTGGGATTCTCCATCAAAACCATGTCACCAATGTCAAAGTGCCTATTTAGAACTTTCCTATTATAGCTACGACGAAGATGATTCTGATATGCTTGCAAATGATTTAATGCTTTTTGTCTTCATTCATACAGTAATTCAAGCTCTTGTAGTCTAGATACATGATATTCTTCATTGTCAACATGACCCTTCAAGGATACCCTCAGGGAAGGAATTTCAACCTCAATAGGTAAGATAGCTTCAGAGCCGAATACTAAGGAATATGGAGTGGCATCGGTAGGAGTATGGATGCTATTACGGTAAGCCCATAAGGCAGGGTTAAGTTGTAGGTGCCAATCACAACCAGTGTCATTGACAGTCTTCTTAAGGATTTTGATTATGGTTTTATTAGATGCCTCAGCTTGGCCATTACCTTATGGGTAATATGGTGTGGAAAAATGATGTTGGATGTGGAACTCTTCACATAGGTGGCGAAATTCTTGGTTTTTGAATGGATGGCCATTTTCTATGATAATGGATTGGGGTACACCATACCGATAAATGATATAGTTTAGGATAAACTTAGATATTTGCATGTCGGTGATGTAGGTCATGGGAATAGCTTCAATCCATTTGGTGAAGTATTTGGTGGCGGTTATGATGAATTTATGTTCGTTGGATGATGGAGGGTGTATCTTACCTATGAGGTCAAGTCCCCATTGGGCAAAGGGCCATGGTGAAGTAATTGGACGAAGCTCCTAGGCTGGTGCTCTTATCAAATTTCCATGTATCTGACACTGTCGACATTTCTTAACAAAGATGTATGAGTATTTTTCCATTGTAGGCCAATAATAACCTAATCTCATAATCTTATGGGCTAGAGTAGGACCACTAGAATGGGAACCACATATACTCGCGTACAGTGCTCACAAAGTTGTTTGTGCTTCTTCAGCATCGAGACATCTCATTAGGGAAATATCTAAGGTATGTCTATACATGCATCTTCGATGATGGTGTATTTAGCTGACTTATGGACAAAAGTTTTACGCTAGTTGTTGGTAGGTCTACAGGTAAGGTTTAGGAATTTAGATAGTCGTATACATCCTTGTACCAGGGGGAAGGGGGACCAACAATTGTACACACCATCACAAAATCAAGGATATCATAAGCAGGGACCAGCAACTATTCGACCAAAAACTCAAACTTAGGCACATTGCTAGGAATATCCAGTAAGGAACCCACTGTTGCCATAACATGTGTTTCCCTATTTTGAATATGTGGTATCTATTGAAAGGTGATCTCATCAAAGTATTGATTGAAACTATCAGCCATGCACTTATAGGGGGCAAGTTTCTCATCCTTAGTCTCATAATCATCATTTACTTGCCGAACTACTAGCTGAGAATCCTCGTAAACATGTAGAATTTTAATCTTCCATTAGGCTACCATTCTTAATCCTGTCACTAAGGCTTCATACTTTGCTATGTTGTTGGTGCAAGGGAAAGCAATTATGAATGATTTTAGAATTGTATCACCCTGAGGTGTAACAAACAGTATACCTACTCCTAAACCATGATTTGTATGTGATCTGTCAAAGTATAATTTCCATTTTGTCCTAGTGTCAATGTTGAAGATAAATTCGTCTAGAAAGTCTACCACTAAAGGATGGTCTGCCTTCATGGGTGCATCTGCTAACTGATCTACAATCACTTGTCCTTTTATAGCTTTTCTCTCCACATATTGGATGTCATACTCACTAAGTATCATAACCCATTTAGCTAATCGGCCTGTTAATGTTGCTTTACTTAGGAGATATTTGAGGGGATCAATCTTTACAACCAACATGGTTTGGCGATTGAGCATATAGTGTCAAAATTTTTGAGTAGAAAAGACTACCGCAAGACATGCATGTTCTATGTTGCTGTAATTCAATTCATATCCTACCAAGGATTGATTTAATACACTACCCTTTCATGACCTTGATCATCATTCTGTGCGAGAAGGGCTCCTAATGCCGACTGAGTTGCTGAAATGTATAGTATCAAAGGTTTTCCATCTATAGGTAGCATCAATATTGGCTAGGTGAGCAAATAATCTATGATCTATTGGAAAGCTTCCTGAAATTTAGGTGTCCATATGTAAATGATACTCCTTTCTTGAGTAAATATTGAAATGGGTGTATTTTGTCTGCTAGTTTTACAATGAAATGCCTGATAGACTGTAATATTCCCTGTAGTGTTCTTAGTTGACCAATGCTAACTGGAGGAGACATTTCTACAATAGATTTCACCTTCTCTGGATCTACTTCAACTCCTCTTCTAGAAATGATGTAACCTAGAAGTTTCCTTGATTTCACTCCAAAGACACATTTCTTTGGATTTAGTCTGACGTTGTAATTCTCTAGCCTCTAGAATATCTTGTTTATAACTTTCAAATGATCTGCCCTTGTTACTGATTTAGCTATAATTTCATCCACATAATCCTCCATGAACGTATGTGCAAAGTCATGAAAAATAGTAGTCATTTCCCTTTGGTATGTAACTCCTGCATTCTTAAGGCCAAAAGGAATAACGTTCCAACAGTATGTTCCCCACAGACATGTGAAAGCTGTCTTGTATTGATCTTCAATTGTGATTTTGATTTGGTTATATCCAAAGAAACCATCCATAAGGGATAGCATCTCGTATCCTACTGTAAGGTCTACTATCATGTTAATATTCGACAAAGGGAAATCATCCTTAGGACATGCCTTGTTTATGTCTCTAAAGTCTATACAAATGCAAATGCCCCTAGTTGGTTTAGTTACTAGTACAAGATTTGGAATCTAGTCAACATAATATATGGATCTTATGAATCCGACATCCAAAAGTTTCTTAAGTTCTTCCTTAACCAATAGAGCAATTTGTGGATGCATTTTCCTTAACTTTTGTTTGACCAACTTAATACCTGGCTGTAATGGTAGGTGGTGCAATATCAGGTCTAGATCAAGCCCAGGTATGTATGCATATGACCATGCAAAGTTTATCTGTCTCTTTGTGAAGAAGTCCTTAAACTCAGGTTGTTCTGTCTCTGTCAATGATGCTACAAAATACACCATTCGAGGGTTCTCTTCTGTATTTATGTTGAATGCAACAAAATCTTCCACTAACATCGGTGATTGTTCCTATGCAACTGGGAGAATGTTTAAACCTCTATCCTTGGGTGCCTCAGAGAGGTTTTCGCCCTTGGATTCATCCTTTATCTTTACTTTGTCTTCGTCCAAAGGCGCCTTGCGGTTTTCACCTAGGGACTTGTCATTTTTCTTGTTTTCTTCATGTTTCTTTTAATTCTCACTTTTGTGACTAGAGGTGTAAATAGAATCCCCAAAATATTCTTTTTCATTTAAGTGTATGGTAAAACAAGCCTTATGATCCCCTCTAGGTATTCCTTCTCGAAGTTCCATGAACTCATGTATTGCTCTGTCATTCTCGAATACATCTAAGATGGGTGTACCTTATTGATCCCAGTTGATAAGTTGAGGATATATGAGAGGCATGTCATCATTGGAGTTTTCAAATGTGGCAACTAACAAGGTGAATACAGAATGGTTGACATGGTCACATAAGTTTTGGACTAAATCCTTCTTATTCTTTTTCCTATGGGTAGGTAACTTCTGATGTGGGACTATTGTAACAGCTAGGTTGTCAGAAGATGGTTCATCAGGTGCCTAAGATGCATGATCAAGGGTTTACCAATAATAGTGTTTAAGCCATTCTTCTCTGGTCAAGGACTTCTTATGACGAGGACTAGATGGATCTGGTATGGATTTAATCATTTGGTCCAGTTCTCCAAATAGATTATCTAGGTTCATGGTGCTAGTTGAGGAAAGGGAATCCCATTCATAATCACTCGAGTTAGGGGATTCATCATAAACTAGGGAAAGTGGTTGGTGAGATATCTTGATGTCTTCATAAGCACGTATCTCCTCTTGAAATAGTGACACATTAGTAGGAAACCCAATTCTTAGCGGTTGAAACCCTAGCCCTAGGTTTTTTGGTCGTGGTGAGAGAATGATAGGTTTTGTCCTTCCAGTTTGATGCAGTCCGAACCCACTATGTTCGTCACATCCTTTTCTTTGCATTATCTTAAAGCCTTTTCGATATTGATCTTTGGCTATCTGAATAGACGGTGAAGGGTATTCATTATCATCCTAGTACAACTAGGAAGTAATATCTTCTTGATCCACAATTTCTTCACTTAACTCTCCCCATTTGGTTAATGTTATTGTAGGGGGGACATGAAATGTGACCACAGATTATCTTTTATCTGCTAGGGGTAAACCATATGCCTTGGGTGGAACTAGTTGACTAACACAGTAGGATGCCTTCTTATGATACTCTCTACAGCCTTTGTGTCATGCCCATAAATTTTGGCTAGAAAAATCCAACCAATTGTTTTTATTTTTTTCATAAAGTTTATTAACACTAAAATTGCCATGCCTACTTTAATGTGGCTAACTCATCCAACACAGCTTGCACATCACATCACTGAAGCATAACCTATCCACTAAAGTTTGGCTCTATTTGGTAATAAGACATACTCATTATAAAAAAATATAGTAATGTTAATATTTACTTATAGAAGGAACTCTCAAAGGTAAGAATGTTCTTGATGTGGCTAACACAGATGCAATTACTCAATCAAATATTATTATTAATACTCATTGTAGAATATCAATGTTAATGTTTCTTCCAATTAGTCTAAAATGTTGATTGAATTGCCATTTCCAATTTAACATACAATCTATCATTATTATTCAACCCAACTAATGTTGTTATCAATGTTGAAACAAATATGACGACACCTTACCCATATTTATCCATGAATAGAGTGAATATATATATTTTTTAATTACTAAATTCCTTTTCCATTTCTATTATGAATAAATTGAAGTAAAATAATATTATAATTCTAAATAAATTAACTTACAATTTTAAAAGAAATAAATTAAAATTAAAGAGTGAGTATTAGGAATATTCCTCTCTTAGAACTTATTTACCTAACTTTTATCCCTTAGAAATTTAGCTTTCGTATTATCTTCCTTAAAAGGAATTATGGAAAACCTATGAAATGGGTGCCCCTTTATACATTTTCTTTGCTTTATTTTATTTTTCACCTCCACATCTCTGCAAGGAAGTTAGATACGGCTATGTGAAGCAGATTTAAGAGGAGCAAGAAAATTTGGTGACACAGGTAGATTGGGATCTCACGGTTGAAGCGTGAGTATGCTAATTTATAGATCACCACTCTAGATGATTACACAGTACCATGTTGGCAGAAGAGAACCATGATGACCTTTCAAAAATGAATAGTTTTGAATTGAATGCATATCAAATCGGATCTCTTTGTATTAAAAGAAGTTGGTTACAAAAGAATGAAGCAGTCCAAAATAAAGGGAACTACCAAAGAGAAAAAAACCACAACAACCTTACACACCAAGGCAGATCAGCTCAACATAATGCAGAACATGTCCAGAACAACCAAAAAAAATGGGAGACAACTCTCCAATAATCACAACAAAGAGGACACAACAATTGAATCCTAAATTTGAATAGGCATTGTAGTTGTCTTGAGCAACAAACATCTTCATCATGGAGCTGGAGAAATTGAAGTTTGATAGCCTCCAAATGTCAAACATCAATCTTAGCACCATCCTTTAGCTGAGAACACAAGAAAACCAACTGTAGAATGATGTTAGAGGAAAGCTTTAAAATTTCCATTTCCTGAAAAGCCACATGCTTAGAAAACATTGTTGAACATGTACATTTCCATATATTAAGTAAAATAGCTTGTCTTATGGAATCAACAACCACATCACTATGCAATCCCACACCCAAAACAACCTCCTTCCAATACAAAACATGACCAAAAATAGCAGGAAAATTCCCAAAGACAACATTCCATTTCCTTTTAGTCGCTATACAATCCCAAAAAATATGCTTCAAGCTTTCACTACGATGACAATGCGGACATTTAGGAGGAAGAATTTTCAATTTATTTAATCTATCCCCAATAGGTAGCTTATGATGCAAAAGTTTCCATGTCAAAATTTTGGCATTAGCTTCAGCTTTAGATTTCCAGATCTGAGCACTCAAGTACCTCTATTTCTTTTCACGGAATTTGCAATTCCATTTTATATTGAGCCTAGGATTAAATGACATCTTTGGAAGTAAACTCAAATAGATGCATTTCAATGGCAAACTGCAAAACTGGTATTTACCATCTATGTTGTTAATCGATCTACAAGATAACTATTATTAGCTAGCTAAATGTAGGGGTCACTTAATATATTTAATGTCATTCCAGTGAGAAGTATTTATGCCCCTACCTATATCCCCAATATTTCATTATTCTTTTCAAATTATATAGGACGATGTGAAGTAGTATACAGTGAACAAATTCACAAAATTAAAAGAAAATAAATTCCCTTTGGAAAGATAAGTCGCTCTTGGTAGCTTGCTGCACACTTGAAATGTGTACCTAAGTATTTAATATGAACAACTTGCAAATCATTTATCTGGGCTCTCTCTTATTGTCTCGAGTCCCACATTGACTATGAATACCAATTTACTTTGTATTTGAATCCTGCGCTACAGAATGGCAGTAAATTAATTTGAGCTTTAATTGTGGAAGTGACCCGTTCCATATAATTCTGTCAATCTTTTCATATTAATTAGACTGAAATATGGTAGGACAAGAAGATTGTTTTCTGGTGGCATGCTAAGAGAAGATAGTGGAGTTATCAAACAAAAACTAGGCATTAATTTAATTTTTTTTGTTCAGGCATGGGTTGGAAGTACAATATTTATGGTTGTAGGGTGGGGTGATGATGTAAATTGCCAATAGGAAAATAAAAGAATGGTAGTAAAGTAGATACCTAAAATTCGTAATATTGAGAAGAAATATTTGGATAATATCGCCAAATATTTTTCACTTGTTTTGGAAAACAACGATAATGGCATTATGTTGAAACTATTTTTTTTTTTTTGGTGGAGGTCATAGATTGAACTTTGTGGAACATAATGTCTATATATTTAGGTGCGCTGATTAAAGTATTGTAATTTCTATGGTGAGATGAGTTCAACGCCATAGTATGGTAGAATAACATCTCTTATTGGCCATAAGCTTCACCGCCTTGAGGGCCAACTTTGATTGTTGAATCATGTCGCCCAAGTCAACATTCGAGGTTAACCTTATTTTCTTTCTCTTGCTTACATCTGAAAAAGGCACAACGTACCCAACAATTCACTGAGGGGAAGCTGATAGTTTTAAGAGAACATGGGGTCAACAGAAATCAAGTGCAGCAGCTAGGAAGAAGCAACGTTAGAAGAGTGGAGTACTCAACATCTAGGATATTTATGGAAAAGCTCGAGATGAAACTATGGGTTTGCCTAACATTTAGAGTTACGTAAAGAAAGGTCTTGTCAGTCTAAGGAAGTAACTAGCCATGACCATATTTCTCTCACAGATTAAGGGCAGCCATCAAGTGGCATCAGTCTCCTTATATCTACACTTTATTTATGGTTACATTATAATAGCAAATATCCCCTTGTATCATGAACAATCTTTAGCAGTGAGATAATCTAGAATCGGATCTCATTGTTACCCTTTAATATCCACATGGGGTGAAGAAAAGTTGTGTACTAGTGTACGCTACCCCGCACACCATCTTTCTCTTCATTATTTTATGGAGGCCTCTCATGGAAGATTAGGCTATGAGGAAGGAATATGATAGGGGTGACCTGGTTTCTGTCTAAGTATTATACCTTAATGCTCTTTAAGCTTCAAATTCACATGCATCTTACTATTTCGGTAGCCTAATGCACTTGATTGGAGGTTTGGACTACTGTTGCAAATATTTCCTCTGTATTCAAACCCTCTTCTCTTACCATTATTTTATGATCTACTTTCGTAGGTTTAATTTCAAACTCCAACTGTAGAGAGTGAAGCGACATAATATTGGGGCCGCTGCAAATTTCACTGGAACCAAATTTCCATTCATGCTAAGCAACATAATAGCATACTTATTTTTGTCACCACTTTAAAATTTGCATTACGACTACACTAGTTTTGTAAAGACTCAATGGAATGACCTCACATATTTGAGCATATGGGAGAGAACGAATTCACATATTTACACACAAAATTGTAGGTGAATATATATATTATTTATTTTCCACAACCTTACATATTAGGGATCTATGAATACCCTTTTTTGTTAAATAAAATACAGTTCACCATAATCTATTTACTCTATATTCAAACCTTTCCTTTTTGCAGCTTTATTCACACACCCCATTTTCTTAAGCAAAATAGAAAAGAATCGTTAGAAATTCACCATTTGTATCAGAATGCAATAGTCTCCCTTCATTACAAATATAAAGAAACTATAAGTAAATAAATACATCTTACCCTTACAATATCCATCATTTAAACTTTTTCTTATACCAATCGCATCTAGAAGTGAAACAAGACATACCAAGGGACAGGTCTTGCTCTCCACCCTACCATAATCACGTCATGGAGCCTCGTGTGCTCTAGCCATACCATTGAGCAAGGATTTCTTTGAATCTAGGATGATGAATGGAGTCTTTATAAGTATCTATATGTATTTTTACAATGGGATAAGAATATCATAACACAAATTTCTTGCATCTAGGTTTTCTATTTCTATTTTCAACCATAACCCATATAGTATGATACCTTCCTACAACAATAAACAAAAGGCATGGAATTAGAAAAGAAAATTATCTCTTTTTTTTCTCCATGAGAGGGAATTAAACTCTTTCTTGGTATTCCTCTCCAATCCAAACCATCTATAGATCACTATCTCCCCAAAGAGCTTCTCCTCCCATCTCTCATTCTTTCTACCATCTTCCCTCAAGTTCTCCAAGAGGAGAAGTGGATAACACCCCACTCATTCTTCTTCTTCAAATAATATAGAAGTTTCAACTTGCAAATCTTGGATGGGGATGTGTGGAGTGTACTTTCCTTCATAAATGACGGTATTTTCCCTATAAAATAAAATACATGCACTTGGACAACCCCTCCATCTTTCCACCCCATCGTCTCCTCAAAATTCGTCACTCATCATTATGAGGACTTTTCAGGGGTCAAAACATGTCTTTGGAGTACTATTGTATGCCTAATTGACTCCTACCACTATGGTATAGGCCCTAGGGGGTTTATTTTTGCACCCTAACCCAAAAAATTGACCAACAACTCTCATTAAAATCCCACTCAAGGTTCCATCCGAGTTCCAAACTTAGCTAGGTGTTTCCAAGATCTAATCCCCACTTACACCTCACATGAATCCCAACTAAATGCCTTCACACCCTTAGTCCTCCAATACATTAACTCCACTTGTTTCTAGGCCTCAAATGGGGTCAAATTTATATCCTCATGAAGTAGTCTTTTGATTCACTCTTGATAGTTCTCCCTTCTCATGCTAACATGGTTTCCTTCCTGCACATTACCAATGTGATTGTAAGTACCAATTATGTATCACATTAATCTGTTAGTTGAACATTCTAAGCTTTAACTATATAATAATCCATTTAGAATCTAATTTTCATTCCATTGTATACGAGTGCAATCCACTTCCATGGTAATGAAAATAAAACATAATGTCAAAATGATATGAAAGAATATTTCCAAAAGATCACCTTATTTATTATCCACAATATATTTAATCATCAATTCATGAAAAACATATAACAATTTATGGTTGTATTAAGTACATACAAAGTAGGGTCTTACACTTTGTCTTGGATCTCAACTTTGGGAGTGGATGATGGTGGTTTTAATGAAATGGACTTGATGAGATGTGATGGGTCAACATATAGGGATAAAGTGGATGATGAAGCTTGTTGATTAACAGGAACTTGAAATTGTGGGATTTCCCTTAGGCTGGTACTATATGGAAATGGATCACAAGGAACCAGGATCTCAAGGATCTCTGTGTGGAGGTTGTGTCACCCCCTCACTGACTTTCTACATGTGTGTCCACCTAGATCTCGACAGGGCATAGCTGACTCGACGCTCAGCAGGCACTGCATCATGATACTTGCCTCTGTAAAACTCTGCCTCTCAGTCAGCCCGTAGAACCTCTCTCATGTAATCTCCTATGGAAGTGCCATCAACCACTCTCTGGAGAGTCTCCGCTGTCTCTTGTGCCCTCTCGGAAATCTTTCAAGCACTGTCTCTCTCGACTATCAAAGTGGGCACTTGTGTCTGTACAGTGACCAACTGTCCCTGCAACTGCGATAAAACTTGACCATGAGCCTATGCCTAGGCTTGCATCTAAGTCTAGGTCTGAACAAACAAACCCCGAGCCTGTACCAACTGCCCCTGTAGTGTCTGCAATGGTGCAATCTATCTCTGCTGATCCACAAATGGCACTGTCACTGCTTGCCTCTTGCGAGGCCTGCTGGATGATGGCGCACTATTAATGGCTAGCCCTACCCCTCTATCTCCTCCACTGCCACCATCACTGTCATCACTATTGTTGTCATCACTACTACTCTTCGTGCTATTGCCTGCTAGAGTATCACCCTCGCTCTCTGTAGAGCCCTCTGCCACATCATCCTCTACTGGCAATGGTGCTGACTCATCTAGGATGGTGATGTGAGGATGTGGAACCAAGGCCAGGAATGCCACATACTACTTAGTGACCGGTGACACTTCAATATCTTGATGCATGTCACAGGGTGATTGCTGCAATGCCTTGTATCCCTCTACTAGCACATCATATGACAAATAGGGACCCCAATCAAGAATATCCATCTATCACCTCACAGAATGGGCAACTCCCTGTGGCATACACTACACAATGTTGTACTTCCTGTACACTCAATGTAGCAGGAATCTCTCTAGAATAAATGGGGTCCGACCAATGAGATACATGGAATCATAGAGAAATCCCAACACTGCATCATCCTCATCCCACTGCTCATAGTCAAGGTACGGACACTAGGTAACTATCTCTGTATCGTCGAAGACCCACCTCCAATGCTCTAACTTGCCCATCCGGGCTTGTGTGAATCGACCTCTATATCTAAAAATGTAAGGTCTACCTGGTGGTCTATCTGCAACTGGGAATGGCCAAGAAATAGAAAAATTCTCCCATGCCCACAGCTGTAACAAGGTCATCCCTAAAGATATCAAGTTTCCACAATCCATAATATTCATTACAATGATTTCTAGCTTTGATTGTGTGAGAATTGATGCAAAAATTCTCACACAATCAAAGCCAGAAATCATTGTAATGAAGGTCATCCCTGCCGATAAACTCCACACTCTGAGGTACACAACTAAATGAAGATCATGATATAAATGTGCCAACATGCACATCCCCCATGCATATCTGGTACTATGTACCATCATGCTCTTAAGAGTCCTGCCCCAGCCAATGAGGAATCCCTTTGACCTACAATCAGGGCAAAGGAAACCTCCAATGAAACCAGCAAGCACTGTTGGTAGTGTCGCATAGGAATCAACGATCCTCCTCCACCGAACGCTCGGACCCACAATGTCTTGATCCTAAAATACTCGACGAAGAGCATCTCTACCACCGGTCCCATGGGAATCATATACTACAATCTCCCCCATGAATGGAATACACAGAATTCGCCACACATCCTCTGGTGTGACCATCATCTCACCAATGGGTAGGTGAAAGGTGTTGTGGTCATTGTGCCACCCCTCAACCAATGCAGTCAACAAACCCTGATTAATCCTAATCTGGGGCATACAAGTAGGCTGGTCAAACTGCATCGGCCTATCACCTGAAGCTCATCTAGTGTCAGATGAGGTATCATGTCTGTCATCCATGGAAACCTCTCTCACATCTGGAGAGTACCCAAATCCTCCTATCATCATAACAAAAATCCACAATCAGTGAACTATGTCAAGAAATCAAAAAGTCATCCAACTATCAAGTCTATTTCAGCATTTTGGTATGAATTTTTGATCAAAATTCATGAGCGAACATAAAAAAACCTCACCTATCATGAGGTTCATCAAACAGTATCTAATCTCGCCTATCATGAGATTTATCGGATATTGAATCATTTCCTCGCCTATCATGAGGATTATCACAAATAGTATTTCCTTCTCGCCTATCATGAGAAGTTAGTCTTGTTTAAATCATCAATCCAACACATCAAGAATTTGGATTATCAATCATACCACTCAAAGAATGGACATGATCAGAATTGACAAAATCAAGGTTTACTAAGCTAAATGTTCAATTCTGACATGGAAGCACTATAATAGGCTTCCAAAGCGTTAAAACCCAGAAGCGCTACTTTATCGGTCAAAAGCGCTAAATCAGGCACCCAAAGTGCTAAATCTCGAAAGCGCTATTTCAGCACTCCGATGCGCTAAAACAGGCATCCGAAGCGCTAAAAGTCCCAAAGCGCTACTTTTCCGCATCTAAGCGCTATAATAGTCTGCCGAAGCGCTGCTTTACCAGAAGTGCTAGAACAGACCATGAAAGTGCTAATCCACCAAATCAAAATGCTAGAAGTATCAAAGCGCTAAAATCCGGCATCAAAGCGCTAAAATTCAACTCCTAAGTGCTATATCAATGAAAGTGCTACATTATCCTATGGAAGCACTAGAGTTTTTAATGCAAGCACTAAAACTCAAAGCGCTAATCTACCTACTGGAAGTGCTACACCAGAGTGTAAGTGCTACAACACGACTTGAAAGCACTAAAATAGACTAAAAAATGCATAAAAAACAAAAATTCATGAATTACGAGGAGGTCAAGGGGTACATACCGGAAGTCCATACGTAGTTGACCGTCGGTGATGTCGAACATGCTCGAAACGATGAGTGTGGTAGGGGATAGGCATCTTGCTCCAGCTGGCAGAAAAGTCTTTATCACAAAGGTTTTTAAAATCAAATAGTTAAAATGAATTGGAAAATGACCTTTTTGCACTATATATAATTTTGAAAGGTATTTTTGGTGGGTTTTATTATCTTTTGATTAATTTTATCTAGGAAATTAATTAAAACTCATCTGCGGGCTAGATTTCTTTATCATTTGTCGGGAGATAAATTATTTCTTCATCATATCTTTATGAAATCATCAGAAAATCATAAAAATTCAAAAAAAATTAAATATCATCAGATCATTTATCTCCCGAGGGGGCATATTATCATCAAACATCTGAAAATCAAAGTCTGGGGCATGTCTAGGACATACGATTTTTTTTTTTATTATCATCAATCCTGGCAGTAGCGGCAAAATTTTCTTCGAAGCAACGCATAACCACATCACTTCGAAGAGGGGAAAAATGTATACACCTAAAATTGGTCTGGAGAATCCGATTAATTAAATACGAATTATTTGATTAATTATCCTAAATTTCCTCTACTTTTGAATAAATAGAAATATTTATTTATATAGCTCACATTTAAATTCATCTTAATTAAATAAAAAAGATTAAATACTTTGTTTGATTTAATTATCAAATCCCTACTTTATTCTATCACATTAATCTTACATTAATTAAATAAAGATCAAATGCTTTATTTATTAATTGCCATATTCTTCTGTCTAATTTAATGAACAACTATCCTATAGTTCGTTTTATTAAATTATTTATCCTTCTTTTGCTAATTTAAATAAATCAAAATATTTGAGTAAAGGCACAAAGAATATTACATCTATATTATCTCAAAAATGAATTAGATATCCTATGTCTAAACCATCTCTAAAATATGTCAAAATTAATTGATTGAAACTTCATAGGAATTTTTGGAGACAAATTGGAGACAAATTTGGAATTTGATCTCTCAATCCTCCTCCATCAATCCTTCCTCTTCTCTTGCCGGGTGTTTTCATGGGTAGAGACAATCTCCAAAATTCTCTCAATCTCCTCCATCTCTCACCATTCAATCCTCCAGATTGAATCCAAGCCTCTCAATGCCTTCCCTGTGCATTTCTACAGCCAAGAAATCTATAAATAAAGCCTCATTGAACCAAGAAAAGGGATCCAGATAATCAAGTTTATGCACTCTTACTCTGCAGGAATTCAAGCATCAAGCACATCAAGCATCAAGCATCCAATATCCAACAATCAAGCTTTCATACCATGGTTGCCTCCTGTATCTGCAATTATTTGTTTCATGTCAATCCATGCTTAGTTTAATTCATTTATCTTCTAGTATTTGTCATATTCAATTCCATATCATTGTCTTAGTATCCATCTTGTTCTTTCAATTGTCATTTTAACAATCATAGTGCACTCACGATTTGAGAGCCATTTTGATTTAATAAATCTTGAGGATAGAGAACAATATGACGCATTCAATTGATTATTGCTTTGAATTGATTCAATTTGATTAGTCTTTGATATAATGTCTTATTAAGAAGTGTTTTTTGCTTTACACCTAATCACACGCTTACAACATGTATACAAAGGAGAAAATTAGGGAATAAAGATACTATTTTTTTTAGCATATAGTAGGTGTTCGCATGTAATAATCTATTGTATAAAATTATTTTTGCATGCAATTTTTCTATCTATTATTGATCCTTGACCTCTATTTATAAAGGCTCATTGTAACCAATGAAATTCAAGTTGATTACAAACTAAGTGTTGGTATTGTTGTAGTAATTAATTTTACTCTATTTTTTATTTTTATTGTCTCTACCTTTATAGAAGATTGGTATCAGACCTAGGGTAAATTTAAAGACTAGAGAACCTACAAAGAATTGATGTCATTAGCCATAATTATAGTTGCAACTAGCATTATTGGAGATTGTAGGCTGATTTTCTTCCTAAAGTTTCTATTTGAAGGGAATCACTGTTTAAAGCTTGCCACCATTAGAAAAGTATTTGAATTGAAGGTATAGATTTTATCATGGAAATAATCAATGGTATAACTCAGCCCCAAATTCCTATTTTCATTCATAAGAATTATGGTTTTTGGGAAATTAAGATGAAAAAGTTATTTTGTTGACAAGATGTTTGGGATTTGGTATAAAATGGTCTTGTATAACCTCAAGATCAAGAAGCCTATCAGGCATTAACACGGGGAGAAAAGGATCAACTTAAAGGGTATGTGTAGGATCATGATGGGCCAAAAAGTTATGATATGTAAGTGATATGATGGCCCATGTGGCTGACGACTTTTTTTTTACCCAAAATTGATGAAATGAAAAGGGTTTTTAAAGGAGATTCTTAGCTTTCCACCAATATAAATTATACTTTACTTTGAATTTAATAAATAATTATTATTCATTGATAGGTTGATTGAAAAACATCTATAGATTTCAAAGGGTATCACATTCCATGCTTCAAATACTATAGGATTAAAAAAAAATGAATTTCATGAAGTTTTGACCATGTTAAGGTGGTCAGATGTACGAGTTTTTATATTTTTTTAAAGTTGTAATAAAAAAATAATAATTAATTATTTACTTGGAAAAAAATTACAAACAAATATGCATCACATCGGGACATGAGTCTTCTATTTATATCTAAAATATTATAAAAAAATATTATTATTTTATTGTGGTTAGGGTGGTCAGACAGACACCTACTTATTTTTCCCTGAAATTTAAGTACTACTGCATTGAAATTTCAAATTTTCAACAAATAGATTTTTTAAAAATAAAAATAAACCTAGTAGTTTAGAAACTAAATTCAATTTGCAATAGATTATTTTCTTACATATTTTTGAAATAATATAGTTAACATATTCAAGTTTGTATGTCAAGTTGCCTAACTCTGATTTTTTTGAATTTTATTGCCACTTAAGGGCCTATTTTTTCCATGATCATCCTGCACATGCCCTAAAGACAATGAGAAAAAAGATGCAAATTCTTTATTTCTAATCCAATAGGGAATGGATGAGTCAATTTTTCCAAGAGTTTCAACTACAACAAGATCCAAGAGGGCATGGGATATTTTGGAGACAAAATATCAAGGTACTACAAAGGTGAAAGTAGCTAAACAACAATGTCTTAGAAGAAATTTTAAAAATTTATAAATGAATGAATAAGATTTTGTAGATCAATTTATGAGTTAGGTCATGAATGTTGTAAATCAAATTATATATAATGGAGAAGAAATAAAATATGAAAAGATTATAAAAAATATTCTTAGGAGTTTACCTAGTAAATTTGATGCTATAGTTGTAGGAATTGAGAAATCCAAATGATTTCATATAGTTATTTGTAGATGAATTAATGGGATCTTTATTAATATAGTAGTCCAAAATGAATAGATATATCAATACTTATTTTTAGAATTCTTTCAAGTCTCAAGAATAATCTAGAAGAGGAAGAGGAAGGTCAAACTTCAGAGGAAGAGGAAGAGGAAGAGGTGGTATAATTCATATAGATCAAGGTGAAAATAATAATCATAACCACAACAATAGACGACGTTGAAATAATCAATACCCAATATCATTCACAAAGGTTTGATAAATCTAATATTTAGTTTTATTATTCCAGAAAATATGGACATTATGCATATGAATGTAGAAAAAAACAAGGAGATGTTGATAAGTAGAATGCTAATTATACAAATGGATCTAGATATAATTCTAAAAGAATGATCATCACATGTCATGTCATGAGAGCACTAGAAATATCTAATTTTTGGATAGTGGATGTGGTAATTATATGAAAGGAAATAAATATTTATTTGATAGTCTTGATGATTATATAAATTCTGAAGTGAAATTGGGAAGTTATAATAAAGTCTCTATAATGGGTAAATGAGTAATAAATTTTTTGAGAAAAAATGGTGAAAGAAAATTTATTCTTGATGTTTATTTTATACCTATACTAAAGCATAATCTTATGAGTGTTGGATAGCTAATTCAAAAGGGTTACATGGTATCTTTTATGGATAATTCTTGCATAATGTTCGATAGATTTTCAAATGATAGGTTGATTGCAAGAGTGGATATGACCAAGAATTAAATGATTCCCCTTCAAATTCAGTCCATCCAAGGAGCAAAAGAAGCCAATTTCAAAATTATATGTTTATACCAATCATGGATATGGAATTTGAGGTATGAGCATTTATATTTTGGAGGTTTGATCTAGCTATAAAGGAAAAAAATGGAAACAATATTACCACCTATAGAGTAGCCAACCAATTCATGTGAGAGTTTTATTTTGGTAAAACAATAGAGAGAGAGAGAGATTTTTCTAATAAGAACCTCATATCCAGCAAGGACATTATTGGAGATAGTTCATAGTCATTTATGTGGACCAATAAAAACTCCATCATTTGGAGGTAATATTTACTTTATAACCTTCATTGATGATTTTAGAAGGAAGACTTGGGTATTTTGGTAATATTACCACCTATAGAATAGCCAACCAATTCATGTGAGAGTTGTATTTTGTTAAAACAACAGAAAGAGAGAGAGAGAGAGAGAGAGAGAGAGAGAGAGAGAGAGAGAGAGAGAGAGTTTTCCTATAAGAACCTCATATAGAGCAAGCACATTATAGGACATAATTCATAGTCATTTATGTGGACCAATACAAATTTTGGAGTGAAAAGACACTGAGACGGGGGGTGAATCAGTGTTATTAACCATTTTGACAAATTTTACTAAAACTGAAATACACCAAGTGTATGCTCTCATTTATCAATGATAAACTCATTCATGTATTGAATGCAATCACATAAACTGAAATGAGAATAGTGAAACATAACATTTTAAAGAATTAAAGCACTGAATCAAATGAACCACAAATACTCAAATAAACATAAGATATGCCAAGTGGAAAACCCTCCTAGGGTAGAAAAACCACTCCTTAACCTGCTGCCTTTTTAAGGCTTTTATTTCAATAATCATTTTTGGCAATGCCTCATAGGCTAATTTCTGAGCACCGACTCAAGGAGCACCAACCCCTCTTTTTAGAGACACCAATCTCAAGGAGCACCAACCCCTTTTCTATTTTTTGTAAAAGATACAATGATACATAGGATATCTCTATTTCCCTAATTTATGTCAAGTGCCTCTTGACATACAATGTTTACAATTCTCAAATTTCAAGAATGACACTTCAGAATTCCACCCATTGTGAAGCTTTAAGACATCTTGAGGGAATATTTCATAAATTTTGATTTCTCAATCTCAGTACAAACTCTCATCAATACCTTTACAGTGATATGTTCTCACACTGGTTTTTCACACTTTTTCTCATACATATTTCATGGTTCTCTCCAAACAATTAAATCTCTCTTTTCATTTTTTACACCAAAAAAAAAAAAACCCTATATCTCATGCATTTTTTTTTTCATAGTACATCTCTTTCTTTTTATCTTTTTGCTTTTCAGTAATCTTTTTGCCCTAATCTGTCTATTTTCTTTAATTTACAGATTTCATCATTACACACATTTTTCGGTTACAATAGTATCTTGTGTTTCAAAAAACAAAACAAAGGTGATCATCAAGTTACCACCTTCCTCTCGAGCAACTTTTCTAGGTATATCAAAGTTCTTGAGAGAATGATCTTTTCACTAGACAAGAATAGAAAAGCAATATGAAAAAATAGAAGTGTGATTGAACCCTATCCTGTCAAGCAACCTACACAGGTAGAGCTTAACCAAACAACATCAAAGCATGCATATAATTCATGAATAATAACTACTGAACCTATTGCAAAGTGAAGTAACTGAATACCTTATATTGTGTAGCTGAAACCTCATAAAAAATGCACCCTAAGAATAGTTACCCATGACTCCAAGAAAGAAGATGAGAAGATTTTGCAGGTATCATTATTACCCACAACCTAAAAATACCATCCCTTAATGTAGGAGAAAATTTAATTCTGATAAAATAAATCAATATGCATTTCTGAGAATATGAAATCGACATGCAAAAATTCTGACCATGAAGAGAATAAACCTATTTTCCATTCTTCCATTTAGAAGTAAATACATTTCTTCTTATTATCTTTTCGAGTAGAAGTAATGGTTCTTCAAACTAGTTGTAAATATGAATACCTAAGAATAATGATGGAGATGCTATCATGGAAATGTTTACCAGATCTGCAGTGAGAAAAATGACCAAGAATCTTTCCAATCTCAAGCCTACACCCAACAATAGGAAGCTGACACAACCATCGACCATTGTAATGGTCTTCCTGATTTCCCCATATGATTTCCAAGGTTATAAATCCAAAAACATACCCAGTGAAACGGCTGTGAGAAAATCTCCATGGTGGTGGATAGAATAGGCTTCCAAACCCTTGAACAAGCGAAACAAAAAATTGACCTAAAATTCCTTACCCAAACAAAAATTGATGACTTCAAATGTTGATAATCTTTGAAGTCTAAAAGGACTAGCATAATAATTCAAGAACTCATTATTCCTTTTGAATTTCGTGGCCTGTTCAAAGACAATCATGTCGACGAAAAATATTTCTCATTATCAACTATTGACCAAGTCACAAAGCATGTGTAATGTTGACTTAAATAATTCCTTCCATTAGAGCACATAAAATGTCGAATTATTTAGACATAATGTCCCCAAGTCACTTCCATGGTGACATTATTAAAACTCATCAACACTATATACCTAATGTAGGCCTTAAGGCCTAGAAAAGTGTAGACCAAGAAACCAAATCATATGCGAAGGAATGATCACATGTTTTCCAATGTTCAAAAAAAAATTCCACCATTAAAATACCATTTATACCCAAAGACTTATGAAGTATGATAAAGGCTATCATTCATGCTAAATTCAAAATGCCTTTCACCCATGCGAAATACCATGAACCATATGCCCAGGAAACAATATCTTATGACATATGCTCAAACCATTATCAAATGGTTAAGGAAACCCGATAGGGTTTTCTTAAAACTGAAATCCAACTGCATCTTATAAACCCAAGCATCAAGAACCAGAGATCATTACCTGAATGAGGATAGAGTAATATGACTCTGAATATGATCAAAAGCATTATCAATTTCATGATGCTAGAAATTGATCAATCCAAAACATATAAACTTGTAGAAAACTGAACATGCCAAAAACATGTAATCAAGTGAATCACTATAGCACAGATTGTCAAATCAGAACCATGCCACCTGATCAATGGAACATAAAACTTTAACCAAAATTCCTTAATCAAGATCTACACATGGAGTCAAGAGATCAATGCTACCAAAAGATAATACCATAAATGAAGTAAACATGCCAATCAAAAACAAAGCAAATCAACTGAGTAAACAACCACCAAGATGCTAGAGAGTAGCACATATTGTCATCAAGGACAAATTAGCACAAGAGAGATTCAACAAACTCCCCCTTTGTCCTTGATGGAAAAAACTGAGCCACCAAGCCAAAATAATGAACCGGGACCAAATGTTCATAATTCTCCCCCTTTTTGACACAACAATAAAGGGAAGACACAATAATTAACCAGAAACAACAATGAATTTCCATGAAGCTACAGATTTAACATTTGAGCATAAAAGCATGAGCTGCAGGAAGAGCTAACCAACTCCCCCTATCACCAAGATAGATTGTTTAAGATAACAAAGATTGAGAGACAACTCCCAATCTAGACCAAAGTCTTTTAAATACATCTTTAGCCAATGGTTTTGTAAAAATGTTAGCAACATGTGCTTGTGTAGGAACATATTGCACAGAAACCTCATTAGCCAACACCTTTTCAAGAAGAAAATGAAACTTAATAGCGATGTGTTTAGTGCAAGAGTGTATAACATGATTTTTCAAGATATTGATTACACTAGTATTATCACACAAAATAGAAACAAGTTTAGGGATTTCAATACCCATGCTAGATAATCTTTGTGACATCCAGATTACTTGAGTATAGCAAGAGGTGGCAGAAATGTATTTTGCTTCAGCAGTAGAGAGTGAAACAAATTCTTTTTTTTTGTTATTACAAGGCACCAATCGATCACCAATAAAGAAAGCAACACCACTGGTGCTTTTCCTATCATCCAAACAACAAACCCAGTTAAAATCAGTATATGCCACTGATGAAAAATTATTGCTTCTAGGATACCAGAGTCCATAATCAATAGTGTCTTGAACATATTTAAGAATCCTTCTAACATCATTAATCTAAGATTCCTTAGGATATGACTCAAATCAAGAAACCATACAAACAACTTGCATTATGTCAGGTCTTGAGGGTGTTAGATATAATAGGCTTCCTATTATTGACCTATAGTCAGTTGGATTTATAGTAGGAGAATCATCAACCTTAATGAGTTTACAGCCGGTAGCCATTGGAGTGCTAACTAGATGACATTCATCCATTTGAAATTTCTTTAAAATTTCTCTTGCATATTTTGTTTGAGAGAGAAAAATACCAGTTTCAAGTTGAGAGATTTGAAGCCCTAAAAAGAAGGACAAGTCTCCAAACATGCACATTTCAAACTTAGATTCCATAATCTGTGAGAATTTTTGACTCAAGCCAATATTGTTGCAGCTAAAGGTAGTATCATCAACATATATTTCAACAACTAAAATATCAGAACCTTCAATTTTAACATAAATATTGTTGTCTACACCTCCTCTAATAAAGCCTTTTGACAGTAAATGACTGTCCAGTCAGGAGTACCAAGCTCTAGGAGCTTTTTTTAGGCCATATAGAGCCTTTTTTCAGCTTGTAAACATGATTGGGTTTGTTTTTACAACTAAACCCTTCAAGTTGTTCTATGTAAACTTCTTCATCCAAATAACCATTTAGAAAGGCAATTTTTACATCCATTTGATATACAGTAAAGTTTTTGAAAATAGAATAGGCCAAGAAAATTATAATTGATTCAAGTCTAGCTACAGGTGCAAAGGTTTCACTGAAGTCAATACCTTCTTGCTAAGCATATCCTTTGTAGACATATCTAGCCTTCTTGCGAACAACATGGCCATTTTCATCATGTTTGTTTTAGAAAATCCATTTACCTCCAATGACAATTTTGTCATCTGGTCTTGGGACTAGCTCCCAAGTTTGATTTTTCTCAATTTGATCCATTTCATCCTACATTGCATTAAGCCAACATTCATCAGTTAGAGCTTCATCAAAAAAATTTGGCTCAAATTGTGTAATTAAACAAAAAATAGTAAGCTTGGCTATGTGAGCTTTTTCATCATAGTTAACACTTCTTTTCTATGTTTGACCTCCTATAGATTTATCACCAATAATCAAATCTTTAGGATGGTTTCTAGCAAGAGATTTTGAAGGAGTTTTAGTTACACATTTTTCAAAGCTGGTTTCAGCATCTTCAGATTTTGCTTCAGCTAGTTTAGGACTTTTTGATTTTGCTTCAGCTAGTTTAGGACTTGCTGATTTTGTTTCAAGCTTTGCAATTTCAAATCCTTCTGAATTTATATCATTTTCAAATCCTTCCTCCTCATCATCATGCATACGTTAAGCATCTAAAAGCATATTTTCATCAACTTTGACATTGACAGATTCAATAATCTTGTTCAACCTATTATTAAAGCATTTATAGGTTTTGTTGTGAGTAGAGTATCCTAAAAAGATACCTTCATTAGACTTAAATTGAAAATTGCCTAAGTTATCATCATCTCTCTTAATAAAACATTTGTAGCCAAATATTCTAAAATATTTAATTGAGGCAGATTTACCATACCACAGTTCATAAGGAGTGAAATTGGATTTCACTCTTATCTGGACTCTATTCAAAATATAAACAGTTGTATGAACAACTTCTTTCTAGTACATGTTTGGCAGATTTGCTTCATTCAACATAGTTCTTTCCATTTCTTTTACAGTCCTATTTTTCTTTGAACTACCCCGTTCTGTTGGGGTGTCCTAGCAGCTGCATATTGTATTTTTATGCCATGTCTTTCATAGTAGTCTATGAATTCTTGAGAGGTGAATTCATCACCTTTTGTCAGATTTTAGACATTTTAATTTTAAGTCTGACTCCCTTTCTACCATTTTTCTAAAGACCTTAAAACATTCAAAAGCTTTAGATTTATGCTTGAGAAAGGTAACCCATACCATACGAGAGTAGTCATCAACAAATAGCATGAAATATTTCTCACCATTGATAGATCTAGTCCTTGTAGGACCACATAAGTCAGTATGAACAAGTTGCAGAGGTCTAGTAGAGGAATTTTCCTTGGATTTAAAGCTTACCTTTGTTTTCTTTCCTTTAAGACATTCTTTAAAAATTGCTTTTTTAGATTTTCTCATAATAGGCAGACCTCTTACATTCTAATTCTTACTAATTCTAACCATATTGTCAAAATTAATATGACCTAGTCTCTTGTGCCTCAACCAAATTTATTCAACATGACTCATTTAGAACATACCTTGATTGTTTTCATTTCTAGATGTGTCAAGTAGATTGTAGACATTTCCCTTAGTCCTTCTTCCAACAACAATAGATTTTCCAAACTTATTTTTAATTTCATATCCCTATGAAGTGAACATGACTTGATATCCACTATCATAGATTTGACTAACAGTCATAAGGTTTTGTTTTAATCCTTCTACATAATACACATTGTAAATAGGAGTCTCTTCATTCAGAATAAGAGAACCTCTACCTTTGATTTGAATTCCCGAGTTGTCTCCAAACTTCACATATCCACCTACATAGTCTTCAAGATTAGTGAATTTTTTTTTGTCACCAGTCATGTGGTTTGAACAACCACTATCCAAGACCCATAAGTCTTTTTTCTTGGAGTGGAAGGAATTTTGAACTAACATAGTTTGTTCTATGTTGTTGATAGCTTTAGGTTTCCAGACCTTTTTAGTTTTTTGTTGTTTATTTTGTTGATCAACATTACATTGCTTAGCAGAATGACCCATGGACTTGCATGTGAAACATCTAATATATCTTGCAAATCCAAGATTTTTCCTATAATCAAATCTAGGTGTTCTAGGATTTATAAATTTGCAAGAGCTCACCTTGTGACCAAATTTGCTGCAGTAATAACAAAACCCATAACAAAACTCCTAAAAGGATGAACATGATCCTTATCAAAATAAGGATGTTTGGGATTAACACTTTTGTTTCGAGAAAAAACATTATCCTTTGCACTGTCATTTGAACATTCACCTTTCAAAAAAACAATACCTATTTTGTCCTTGTCCAGTTTCTGTTTACTGAGCATGTCAGCCAATTTAAGAATACTCTCATATTTCTCAATGGTCTTCCTGAGATCTATAGTCTCATGTTAAATTTTTTGAATTTCTTGATGTTTAAAGCTTATGCCAATACAAAGACAATCTTCAACTCTCTTGGATTCTTCAAGTTGAGTTTTTAATGAGACTATCTCAAGATTAGTGAGTTTCTCTTGTGCAAGATCTTGAGCATGCATTTGTTTTCTAAGTTTCCTTAGCTCTTTTAGAGAACATTTCATTTCACCTTCAAGGTCTACTTCGCCTTCTTCAGAATCATTGTTGTTGATTTCTTCTTGTTGAGTGATTTCAACCATGAATATATTTCCATCCTCTTCATCTAAAGAGTCTTCAGATTCAGAGTCTGTTTCATTTTTGCTGAACAAACTTTTCTTCTTTTTGAAGTAGAATTTTTCTTTAGGTCTATAGGCCTTTTTCTTAGTCAATTTTTCAGATTTACCATTATCACTGTTTGGATCAACATAGGGGCACTTTGCAGCAAAGTGGCCTATTTTGCCACAGTTAAAGCATTTGAAGGGAAGTTTTCCCTTATACTTTCCAGAACCTTTTTTGAGTTTTCTCATAAAGTGGGATTCTTTGGAATCAAAAAATTCTGATTCAGTGAGCTCATCCTTTTCTTTCCTTTCAGTATTAAATGTTGTTTCTTTTGCAGAGGTGTTATTTTTACTAATCCTCATTTCATAGGTAGTCAGAGTGCCTTGAAGGCTATCAAGGGTTAGTTGGGTAAAGTGTTTCTTCTCTTCTAGAGTAGCAACCTTAGCTTCAAATTTTGTTGGTAAGGTTATGATGACCTTAGTTACAAAATCAAATTCCTCAACCTCTTCTCCCAGACCCTTCATGGCATTGACAATTTCATCAATTCTCAAAAATTAATCAGCTCCTTTTTCATCGTCCCTCATTTTTATTTCTTAAAACTGGTGTTTTAGAGTGAGGACTTTAGACTATTTTACTTTTTCATTCCCTTGATAGATAGTTTCAAGTTTAACCCAAATTTCCCTAGCAGAGTTGTAGTGCATGACTTTGATAAAGACATATTTAGACAATGCACATAGGAGAGCATGTTTTTCTCTTGCATTGGTTTCATATCTTTTCTTTTAATCAGAAATAGTAGGCAGAGTAGTCGGTATAGTGTACCTAGTCAATACTATGCTCCAAATATCTAGGTCAATAGAAGTTAAATAAGTCTCCATTCTAATTTTCCAGAGTACATAATTAGTTCCATCAAATAATGGAGCTCTAGTCATGGATGTGCCTTCATGAGCTTGAGAAATTTTAAATAGACTCCAAGGCCAGAATCAATCCTAGGTTGGAAAGACCTATCAGAGGACCCTAGGCTCTGATACCAATTGTTGGAGTGAAGACATTGAGAGGGGGGGTGAATTAGTGTTATTAACCGTTTTGAGAAATTTTACTGAAACTGAAATACACCAAGTGTGTGCTCTCATTTATCAATGATAGAATTATTCATGTATTGAATGCAATCAAATAAACTAAAATGAGAAATAGTGAAACATATAATTTTAAATAATTAAAGCACTAAATCAAATGAACCACAAATACTCAAATAACCACAAGATATGTCGAGTGGAAAACCCTCCTGGGGTAGAAAAACCACTCCTTAACCTACTGCCTTTTTCAGGCTTTCATTGCAATAATCATTTTTGACAATGCCTCATAGGTTAATTTATGAGCATCGACTCAAGGAGCACCAACCCCTCTTTTTAGAGACACCAATCTCAAGGAGCACCAACCCCTTTTCTATTTTCTGTAAAACATACAATGATATAGGGGATCTCTCTATTTCCCTAATTTTTGTCAAGTGCCTCTTGATAGACAATGTTTACAATTCTCAAATGTCAAGAATGACACTTCAAAATTCCACCCATTGTTAAGCCTTAAGATAGCTTGAGGAAATATTTCATAAAGTTTGATTTCTCAATCTCAATACAATTTCTCATCAGTACCTTTACAATGATATGTTCTCACACTAGTTTTTCACACTTTTTCTCATACATATTTCATGGTTCTCTCCAAACAATTAAATCTCTCTTTTCATTTTTTACACCAAAAAAAAAAATAACCCTATATCTCATGCATTTTTTTTTTCATAGTACATCTCTTTCTTTTTATCTTTTTGCTTTTCAGTAATCTTTTTGCCCTAATCTGTCTATTTTCTTTAATTTACAGATTTCATCATTACACACATTTTTCGGTTACAATAGTATCTTGTGTTTCAAAAAACAAAACAAAGGTGATCATCAAGTTACCACCTTCCTCTCGAGCAACTTTTCTAGGTATATCAAAGTTCTTGAGAGAATGATCTTTTCACTAGACAAGAATAGAAAAGCAATATGAAAAAATAGAAGTCTGATTGAACCCTATCCTGTCAAGCAACCTACACAGGTAGAGCTTAACCAAACAACATCAAAGCATGCATATAATTCATGAATAATAACTACTGAACCTATTGCAAAGTGAAGTAACTGAATACCTTATATTGTGTAGCTGAAACCTCATAAAAAATGCACCCTAAGAATAGTTACCCATGACTCCAAGTAAGAAGATGAGAAGATTTTGCAGGTATCATTATTACCCACAACCTAAAAATACCATCCCTTAATGTAGGAGAAAATTTAATTCTGATAAAATAAATCAATATGCATTTCTGAGAATATGAAATCGACATGCAAAAATTCTGACCATGAAGAGAATAAACCTAATTTCCATTCTTCCATTTAGATGAAAACACATTTCTTCTTATTATCTTTGCTAGTAGAAGTAACGATTCTTCGAACCAGTTGTAAAGATGAATACCTGAGAATAATTATGGAGATGTTTTCATGGAAATGTTTACCAGATCTGCAGTGAGAAAAATGACCAAGACTCCTTCCAATCTTGAGCCTTCACCCACCAACAGGAAGCTGACACAACCATCGACCATTGCAATGGTTTTCCTACTTTCCCCATACACTATCCAAGGTCAAAAATCCAGCAAAATACCCAGTGAAACGACTATTAGAAAATCTCCATGGTCGCGGCTAGAACAGGGTTCCAAACCCTCGAACAAGTGAAGCAAAAGATTGACCTAAAATTCCTTAGCCAAACAAAAATCGATGACTATTCAAATTTTGATAATCTTTGAAGTCCAAAAGGACTAACATAATAATTCAAGAACTCATTATTCCTTTTGAAGTCTACAGCCTGTTCAAAGACAATCATGCCAACCAAAAGTATTTCTCATTATCAACTATTGATCAAGTGATAAATCATGTGTAATGTCGAC
The DNA here is from genome assembly GCA_007115665.2 of Sequoiadendron giganteum. Taxonomy (NCBI): domain Eukaryota; kingdom Viridiplantae; phylum Streptophyta; class Pinopsida; order Cupressales; family Cupressaceae; genus Sequoiadendron; species Sequoiadendron giganteum. The sequence continues at coordinate 551,834,378 of CM021107.1, read as the reverse complement.
TTCAATAATGCATTGCATTATAGCACATAAAATTTTGAATGCTTTAGACATAATTTCCCCAAGTCACTTCCATGGTGAAATTATTAAAACTCATCAACACCATATAACTGTTGTTGGCCTTAAGGCCTAGAAAAGTGTTGACCAAGAAACCAAATCATAGGAAAAGGAATGATCACATGTTTGCCAATGTTCAAAAACAATTGCCACCATTAAATTACCATTTATACCCAAAGACTTATGAAGTATGATAAAGGCTATCATTCATGATAAATTCAAAATTCCTTTCACCCATGCCAAAAACCATGAACCATATGCCCATGACATAGTATCTTATGACATATTCCCAAACCATTATCAGATGGTTAAGGAAACCCAATACGGTTTTCTTAAAACTGAAATCCAATTGCATCTTATAAACCCAAGCATCAAGAACCAGAGATCATTACCTAAATGAGGATAGAGTAAGATGACTCTAAATATGATCAAAAGAATTATCGATTTCATGATGCTATAAATTGATCAAGCCAAAAAATATAAACTTGTAGAAAAATGAACATGCCAAAAACATGTAATCAAGTGAGTCACTATAGCACAAATTTTCAAATCAGAACCATTGCACCTGATCAATGGAACATAAACCTTTAACCAAAATTATTTAACCAGGATCTACACATAGAGTCAAGATATCAGTGCCACCAAAAGATAATACCATAAATAAAGTAAACATGACAATCAGAAATGAAGCAGATCAACTAAGTAAACAACCACCAAGATGTCAGAGAGTAGCACATATTGTCATCAATGAAAAATTAGCACAAGAGAGATTCAACAACAAACTCCATCATTTGGAGGTAATATTTACTTTCTAACCTTTATTGATGATTTTAGTGGGAAGAATCGGGTATATTTTATCAATCAGTAGTTTGATGCCTTCAATAAATTCAAGGATTTCAATGCTATTGTGGAAAATCAAAGTGGACAATATGTCCAAGTACTCAGATCTCATAGAGGTGGTGAATTTAGTTTTAATGAATTTCTATATTTTTATGGAGATTATGGGATCAATAAACAATTTGTAATAAGGTACACACCACAACAAAATGTAGTAGAGAGGGGGAATATAACCATAATGCAAATGGCTGGGAGTATGTTTAATTTTTGGTAGAAACAATAGCTTGTGTAGCGTACATTTGGAATAGAACTCCTACAAAGAATGTTAAGGAAAACTTTCCACAAGAAGCATGGAATAGCAAGAATCATAGTGTATTTCATTTAAGAATTTTTTGGTGTGTTCCATATTCAATAGTGTCATAATAATTGAGAAGAAAATTGGATGATAAAAGTGAGAAATGTATTTTCATTGGTTATAGCGAGCAATCAAAAGTTTATAAATTGTATAATCCCATTTCAAAGAAAGTGATTATTAGCAGAGATGAAAAATTTAAGGATGAAGAAGCATGGGATGGAAGAATTGATAAATCAATCACAATTGGAGCACCAATAGGTACCAAAAAAAGAAGAAGAGTCTGGAGAGAAAATTGTGCAAGGTGATCAATCAAATCCACAAGCAAGAACAAATACACCAACAAGAACTCCACAAAATGTTGTACAAGTTGAATCATTAGGTCATGAACATCATCCTACTCCCAATTCACAAGTATGTGATGAATCAAATCCTACTCAAGTGAATCATTAAGGTCAAAATATAAAGGTGATAAAATGAGAAGTTTAAAAGAGATATATGATTAAGGAGAAGAAAATTAGATTTATGCTAAAATTTTATTTTATTCTTTCATGATCTTATGCATTTTGAAGGAGTAGTTAAGGAGGAACATTGGATCAAACCTATTTATGAAGATATGGAACCACACATGTGAGCTAGTTGATCTATTTGAAGGTAAGGATTGCATGTGAGTCAAATGGCTTTATAAAACCAAATTTAATACAAAAGGTGAAATTGAAAAATACAAGACAAGATTACTAGTAGAAGGTTTTGCACAACATTATGGAATTGATTATAATATTTTTTTTTTGTAGTTGCTAGACTTAATACTATGAAAATGGTTTTAACAATAGCTAAACAAAATAATTAGAATTTTTTTCAAATGGATGTCAAATTAGCCTTTTTGAATGATTTTATAGAGGAAGAAATGTATGTAAAACAAGAATTAGTTTATGAATTTAATGGACACAAAAACATGGTCTATAAATTGAAGAATTATCTCTATGGTCAAAAACAAGTACGTAGAATTGATTCATACATTCAAAGAAATGGATTCAATAGAAGCAAGAGTGGACCCACATTATACAAAAAGATCAATAAAGAAGGTTAGATTTTTATTGTGTGTTTATATGTTGATGATTTAATTTTCACCACAAAAATATCTGTAAACATATTTAAAAAAGAGATAATGAAAAAAATTGAGATGGCAAATTTGGGTCCAATGAAGCATCTTTTGGGCATTGAAGTTGTTCAATCATATAAAGGAATATTCATTATTCAATCTAAATATACAAAGGACGTGTTGAATTTTTTTATGATTTTGAATCATAATCCAACATCTACACCAATTGCAATAGACACTAAAGTTAGAAAAGAAGACAAAGGACCTAATGTTGATTCTACAATCTTCAAAAGACTAATTAAAAATTTGATGTATCTTACAACTACAAGACTAGATATCATGTATGGGTTAGTGTAATTTCAAGATTCATAGAGTCACCAAATGACTCACATTGGAAAGTTATAAGTAGGATATATTGAGATATGTGGTAGGAATAATAGGATATAGAATCTTGTATTCCATAGCTGTTAGAAACCAAGATCAGACATGCAAAACCAAAAATACCTTCCACAAGAAAAAAATGGAAAAAGAAAGAGAAATTTGCATAAAGATGTGCAAATGAATTGTATTCAAGAATTTTTAAATTAAAAGGGATGAATTGATTTGTAAAATAAATGTATGCATAACCCTAAAGGTAAAACTTAATTTTGGACTAAAATTAGCTCAACTAAATTAGTTCAACTAAATAAAGCTTACTTATTAATTAATCAACTAATTATTACCTAAGTAAACTTAATAAAGTGTAATTAAATAATTAGTTACACCAACATCCCCCCTTAAGTGCAACTTAGGGAGACTAAAAAGAATGCACCCAATGCTAGGATGAATACATGAAAGCATGAATGGGTCCCAAAAACTAGTCCATGTTAGGTACCCATGTACAAATGCAATGCAAACTAAACCAAACGGGTAAAGAAGAAAACCACGTGGGACAAAACTCCTCCCGAAAATAGCATGCAAAAAAAACTAAGTGATGAAAGATGGAGGACTCCATAAGACCCCCGAAGGACACCATCCATCATGAATATACATGAAAGAACCCCCCAAGAAGAGGGGAATAAAGAGACCACATAGCCCCCCACAATGGAGTAGCTCCAAAAAGATTGAAGAATCTACATCTCCTAAAAGGCGTGAGAGGGAAGAAGCCTCATGAATGCAATATTTAAAGTTGAATCAAGTGTGACCTCAACCAATGAAGAAGTCAAAGTAGTTGAAGACTCAAGAGAAACCTCCAAAGATGAATGATCAACTAAGTCATGTTGCATTGAAACAAAAGAAACTACATCTATAGCCATATAAGTATCAACAACTGCAATAGTAGGTGGAGGAGATGGAATGGATGGCTCAAGAACTAGATCCGAAGTGAGAACACTAATGTTCAAGAATCCAAATGTCTCCTCTGAATGATGATTCACACTAGAAGTGTGATGAACAACTATAGGAACAAAAGCACCATCAGAAGAAAAATTTGTAAAGGAATACAACCAAGATGAGTGATCCACCACCCTAGTAGAAATAACCTCTCTACTCTACAAGTCTTTGATGATAACTGAATCAGGTGTGAACTCAACAAATCTTCCATTGCCTCCATGTGTGATCTAATATATGGAAATAAGGTTGTTCGTCAAATTGAGGAACACATAAGACATCCTGAAAATTATTGTCCGCAAAACTTATAGACCTCTTCCCTGTAAAACTTATGTATGTATTGTTTCCCATCAAAATAAGAGACATAGTGCAAGGCTCAAAGGAAGTGAACATAGACTATGAAGATTCCATTTGATGAGATGCTCATGAATCTAGAAGCCACCTACCTGATCTATGACTTGAATAAGAACAAAGAGCATATCCCTTCATATTTGATGAAATACGTAAACTAATTGTGCCCCTATCAAGTTGTTCTAAATAAGAAGAATGAGGGGAAGAAGATGATGCAAACATCCTAGAAGGAAAATCAATCTGGAGTTTCTTAAGAAGATTCTTTAGCTCATCAATATCCTTATAGAAACTATGTTTTGCATGTCCTTCCCTCTTGCAATATGCACATGTAACCTTATCCTTCTTAGATTCTTTCCCCTTAGTAGAGGATGATGAATCTGAAGACTCCATTTGATGCTCATGAGATTTAGAATCCTTGTGTGTTTGTTTATTTCCCTTTCCACTAGAATCCTTTTGATCTGTGTGCCCCTGAGATGCAATAAGTTCTTGTGATGTAGAAGGTTTCAACTTTCCCATGCTAGCCAAATTAGCTTTCTCTTGAGTGAGAGATGAAGCAAAGCCATCAAGAGATTGCATAGTGAATCTAGTACCAAGAGCATCCCTAGTGGCATAAAAGGTAGATAAAAAAACTAAATAAGCTGGTCCAAGCTTGGAAAGAATGGAAAATATCAATTGAGAGTCCTACTTCTGAATACCACATTGTGTCAACTACAATCTAAGAGACTTGAGTTTTGTGAAGAACTCCTAGATGCTATCAAAATCCCTAGGATTTAAGCCAATAAGCTCATTCTCCAACTGGAATCCTTTCATAGTATCCTCCTTCCCAAACAAAGACTCCAAAGTAGTCCAAATGTAATGGGGTGTACTGAAAGAAACAACATGAAAGAGAAGATCAAGAGAAATAGATAAACATAAAGTACCAAAAGCCTCATCACACCTATTAAACCACTTTCTCTTTTCAGAAGCACCTATACAACCCTTTGTGTATCAAATGAATCTCCATGTGTTTTTCCAACCAAAGTAGTTGAATGGAGTAAGGGATGCAATATTATGTGAATCCATGATGAAAAAAAATAGTATATACTTTCAATGCAAAAAATATTCTAACAAAATAAACATATACTGAAATTATAGTTTTGGTACAAACCCAAATGAAATTATTAGTACTACTGTGAAGTACATGAAAAAACATGAATTTCAAAAAAAGAATCACCTCGATTTGAGCTTCTACGCAAAATTTATAAACTTTTGAAAGTCCCAAAACATGAACTACACAGAGTCATGTGTGAGAATCTGAAATTTTTGAAAAATCTGTACACTAAAATAAATAAACATCTACACCAAGATGTAGAGCATGAAAAATTAGCCAAAATATAAAAAAAAGCTCACAAATCGAAGGTCGGAAGCTCGAGTTACAGCCTTTGGAAGTTGAACTACAATTTCCAAAACACCAATAGAGAGTGGGTCTGTTGTAGCATTTTGATCTCATTTATGCAAAAACTATGAGCTACATGCAAAAAGTAACAGATACCCAGATGGTTTTTTGATGCTGCAAAAAAAATCCAGATAGCGGATTTTCTTTAAAATATACAAAAAAATGTGGATCTAGAGTAAAACAGATGCCTTTAGCAAGAAAAAAGGACTCCAACAAGCAAAAAATGGCATGAAAAGACTGAATCAGCTACCTAAGACCTAAAAAGGAATGCTGCAACGTTTTTCGACATTTTGAATCTAATGGGGATGCCCGATTTGATCCAAAATACTCCATAAATAAGCTCAAGGCATGGAACCCTCAAGGATCCCCAAATGTGTTCTGCAATGAATTTATCCAAAAACTAAGAAGAGGTTGCAAATCGAGGCTCTGATACCATGTTAGAAACCAAGACCAGACATGCAAACCATAAAATATCTTCCACAAGAGAAAAACATAAAAAACAAGAACAATTTGCATGAAGATGTGCCAATGAATTGTATTCAGGAATTTTTAAATTACAAGAGATGAATTTATTTATAAGAGAAATGTATGCATAGCCCTAAAAGTAAAATGTAATTTTGAACTAAAATTATCTCAACTAAATAAATATTACCTATTAATTAAGTAAACTTAATAAAGTGTAATTAAATAAATATTTACACCAACAACTAATCATTTTTATTTGATTGGTTATAATGATAGTGATTTTGTAGGTAGCATTGATGATAGGAATAGTACTTCTAGATATGTCTTTCATTATGGGATAGGTGTAGTCTCATGTACATCAAAAAAGCAACCCATGGTTACACTTTCATCAATTGAAGAAAAATATTTAGTAGCCACATAAACAACATGTCAAGTAGTTTGGAAATGAGGAATGTTTTGACAGATCTACTGCAAGTATAAGAGGATCCAACACCAATCTTTTGTGAAAAAAAATCAGCAATTGCATTGTCAAGAAATCATATTTTTCATAAGAGGAGCAAGCACATTGATACAAAATATCATTTTATTAGAGAGTTGGTAAATAATGGTGAAATTCAACTGAAATTTTGAAATTTTGTAGATATGATGAACAATTAGCAAATATTGTAATCTAGGGTAAAATTAAAGTTAAGGTAATAGAACATCAAAACTATAACCATAAAACCCTAAACCAAAAAGGAAGTACAATCCAACAAAGAAACATAAACATAAAGTAATATTACCTATGTCATGGTTCATTCACCTCCATTGGACTTCTCTATCTTTCTTGAAATATGATTGATTGACCTTAGATCCGAGTATGCAACAATAGCCTAATGTCTATGATAGAAAAATATTAAAGATAGTAGTTGTATCCTTAAGCAACATTTACTTGTGCATAAACTAGATAGATAGAAATGACAATGATAGGTGTATTTTATAGAGAGAGAAATGTGAATGAAGGGCTAAGATTAAATGTTAATAAGATATCTTAATCAATGGAAAAGGATGAAAGTTGAATTATGAAATAGGGTTAGGGAAAAATTAGGAAAAATGATAAGGATGAATGGCTAAGATTCAATTATTAAATAATTCAATCAAGGGTGGAAATCGAATGAGATTCCACAAAATAAGATTGACATGGATAATGAGGTTGGCATAGAAAAAGAGGTTGTAGGAAAGATTTAAAAAATATATATATTTAATTTGGGACGCAAATGAATAGTTGAATAATGAAAACATTATTTAACTATAAAAGATATGTGACAGGTTGAATTTGTCATTAAATAATAATTTAATTCAAAAGTGGGAAGAAAATGATAAATTAATAACATTTAATTTGTGGAAAAAAAGGCTAGTGAATAATTAGATAATTAAAATAACTTTTTAATTATAGTAGAAAGGATGATTAATAGTTAAATAAATAAAATTTAATTAAGTATAAAAGACAAAGACATTAGCAACATAGTTAAATAAATAAAATCTAATTAATTAATCTAAAGATGAAATAAAAAGATAGAAATAAATTAATTAAATAATTAAAATTATTTAATTAATCAAATATTTATGACATTAACAATAATCAAATAATTGAAATTATTTAATTATCAAGGATGAAAAGGGATTTCACCAAGAAAATAGAGTTAAGAGGTCTAGGACAATTTTTAGTGTCTACAAATATATTTGAGCATTTAAGACAAAGTTTGAACATGGTAAATGATGAAAAAATCAATGGTAGAAATTAAAGAAGAGTGTTAGAATAAACAAATAATTTCTCCCAATGGAGAAAATTAGGGAATAAAACTATTGTTTTGTTTAGCATAGAATAGGTGTTCACATGTAATAATCTATAGTTTAAAAAAAAATTGCATGCTATTTTTTCTAGATATTGCTGACTCTCAACCTCTACATAAAGAGGTTCATTGTAACCAATGAAAGTCAAGTTGAATAAAAACTAAATTTTGGTATTGTTGTAGCAATTTATTAGTCTCCGCCTTATAGGTAGGGAACTAATATTATCACCTCAATCTTTCATTTTAAAATTTTCCATCGAGAATCGTGCCCAAAAGTTTTTGTAAAGTTTTGCTTATGTTTTGGGAAATATTTATTAAAAGGTAATTATCAATTTTTTTTGCATTATTTTAACTGGTGGTTGGTATTTTTGTTGGGTGTTTCAAAAAAATTTGATTAAAAAAAAAGGAAAAATTAACGAGCCAATTTGAAAAATTAAAGATGACATACCTAATGAATATTTTGAGGAACCCATGAGAGCTTTGTTTGCTAAGTATGGTGGCTATAAAATCATTAATGCATAATTAATGTATAGTTTTTTCAGTTTGAATTTGGGGTTGTGGTCGCTGACATACTTAGTTTTCACACCTTGAAGAACATGGAGGCTCCTATGCTAAAATTTCAAGCAGGAGGAGAATAAATTATATGGGCTTGGAAGCATTCTATATATTTTTCTTGCTCCAAGATTTGAACTTGAGACATGGACACAATGCCCTTACGACATGGAAAGAGTAGGGTTTTTTGAGCCTTTCGTGAAATTTTGGTGAAGTGGCCTAGGGCTTGAGAAATTTAGAGTTATTTCCATCGATTTTGTATAAGATTTCCTAGGGTTCTCGAGATGGATTTGACAGATTATGTCCTCACTGACAGTATGTATCTATTGGACTCAAGGGAACACTGAGAGGAGGGGGTGAATCAATGTTCTGCAAATCTGAACTTTATTAATCTAATACTTAAACCATTTCAATAGTAAACCAAAGAAAGATGCAAACACACAAAGTAATCATTCACAACATCATAACACAAGGATTTTTACATGGAAACCCTATTAGGGGGAAAACCACGATGGAGGTTAATCCATAATTTGAGTACTCAAATATAAGTTTTATAAAAGGGACTGCACTTGCATTCAAGAACACTGCCTAGAGCTCATTACTCAAAAGAAGGCTCACTACCTTGCAAAATTCAGATTAAAACCACCTAAGAGGTTGAACTAAATTAGTAGCATCTACTTATGCCAGGGTACAATTACGGTTAGGCTCATGGATCAAATTCTAGACCTTTTGTCTGATTCTTCTCTTTGCTCTACTCTATTGTTCTATTCACATCACAAATTCATGCATAGATGAATTCACACCCTTATCCTTCTAAATTTCACATCACACATTAATATATTTCGCATATCACATCAATTGATATATGAAAATGATACAACTAATCTCATATATATCTTCTAGCGAGGATTTGATCAATCATATGTCAACTTACATAAAACATAAAATAGTTTCCAATTGTCAGCTAAATCCACTACTAATTCTCTAGGCGTATCCTCCAAAGTCAGTTAAGACATAGAGAGGACCCAAATAAACATGATCGAATATGAAAACACTTAACGAATTACTTCTTAAACATCCACAATGACTAATTTCCAAGTCGGCCTTCTAGCACATATAACCAAAAATTCGATACATTAGATCTCCTAGATCGTACACTAGTAGATGCGCCAACACAAAACTTCAAGAGTAAGATATAAAGATACCCAACTACCTTCCCTGAGGTGCAGAACATGAAATGATAAGCATATGATGCACATTGATCGACATCTTTACCTTTAACTGAATACTGTTTTCTTCATTTTGTTCTGCGGGTGTGAGCCAATACTAGACTATGGACCACATGAATGAATTTAGGTTGCCATCAATGACAACACTTGAAGCCATATGCCTACAATATCCCCCTTTGGCATTGATGGAAACACTTAGTGAAAAATGACTAAGTGTCAAAACCAATAAGACTACGTTGCCAACCTTCAAAATTCCAAAACATCAAAACATAGCTCCCCCTTAGATTGATGAGGCATTTTTTTACTGCTTTCTCTCCCCCTTTGACATCAATGACAAAGCTATTCCAACAATCAAAGATACATGTGTTTCTTTCTCTACCCTTTTTTCAGATATAACAAAAAATTCAAAATTGATACAAAACTTTGAAAAAGAACAACTACTAAGAAAATTATCTTGTGATTCTCCTTCATCTCCGAGAGGAATTTATTCCAAGCCTCTAGCACAATCCAAATGAATATAATCATACAATTATTCTTAGATGTCCTGTTGACAATCTCAGTGAGGGATTCCAAAATTTTAATTGTATCCTCTAATTTTTCAGCTTTTCTCAGTAGCTCAACCATTTGTTCTAGTCTGCATTCAATTAGATTCTTCACTTTCGAAAAAGTGTCCACAAGTGTGTTTCTAGTGAACTGAAATTTTGAGTGCTCATAGTGTAATTCTTGAATTCTCTTATTGATTGTGTCATCCTGATCATAAAAAATATCAAAGATTTTTCCAATCCGATTCAATTATGTTTCAATTTTCTCCAACTTCTCTTTGTATTTCCCAACTGTATGAGGCCAATGGATGCAATATTTGTAGATGTTATTTGTTGAAATTATGCATTTCCTCAGCTCATTCATCCTCTTTTTCATCTTGGTGAGTGATAGCTTGAACTGTTCCTTCAAATGAGAGATTACTTCTCCTTCTTCTTTGCTTTGGAGCTCTGAGTCCAAATTTTCCTAAATGCATTTAGTCATTTCTTCAGGTAACACATTCTGTAAATTCTCCAACTTAATTTGACTATGCACAATATGAGCACCTTGCATACTTTATATCATATCCTGATCATATGATGGTCTGATAGACCAAAACTGAGCAATTTTCTGCATTCCACCTTCTTTGTGAATAAGTTGTTGTAGCTTCTCTTTTGTCAAGTCATCTTATTCTTCAATTGCTTCTATCATCTCCTTTTCTTATTCAGATCCGAATGAATCCTACTCTTTTCCCTATATTTCCTCATCAAATTCTTCATCTTGTGTATCCACAATTTCCTCTTTCTTTCCTTTCCCTTCAATTTTTAGAATCTTGCATTCTGGAGGAGTACAAACAATTTTTTTTTTATCTTTTCTTCTTTCTCTCCGTCCCACCGAAAGAGGAACAAACTTCAAATGATTTTATCAGAAGAGAAATACCAATTGAACCAAAAATTTCTAACAAACTCTTAAAGAAACTTTCAAATTCTTGATCACAGTTAGCCAAATTCCTAGAGTGAGTGTAGATTTGTTTTTACACCAGGTCATTTACTTTCCACACCAAATTGTTGTTCATTGGTAAACAATTTTGAAAGTACATTACTAGACATATGACTAGAGTACAAAACTTGAAAGGGTAATTTTTCATCTTCATTAACTGCACATTATCCATCAATTGAGATGTAGACTGCACTAGCCAAAGTTGCTCCTTCTCTATTTCTAAAAAGTATTTTATGTGATATGCTATGCACAATGTGCCTTGTTACAAAATTTTTGATTGTCGATATTATTAGTGCCCTTTGATCTCCAATAACTCCAGTTAGGGTTTCAAATTCTTGATTTTAGATGGATTTATTTCTCGGTATTTCCCCAACTTTGCATAATCTAGTTAGATTTTCAATTAATTCCTTTGAAATGATGTAGGGTTTTTCCAGAATCGAAGTGTCATAATTCAATCTGCTCAAAATGAATTTAACAATTTTTGCATTCTCGAAATAGGGAAACTCATTCCAAATATCCAAATTCTTGTGTTTGGATTCTCTTACCCATTTCAATTCATGGGGTGACAATAGATTTCTTATGGATCTAATATTTTCACTGTTGTATTCATCTAAATCGATTGACCCTTTAATTTTCTCCATTTTTCCCTTCAAACAACCACACATCAATATATATGGAATTTCCAAAAATGACTGAAATACCTGATAAATTTTGAGATTCATCATCGAATTTCCTTCACTCCTTCAAAATTATTCTACAGATGGATTTCCTTCTTCTCTTCTATGATGAGAATTGACAAATGAGAGTTACAACTTATCTTTAATAGCTCGCATGCTTGAAATAAATGCATTTTCCCTAGGTATTCTGGATACACTGATTTCTTAGACAACAATAGAAAAATTCTTCTACGAACCTATGATTTCTTTGAGTTTCCTTGAGAGTGATTTCCAAAGCCTCTGTAGATAATTTATACACCTTTTTATAGTCATCTACTGATCTGGTACTAGCTTACAAACAGGGAATAAAGGATTTTATTGATAAAGTCCCCCTGAGCCAATGGCCTAAGATCAATTTCCAGAGGAATTACTGGAAGCAGGTTCTGGTGTAGAGCCATTTCCAACATCAAAATCATTCTTCCTTACCCATATCTTCTTCATCTGATCTCTTAATTCATCCACAATCATTTTTCCTTTTTCTTTAACATTTTTATGTGTACTTTTTTCTTTATATACCAGACCTCTTCTATCCATAATTTTGTTTCTACCTAATCTTCCAATGTGACCCTATGTATTGCAATTATAACACATAATAGTTCCTTTTCTATATCAATCATTCCATTGATTTCTTCTTGATCTGCATTGATTAGAAATATTCCCAATTCTTCCACAGATATAGCATTCAATGTTCCTTCTATTGACAAAGTAGTTTGACACATTTCTGCATTCAATTGATTTATGATCAAAATTTTTGTGATTGAAACACTGACCATAGAATGATGGATTACTTGATTTCATTTTACTTCTACATTGAGAAGCCATATGAATGAATTTATTGCAAGAAAAATAGTATCCATTAAAATTTTGAGCATTAGGTTGTCTTACCGGATACCTTCCACCTTTGTTCATTTGATTTCCTTGCCTGAAATTCTTTTGTCTAGATCTAGAACTTTCTCCTTTCTCATATCCAAAGCCTCACTTATCTTTAGCATTCTTCTGTGCTTGATTTAGCTCATCAAGATTAACCAAACTAATCTTAAACTTCACCTTGTACTCATTTGCAGTAGTAAGTTCATCTTTGAGAATAATAAGTTGTTTTTCAAGTTCTTCTTCATTGCTTTTGGATTGTTCCAATCCATTTTCTAACTAAATGAATTCTCCATTTACTCTTCTGCATTCATCAGATCTTTCTTTTAAGGACTCGGAAAGAATCTTCTCATTCTTCTTCCTTTCTTCAATATCCTTAGTCAGCTTCAATACCATGGATTCTATTTCATGCTTTAGGGTAGCATTGTCTCTGGAAATTTTTTCACATTCTTTAGTTATTTCCTTCAAAGTTTGATTCAGGTGAGTATCATCCACTTTTTCACCTTATTTTTGCTTAATCTAATCATAGAGATGCTTCCTTTTTTCCCTTGATTTAACAATCTGATCCTTCAATGATTGAATGAATTTCTCAGCATCCTTAAGATTTTCTTTTAATTCCAAGACTTCTACTTTAGACTGATCAAGATCATCAAGTGCCACCAAAATTTTTTTTTGAAGACTACCAGAGTCCATTACATTCAAAGATCCACCTCAAGCTACTAAACTTCTTGAGAGGAACCAGGCACTCTAATACAAATTTTTGGATTCAAGGGAAAACTGAGAGGGGGGGTCAATCAGTGTTCTACAAATCTGAACTTTATTAATCTAATACTTAAACCATTTCAGTATTAAACCAAAGAAAGATGCAAACACACAAATTAATCATTCACAACACCATAACACAAGGATTTTTACATGGAAACCCTATTAGGAGAAAAACCACGGTGGAGGTTAATCCACAATTTGAGTACTCAAATGTAAGTTTTACAAAAGGCAATGCACTTGCCTTCAGGCACACTTCCTAGAGCTCATTGCTCAAAAGAAGGCTCACTGCCTTACAAAATTTAGATTAAAACCATTTGAGAGGTTGAACTGAAGTAGTAGCATCTACTTATTCTAGGGTACAGTTTTGGTTAGGCTCATGGATTAGATTTCGGACCTTTTGTCTGATTCTACTCTTCGCTCTACTCTGTTGTGCTATTCACATAAAAAATTCATGCATAGAGGAATTCACACGCTTATCCTTCTGAATTTTGCATCACAGATTAATATATTTCACATCTCGCATCAATCTATATATTAAAATGATACAATTGATCTCATATATATATCCGCTATCAAGTTTGATCAATTATATGTCAGCTTACATAAAACATAAAATATGTTCAAACTATCAGCTAAATCCACCACTAATTTTTTATGTGTATCCTCCAAATTTGGTTAATACATAGAGAGGACTGAAAAAAACATGATCAAATATGAAAAAACTTAACCAATTACTTCTTAAACATCTACAATGGATAATTCACCAAGTCATCCTTCTAGCACAGATAACCAGAAATTTGATACACCTGATCTCCTAGATTGTACACCAATAGATGCACCAACACAAAACTTTGAGAGTAATATATATAGATACCAAAATACCTTCCCTAAGGTGCACAACACAAACTGATAAGAAGATGATGCACATTGATTGACATCTTTACCTTTAACTGAATACCTTCTTCTTCTTTATATTCTATCGGTATGAGCCAATACTAGAATGTGGACTGGATGAATGACTTTAGGTTGCCATCAATGACAACACTAGAATCCATATGCCAATAGTATCTTCTTCTAGGAGGAGGCATGTGATGTGTGATTTCATAAATTAGGGTTTGAATATGCTTTTTGGTAGGTTTGGCAGTTGTATTTGATGACATATGCCAAGCTTCGTCATAGTTTCATAGACGCTTTAATACATTTTCTTAAACTTGTGGCCAAAAGAAGGGTATGTATTCTCTCAACTAGTAGACCAATTAAACCCATTTTTCATCTCTCCCATAGGCTGTTGCAAATCCTTTATGTATTTAATTCTTAAAATTTACCTCTCTGACCTCTCACTAGCTAATGAAATGGGTTGACCAACAGTAGCCCAATTTTTTAACTTTCCAAGCATACCACCCAAAATTTTAGAAGTCGCTTTCTTAACCTCTACTAGAGAGCTTTGTTTTCATTCTCTTCCAAACTCCCACCTGTAGATTTTCTGTAGCATTTCTATTACAGTTTTTTAACAAGGAGGAATATTATTTTCACTCATCTGCTAAATTTGTCAAAAAAATATGTTCGTCTATGAGAGTGGCAACCAAAGCCTCGAAACCATGTTTTACCAAAGAATGGAGCAGGGTGCCATCATTCAGAAGATAAATGAAATACATGAAAAGCTTTCTCAAACAAGTAAATTTTTTAAAACCCTATTTCTTACCTATTTTCTTCAGATCTGGAAGCGGGTGTGACCCTAATCACAATGGCAACTTCAAAATTCTTCTGGGCATGTGAATTTTTATGGTTTATCCTCCTAGATGTAAGATTATTTCAGCCTTTTGATAATTTTTTGCTATTATTGGCCCTTTTTTGTAGCTCAAGACTGATTCTTTCTGATTGCCAGCTCATATTTTGGCTTTAATATTGGGGTTTAGGAAAAAAATTATAGTTCATTTTTTTCAAAAAGAAGGACAACATATGGTCTTTCTAGGTACCTAGACAAAACTTGGGAAACCTCCTCTCTTTTGGTTTCTATCTTTGTAGGAATTAAGACTCATGTTTGACCTTGGTTGGGAACTTTCTCCTATAAACAAGTTTTTTGTGCTATTTCTTCACATCAAATTTAAAATGAGAGTAAATTTACTCATGTTCATGCATTTAAATTTGATAAGAATGACCTATGTATGCTCTTCACCATTGATTTTCTATTCATTTTTTGGCAGTTTTCTTGCAAACAATATAACACATGTTTAATAAATAACTCCTCCTACATGTAGTTGCATGATCCTACATTTATTTTATTGGCATATTTGACACCTAGAAATAAAAAATGATAGATTTTGATAATATTCTCTTACATCTCCACCATTCTAGATATGATGAAAAAACTTTTCCTTATTGTGAAATTATTTCTCCTTTGTGGCTACTTTGTTGGGTTCTTTTCTATGCAGGTATATCCTTGGAAAGACTATATCTTGTTGTTTTTATTTGGTAGCTACTAACACTTATTTTTCTTCCTATAATTGTTGTTTTTATAGACATATGAGTTGTCTTTTCTCCAGGTTCTATGAGCTGAATGTTTTTTAGTATAATACAAGTTTGATGCATTTTTTTCTTTAGTTTATTGAACTGGAACTCCTTTATTTATTCTATTTTTATAGTTTCCTAATAAAATAAAATATTGTTTGCAGAGGATATCAATAGAAAATATTTATGAAGATCAATAGTTTAAGAAAGACTACATCCATCCTATGAAGCTTCAGGATTGAGGACATTACTTTGGATGATATGCATCCTGACTTAGGCAACAAAGAGGTAAACATCCTCTTATTGTATTTATTTATTTTTACCATCTAAAAACTTTAATACCTATATATATTATCTCTACCATGCTAATCATTTCCCCAAATATAGTTCACATGAATTATAAAACTCATAAATTTGTCTTTGGATTATATTAGATACACAGGAATATTTGGTAACAAAGGACAAGTGTCCTATTTTTGTCAATGCATTTCACCTTATATCAATGTCCAATGATCTTGACTTATCTAGTTTCTTTGAAAATGAGGTACCTTCCAATTTCCCTTCATTGTTTTAGGCATGTCAAGGACATTTTTTTTTTTCAAATTTACTAAAAAGAGAATTTAGGATGTATAGTATAAAAATGAATGAAATGTTCTACTAAATGAAACAGTCTGAATAATTTAGCAAGACTGTTTACAATTAGGTTGTAATGTTTTTTCTTGTAAGAGATCCCATAAACTTTTATATTCAAGAACTTGACTGCTTTCTTTGACATCTTAAAAAAATTAATGCAAATGTTACTTGTAGAATAATAGCAAGCACAAAAAGAGGTTTGGTTCCAGATATTTGGCCAATGACACAATAGAGCAACTATAGGCTATAGTGAAGAATCTAGCTTTGAGAGTAGAAAGAGTAAATCCTAACAAGGTTGGTGTGCATATTATAGATAGAGTAAACTATTTTTTTCTCTAATTTTTGAACATTAACATAATGCATAAACTTATTTACTTTTTGGTGCTACATTTTAGCTCAGGGCATCATTCAGGGTATCATTTGGTTGACAGACTCAAAACTCAACATGCGAGTGCACTTGAATCTATTCACAACAAATGAAAATTAGATCTAAATAAAAGCAAACAGATATAAATACATACATATATGTGTGTACTATATACATAAATATATATACTTACATATATATATGTATTTATATGTATGTATATATAAGTATATATGCATACATATATGTATGTGTGTGTGTGTATAAATATATATGCATGCATATATATCTATATGTATGTCTATATATATATGTGCATACATATATATGTATGCATATATATTTACATGTATGTATATATCTATATGTATATATATATATTGGTAGTAGGTGCAAAACCTTATATGCATAGTACACCATTTTTATTGAAATAGAGAAGGTGTAGTTCTAAGATTTTGAGCCATCAGTTACAATGTTCAACAACTTTCTTGACAATGAGCAACATGTTTTACCAATAAAGTTAATGTATCCTAGTTTTAAGGATATGAGAACATGAAATGTTGGCTAGGTTGGGGGTGCTTATTAGCTTAGTACCATCATATGCTTTGTTTGATTAATTACATGAAGTACACCCACTTCTTAATAAATCACCAAGTTGATGTGTGCCAACAACCCAGCTTGGTGGGTTAATGATTTTGATTTTTTTGGCATGCCATTATAGTTATTTGTAGAGGTCAAGGATGGTTACAAATGCAAAATTTGGGATGCTACCGATACAAATATTGTTGTGTTATGAATACAAATATTATAATTGTGTAGGCTTGGAGAGACTTGATTGCATGTTATTTGAACTTTTTTAATGGGTATTATTTAGGTCTATGATAGTTTGATTATTATTCAGTGAATTTGATTATTGTATTTAACCCTAGTCTATAATTTGAAAATGGAGAAAATAAAATATCAGATTAATGAACGGGTACTACTATTTTATCTATTTTCATATTGTATTTTATCAAAAAATCAAACTAATAGCTATATACTTGTATATGGTTAGTTAAAGGTATTGGGTTTATTTTTATTATGAGCCTAAACATAGGAATGATCAAAGTTCTAGACACTTCATCTACCCATTGGAGTCTAAACATGTTTGAATTTGCAAGACTTTGAGGAAATCTAAAAATTAGGAGAAACTTTCATGGAAAATTGTACAATCATCCCAATTTGGAAGACCTGGTTGTTTATAGTTTGAGAACCTTAGATGAGTAATTATAATTTTATGTTTTGACTGTTGCATCATATTATTTGTTTTTTTTCTTTTTGAAAATATACCTTATAGATTTTGTTGCTAATGGCACTAGAAAATCTAGCTTTGAGTTCATATTTGTGTACTATTATTTTAGTTAGATTAAATGGCAATGGATTGATTATTACTTGCATATAGCTAAATCTTAAAAAAACAATCAAATAGATGGTTGGGAGAATCATTGGGTACAGTCTGATTGGGAAAAGTATGAAGACACAACTGGAGAGTGGGTTCACTTACCAGGGAAAAGGCATGGGGACCTAGATGATAAGGGTGTGTAGTTATATTTTGCTATTTTTTTTTTCAAATACCCTTTGAATGCATCATAGTTGTAAAATCTTAATTTGTTTGAAAAAATTTAAAGACTATAGCTATTAAATCCTTTCTCATTGAATTCACAATTGTGTATTCTCATTATTCCATGGGCTACTTATTGGGTTATGAGAATTAGGGATCCAAACTAGTCCAAACTATAGGTTTTTTGTAACCTTAGAAAAATTTCCCAAGTTCAACAAGAAGGATAAGACCCTTGTTCTTCAATTTTCTATCAAACATGAGCAAAAACTTGATTGTGGTTGTGGCTATGTAAATTTTGTCAAGAAATCAAAGATTTTTTACTATCACATTACAACAAGCTCTGATGCCATGAATTTTTTTTAAATCCAAAACAATACAATGTAGTTGCTGCTCAGATTTCAAGCTAAACTAGAAATACCCAATTTCAAATGCGGAATAAAAAACTAAAACTCAAATGGAGACAAATAGGAAAAACTGGGCATGCAATATTTTCCTTCTTCTATTCAAAATGCTGAATGGAAATGAATAATACATAAAAATATGAGACTTCAAACAAACTGAAAACTACCTATTACAATTTTATGGGAGCTATCAAAGACTGCTCAATGAGTTCATAAACAAATAGGAGCTACATAGAACTCACTATCACAAATCGAATGGAACTATCTATTGTTCCTAGAAAACACAGAGCAATTGGGAGCAATCCTGCTCACTGCAAAACACTCTACAAAATGTTCTAAGAACATTCCTTGTTACTACTACAACTTTTCTTCTTGCTGCAAATCACTTGCTTCCACAAAAAACTGATTTATTCTTACTTCTTGAACTAACTCAACTGACAAAAAAAAGTTGCCTTCATTCCTTTTGTCTTTCACAAAACTTCCCTCTAAAATTCTAAATTACCCACCAATATTAATTGGGAATTCAAAAATTTCTACCTCATTCAATTCTGAGCAGTCAAGAGCTGTAGGGATGAAGATCCAAAAAATGGCAAGGAAAAAATAGCTCCTGACAGGTAGGTGAAGCAACGATAGGCTCATGGACAAACAATAAATTCCAACACGCCCCCTTTGTCCCGAGGAAACAAAACAAGATCAAACTTGATCCAAATCAACTATGCCCAAATGAATCCTTAGGTACTCAAAATTATCTTTTCTCAAAGGCTTGGTGAATATGTCTGCTAGTTGTTTCTTAGACTTGCAAAACTCCATTTTAATTTCACCATTTTCAACCAATTCACGAAGGAAATGATACCTGATTTCATTGTGCTTGCTTCTTCCAAGAAACACAATATTTTTCATCAAGGCTATCGATGAAACATTGTCACAAAAGATCATTATTTCATCCTCTTGTTCTTCTCTCAAATATGCCAAGATTCTTCTCAGCCAAATAGCCTGAGATGTTGTTTCATTTTCTGCTATATACTCAACTTTAGCTATTGATAGAAAAACAATAGGTTTCCTCTTGGAAGCCCAAGAGATAGCACCTGAACCGAAATGAAACACATAGCCCGAAGTGCTCTTCATATCATCCAAACTTCCTACCCAATCATTGTTAGTGTAACCAACCATCCCATACTCTTTTGTTGCTATGTACAACACACCATATCCTTTGGTCCCATTCACATACCTCAGGATCCTCGTACCCGCTTTCCAATGGGTGTCTCTTGGAGTCTCCATAAATCTG
The DNA here is from genome assembly GCA_007115665.2 of Sequoiadendron giganteum. Classification (NCBI taxonomy): domain Eukaryota; kingdom Viridiplantae; phylum Streptophyta; class Pinopsida; order Cupressales; family Cupressaceae; genus Sequoiadendron; species Sequoiadendron giganteum. The sequence goes on along the minus strand of CM021107.1, from coordinate 551,814,141 downwards.
CAAATAAGACTCACTCCATGCATTATATCTGGCCTAGTTGCTATCAAATACGTCAAGCTTCCAACCAAGATTTTATACATGGTCAGATCCACATTGTTGTTGCAATCTTCCTTGATCAACCTTAGACCTATGGATGTTGGTGTTGGGGTAGGGTTGATTTCAAGCATCCTAAAACTCTTCAAGATCTCATTTGCATAATTTTCTTGAGAGATAAAAATACAATCATGCATTTGTTTTACTTATATGCCTAGAAAATAACTCAAAAGACCTAAATCTATCATTTCAAATTCTCTTTTGATGGCCTCTTTAAAATCAACAATGAGGAAATCATCATCCCCAATAAAAACAAGATCATCTACATACAAGACAATAATTAAAATATTACCATTTGTTGCCATGATGTAAAGAGTGGGCTCACCATCTCTTTTGCTAAATTCATTGCTAATTTGTTGCCCATGGAGCTTGCTTCAGCCCATAAATATCCTTCTTCATCCTATAGACCTTGTTTTCTTCACCTGCAACTTCATATCTAAATGGCTACTCCACATAAACTTCCTCTTTCAACACTCCATTTAAGAAGGCAGACTTCACATCCATTTGAAATACCTTCCATTTGTGCTGGGCTGCAATTGCTATGACTACCCACATAGTCTCCACCCTTGCAACAGGGGCATATGTCTCATCATAATCTATCCCAAACTGTTGTTTGTACCCACTGACCACTAATCATGCCTTGTGCCTCTCTAGCCTTCCTTTGACATTACACTTCGTCTTGTAGACCCATTTCACCCAATAACTTATTTTTTGGGAGGAAATCAGTTAACTCCCATGTGTTGTTCCTTTCTATTGCATTTATCTTTTCATCCATGGCCTCACACCATTTATCCTCTTTCACAGCTTCTTCAAAATAAATAAGATCACTATGAGAAAACAATGCAAAATTCATGTTCTCATCAAATTCTTCATCATACCTTTCATCTTGGTAGATCTCCCTTAGACTTTTGGTCTTCTTTGGCATTAGGGAGGTGAGAGTGGGATCAAAAATCTCACTGTTGCTATTGTTCTACTAAACAGGTTGGTTATGGAGTGATCGGGAGTGATTTCTCTAACCCATTCTCTAGTTGTTTGTGCCTACTTACCTTTCTATCTGTTTGGATCAAGAGTGATTATGAATGATCAAAAGTGATTTTTTACATTTTTAGGAGCTCATCCAAACCTGTCAGGAGCAATTGCAGGCTCCACTAAATCATCATTTCATACTTCATGTTCCTTTTCTTCAACATCAGGAATGATCGGGAGTGATTTGGAGCGATCGGGAGCAATTTTTCCATCCCATGATTGATCTTCTAAAAAGTCCACATCTCTACTAATAACAATTTTCTTGCTGACTAGGTTATAGAGCTTGTAGGCTTTTGACTCTAAACAATAACCCGTGAAGATGCACTTCTTTCCCTTGTCATCCAATTTTTGCCTCTTTTCTTTAGGCATGTGTGCATAAGCCACACAACCAAACACTCTTAAGTGCTCACCCATCCATCTACGTTTTGTCCATGCCTCTTGAGGTATCTTGTCATGAACCGCCTTTTTTGGACTTCTATTAATCAAATAAATAGTTGTTTCTATAGCCTCTCCCCAATATTCACTTGGGAGTCCCTTTGCTTTCACCATGCTCCTTGCCATCTTCACGATGGTCCTATCCTTCCTTTCAGCCACTCCATTTTGTTATGGAGTATAACTAGCTGTAAGCTCCTTCTTGATGCCATTTTGCCTGCAAAAATTCACAAAATTGATTGGAGGTATACTCTCCTGCACGATCTGACCTTAGGACCTTAATGAAGTGTCCACTCTCTTTTTCAGCTGGGGCCTTAAACAATTAAAACTTATCAAATGCATCAAACTTATGCTGCAAAAAATAGACCCATGTCCTATGATTGAAATCATCAATGAAGGTCATAAAAAATCTGCTATTACAACTAGACGTGATTTTCATAGGGCCTACCAAGTCTGTGTTCACCAATTCCAATGGTGCTCTTACCCTTGTAGATTTTCCTAATTGAAAGGGTTGCCTATTTTGCTTTCCCAAAATGAAAGCCTCACATCTAACATTAGGCTCTACTATACTTGGAAAACCATCAACCATTCTATTCTTGGACAAAATATTCAGACCGACAAAGCCTAAGTGTCCATACCTATGATGCCATAACTCAGAAGGATCTTCAATGGTTCTCTTGAGGGTTGCTTGTTTTACTGCTATACATTTTCCATCCATGAAAGGTGCAGCAACAGACTGAGTTGAGAAACATGTCTCAATCTTCAATGGAAACATTTAGTTATTTGTCATTTGTATTGCTGCAAACACCTTCGTCCTCTCATTCTTGTCATAAATGATGCATTTTCCCTTCTCCATTAGCACTGTGTATCCATTTTGGATCAAATGTCCAACACTCATGAGGTTATACTTTAACCTCAGTGCAAAAATAAAATTTTGAACCTCATTCTTCTCACCTTTCTTGGTGCGGATCATGATAGATCCTTTCCCTTTGACTGGAACTATTCCATTGTTCCCCATTCTAATTTTAGACGTGACATTTTTATTAATGAAATAAAAAAGACCTTCATTACCACTCATGTGGTTTCTACAACTGTTGTTCAAATACCAGACTTTTTGGCTACTTTCTTCACCAACATTGCACATGATGAAGGCACTGGACTAATTTCATTTAGCCACATTTGAATCAATTACATTGGCATTTTTTTTTTGCTAATTACCATGCTTTTTCCAGCACTCACTAGCATAATGGCCAAACTTGTGATAGTAGTAGCACTCCATGTTGCTCTTATCACTTCTCCCACTCAAACTGTTGTGATTCATGCCTTTTCGGGAGTTGTTTTGAGAGCTACTCGCTCCTTCTTGGCTGCTTGCTCATCCTGAGCTTTCTTTTCCAACATTTCCTTGTTCGGATCTACCTCTACCTCTTTGGGAGCCATTTATACCTGCCCCTACCTCTTGCATTTGACTGATCTTTGAAATATTTCTCTTGGGAATAATTAGCAGACCTCTTAAGCACTACTCATGGGTTTGAAGAGAACCCATCAACTCATCCTTTGTCAAAGTAGAGAGGCCCTTCGCCTCTTCAATAGCAATGACAAGTGCATCATACCTCATGGGTAGACACCTAAGGATTTTTTCAACAATATTTTGCTCCTCTATAATTTTTCCATTTGCTCTCAGTTGGTTTAACAAACAAGAGAGCCTTGTGTGAAAATATGAAACAGACTCACTTTCCTTCATTTCAATAACTTCAAACTCTCTTCGAAGTAATTGGAGCTTCACACCTCTGAATTTATCAATCCCTTTGTATTCGGTTTGGAGGATTTCCCAAGCTTCTTTTGCATACTTAGCTACTACCATTCTTGGAAAAATGACCTTTGTCAAGGCTGCTTTGATCAAACTCAAATCTTTTGCATCCTTCTTTCTCCGCTCCTTCAACTGGTTCGTCTGGTTGTTTGTGAGAGCTTCAAATGCAGCTGGGTTAGTGATATCCATGAACCCATTTATGAGAAAATCCCACAAATCATTTGCAACCATAATGGTTTTCATCTTCTTGACCCAAACATCATAGTTTTCTCCATCAAAGGATGGTGGCTACTTCCAACTCTTTCCATCATATCCAACCATCTCTCCTACAAAAAAAACTTAAATACCCAGACAAAATAACTACCCTAACTCACAAGGAAATGGGGCCTATGGCTCTGATACCATATTAAGAAATCAAAGATTTCTTACTATCAAAATATAGCAAGCTCTAATACCATGATAGAATTTTAAATCCAATAAAAACATAGTGCTGCTACTCAGATTTTTAGCTAAAATAGAAATATTGAATCTCAAATGTGGAATAACAAACTAAAACTCAAATGGAGACAAACAAGAAAAACTGGGCATGCAATATTTTCCTTCTTCTATTCAAAATGTTGACTGGAAATGAAAAATACATAAAAACCTAAGACTTCAAAAAAACTGAAAACTACCTATTAATTTTTTTTGCGAGCTATCAAAGACTGCTCAACCAGATCACAAACAAATAGGAGCTACTTAGAACTCACTTTCAAAACTCGACTGGAACTATCTGTTATTCCTAGCAAACATAGAGTGATTGGGAGGAATCTTGCTCACTACAAAACACTCTGCAAAATTTTCTAAGAAAATTCCCTGTTGCTGTTGCAACTTTTCTTCTTGCTGCAAATCACTTGCTTCTACAAAAAACTAATTTATTCTTACTTCTCTAACTAACTCAACTGACAGAACAAAATTTCCTTCATTCCTTTTGTCTTTCACAAACATTCCCTCTAAAATTCTAAACTACCTACCAGCATTAATTAGGAATTCAAAAATTTATACCTCATTCAATTCTGAGTAGTCAGGAGTTGCAAGGATGAAGATCGAAAAACTAGCATTCAATAGAGAGACACCTTATAGTTTTTTAGCATGCATTTCCTATAAATCATATTTAAAAATATTCTACTACTAGGAATTTTAGCTAATGTTGTTTTTTGAGTTTGGAATATTTGTTCTAATGCATCTGCTTGTTATTGTTTTTTATTGCAACATCATGCCTAACATTTGTGGTTATAATACTTAGAAATTTCATGCTATACTAGCCTATAAAGGGAAAAAACCATCTTATTAAAAAGGATGTCCCATGTGCAACTAACCAACTTACACACTTACATACTTTTATTCTTAAGCCCGATGCAACATATATAATTCTTATTAACAACACTAAAAAAGAATCTCAGAGTCTATATAAGGATTGGGAGTTACTGCCAGCAAAGAAGATCAAGGATCCTGATGTGAAAAAGGTATGAGTATTTTCCATTAGATTTTATGGACTGAAAATTCATGCATCAATGCCCCGCTTGTCTGATGAGAGATGTAATTATTTTCATTTGCAGCTTGAGGATTGGGATAAGGAATATATTCCTGATCCAGAAGATAAGAAACCTGTTGTATGGTGGATTTTCTTTCTATCACAAGTGATTTTTATTTTTATTTTTTTATTTTAATAAATTGCTACAGTTTGCAGTAAATAATTGCCAAACTAATGCTTTCAGTCAGGAGGGATTGTTTTCTCTAATTGTGTAGGGATATAATGGCATACTATAAGAAATAACTGATCCAAATGCCACTAAGGTAGGCACTTGAATCTTTGTTGATTACACAGAGTATTGAACTTGTTTTATGTCTATCTATTTCATTCAAGCTTATTGTCACTATTTAGCAGGAAATGAGCATGCATGAAATGTCCAGGTTTTAATATATAGTTTTTTTAATGTATTGATGATGACTTGTATCTCTTCATAATAGTGCATCTCTAATGATATATTATTATTTTTGGAAACCAGAGGATTGGGATGATGAGGAACATGGTCAATGGAAAGCTCCCACTATTCCAAACCCATAATACAAAGTCCCCTAGAAGCCCAAGGTAGATATGGAGGGAAATCTTGTGACATTAACAGTTGATATTTCAACATTGTTGGTAGTCTTCTTCTTTCTCATTTTTTTTTAGTGCTTGTATTTGTGGGTTTCTTATGATAATGCATGAAACAACTAACATAAAATCAAGAATCTAAACTTCAAGGGAAAATGGAAGGCTCCATTGATTGAAAATCCTAGTAAGTATTTATGTTCAAATGATGTGTCACTGGGATTTTCAATCTTTGAATACCTATGGTCTCTCATACTTTAATGTTTGACACTATATTGTAACTTCTTGTGAATATAATTCAAGGATGATCCTAAGCTCTACGTATTCCCTAATTTGAAATATATTGGAAAGGAATTATGACAAATTTTTATATGTTTATCATCTTTAAAGTTGTCAACTTATCCTACCTATAGTGCCTTGGTTGACTTTTGAGTCATTGACTCCATTTGATGACATGTTTTCTCTTGTTTTCTTATACAATAGGTCAAATAGAGAACTTTATTTGATAATATTTTAGTGTCTAACAACCTTGAATATACAAAGAAGTTAGCAGAGGAGACATGGGGTAACAACAATGATGTGAGTTAGTCATGTTCTAAAATTCTCTCTTATATGTATTCTAGTTGAGTGTAGAGATGGTCATGGTTATTCTGATGATTTTTTTCCTTGTCACCTTTTTAGGATGAAAAGGAAGCATTTGATGAGGCTAAGAAAAGGAATGAGGAAGAGGTAATGCATCTTATCAAGCAATCTGATTATGATTCAAATTTCTTATTTTCTACTAAATTCATAGGCTTTTTAATGTGTCTATGATTACCTCCACATGTTAATTTATTGGCCATGCAAATAAGATCTTGAGAATTATTTAGTTTGTCAATACTAAAACTTGGTGAAAAATTCCTACAAGAGAAAGATAAGTCTACTGATGTTGATGATGATACAAATGTAGATGTAATTTTTTGATTAGGAAAAATAGGTTTTGAAGGGGCCCTAAAACCCTTTGCAATGAAGAAAAGTTGCTAAAAATATAGAAACATTAAGACCCACAACCCACGAAAAACAAAATGTTGACAAAAGATAAAGCCAAAGAACATATCAGCAACCCAACAACAAAACTACAACATTTTTCCAAGAACATTGGACAAGGTCATACTTTTAGTAATAAACCCCTCGTGCATATCAATCACATCCTTCAAATCCTTGAATGAAATGGCTTCCCTTTTCTTAGTCTTGCTCCTCATTCTTAGGCAAGGGCCAACCTCCATATTCTTCTCCACATCAAGGCCAATAGCCTCAATCTTCTCCTCCAAATTTGTGTGATTAAATTCATCAATGGCCTTCTCATAATCTCTCATATCCAAATCCTTTCTAGTCCACTTTATAGATTTTTCATTTAAAACTACGAGATCCTTAACACTAGATTTCAAAGACTGATTAGTAACACAAACAATAGTATGCAAGTCATGGCTAAACTTTCTAATTATTTCATCCATATTCACAAACCTCTCCTCATTAATCTTTTGAACAACAATGTCTAGGGAGGTTAATCTATCCTCATGACTTTTACAAAGTCTATCAGCATTAATAGTAAGTTAATATGGTCTCCTATAATTAAATAAAATTACTTTGTGTAGTGTAAAAAAATGCATACCTTTGCATTTTCATACTTAATTTGGACCTATTTTATCACCCCTTGCATTAATTTCCCTTTAAGTCACTTCTTATGGGCCCCTAAGACCCATTTTTGTGCATCTCGAGGCATATTTCAACTTTAAACCTAACCAAAATCCATAAGCAACCATCAATCTTGGCAGCCCACCTTTTGAACTAACAAATTAAGCCTTATGGTACCAAGACATCACCTAGGGAGTCTTAGTCCTAGGGGCTTTATTTTTAATAACTAAGAGCGAGAAATGAAAATATTTGAATTTATTTGACCTTTTGTCAGCCTTTGAGATCCAATAATTGGGTTATTAGGTAGAGATGCCTATAAAAGTAAGATTCACACCCATTTTTCATAAGAAGTTGATAGAAGTGGACATGAGTTGAGATAAGAGACATAAGTTGAGAAATCTGAAGCAAGTTTTAGAGTCTTGGAGCAGACTTCTATTGTATTTTTGTAGGTTTTCCAAGTTTTTCCAAGTCAAGAACTAGCATTGTCAAAGATTAGTAATGGATGCCTATTGTGGATCATGAGAGATTTTAGGTTGGAGATGAAAATAGCCATTTATCCAAGCCTAAGGATTTGTTTCTTGATTGATTCCATCTTTCATTATTACTCTATTTCCTACCCAAGGAAGGTATACTTCATATTTGTGACTTGTTAGGGTTATTGGAGATCTCCTTTATAGGTCATTTATATTTGCATCTTAGGGATCTTATTCTAACAAATTTGAATAGGATTTCTTTATATTCTAGTTTGCATAATCTTAGAAACACTTAAGATTAGGGCACACAAAAATTTCAATTTTTAGATTTATGTTTTCTCATCAAGATTTAATTACCAAACAAGGGGTTTGACCAAGGAAAACCCCCATAAATAATCATTCCAAATTCCTTTATTTTGCAGGTCTTTTTACAAGTTCAAATATGGAAGCTCAGTGAAGAAATAAGTTCAGAGCTTAGGCTTCAGGACAACACTCAAAAATTCTATAAATTCATATCGAGGCTAATACGCCACCTTAGGCATCTTAGTCCTCCCATCCTGGGAATCTTGGTCCTCCAAGGCACATTTTTACAGCTTCTTTGCATTTCCAAAATCCTCACAATATCTCCAAACTTCCTAGGTACACATATCATATCTCCTTGTTACAAAATTTCATTATTTCTATACCTTATTTAGCTTGCATAACTAGGGTTTTTACGTTGAATTTTCATTTATCTTTTCCAAGCATTTTATTGGTGGTTAGCCCCTTAAAGTCTAAAAGAACCCTTCCTAGGTCTTCCTCATTGTGAATTGACTCACCTTGTGAGGTTGTTAGTCAATCCAATTAGGATTCCTAGGACATAATTTAATGACCTAAATAGAATAGGTAATCACCCATTCCTATTTTATTGTCAGTTCATTTTGTTGAACTTGACTTCTTTGAGCATTCTTTTTCTGATTTGGACTTCATAAAAGTCCTAGATCTAGATTGCATTCATTGTATCTTACATTAGTGAAAGTGTATCTAGGGTTTCTTGCATCTTTCATTAGTGAAATTACATCTAGGGTTTCCTATTTTTGCATTAGTAAAAGTGCATATAGGTTGCAATTTTACTTTCTTGCATCATTTCATTTCATTAAAAAATTGAAAAGTGCATTGTTCATTCTCTTAGTTGCATTTTAAAAAATTGCATTCAAATCTTGCATTCAATTGGTTGTTCATAGTTATTTTTATTTACATCCATTTGCACAACTTTTTGTTTCCAAACATCAGGTCCCTAGGTAGGAAACCTCATAAATTTGTTATCAACTTGGATCTTGCTATTTTTTTGGAAAAAACCTTTACTGGGACTAAAACACCCTTACTAGAATCTTAGTCCCTCTTAGGGTTTTTGGTCCATAATCCTTTCTGAGTTCTGTGCTATCTGTTCCTATGTCTAGAATCTCTTAATTTCATTAAGAGGACCAAGATGCCCTTCCTAGTGTCTTAGTCCCTATGTGATTTGAGGTTATAGGTTTTGGGGTCAAACAATGCATTTTTGTGCTTATGTTTCTTTTAGTCAGTTTGTTGTTTCAGTTTTCCAATTTACTGTTGTATGCATTTTCATAGTTTATGTTTACAATCGCTTGATAGAGATAGCTTGTTAGATTATCTTTTTTTTGTATATTTCATTCATTAGAATATAAATAAAAATAAAAATGTTAAACTTAAACACGCATACATGTATGGTTACTTAAGCATTTTAACACCCTTTTTCAAAGTTAGCTTAAACCTCAATCCTTTTATTCATGATGACCTTGATATGTTAGATGAAGCCCTTGAGGAATTCAAATTGCAAGGTTCATCCATTAAGCCTTATTCAAACAAACCTAACCAAAGTGAATTAAACGTTATCCAACCTCAACCTATTAACAAACACAAGCCATTTAGTCGTGATGACTTTGACATCTTAGATGAATCCGTTGAAGAATTCCTCTCACAAAGTTCATCCACTAAAGCTTGTTCAAATAAGTCTAAGCAAAATGACATAAAATTTATTCAACCTCAACTTATCCTTTATCCACCTTCCAACAAACCCCAACCTTCAAATAAACCTATGCTTATCCTTAACGCACCTAAAGAGAATGTATCACAACAACCAAATTACAACATTTCTTCTCATACATACAACACAAGCAATAATAGACAACCTCAACCTAATCTTGTTTCTCTACCATTATTGAATCTTGTATTTCCTAATTCTCCTCATTTACCATCACATAGTGGAAAGGAGTATGATCTTCTTGAACAACTTAAGAATACTCATGCTAGGATTTCCTTATAGGATCTTATTCAAACTTCACCTAGCTACCACACCATGCTTCAAATGACCTTGCAACAAGTTGTGGTTTATCCTAATACAAATTCAAACAATGTGGTAGCTCTAATACAAGGAATGAATATAGTTAATGTGGACTTTACCTTCAACCAAAATAAGCTCCCTCCCTTGGAAATTTGAAATACATGATAATAGATAGAGACAACACCAAAGGAATAAAAAGGACCCTTGTTGATGATGTCTCAGCTCTAAATGTGTCCAGTGTAAATATTTTCGATAAATTAGGAGTAGATAAATCACAAATAAAATCGGATTTCCTATCGATTCAAGGATTTGACAATATAGGAAAGCAACCTCTCAATGTAATTACCTTTCCCATTTTAGTTGGAAAGGCTACCTTACAAAATTATATCCATGTTATGCCTCATGAAAATTCATACAATCTCCTTTCATGAAGACCATGGATTGATGAGATGCATGTGGTACCTTCGACCCTTCATCATATCATGAAGTATTTATATAAGAATAAGATATAACAAATTGAAATGGATCTTGATCCTTAAAGTTGCTTGAAAATTGAAAAGGGAACAACCAATCCTCTGCAAATATTAATTCCAACATCAAAAATAGAGCCTATCATAAAGGAAACATAAGAGATGGAAACAATGTCAAAAATAGCAGATGATGATTGGGCTTCCTTGGAGTTCACACCATCTTTCATGAGAGAGTATGTAATCAAAAGAAAAGAGGATGAAAAACAAAATAAACCAATGATCATGTCAACAAAAAAAATAGGAGACAACTCACAAACATCTACTCTTGAACAAGACACCAGCTACACAACAAATTTCAATGAGATAGACTATCAACAACCACCAAACCTGAAATAAATGGAATAAATTTATGGGAGAGGTTGTGAACTTCTAAAACAATTAGGTTACAATGGAAAAGGATGTGGAAAGAAAGAGAAAGGAATTTGTGTCCATATATAACCTAACATACAAGAGACAAAGACTGGTTTGGGATATTGTCCTTCTAAGATATTGCAAGCAAAGAAAATACCTTCATTAAACATCAACACTATTACATGCAAACCAAAAATTTGTCTCACTTTGAAATATCCTGAATTGCTTCATATGGAGTTATAGCCATCATAGGAGTACTTTGAAAATGATGAGGCCTTGAAAAAAATTCTTGGAGTTTATGATAAACCATCCACTCCTCATCGAAAGAAAAAGGTCACATGTGCTATGATAAGCACCAAACAAAAAAATTAAGGAAAATTAAATGGTGAGACAGACATGAACAATGATGAATACAACCCTGAATTTCTAATATCAAATGCTCTTCCTTTAGGGTATATAGTATATATAGCAATGGACATAAATAATAAAGAGAAAATCATTAAGATAAGAAAATTCCTTGATGATGACGAATAAGAAGATATTGGAGCCTTGCTTCATGACTTTCCTAAACTCTTTGCTTGGACTTATTTAGATATACTAGGAATTGACTCTAATATTGTAACACACAACATAGTCCTAGCTGAAAATACTAAGCCTGTTAGATAGAAGATTTGAAAGATAAACCCTAAAATATCCTTGCTAGTTAAGGATGAAATTGAAAAATTCCTTGACACTAGTTTCATAAGACCTATAGATTATTCTCCTTGCATCTCACATATTGTCACAGTCACAAAACATGAAAATCATATTAGGATGTGTATGGACTTTCATGATTTGAATAAAGCATCTTTAAAAGATGACTTTCCTCTTCCAAATATTGTTATGATAGTAGACTCGACTATGGGACATGCTTTGTTGTTATTCATGGATGGATTTTTTGGATACAATCCAATTTTCATCAACCCTCAATATTAGTACAAAACAATGTTTACAACTATTTGGGGAACATTTTTTTGGGTTATGATGCCTTTTGGATTGAAAAAAATAAGTAGAACATACCAACAAGAAATGACACTGATATTCCATGATTACATACACAAGATCTTGGAAGATTATGTTGATGATATTCTCACTAAATCTTTAACACAATAAGATAATGTGAATTTCCTTCAAAAAATCTTTGAGAAAATTTTTAAATACAACATGAGATTGAATTCAAAAAAGTGTCTTTGGTGTAGATAGTGGAAAACTTTTAGGTTTTATCATATCTCATAGAGGTATCAAGGTGGATATAAAGAAACCTAACGCTATAATTAACATGCCAGCTCCTAGAAATATCTCTCAATTGCACACCTTACAAAGAAGAATTCAAGCCATTCGATGATTTGTAGTGTCCTTAGCAGATGAAATGCTACCATTTATGCATCTTCTCAAGAGAGGAATACACTTTGACTAGACTAAGGATTGTAAATAGGATTTTGAGAGTTTGAAATATTATCTTGTCACTCCACCTATTTTACAACCTACTATACAAAATAAGCCATTCATTCTTTACACATCGGCTTCGACCCATGCTCTTGCAACATTCTTGGCTCAACAAGATGACAAAGGTAAAGAACACCCTATTTATTACATTAGTCGAAAGTTGATTGATTATGAGAAATGATACACAACAATAGAAAAAAAATGTTTGGCTCTTGTATTCGCTACCAATAATTTGAAAAATTACTTATTGAACACCAAAATACAACCAATGACAAATTTTGATCCTCTAAAACACTTGTTCACTAAAATAGATCTATCTGGATGCTTAACTAAGTGGGTAATGTTGTTGACTAAGTTTGACCTTAAATTTGTTTCAAAAAAAGCAATTAAGGATCAAGCCTTGACCAACTTGTTGGATGGCACTCCTCATTTAGCGTTACCTGGTAATGATTCTTTCCCTAATAATAACATGTTGACAATCAAATATAATACATGGGAATTGTATTTTGATGAATCTAAGTGTAGAACTAGCTCCAAAGTAGGGGTCATAATAAAATCACCTGCAAAAGAGCTTGTTCCCTTATCATATCGATTAAACTTCCTATGTACAAATAACACCACTGAATATGAAGTGTTAATCGTTGGTTTGCATGTAGATCATGTTATGGGTGCTAGAGACATTAAGATATTTGGAAACTCACAATTAGTCATCAAACAGATAAATGAAACATATCAAATGAAACATGAAAAATTATCAAAATACAAAGATCTCACAATGAAATTGTTAGAGAAGTTTGAATCATTTACCATTGATAAAATCCCTTGAAAAGATAATCATCCTGTAGATGCAATGGCAAGTGCAAATTCTCTTATTTCCCCTCAAGATCCTTCAAAAGACTTCACTTTCATTGTGCATACAATCATCAAACCTTCGATTGATGATAAAGAAGATGAAGTGTTAGCAACAAAACTTGAAAACTGGAGTGAATGTTATGATACAATATTCAATTATTTGAAAGATGGCACCTTTCTTGAGCTGACAAATAAAAACAATTGCTCCCATCTTCAAAAATTTGTATCCAGATATATCATCCTAGCAAGCATCTTATATAAGTGATCCTTTGATGCCGCCTCTTGCTTATATGTCTCAAAAAAACTCAAATCCTTATAGCACTTGAACAAGCTCATGCAGGTGCTTGTGGGGGGCATTTTGAAGGAAGATCATTAGTTCAAAATTTAATCTACATAGGATATTATTAGAAGAATATGGAACGTGATTTCTTTGAATACGTTAAGAAATTTCACAAGTGTCAAGAGAATCAAAACTTAATTCACAATCCTACCTCTAGGCTTTGTGCACAAGCTCCTATTTGGCCATTCTTGGTGTGGGTTTTGTATATTATTGGAAAAATGTCTCCACCCTCATCCACAGGATATATATTTATACTCACAACAATAGATTATTTCATGAAATGGGTAGAAGTTATCCCTTTACGTTCAACAACAACTAATGTAATATGTTGTTTCATATTGGAACACATTAAATTGCTCGCTTTGGACTTCCTTCCATGTTAGTTTCAGAAAATGGAACACCATTTAAGAATAATGATGTGAATAAATTTTTGGAAATATTTAATAGACACCATCAATTCTCCACACCTTACTACCCACAATCTAATGAAAAAGCCGAATCAACTAACAACAACTAACAAAACTCTTGAGAAAATCCTAAGAAAGATACTGAACAAACATAATAAAGATTGGCATACATAATTAACATATGCATTATGGGCTTATTTTACTAGTATTAGAACGTCAATAGGAAACACACCTTATAACCTTATTTATGGTGTTGACGCAATTATGCCCCTGGAGTTAGAGATTCCCTCCTTAAGGATTTCTCTTCAAGGGTTGATTGATGACAATACTTATAAGGAAAATTGATTACACCAACTTGAAATGCTCGATGAAAGGTGCATCAATGCCCTTGAACATCTTCAATATTATCATAAGAAAATTCAACGAAGTTATAACAATCATGTCATCCCTCTATCATTTAACAAGGGTGATTTGGTGCTATATGAAAATCAGTGAAATATCAATGCTAACTCGATAGAAAAAGGAAAGTTTAACCCTAACTGGTTAGGACCTTATATAGTTCAAGAAAGCTATGGATCTAGAGCATATCTAATAACTGAAATATATGGAACAAATGTTTGAGAACCCATTAATGTCATGCATTTGCATCGGTATTATGCCTAGCCTTTCTAAATGGTGTCAGTGTTAAAGCAACATTGTTAGATTTAATGGATAGTATTTCATTATCTGTCGCACATGCTTCATTCCTGACACATGGTTCTTTGTGTCTTGAATTTTGGGGTAGTGGGTCCAATGTGGTTTTGGATTCTTACTTTACGTATCATGTTAGTCAAACCCTATGGTGTATTTTGTGTTTTGTTAAATCCTTATTGGTATTTAATGTTAAATCATAAGTGCATTTAATTTAGCATAACATACTGCGTCATATAAGAGAACTTAAAAAAATACACGTTAGATCATGGAGATATTTATTGAATAGTCTAATACAGATTATTTAATAAATCATATTTCCATCTAATACATAAAAATAAAATTTACGCAAGCCCATATATATATATGTATGTCAAAATTTTTTAATACATTTCACTAATATAGTACAATATAACTATGGCCTATGGCTTCTAGATTCATCCAGATATGGTGTCTACGCCCATCAGGTGACACTGGTGTGTGACCTATATTTTCTCATGTTGGTCATTTGTTGCATAGTTTGTAGTGACCTACATAGCTCAATCTTGCATATTAGTGTCTCCACTCGCTCTCACTCGATGTGGTCTTTATCAGCTTTGATCCTCACAACTTCTCTTTGAAGTTGCTCGACCTCTTATTGTGAGATAGCCTCTTTGCCAGATCTTCAAGCTAGTCGAGCCTTTTCTAACTCCACTTCCAATGCTAATACCTGACCCTCAATGTGCTCAATGCATCAAGATACACCAACATATGCTCCCAGAGCCTCACATAAGGCTTGAACAAGTCCATGATCTCCACTATGAATGTTGGGGGCATGAACATTATTGTCATAGCCTCATTTGTAGGAAGGGCTGGCACTATCAATGTAGCTTCACATCAGAATAGGTCCTTAGACTCTATCACAGGCCCTACAAGATAGAAATCATAAGAATAATCAATAGCAATCATCATCATATATCCATATATGAGCATGATATACATAAAAACATAAATCATAACAATAAATATAAACACTTGGGTCTATAGCATGATTCGTAGGAATCTAAAATTCCCCACTACTCTCCCTGTTCTCTTGGACACTAGCACATGTAGATTGTTACCTCATAACCCGAGTGGGAACTATATCTCTCCACTCGAGTCTAGGAGGACTAACCTCACCTCTGTCACTATCCTCATTCATGGGTTGTCTCTACTCATCGCCCTTCCCCTCATCATCCTCCTCATCCTCTCTCCCTTGTAATTTTTGTCCTCATTTGAGAATAGGTCTACTAGATCTACCCTCCTACTCAACTCCCTATCCTCCTCTCTTGAATCTAGTAAAGGCCCTGCGAATCCCATAAGATAATCCATAGGAAAGATGGCTCCTGGTCATATCACCTCCCACCACTCATCATACTCCTATGTCATGTCGACATGATCTATGTTTGAGACTGGGGGCATGTTTTTGTCCTCCTCCTCTGCATCACTCAGAATGATGTCATCTACTATTAGTCATTTAAGATCTCTAGGTCTATGGGTGCCCAATACTAACCGTTTGTATGAATCTTGTAGCCATGGTAGCCTCTATATTTTTCAAACTGCCTCATGATGTGATCATAGTAGAAAGGTCTCGCTACATGATGATGTCCCAGTAGTAGTATGTCTCTCTACATCCATCTCAGTTGTCATGTCTTGTCTAGCAAGAATAGTTCCATGAGGTAGAGTCTCCAAACAATATCCTTCTCGCTCATTATATCAAACCTACTCTCCAGAATAACACATCACCATGTTGTCATGCTTATCTCAAGGGCTAGCTGAAAACCCGCAAATATCCCACCATTGTGGCAATAAAAAATCATGTAGGTTAGGTACAAGTTATATGCTCTAGAATCCATATCTACAGTAGGGTATATTGTAGCATGCTATGGATCTCTCCATAGGTGAATTGACCCAAGTCATAGTATAAGTGTTCTAGTATGCTTCGGCCCAAGGTGAAGACCACACAATAATGCTCCATGTCTCTAATTATTTGTACTAATCCCCCCTCCAGATGTGCTCCACGACCATCAGGGACTAGTTCCAACGCTACCATAAAAATCAAGATGTGTCTCACTAGTGGTGAGTGTGCATGCAGCAGCCAAGAAAGCTTGATGTGTGGTCTCACGATCCTATAGTGGACTCGTTTTCCTAAGCAATACTCAGTTTCTACCCACATCTCCTTGAAAATATTTCCCTGTGCTAAGAATACCCTCTCTCCTTGGATGGTCACCCATAGTATGCAGTGCACATCCTCTAGTTTGATTGCCATCTCCCTCATCAGAAAATGGAAGGTGCAGGTGGTTGTGTCCCATCTCTCTGCTAGTACCATCAACATGGTGTCATGGTATCACATGGAAGACACAAGATAGGCCTATTAGAGACTCGTCTCCTAGAGGATCTGTACATCCTCCTCAGGTAGTTGATTAATGAGCTCTCAAAATCAGTTGAACATCTGGTCGCCCAAGTGTTGGCGTGATCGAGGTGCAATTTTCCATAAGAAAAGAAGCAAAATTTCAACTAAAACATCTTAAAATCTTAAATTTGTGCTTTAATGGTCAAAATGTGTGCTAAAGTTGTGCTAGGACATCTTAATTAAGGGTTCTAGACACTTTGTGACAAAGTGCGACACTTTGTGACAAAGTGCGACACTTTGTGAAAAAGTGCGACACTTTGCGAAAAAGTGCGACACTTTGGAACAAAATAAAAAAATGAAAGAAAAACCTTCCTACCCTATAATTTCACTTAAAAATTTAATAAAAACATCAAAAAACTTAATTAAATCAAAGTACAGAGAAGGCTAAATCCACTCACACTATGTTGTAGCTTGCCCCATGTGACCACCTCTCATAGAATCTTGATCCGTGGATGAGTGGATGGACTGGAGGCTCACTCTACAAAATGTCAATTAAAACATCTTCAAATCTTAAATTTGTTTCTTTAACGATCAAAAAGTGTGCTAAAGTTGCTCTAGGACATCTTAATTAAGGGTTCTAGACACTTTTTTGCGACAAAGTGGGACACTTTGCGACAATATAAAGAAATGAAAGAAAATCCTTCCCTACCCTATAATTTCACTTAAAAATTTCATAAAAACATTAAAAAAATTAATTAAATTGAAGTACATAGAAGGCTAAATCCACTCGCAGTGTGTTGTAGCTCGCCTCGTGTGACCGCCTCTCATAGAATCTCGATCCACAAATGGGTGGATGAACATTTTCTTGGCATGGTGGCTCACTCTACTCCTAGCTCACTCTACAAAAGGTAAAAAGATGAAATGAATGCAATTTACCCTCTCTTTTATCTTTTTATGCATGTACTTTTACGCCATTTTTGTTAAAAAAGAAAAGAGGTACTTTTTATTCAAATTAACATATTTTTAGATACTGAACTTTGTTTTCGACGCCGTTTGTTACATTAGAACCGTGGTTCCCCTCTTTTTCTCATCAAATGTTTATCATCAAGTGGCATGGTACTTGGAAATGCCCTATGATGGACATATCTAGTTCTATGTGGCTAATTTTCTACCTTGATTCCACCTTTGTAAATCAAGTAGAATCAAAGGTGGCCATACATCTATTGTCAAATTTAATTTGCTAGGAAATTTAGATAAGAGAATTATATTTGAGCTACTAACGAATTTTTGATGCAGAATGTGGTATTGTAGGTAACTATAGTGGAGGCTTCATTCTCCTTAATGAATCCATATGAGTATCCTTTTATAAAGTTACTTGTTCAAGTACTTTAGCTTGCACATGCACGTAGTGTCATATGGGAACTAAAGTGGGGGACTAAATATAGTGTAGAAAAATGAATACATTTTCTTTTTCACACTTAATTCTGACCTATTTTAACACCCCTTGAATTAATTTCCTTTTTAGTCACTTATTAATGCCCCTAAGACCCCTTTTTATGCATCCTAAGACATATTTCAACTTTAAACCTAACAAAAATCCAAAAGAAACCATTTATCTTGGAAACCCACCTTTTTGAACCAGAAAATTAAGCCTCATGGGACCAAGATGCCACCTAGTGCATCTTAGTCTTGGGGGCTTTATTTTTAGGAATTAAGAGTGGGAAATGAAAATATTTGAATTTATCTGACCTTGTGTTGGCCTTTGAGATCCAATAATTGGGTTATTAGGGAGACATGCCTATAAAATTAAGATTCACAACAATTTTTCATAAGAAGATGATAGAAGTGGGCATGATTTTAGATAAGAGATATAATTTGAGAAAGTTGAAGGAAGCTTCAACATCTTGGAGCAGCCTTCTATTGTATTTTTGTAATTTTTCCAAAAAAATCAACTCAAGATCTAGCATTGCCAAAGATTAGTAACGGAAACCTATTGTGGATCATGAGAGATTCTAAGTTGGAGATGCAACTATTCATTTATCCAATCCTAAGGACTTGTTTCTTGATTGATTCTATCTTCCATTATTGCTATATTTTCTGCCTAAGGAAGATATACTTCATATATGTGACTTGTTAGGGTGATTAGAGATCTCCTTTATAGTTCATTTACATTTGCATCTTAGGGATGTTATTCTAAAACATTTTAATAGGGTTTCTTCATATTCTAGTTTGCATAATTTTAGACACATTTAAGACTAGGGCACACACACATTTCCATTTTCATATTTATGCTTTCTCATCAACGCTTAATTACTAAACAAGGGTTTTGACCAAGGAAAACCCCCAAAACAATCAATCCAATTTCCTTTGTTTTGCAGGTCTTTTTACAAGTTTAGATCTAGAAGCTCAATGAAGAAGGATGTTTAGATCTTAGGCTTCAAGACAACACTTATAAATTCATAAAACTTAGATCAAGACTAATACACCATCTTAGGTGTCTTAGTCCTCTTAGGCATATATTTTAGGTATTCTTTCAGATTCGGATGACATATGAAGATTTTGTATTTTCCCTAAAAAATAGTACCAGGACTAATACGCCATCTTGGGCACCTTAGTCCTTTGAGGCACATTTTGACAGCTTGTGTACATTTCCAGAATCCTCACAACATATCTAGACTTTCAAGGTACACATATCATATCTCCCTGTTACATAATTTCACTATTTGTATACGTCATTTAGCTTGCATAACTAGGGTTTGTAGGTTGAATGTTTGTTTGTCTTTTTGAAGAATTTGCTTGGTGGTGAACCCCTTAAAGTCTAAAAGAACCCTTCCTACATCTTCCTCATTGTGAATTGACTCACCTTGTGAGGTTGTTAGTAAATCCAATTAGGATTCCTAGGACATAATTGAATCACCTAAATAGAATAGGTAATCACCGATTCCTATTTTATTATTGGTTCACTTTGATGTGGAGATGTCTTACGTGCAACTTGAGTCAAAGAAAAAAGGATTTTGGAGCTCATAATTTTTTCTATGGCATTTAAGATAACTCAATTTATTTCAAAACTATTTTTTTTAATCTACATGTAATGTCAAAAAAAGGGTCCTTAGCCTTTTTTGTGCTTTTTTAGCTCCTTCTTGTGGATTTTGGCTTAGCTTGGCCTTGATTTAGTGTTGTAGTGTGGATAACACATTCACATTAGGTCTTGGGCCCTTTTGAACTAATTTACTTTAATGATGCCTTGCAAAGGTGTTGTAAAGTGTTGTAACACACTTTCACACTTTTCTAGGATTTCGAAGTATTCTTTCGATCACAATTTCTCTTAGCCTTTCCTTATTTGGTGTGTTGTAAAGTTTTGTAACACACTTTCACATTCCTCTAGGATTTTCATTAATAATTGGGCTCTCTTATGCTCTAATTAGCCCCTCTCTACATCCACAAGCCTTATTTTGGTGTATTTTTTAGGATAATCCCGATAAATGGCATTTAAAACATGAAATCCCTAAAAACCCACCACAAATTCCTAAGGTGGGACTCATTCACCATTCTGGGTAAATGAGTCCCCTTAGGTGGGACCCATTTTCCCAAGGTGGCGAATGAGTCCCTCTTAACTCAAAAATAAAATTTAACTTAAATCTTTGGAAAGATTTTATTCTCCAAGATCCAATGTCAACTTGTAGTGTTGTAGTTTTGGGAATTCTTGCATAATTGGGTATAAATACAAGGATCTTTCACTCATTTCAATCCTATAAATTCTAACATTCTAGCACTCTTAAGCATTCATTAGAGCATTTGAGCAAGATTTTTCAAGGCTTTGAATGGAAAAATTATCAAGCTTTCAAGAGAATTCTTCAAGATCAAACATCATGTCAAAGATCGCATTCTTCATGTTTGTCATTATGCTCACAATTTTGAGGTAGAGTTCATGATCCAAGAAAGCTTTGCATTCAAAATCTATCTTCATCAAGCAAGAATCATGAACCACATCCATTGTGGCCATTTCAAGCATATTTTCAGCACTTCATTGCAAGGGTTTGGTGAGTTACAACACCACCTTTTGTGCATTTCTTTCTATTTCAAGGTTTAATTTCCAACAAGGGATTTGACCAAGGAAAACCCCCATTCTCTAACCCAACAACCATTTTTCCCTCTCTTTGCATGTGGTTTGCAAGTCTAGGTTAAATATTGATCAAAGAGTGAGATTGAAAAAGTTGTGAAGATTATGAACAAGCCTTGGAGGAGCTTGGAGAAGACCTACATGTTGAATTTAGTAGTTTCGGACCTAGATCTAAATCAAGAACAACAAAGCAGACTAAGAGCTAAAAAATCCAACTTTGAATTTCTTCAAATTCAGAAGTGGAATGATTCACCACTATTGGTGAATGAGTCCCATTGTACCTTCATGTTATAGGTTTTTTCAAATCTGAGTACCCTTTTGTCTGAAACTTGTTCTAACACAATTTTCTCGATACTAGATTGATTCACCCATCTTGGTGAATGATTCCTAGTTGGCCTCAATATTGAATATTCTAGGGATTTAGGCCTCCATTCTTCCTTCCCTAGTTTCTCCGGTGCACATTTCTAGTTTTACATTTTTCTATTTCTATTTGTTTACATTTCTAGGTCATCTTGCATATCACATTATGTTTTCAAACATTTATTTTTCCAAGTTTACACTTGGTGATGAACCCCTTATTTCATGCAATCCCCCTAGAACACACCCTTTGTCAGATTTCAATCTCCCTTGCATTATAATCTCAAGGATTTCTCTTGAGTGAAATAGAGAAAATTCCTTTTAGGTCTAAAACTAGATAGAAGCGAAAAGAGATCCCACACTATTTTCTAGGTTTCATTTTGGTGAACCTGCATTTAGAGCATCATAATTTTGATTTGGAGTACACTGAAATCCTATATTTAGCTTGCATTAAACATTGCATTAGGTTTTACATTGGTTAATTTTCATTCTAGGATTTCAATTTTGTTATTAGTGAAAAGCTCATTTAGCTTGCATTATTGCACTTTATCCCATTAAAAATAAGTAAAATTCTACATTTGCATTAAAAAACATAAAAATCATAAAATTTAATTCAAAAATTCTACAAAAATTCTTAAAATCCATACTTGCACTCATTTGCCACTTTGAGTAAATCAATCCCTTTGCATATTTTGCATTGCATTTTCTAGCATTTGTAGTTCATTTTTTGAGTTTCTTCTTGCTGTTGTTACCCTTCTGTTTTGGTTTTTAAATTCTCTATTTCATTTAATTCATTGCATTTAGCTTACATTCATTCATCCTGTGCATAGATCAAAATTGCATTTATAACATTGTTTCATAGTTTAGAATCTGAAATTTGCATCATGGATATGTGATTTAGAAAAAAATTGATGTCCTTCAAGTCCTTAGTAGATGTGTCAAGTTGTGCCTTTGGAAATGAACCTAATGACATTGAACTGACTCATACTCACTCAACTCCTAATGAATTTCCTCCTCATGATGTTGACATCATTAGAGAAGATGATGATAGTGTAAATAGGTTCTTAAATGATTTTCTCAACAACCTTGAGGCAAATGCATCCTTTTATCCATTGATGAATGAACCAAAACCTCCTACCATACCACCTCTTGATATGTTTGGTTAGTTTCATCCTGAAACAAAATTTGAACCTAAAATTTCCTATAATAGGTGAACCTGCTTCCTCTAAACAAGAAAACAATCAATCCTTTTATAATAACAAGGTCACCAACACTCCCATCAATCTTCAAGAAACATATGGAAAAAATTTCACAATCTTGAGCAAATGAGGGTGTGATATGACAAGTGAACACAAAATTCATCAACTCTTAGAAGAAATGCCAACTAAGGAAAATACGAGGGGAATAGGATACCAAGATCCCCCTCAAAAAGAACATGTTCCTAAAGAATATATAAGACTTTCTAGCGATGGTATGGTTATCTTAGATCATCATCTTGATATGAATGTTCTTCTCCCTAAAGAAAAAACAATCATTCCTAATAGTTACAAGGATGAAATGATCTCCTTAGGTCCTCCTCCTCAACCTTCAACTAGATATGTTGGTGAATCTAGCAAACACAAAAGGCCTTACAAGTTACAAAAATTGCAAACCCCTTGCCCACAACCTGAAATTGAAAGGAAGCTACAAGTGATTCTCAACAAAGGATTCATAACATTCCCTCCTATGAATAGATTAATCCTCTATCTTAAGGATGCTAAGGTCCCACATTGTGCATATCTCTAAGTTCTCGGATACAGTACTGAAGAGTGTCGTACATTTAGATTAATATTAAGGAACTTTCACTTTGATGGTAATGACGACCTTCGGGTGATTGCCTAGTGTTGTTTACCCCCTTGTCATGTAATAGTTGTAGAACACCCTCTTCTCATTGTTACATGACCCCTTTCCCATCACTTACCTTGTCTCATTCTTGTATGGCACTCAGTGGGGGCAAGAAGTTGTTAGCCTTGTCCTAGTAATGCATTTGTCCTTGTCCCTTCAATTTTTCATTCACCTTTCGCTTATACACACTGAGATTGGGAGGTAGATGAATTGCTCATAGGTTGACTCACATTTTCCTTGCTAGTATTTTCCAAAATTTCTTTCTAATTTTTCTTTTGTGTGATTGCATGTGCATAATGTGATCCCCTGTGACATTCTGTTTTCTCTCTCGTTGTGGCATTCCTCTAGTTGTACCTTCATTCTTCTCTATGTTGTGCATTGCTTTCACTTATTTATCTTTTTCTTGTGTTTTACTTTTGGGGATGATGCAAGGCATTGAGACATTCATGTCTCCTTCATGTTGACCCAAAAAGATTTCTTTTCTTTTCCCTTTTCACTTTGCCTTTATCTTTTTCTCGTGTTTTCCTTTTGGGGATGACACAAGGAATTGAGATATTTATGTCTCCTTCATGTTGACCCAAAAGGATTTCTTTTATTTTTCCTTTTTCATTTCATCTTTATCTTCGCTTGTGTTTTCCTTTTGGGTATGATGAAAGGTGATGAGACACCCTATGCCTCTTCCATGTTGAGCCAAGAGGTTTTTCTTTGTTTTCGCTCTCTTTGTGTCATTCTTCTAGTTCTATGTGTATTTGGGGGATGATGGAAATTATGAGCTCTCCTTACTCAGAAACATATGACTTGGCATAGGGATTTCCAAGTTGGCTCTCATGTCTTTCTTCTTGTTATCATTTTTCATTTTCTACTTTAAAGTAATTTCTCATAGCATGGTGTTTAGCAATTTCTTTAAAGTGGGGCCATATACTGGCATTATTTCTTCTTACATTGATCCTTTTCATGGTTCTTAGTGAAGCCCTTTTGCTTCATGTACAATGTGTTTGTCACTTTGTGGATGACATGGGTGTGATGTACTTCATTCGTGTGATCTCTCTTAGCATATTAAATTCCTCTTAGTGGCTTGATGTGACACACTACATCCCCTAAGTTGCGAATTTTCTATTCTTTGATTGGTCCTCTCTTGGAGACATTAGGCACAATGTTCCCCAAGTTAAATACCTCACATGAACTAAGCAGGAATCGTTTGAACATTTCCTATGTTGCATTTTTTTATATGGCCATTGTGCATATCACAGCTTGTATGTATGTGGATTCATCCTTTTTGTTCATGAAGCTCGAAAACAAAGTCATTTTGTGTGGCACCTTATTAAAGTTATCAAGAGGTATAAATTTTTTATGCTTGAGCAGGAAACCCAATTAGTAGCATGAATTTCCCCGTACCCACTTGTGTGTGTGTGTAATTACATACCAACCATGAGTGTATGTATCTCACCCTTTTAGGACCTCTCACCCGGCGGACATCCATGAGTTTCATCGCCTTAAAGTGAGTATGCATTTTTCTCACAAAAAAACCTAGATCTAATCCACATCGTGTTGGAAAAATGGTCAAAGCTTGTTCCAGATTGTTCCTTCATTTATTTTTCATCTTTGGCAATATATGATTGGCCTTTTCATTGTTTTTTATATCATTTTTGTGTGTGTTCCCTTTTACTCATGTTGGTTTGCCATGGGATCTTGATCCTATGGGCTTGATCATCCCTCTCGGTTGTTGTTTTCTCATCTTTCTAGCATTTTTACATTGGAACCCCCCTTGATGCATCTTTTTCTACTTTATTGTTATTTTGAAGCAAGTTCATCCCCTCACTAAAGTGGAGGCCAAATGTAACGTCAAAAAAAGGGTCCTTAGCCTTTTTCGTGCTTGTTTAGCTCCTTCTTGTGGATACTGGCTCAGTTTGGCGTTGATTTAGTGTCAAGTAATGTGGATAACACATTCAAATTAGGTCTTGGGCCCTTGTGAACTAATGTACTTTAATGATTCCTTTTAAAGGTGTTATAAAGTGTTGTAACACACTTTCACAATTTTCTAGGATTTCAAAGAATTCTTTCAATCACAATTTCTCTTAGCCTCACCTTATTTGGTGTTTTGTAAAGTGTTTTAACACACTTTCATATTCCTCTAGGCATTTCATTAATAATTGGGCTCTCTTATGCTTTAATTGGCCCCATTCTCCATCCACAAGCCCTATTTTGGTGTACTTTTTAGGATAATCCTGACAAATGGCATTTAAAACATCAAATCCCCAAAAACCCACCTAAAATTCCTAAGGTGGAACTCATTCACCATTCTAGGTGAATGATTCCCCCTTACCTCAAAAATCAAATTTAATTTAAATCTTTGGTCATATTTTATTCTCCAAGCTCCAATTTCAGCTTGTAGTGTTGTAATTTCTAGAATTCTTGCATAATTGGGTATAAATACAAGGTTCTTTCACTCATTTCAATCCTAGCAATTTTAACATCCTAGCACTCCTATGTTGGAGTGAAAATACACTGAGAGGGGCGGGCTGAATCAGTTTTTATAACTTCTTAAACTTTTTAAACTAAAACTGAAAAGATCCATACATATGTTCTCATTTTTCAATGATAGTGTCATTCATGTATTCAAATGCAATCATATAAACTTAAATGAGTAATGTAACACTGAATTTTAAAGCAGTAAAGTACTGAAGTAAAAGAGTCACAAAGACACAAATAGACACAAGATATGCTGAGTGGAAAACCCTCCTGGGGTAGAAAAACCACTCCTGAACCTGTTGCCTTTTTCAGGCTTTCATTTCAATAATTTATTTCGACAAAGCCTCAATGGCTGATTTCTGAGCACCAACTCAAGGAGCACCAACCCCTCTGCTTAGAGACACCAATCTCAAGGAGCACCAACCCCTTTCCTAATATTCCAAAGAACATACAATAGTACAAAGGATCTCTCTATTTCACTTGATTTATGTCAAGTGCCTCTTGACAGACAAAACATAGAATTTTCAATAGTCAAAATTGACTCTTCAGAATTCCATGCATTATCTAATCTCAATGCAACTTGACGAAAATCCTGTCACATTCACAATACAATATCATCAAACAATTTTACAATAATACATCTTTTCTTTCTTTTCTCACGGTTTGATTTTCAATCTTTTCCCATACATAAACTAGAAATCTGACTACACACTGTGTTTTTAAATTTTCAGCATCAAAGAATAGAATAGAGTTTCACATCTCTAAATAGTAATATCCTTGTTTCAATCTTTTGATTTTCTATCATGACAAAATGCTAAACTCACTGTTTTTGGCTTTTTAAAGAAAACATCATTACATATTGGAAGTATTACCACTGTTTTTCAAATTTCACATTCCAGAAGGTTATACAAGGTTGTTTGTTAGGTTACAGAATGACTAACAAGAAACATATCTAATGTTGCAGTGATCATAAAAGAAGATCCTTTCTTTTTGTTGAGGATAGAACAACAAATTCCAAGAATAGAGGTGTGACAGAGCATATCTTCACTAGAAGCCTGCACATGCAGTGCTTAAACAAAAGCAGTGAGAGCACATCATTTAAAACTGAAATGATAACCATGTTTCCTTGACAGAACCAACAATGCAACAAAAGTGTTTTTAGCAAAATGAAACCTCTTTCAGATTATACCCACAAGTAGTAATGAAGAGTGCATATACCATAGGATTTCTGACAAATAAGCTGCTATGAAAAAGAAGTAATTGAAACCCCAACCAACAATCAACTGAAAGCTATTAACCATGCATTATAACAGTTACCCACAATTTCTAGTGAGGCTAAGAGAATATTTTGAGATCTATACCCATTATAGTGACTGTAAATCTTAAGAAACTGAAATCATTGTGAAGTGTGACTGACGTAACTTCACAAGAACCATTATCCATGAACCTAGATAAAAAAATGAAGAGGTTCGATGATATTATCATTACCCACAACCAGAAAACACAGTTCCTTAAAATAACTGTCATGATAACCTTCAAATGAAATTGCAGTCATGTTTTAACTCTTAAAAGCAAATATTTCGGACTTTTCTCTTGAAAGCAATAGACGTTTTCAATTTTTGACTTTGCATAAGAGAGACAGAGTAATTTTGTAACCATCTTGCTTGTCTAGAAGTGGATCTGCAAACCAATCAAAAGAAGAATACCTGTTAAACGAATGTTGTTGTCAAAGAATGATTACCAGTCCTGTAGAGGAGAAAAACAGCCACACTACCTTCCAAAAATGTGCCAACACCTAGTGGTTGGTAATAGTGACACAGGGCGACCATTGTGTTGGACTTCTGACTGCTCCCGATCACTCTCCAAGAGCAAAAATGCCAAGGATAACAAAGAAATGACTGAGATACAGACTTGAGCATGCTAGCCAAAATAGGGTTGTCCAAAAAAAAACATGAATAGAAAAAAAAATGTTTTCCCTAAACTTCCACATCAAGCAAACAATGTGAATTCCTTTGCAAAAGATGTTAGACGTTTGGAGTTCGAAAAGGACAGTGATTAAACAAAACTCATTATTCCATGTCAAGTCCATGAGGTTATCCAAGGGTTGCATGCCAACAACCATTATGACAGTTGATTATTTTGGACAATGAGTAATGCCGACACAATAATACCATGCATTATTTCATAACTAAAGTCGAACTCATAAGACTTGAAGCTCCCACATAGTCAAGGCAAGGTCACATTCAATGTGACATAAACAATAATAAACCTTTTAATATTGTACTCGGCCTTAAGGCTTGAAGTAAATATCAACCAAATGACCCAACACAAATACAAATGGAGGATCGAATAGAATACCCTTGCCCACGATCAAATGCCACCATGATGAAGTCCAATGCAATGTAATTTCCAATGCCTAAGAAATAGAAGCAAGATATTATGCAAGATTTTGAATGCCATTCTCCCATACCAAATACCATTACTGAATTCATTAAAGCCAAACTTGTCATCTTAAAATGTCCATTGTGATAAGATGTTCCAATGCCAAGATAATGTTTAGTGACGTATGAAGATTGATTTTGCATGTTAAATTCACACTGTCATGCCACTTACCATAAACCCTTAATATACTAAGCAATATGTTGCATCATGTAAACCATTAACAATTTCAAGATGCAAGATCCTGATCAAACCACACTGTAACAACCTGTATAAAACTTATTTATGGCAAGGACAACATAATTTAGATCATCATTGAAAACACATTTTTTTAAACTAGAAGTGTATCACCTGATCAATGGAGAAAATGACCTGTAACCAGAATACCTCAACAAGTACTTGTAATTTGCACATGGAGTTAAACAATCAGTGCCACCAAGATAATAATATCAATGGAGTAGATGTGCCAATCAAAAGATGGATCAACTGAGAAGATAACCATCAAGATGCTAGATAATCATAAAGTTACATCAAGGAAAAAATAGCATAAGAGGGATTCAACAAACTCCCCCTTTGTCCTTGATGGAAAAACTGAGCCACCAAACCAAAGATAATGAACTGTAACCGAATGCTCAAAATTCTCCCCCTTTTTGACACAAGGATAAAGGGAGACCAACTAAGATAAACCAAAACCAACTGTGACATGCCATCAAACTGCAAATTGAACCTTTGAGCAGCAAAGTATGAGCTGCAAGACGAGCTAACCAGCTCCCCCCTATCACCAAGATAGATTGTTTAAGATAAAAGAGATTGAGAGACAACTCCCAATCAAGACCTAAGTCTTTCAAAAACATCTTTAGCCAACGGTTTTGTAAAAATGTTAGCAACTTGTGCTTGTGTAGGAACATATTGCACAGATACCTCATTAGCCAACACCTTTTCGTGAAGAAAATGAAACTTTATAGCTATATGTTTAGTTCAAGAGTGCATAACTGGATTTTTTGAGATATTTATTGCAATATTATTGTCACATAGAATAGTAATAGGTTTTGGAATTTCAATACCCATATCTAATAATGTCTGTGACATCCCAATTACCTAAGTGCAGCAAGAAGTGGTAGCTATATATTCTACTTCAACAGTAGAGAGCAAAACAGATTCTTGCTTTTTGTTGTGCCAAGCCACTAAACGATCTCCAAGAAAGAAAGCAGCACCACTGGTGCTTTTCCTATCATCTAGAAATCCTACCCAGTCAGAATCAGTATAAGCTACTAAAGAGAAATCATTGCTTTTGGGATACCAGAGCCCATAATCAATTGTGCCTTGTACATATTTAAGAATTCTTCTCATAGCATTGATGTGAGATTCTTTAGGAGCTGATTGAAAATGAGCAACCATGCAAACAACTTGCATTATGTCAGGTCTTGAGGCTATTAAATACAATAGGCTACCTATCATTGACCTATAATCAGTTGAGTTTACCGCAGGGGAGTCATCAATTTCGCTAAGTTTGCAACAAGTATCCATTGGAGTGCTTACATGATGACTTTCATCCATTTTAAACCTTTTTAACATTTCTTTTGCATATCTTGCTTGAGATAGAAAGATGCCAGAGTTAAGTTGTGAAATCTGAAGACCTAAGAAAAATGACAGTTCTCCCAACATTGACATTTTGAATTCAGATTCCATGATTTGTGAGAATTTTTTACTCAAGGCAATATTGTTGCAACCAAAAATGGTGTCATCAACATAAATTTCAACAACAAGAATATCAGATCCTTCAACTTTAACATACGGATTGTCATCAACTCCTCCTCTAATGAAACCTTTTGACAGTAAGTGACTGTCCAATCTAGAGTACCAAGCTCTAGGAGCTTGTTTTAGGCCATATAGAGCCTTTTTCAGCCTGTAGACATGATTGGGTTTGTTTTTACATATAAACCCTTCAGACTGTTCTATGTAAAATTCTTCTTCTAAGTATCCATTTAGAAAGGCAGTTTTTACATCCATTTGATATATAGTGAAATTTTTGAAAACAGAATATGCCAAGAAAATTCTAATGGATTGAAGCCTAGCAACGGGAGCAAAAGTTTCACTGAAATCAATAACTTCTTGTTGAGCATATCCTTTGCAGACATATCTATCCTTGTTGTGAACAACATGACCATGCTCATCATGTTTGTTTCTAAAGATCCACTTGCCTCCTATGACATTTTTGTCATCTGGTCTTGGGATTAGATCCCAAGTCTGATTTTTTTGCAATTTGATCAATTTCTTCCTGCATTGCATTAAGCCAACATTCATTAGTTAGAGCATCATCAAAAAATTTGGCTCAAATTGGGTGATTAAAAAAAATGCAGTATGCTCAGCTATGTGATATTTTTCATCATAGTTAATAGATTTTTTCCTTGTTTGAACTCCTACAGATCTATCTCCTATAATCAGATCCTTAGGATGATTTCTAGCAAGAGATTTTGAAGGAACTTTGGGTTCACATTTTTCTGAGCTGATTTCAACATCTTTAGTTTGTGCTTCAACAAGTTTAGGGCTTGCTGGTTTTGTTTCAAGCTTTGCAGTTTCAAAGCTCTTAGTGATTATATCAAGTTCAAATTTGTCCTCTTCATCATCTTGCATAGGTTCAACATCTAGAAGCAGCTTTTCATCAAATTTGACATTTACAGATTGAACAATTTTGTTCATCCTATTGTTAAAGCATTTATAGGCTCTGCTATGTGTAGAGTATCCTAAAAAGATACCTTCATAATTTTTAGATTGGAAACTGCCTAAGTTTTCATCATCTCTTTTGATAAAACACTTGCAGCCAAATATTCTGAAATATTTAATTTGGGCAAATTTTCCATACCACGGTTCATATGGAGTGAAATTTGATTTCACTCTAATTTGTACTCTTTTCAAAATGTAAATAGCTATGATGAACAACTTCTTTCCAATACATATTTGCCAAATTTGCTTGATTCAACATGGTTCTTGCCATCTCTTTTACAATATTATTCTTTCGCTCAACTACCCTATTTTATTGGGGTGTTCTAGCAGTAGCATACTGTCTTTTTATGCCATGTTTGTCACAGTAGTCTATGAATTCTTGTGAGGTGAATTCACCACCTTTTTCAGATCTTAAACATTTTAGTTTTAAGTCTAACTCTCTTTCTACCAATTTTCTAAAAACTTTAGAGCGTTCAAAAGCTTCTGATTTATTCTTGAGAAAAGTAACCCATACCATACGAGAGTAGTCATCAACAAACAACATAAAATATTTCTCACCATTAATGGATCTAGTCCTTGTAGGACCACATAAGTTAGTATGAAAAATTTGCAGAGGCTTAGTAGATAAATGTTCCTTGGATTTAAAGCTTACCTTGGTTTTCTTTCCTTTGAGACACTCTTTACAAACAGCTTTGTCAGGTTTTCTAAGAAGGGGCAAACCTCTTACATTTTGATTTTTGCTAATTTTGACCATATTGTCAAAATTAATGTGGCCTAGTCTCTTGTGCCACAACCAGATTTCTTCAACATGACTCATTAAGCATATACCATGATTGTTTCATGTCCAGAGGTTTCTAGTAAGTTGTAGACATTTCCTTTAGTCCTCCTTCCAACAGCAACAACTTTACCTTATTGGTTTTTTATTTCACATCCTTGTGAAGTGAACAGGACTTGATAGCCACTGTCATAGATTTGACTAACACTCAGAAGGTTATGTTTTAATCCTTCTACATAATAAACATTGTAGATTGGAGTGTCTTCATTCAAAAATAGAGAACCTCTTCCTTTGATTTGAATTCCAGAGTTGTCTCCAAATTTTACATATCCACCAACATAGTCTTCTAAATTTGTAAATTTTTCTTTGTCACCAGTCATGTGGTTTGAACAACCACTGTCCAGGACCCATAGGTCCTTCTTCTTTGAGTGAAAGGCAACTTTAACAAGCATAGTCTGTTCAATCTTGTTAATTGCTTTGGGTTTCCAGACTTTGATGGTTTTTAGTTGTTTATTTTATTGATCAGGATTGCATTGCTTTGTTGAATGACCCAAATATTTGCATGTAAAAAATCTAATCTATCTTGCAAAACCATGATTCTGCCTAAAGCCAAATCTAGGAGTTCTAGCATTCATAAATCTGCAAGAATTTACTTTGTGACCAAATTTATTGCAGAAGTAATAGTACCCATAAAAGAGAGGGTGGGAGTTGAAAACCATTCTGTTGCTCCTAAAAGGATGAATATGATCCTTGACAAACTCATAATGTTTGAGTTCAGGATTTTTGTTTCCAACAAAAATATTGATCTTTTCACTGTCATTTGAGCATTCACCTTTAACAAAGCTAGTACCATTTTTGTCTTTGTTTAATTTATTTTACTAAGCATGTCATTCAATTTAAGAGTGCTTTCATACTTCTTGATGGTCTTCCCGAGATCTACAATCTCATGTTCAAGTTTTTAAATTTTTTGGTCTTTAAAACTTATGTCACTGCCAAGATAGTCTTCAATTCTCTTGGATTCTTCAAGTTGAGTTTTTAATGAAATTATCTCAAGATTTAAGAGTTGCTCTTGTGAGCTATCTTGAACAACATTATGTTCTTGAGAACGCAACTGTTTCTTAAGTTTTCTCAGCTCTTTTAGAGCACATTTCAGTTCTCCTTCATAGTCCACTTCACCTTCTTCAGCATCATTGTTTGTTTCATCTTCCTGAATGATTTCAGCCATGAAGAGATTTTCATCTTCTTCATCTAGAGAGTCATTGGATTCAAAATTTGTTTAATTTTTGCTGAATAGGATTTTCTTCTTTTTGAAATTAAATTTTTGTTTGGGTCTATAAGCCTTTTTCTTCGCAAATTTCTCAGATTTCTCATTATCACTATTTGTGTCATCATAGGGACACTTTGCTGCAAAGTGGCCTATTTTTCCACAGTTAAAGCATTTGAAGGGAAGTTTTCCCTTATACTTTCCTGAACCCTTTTTGAGTTTCCTTACAAAATGGGATTCTTTAGAATTAAAAAAAAATTATTCAGAGAGCTCATCCCTTTCTTTCCTTTCAATATTAAATGCTACTTCTTTTGTAGTGGTGTTGTTTTTACTAATCCTCATTTCATAGGAAGTCAAAGTGCCTTGTAGACTGTCAAGGGTAAACTGGGTAAAATGTTTCTTATCTTCTAGAGTAGCTACCTTAGCTTCAAATTTTGTTGGAAAGGTTCTGATGACCTTGGTTACAACATCAAACTCCTTGACTTCTTCTCCTAGACCCTTCATGGCATTCACTATTTCATCAACTCTCAGAAAATAGTCAGCAACTTTTTCATCGTCCCTCATTTTTAATTCTTCAAACTGATGTTTTAACATGAGGACTTTGGACTGTTTTACCTTTTCATTTGCTTGATAGATAGTTTCAAGTTTAGTCCAGATTTCTCTAGTAGAACTGCAGTGCATGAATTTGATGAAAACATCTTTAGTCAGAGCATAAAGAAGAGCATGCTTTTCTCTTGCATTAGTTTCATATATCTTCTTTTCATCAGAAGTAGTTGGCAAACTAGCTGGTATAGTGTACCCAATCAATACTATGCTCCAGACATGAAGGTCTATAGAATTTAAATAAGTCTCCATTCTGATTTTCTAGAATAAATCATCAATTCCATCAAATAATGGAGCTCTAGTCATGGAAGTACCTTCATGAGCTTGAGACATTTTGAATAGACTCCAAGTTCAGGATTAATCCTAGGTTGGCTAGACCTATTAGAGGACCCTAGGCTCTGATACAAATTGTTGGAGTGAAAATACACTGAGAGGGGGGGGGGGTGAATCAGTGTTTATAACTTCTTAAACATTTTAAACTAAAACTGAAAAGAGCCATACATATGTTCTCCTTTTTCAATGATAGTGTCATTCATGTATTCAAATGCAATCATATAAACTGAAATGAGTAATGTAACATTGCATTTTAAAGCAGTAAAGTATTGAAGCAAAAGAGTCATAGAGACACAAATAGACACAAGATATTCCAAGTGGAAAACCCTCCTGGGGTAGAAAAACCACTCCTGAACCTACTACCTTTTTCAGGCTTTCATTTCAATAATTTATTTTGACAAAGCCTCAATGGCTTATTTCTGAGCAATGACTCAAGGAGCACCAACCCCTCTGTTTAGAGACACCAATATCAAGGAGCACCAACCCCTTTCCTAATATTCAATAGAACGTACAATAGTAAAGAGGATCTCTATGTTTCACTTGATTTTAGTCAATTACCTCTTGACAGACAAAACATAGAATTTTCAATAGTCAAAATTGACTCTTCATAATTCCATGCATTATCTAATCTCGATGCAGCTTGAGGAAATTCTATCATAGTCACAATACAATCTCACCAAACTATTTTACAATAACACATCTTTTCTTTCTTTTCTCACTGTTTGATTTTCAATCTTTTCCCATACAGAAACTACAAATCTGACTACGCACTGTGCTTTCAAATTTTCAGCATCAAAGAACAGAATAGACTTTCACATCACTAAATAGTAATACCCTTGTTTTAAGCTTTTGATTTTCTGTCATGATAGAACCCCAAACTCACTTTTTTTGGCTTTTTATAGAAAACATCATTACATATCAGAAGTATTACCACTTTTTTTCAAATTTCACATTCCAAAGGTTATACAAGGTTGTTTTTCAGGTTACAGAATGACTGACAAGAAACAGATCTGATGTTGTAGTGATCATAAGAAAAGATTATTTATTTCTATTGAGGATAGAACAGAAAAGTCCAAGAATAGAGGTGTGATAGACCATATCTTCACTAGAAGCCTGCACATGTAGTGCTTAAACAAAAGCAGTGAGATCACATCATTTAAAACTAAAATGATAACCATTTTTCCTTGATAGAACCAGCAACGTAACATAAGTATTTTTAGCAAAATGAAACCTCTTTCAGATTATACCCACAAGTAGTAATGAAGAGTGCATATACCATAGGAGTTCTGAAAAATAAGCTGCTATGAAAAAGAAGTAATTGAAACCCCAACCATCAATCAATCGAAAGATATTAACCATGCATTATAACAGTTACCGACAATTTCCAGTGAGGCTGAGAGAATATTCTGAGATCTATACCCATTATAGTGACTATAAATCTTAAGAAACTGAAATAATTGTGAAGTGTGACTGAAGTAACTTCACAAGAACTGTTATCCATGAACCCAGATAAGCAAATGAAGAGATTCGATGATATTATCAATACCCACAACCAGAAAACACAGTTCCTCAAAATAATTGTCATGATAACCTTCAAATGAAATCACAGTCATGTTTTGATTCTTAAAAGCAAATATTTCAGACTTTTCTCTTGAAAGCAATAAACGTTTTCAATTTTTGACTTTGCATAAGAGAGACAGAGTAAGTTTGTAACCACCTTGCTTGTCCAGAAGTGGATCTGCAAACCAATCAAAAGAAGAATACCTAGTAAATGAATTTTTCTATCAAAGAATGATTACCAGTCCTATAGAGGAGCAAAACGGCCACACTACCTTCCAAAAATGTGCCAACACCCAGTGGCTAGAAATAGTGACACAGGGCGGCCATTGTGTTGGAGTCCTGACTACTCCCAATCGCTATCCAAGAGAAAAAATTCCAGGGATAACAAAGAAATGACTGAGATATAGACTCGAGCATGCCGGCCAGAATAGGGTTGTCCAAAAAAAAAATGTGAACAGAAAAAAAATGTTTTCCCTAAACTTCCACATCAAGCAAACAATGTGAATTCCTTTGCAAGAGATGATAGACGTTTGGAGTTCGAAAAGGACAGTGATTAAACAAAACTCATTATTCCATGTCACGTATGCGGGCTTATCCAAGGGTTGCATGCCGATGGCCATTATGGCATTTGATTATTTTAGACAATGAGTAATGTCGACACAATAATACCATGCTTTATTTCATAAGTAAAGTCGAACTCATAAGACTTGAAGTTCCCACAAAGTCAAGGAAAGGTCACGTTCAATGTGACATAAACAATAATAAACCTTTTATGACTGCAGTTGGCCTTCAGGCTTGAAGTAAATATCAACCAAATGAGAGCACAAATACAAATGGAGGATCGAATAGAATGCCCTTGCCCATGGTCAAATGCCACCATGATGAAGTCCAATGCAATGTAATTTCCAATGCCCAGAAATAGAAGCAAGATATTATGCAAGATTCTAAATGCCATTCTCCCATACCAAATACCATAACTGAATTCATTAAAGCCAAACTTTTCATCCTAAAATGTCCATTGTGATAAGATGTCCCAGTGCCAAAATAATGTCCAGTGAGTTATGAAGACTGATTTTGCATATTAAATTCACACTGCCATGCCACTTACCATAAACCCTTAATATACTAAGAAATATGCTACATCATGTAAACCATTAAAAATTTCAAGATGCAAGAGCCTTACCAAACCACACTGTAACAACTTGTATAAAACTGGTTTATGCCAAGGACAACATAATTTAGATCATCACTGAAACACAATCGTTTAAACCAGAAGTGTATCACCTGATCAATGGAGAAAATGACCTATAACCAGAATACCTCAACAAGCACTTGTAATTTGTACATGGAGTTAAACAATTAGAGCCACCAAGATAATAATATCAATGAAGTAGATGTGCCAATCAAAACATGGATCAACTAAGAAGATAACATCAAGATGCCAGATAATCATAAAGTGACATCAAGGACAAAATAGCATAAGACGGATTCAACATCCTAAGCATTCATTAGAGCATTTGAGCAAGAGAATTCAAGGCTTTGAAGGGTAGAATTATCAAGCTTTCAAGATCAATCATCATGTCAAAGATTGCATTCTTCATGTTTTTCATTGTGCTCACAATTATGGTGTGGAGTTCATGATCCAAAAAATCTTTGCATTCAAGATCTATCTTCATCAAGCAAGAATCAAGAACCACATCCATTATGGTCATTTCAAGCAAATTTGCAGCACCTCATTTCAAGGGTTTGGTTAGTTGCAACATCAAATTTTGTTCATTCATCATTCTCCTTTACATTTTCTTTCTATTTCAAGGTTTAATTATCAACAAGGGGTTTGACCAAGGAAAATCCCCATTCTCTAACCCAACAACCATTTTCCCCTCTTTGCATGTTATTTGTAAGTCTAGGTTGCAAATTTATCAAAGAGAGAGATTGGAAAAAAATTCATCAAGTTGTCAAATCAAGTCAAAGTTTTCGAGATTGTTAACAAGCCTTGGAGGATCTTGGAGAAGACCTACAAGTTGAGGGCTGATGCAATAAGTTGGGTCCACAAAAAGCTCAAAAAGTGGAAGTGGTTTTTCTATTTTTTAAAATTTGTCACACTTGGACTGAACATTTGAGGCACTTACACAATGAATCTTAAAAAATGTCAGTACTATGAAATTTAAAATTCTGAATCTAATTTCTAAATATGTAATTTATTCAAATACCCAGATGACATAAATTAAATTTTGATAGAGATGTATAAAAACCACTTTTTAAAAGTCCCTGTTTTTTTACCATACCATGTACATGTATGCACACTACTTTTTGACCCAGATAAAAAAAAAAATCTAATTCCTTTTGGCAAAAGAAAACTAACAACACGAA
This sequence comes from Sequoiadendron giganteum, assembly GCA_007115665.2. Classification (NCBI taxonomy): domain Eukaryota; kingdom Viridiplantae; phylum Streptophyta; class Pinopsida; order Cupressales; family Cupressaceae; genus Sequoiadendron; species Sequoiadendron giganteum. The sequence continues at coordinate 551,776,237 of CM021107.1, read as the reverse complement.
GATTTATGATAAAAAAAAATTATAATATTTTTTTGAATATTTGTTTTTAATTGAATTTTTATTGTCCTTAATTGTTGTTTTTAAAAATCAACGTGTACGGACATCATAATTGGACCTAAACTAAACATTTTTTTATTTTTATTTTTTATTGTGTAGAGAATTGTCTGAAGATTGATGCCATATATTTTTTTTACAGGAAACTTAACCAAAAAAAAGTTGTAAAAAAACAAAAATAACATGATATTTCAAGTTTAAGAACTAGTTTACTTAGAAATTAATTATAAAGTAAAAAATATAATCCAATATTAATAAAAATTATATATTTGGAAACTATACATCGTTTTCTCTAATGGGTTTTAATTTTATAGCTTGATTTAGAAAAAAATTCCATCAACCATATTGCCAAAGTTGGACATTCTTCTTCAATCTGCCTTAGTTTTTTAGTTGCAGGTAAAGGCTAAGGGTCGGATTGAAAAGCCTTTCTCGAGCCTAAAACCAAGGATACATGTGGGTTGGAGATTCAAATTTTTAATAACGTGTATGTCTTTTTAAAAACACGTACGCGTTACAAAACGCATATGCATTTTTTATTTATTTGATTATTTAAAACAAAAATGCTTTTTAGAAAGAGGTACCCGTTTTGCTTTTCAAAATGCGTACGCATTTTAAAATGGGTAGGGTGAACCCACATAAGTGGTGAACACTTTTGTGGAGGAAGGGAAAAGTCATTTTTTCCCTCTACACAAAGTGAAGGGGTTCGGCCAAACTAAATTGTTCGACCGAACCTTTAACATGGTTCAGCTGAACCACAAGGTTCAACAGAACCCTATGTTCGCTCGAACCCCATTGACATGTGAGCAGAAATATTAAAATAAAGGGGTTTGAGCGAACTAGGGTTCGGTCGAACCCCCTTAATAGGGTTTTAAAAAAAAAAACCCTATCATTTTCCTGGACCCCCTAAATTTCGCTCACTATTTTAAAGTGGTTCAAGCAAACCTAGGTTTGGTCGAACCCCTTTAAGAGGGCCGAACCTAGGTTCGCTCGAACAACATTAAGAGGGCCGAACACCCTTTTTCCCCTATCTCCTCAAAAATTTCATTTTTTTTGTAAAAAATTGTCATTCAAAGCTCAATTTGTAAATGAAAATGCAGAAAACTTCAGAAACCCAACTAGATAATGATAGTCCTCAGAATGAGCTATTCGTTGAATATAATTTTAATATGATTTTCTTTTATTATGTATTTTATTTTTTAGTTTTATTAAACATTGGTTTTTCACTGAAAATAAAAATATTTGGTCTGCACATGTGGAAAAATAGCAAATTATCAAAATAATTTTTTTTTAAATACGTTGAGGCTCGGTATTGATGTCCTTGATCCACTAAAAAAAAAATGAATTTCAATTCATACAGAAAAAGTTATGTTGTATACAGTCTGCCTTTGTCTGAATTGTAATTGGTTTGACTTTGAAACTTGATTAAAGAAAAAATATTCAATAAAAAAATATGAGACCAAATGAAAGTGCTAGATATCATACTAACAAATCTAAATTCGAAAAAATTAGAATTTTATCCTTCATACAAAAAAATTTATGTTGTATACGGTGAGCGTCACTTTTTAAAAATGTTGTTTTCTGAAGATGGAAAAAAAAGTGCAATCTGATTCCAAAAATTTTGAAAAAAATATTTTTAGAATCTACAGACAAAATGTGATGAGACTCTAGTTTTCATCATTTTAAAATTCCTCACGGTTTAGCCACTACAAGAGCCCGAAAGTGAAGATTTAGTTAAAAATAATAATTGCAGTGTCCAGTTTGCCCAAAAATTGTAAACTACTATTGTGGGATCACCCGGTACCCATTTCTAAAAAGCACTTTTTTTTAATAAATGACTTGTACATGTTATAAAATGTGTATGTGTACCCGTTATATAATGCGTACGCATTTTTTGGTGCATACATGGTTTTAAAGGCTCATGTACCCGATGCATAACGTATATGCATTTTTTAATAACGTGTACACATTTTCTCTGAGATTTTATTTTTTGGCTGAAACTTCCCCTCTTTGTGGACCCAACTTCTTGCACTTACCCTTGAATTTAGTAGTTTTGGACCCAGATTTGAATCAAAAACAACAAAGTAGACTGAGAGCTATAGAATCCAACTTTGAATTTCTAGAAATCTAGAAGTGGATTGATTCACCACTATTGGAGAATGAGTCCCACTGTACTTTCCTATCAGAGTATTTTTTAGATCTGAGTACCCTTTTGTTCGAAACCAGTTCTAGCACAGTTTTCCCAATACTGGATTGATTTGCCCAGTTTGGTGAATCAGTCCCATTTGACTTCAATAGTGAGTTTTCTAGGGTTTTAGGCCTCCATTCTACCTTCTCTAGTTTCTCAGGTGCACATTTCTAGTTTTATAGTTTTCTATTTCTATTTGTTTACATTTCTAGGTCATCTTGGATATCACATTGTGTTTTCAAACATTTCTTTTTCCAAGTTGACACTCGGTGCTGAACCCCTTATTTCTTATCATTCAATCCCCTAGAACACACCCTTTTTCAGGTTTCAACCTCCCTTGCATTGAAATCTCAAGGGTTGTTCTTGTGTGAAATGGAGAAAATAGCCTCTCTCCTTTTAGGTCCAAAACTCTAGAAGTGAAAAGAGAGCCCACACTATTTTTCCTCGTTTCACTACATATGATATATATACCTTGAAAGTAGTGGATATCAAATGATCTCTATAATCTATACATATTCAAATATTTTTTTACATATTTTTAGTTTTGAATATGTGTTTGAAATTATCAATGATTCCTAGATTATTTTTTCTCTAGACATCAACATACTTTGTTCTTCTTTAAAATATATTCAATACATGTTTTTTTATGACAGGATGAGGATGAAGAACACAAAGATGAAGATATAGAAGATGATAAGGAATAGCATGTAATATTTTGATCATGTTAGCAAGTATATTATTGATATAATATATAGTTTTTTGATGTAAAATATCATTTATATACAAAATTGCTAATAGTCATTTTTTTATCATGTTTTTTCAAGATGAGCTATAATTTCTTGCAATTTGTAGGCATCCTTTTCGAATACCTGAAGCTAGGGGCACAAACACTATTGTGTTTTCCTTTCAACCTTCATATTTTTGCAAGGTTTTATGGATGGCTTCTCTAATCTATATTGAGGCTAGATTTTATAGAACTGAATAATGATACTTCAATGTCTCCTTTCAAAGGTTGACATCATTTTTCAGGTAATTGATGTGGGTTCACCTACATCATGTTGACAAATTCCTTGTAGAGATTAGGAAAAGTTATGCAATATATTGTCACTAAATGCAATTGAAATGCTTTCCTTGAAAAATATCTCTTGTTTAACCTTATGAGCAGTGTTTGGTTTGATGTAATAATTCATGTTATTTATTTATAATTATAGGGAAACCACAATTCTTGATGATTTAAGATTTTGGGTACTCTAGTCCATTTTTGTATTTTTTTGAGTGGCATGATTATATTAGATCATTGGATTTTACTTTCTACTCCTTTACATCACTTGTTCGCTATTTTAGATATTCTATGCCTTTCTAGAACCTGGTTTATTTGCACATTTTGGAGATGGTTAATAATGAATAACATTGTCAGATTTCAATTTATATTATATGATAAATGTTATAATAATGAAAAGGACTATATTTGAGGGAGTAAATTTTAGAAGATATATTGGTTTATACCACAAATCGATTGTAAATTGGAGAATTTATTTTGAATTTGGTACATTTCAAATCAAAGTTGAATCTTGCAAATATTTATTAGAAATTTGGTAGGAAGTTTCCTATAATTTTATCAAGTTTCAAAAACCATAATAACTTTCAATTAAAATACACAAGTTTAATCTTATTACATTTAAATTCAATAAGTTTATATATATGTGTGTGTGTTCTTCATTTTACATTTTTTAAGATCTAATTTTCATTTATTGTCAATAGATTCAAGTGCAGTCGCCATTAATGGATTATGGTGTTGAGCTTTGTGTCTGTCAAGCAAAAGATTATTTATGTTGTTTATTATGAGTATTTATATATAAGTATATTTACATACATAAATATATATCCATATATATTTATGTAAGTGTGTGTGTATATATAAATATACACATATACATATATATATGACATTAAAAGTATTTCCCTCTAGTTCACTAAAAAATGTGATGAACTAGAGGGTATATAATTTCATTATCCTAGCAACAAGTAACATGGAAAAAGAAATTATATTAGGAATGTTAACACAAATTATCTTGGTTAGAATATGTTTGCACCTTTATACATTTCAATAACTCTTGTACTTTAACATAATTGAAAGATGAATAATACCAGTAAACCTATGGAGAAACAATACTAACATAATCTTAAATGAAGTAATAAAAAACAACTACGCTCATAATAAAACATGAGAATTTTCCTTGGGAAACCCTCTAAAGGAGAAACCTAACAAAAAGAACACTTATGGTATTAACTTAATTATTCACAATTCAATAAATTATTGTATTAATTGTGCTTAACTCTCAGCAATGTGTCAGTATTTTTAACAAATAAGTGTAGGAAATGGCTAAGAAATATTACTATATGCTATACAATGGGTTGAAAGTCATTAGTCAAAAATCCATAGAAGGGCTTAATTTTTTTCCTTTGGGGTTCTTGTCTTTGAACCTTTGCATGGGGGTCACTGGCTCCCATAATACTCTACAAGTAGGGTGGTTTCTTGGATCCAACTAATTATGATAGGATTTTATGATCTATAAGGGGTGTAAACCATGCAAAAATAGCACATATATCTAGTAAATCTCCAACATGTTCATAATTTCTACAAGGGGCTATGCATATATGATTAGTTGTTACTTATTTATGTTGATTTTTATACCAAGAAAATTTTGTGCCAATATGAGCAACATTATTCAAGATGTGAAACTTTTTTTAAAAGCTCCTTATTTTAATTTTTTGTCTCCAATCATGCTTCTAACAAAATGATATTACATATCAATATTCTTCTTTTGAACATGAAAATAAGGTTTCTTGTAAAATAGATTGTGTTGCAATATCATTATAATTTTTTACAAGAAACCAACATGTGAACAAAACAATTTTAACCATGTAGCATCCTTTAATGAATGAGTGGTTGCCATGTACTCAACATTTGTGGTTAATAGTGACACTTATTTACCTTTTTCTCATTCAACTAATGTTTAATTCATGTATCTTGTCCATCTCCACACTCTACCTTACATGCTTATTGAATATATGGTCAATGACACTAAAAAAACATTAACAATCAAGTTTTTCAATCCATTCAAACATGTAATTAAACCATAAAAAAAATATTTACAACATAAGAACAAAAATTATATATGCAAAAAACCTTGCAACAAAAAACCCCACCAAAAACACCCAACCTTGTATCAATCAAAGTAAAAAACTACATCAATATAGTATGCTTATCATTTTGTCTAACACTAATGTACCACTTTAATTAAACATTTAATTAAATGATAAATAGTAATGACATGGTCAAGAAGTGAACACAACTAATCTATATTTCTTGGCTTTAAAATACAATATATCAAATCCAAAGTTTTGGAAAACAACATTTCACACCTAATACAAACAAAAGGAAATGTGCCCGACTCCTTTGATTGCCGTTAATTTTTTCTTATTGATGTGACAAGATTCAAGAAACATAAGCTAACATTGATGTAAATGTTTGGATAATGTTTTTGGTAATACATTTCAGTGTGCTTTAAGTTGACTCAACTACAACTATTTAGACAATGACTTTTGATAATAAATTTTGATGAACATTAAAATTTGATGTGGGGCGGGTGCATGGAAATGGGTAGCAATTCCGTGGACACCCTCAAAAAAAAAGTTTGAAAACCATAACGCGAGTGTGTTATAACACGCTCGTGTTATGTCTCTGTTAAGCCTAGGCTAGGTCTCGGCAACTACAAACAAATAACACAAGCGCATTATAACGTGCTCGCATTATTTATTGTTAAAAGCAAAAAAACAAATGCAAATCTCTCATTTGCATTTCTACTGGTTTTTTTGTTGCACCCACAGCCAAAAACCCCACAATATCACGCTCGTGTTCTAGGAGGAGAATATCTTCACCAACAATCCCTATTTCTTCACAACGATGGTGCCATGACAACGAGGAGTTGTGAGAGGTAAGGATTCTATGGTTTTTGTTTTGAATTTTTTAGTTTTAGGTTTAATTTGCTAGTTTTAGTTTGAATTTGATATCTATTTTTTTGAATTTTTAGGAGATGCAAATCAACCTGCAAACCCTGAAAATCCTCAATAGGAAGACCAACCAAATCCTCAAGATCAAAATCAACCACAACATCAACTTCCTCCACCAATCACTCAACCCCCTCTGACACTCAACAAAATTTAATGAGTGAAATTGAGAACAACAAAAAACAAATTGAGGATTTGATCAATAGGTTGAGTGATCCAAATGGTTCAACCATAGAAAGAATGACCCTAGCAAATTCATTGAAAGATATGTTAGAAAATGTAGATTCAATTAGCAAACAAATAACTGGATGGGAAGATAGGAGGTAGGCGGCTAGGGACTATTATGCAAATAAACTATCATACAAGGATGTGAAGGATTTAAAAATTAAAAAAGGTGATTTTTGCTCATTATTCACCAACCCACGCACAAATCAAAATATTACCCTCAATGTGAAGAGGTTTCCTATCCATTGGTGCCACCATCAATAGATTAGGGACCGGTTTTATTATAGGTGGTACATGGTCTTCGATTACCCATCGTGCAACAATTGTAATGTCCTGCAATATTTCCTTAGGAAACTATATAGTGAGTTCATATTGAACAAAATCCTAAACTATTTTGATATGAGGGATTTCCAGGGGAGAGTTGGGGGGTCAGCTCAAGATAGACATGGTGCACAATCGGATCCTACATGGCAAGGTAGACGAGCTCTCGCTAGGCCACCTCGTGAGCACGTTGTTATGCCTTTTATCATGAAGGAAAGTGCTAATGTAGAGACATTGCAGGCAATCAGCATTTTGACCCAGAGTGTCATCCATCATACTAGCCCTATTCTACAACGCCATCTAGAGGAGTCTTCGAGTGGTGGGATTTGAACACATGTGTGTCAATCTTGCGGGGCTACTTGTTCACATGACCCCACCGACCCTCAGGAGACTGGTACGCAGGATCCGTCTGTAGCTATGGAGATGGAGAGGGCAGCTGAAATTTTGCATGAGGCATATGGCATTGATAGTCAGGTAAAAGTTAGTGCATGTGTTCATTGAATTTAATTTATTAAATTTCAATTTTCAAATGCAAGATTAACTAAAAATGTTTTATGATTTTAATAAAATTGCAGGCTCACAGTGTTGAGACTGGATACACCGGCCCCCCACCAACCTATTTCTGCAGTACACCTATCACTAGGGTATGTAACTAGTAAAAAATTATAAATTTATTGCATGTTAATGGCATTGTTTTATGAATGGTAATTTAATATGCAATTTTGGATGTTGAACAGACTAATATTGGAGGTTTTGATGGAACACTTCCCAGTGGCAATGGATTTACCCAAACCTTCACACAGGTAATAGAATAAAGATTTTAACTAATGAATCAAGTACTTAATATATTTGTGTAGTTTATACATGCACATCGTTGATTACATTGAATAATTTTTTGCTTTATTTTCAGTTGTTGTGAGACGATACACCTCTGAATGTGATGAGGGCAATGGATATTGGTGTGCCATCTACTATACAATCCTTGATGGCTCTGACAGAAGAGGTATGAGGAAAGTTAATAAATTTATATTTACATTTGTTGTTATAGCTGTTAGTTAGTGAAAAATCAAACCATTATCGATTCACGTAGTTTAATTTCTATTTATATGGTTTACATAGGGCTTGAGCATGCCTGAGCATGGGTGTGAGAATATTTCCCTGATGGAGAGAGATTATGAGATGGCTGTAAGTGATTATTTTGTCCAATATATCATTTTTTATAATGTAATTTCTATATATTCATGTCTTTACTTCTTATTGTAACAGTTAAAACTTCACCATGAACTAAACCCTAGGAGGAGTAGTAGGAGCACTCCATGAGCGCAGCAAAAATGAGTGACAGACCTATCGCCATCTGAGCGAAAAGGAAAGGGAAAGATTTTATTTCGAGGGCATGGAGAGAAATGACTTTTGATCTAGAGTCCTTTGTTGTATGCCTGCATGGTTGTTTTGTAGATATTTTTTATTGGACATATTTGACATTGTATGCCTAGATGGCATTCTTGTAAGCCTATATGGCTATTTTGTACATATATTTCATACTTATATCGACATATATTGATGTATGCCTACATGGATCTTTGGTTAATACAAATATCTTTTATCGATGCCTGTCCATATTTGCATTCTAAATTGATGGTTCAATAAATATGAGTTACGTGTATTCAAGTGTATACTTTGTGACTTACGTGCATTCAAATGTATACTTTGTGGCTTACATGTTTTCATGCATATTCCTTGTATTCATGCATATACTTTGATTTAATTTGTGTATACTATGTATTCGTGTGTATATTTTTTGAGGCTTACATGTTTTTGAGTACTTGTACTTCCCTTATTGACATCTACATGTTTGACTTATTCACGTGTATAATTATTAATTGGTTAGCCTTAGCATTGATATATGTCATCCTCAATGCATGATCCTTGAGATGGAGTAAGAAAACCCTCAAGGTCAAAAGGAGTTTCACATGCATTCTTCATAGGCTCATTTTGGTAGTGAAACCAAAAACCTCTTGCATCATTGAAACGAATTTTTTTTCCTTTATAGGAAGTCTGAAACCATTATCATTCTCCATCAGTTCTTCATGTATCCACTCCCCATTAATGGTTGTCTCATGACCTTCATGAAACCAAGCACTTATCGCATTTGTGATAGAAGAGATGTGTGAAGATTTATCTTCCTCCTTATGAACCATTCATTATCATGAGAGATGGGTTCTTTTGAATCACTACTGATGAATCATGGGTCAATGAGTTTAACTTGTAAAACTACACGATTGAATTCTGATAGCAATATCACAATATTAATATATCTAAATGTGTTATTTCCTTCAGCTAAAATTTGCGCTTATACTTATGTGATTGATGTATGTTTGTGTATGGGATCATAGTAATTTCTATTTGATGATGCTATTGTGTCTTTAAGGTTTATTTATTAAAGGGTGCATGAAACAAGTTTTAAATCCTTAAAAATCTTTCAATTTCTTAGGTTTTTCTATTTGTCGAGTTTGGACTCCGAGCCCGAGTCCAAGTCAAAAAATGGCTTGTCAAGTCCAAGGCAAGTCCTAGTCTTGTAACACTGGTCTAAACACATCGAGGAATAATGTATATGTCGATGAAGAGAGAACCCATCCTTTTTTCCAAACAAACCATGGTATAGATATGGTTGGTCAAGATAAAACATCACTCTTCTGGATAGTTTGAACCATAATCTTTCATGGCTACAAACACACCTTCATTGCATGTGTGTTCTTGATCCTACTGAAGAAATGGTGGAACATGTTGTAGATCAAATATTGCAACCCTAAGTCCACAAGAAGGTTACTTGTCCTCATTTCTGCAAATTTCTTTAAGATGTTCATCCTTCTTGAGTAATGTAAACTATTGATGTCATCTAGATCTTTGAAACTATCTGCAATCATGTGCAATACTGTAGAAGCTAGAGCTATATCTAATACTACAAATGACTTCCCAATGGAATCCTGATAGCAATATCACAATTTGACACATTGTAGAAAATACCTCCTACTTATCAATTGATGAGCTAAAGGGGCTCTATAATGATTTTTTCATAAGGCACAACACTTGTTGAAGGTTTTTCAAATGGGGTTGCAAGCTAACTGGTCTTAACCTTGGGGAAAAAACTTTGTGGTTAAGCGCTTGAGCTAGAGTATACTGGAATGGGTGATCTCCCGGGAAGGCCTAGTGCCTCACCTCTATGAGCATCACCTAGATGCAATGAGTGCTAACTGGGCCATTGAATATCATTTCAAATTTGTTGCTTTAAGCAACTTACAAATTTGCAACTTTAGACTCCTCCAACCTAAGGGATCAATCCGGTGGAACGTAGCTCAGAGCGATTCCACATGTTTTGGTGAAAAAGAGGACCATGCCTAGAGTAAACATACCTATTTGGACATGTTGGAACAGTCCGCTTGGTCACACAAGTTGCAGAACGAAATTTGCACCACTTTGCACTGCTTGCATTTGATGTTTTTTCCATCAAGTGAAAATCTGCCACCACTGGAAAACCACTTAGAGATAGCCAAAAGCGAGAGAGGTTTTTGTAGACAGGACCAACGCAATCCTATAGGATCAGACGATAAGTTTCTAAGAATAATGGTATCTAAGTAATAGCATGCTGAAGTGTGCAGCCATTTTGCACTTTGGACCCTTAAGGGATCGATCTGGTGGAACATAGCTTAGTGCGATTCCATGTGTTTCGGTGTGAAAGAGGACCATACCTAGCTTAAACATACATATTCAGACATGTTGGAACAGTCCACTTGGTCACACAAGTTGTAGAACTAAAGTTGCGCCACTTTGCAACTTTGCACTGCTAGAATTTGATGCTTTTTTCGTCAAGTGAAAATCCACCACCACGAGAAAACCACTGCAAGATAGCCAAAACTGCGAGAGGTTTTTCTTGAGGGGGCCAACACCTTTCTATAGGATTAGATGAGAAGTTTCTACGTGTCATGGTATCCAAGTAATAGCATACTGAAGTTTGCTGCCATTTTACACTTTGGACCCTTAAGGGATTGATTCGGTGGAACATTGCTCAGAGCAATTCCACGTGTTTCGGTGTGAAAGAGGACCATGTCTAGCATAAACATAGCTATTCAGACATTTTGGAATAGATGCTTGGTCACACAAGTTGCAGAATAGAAGTTGTACCACTTTACAACTTTGCACTGCTTGCGTTTGATGCTTTTTCCATCAAGTGAAAATCCACCACCACGAGAAAACCACTCCAAGATAGCCAAAAACAAGAAAGGTTTTTCTAGAGGGGCCCAATGCCTTTCTTTAGGATTAGATGAGAAGTTTCTAAGTGTCACGGTATCCACATAATAGCATTCTGAAGTTTGCAGTCATTTTGCACTTTGGACCCTTAAGGGATCGATCCAGTGGAACATAGCTCGAAGTGATTCTACGTGTTTCGGTGAGAAAGAGGACCATGCCTAGCATAAAAATACCTATAGAAATTAATGAATAAATGAAATAAATAAATGATGTGACCATAAAAGATATCGTGTACCTTATAATAAGTGCTCGTAGATGTTGGGAAAGATCACAGCTTAGCTTGAAATGACAGCTGGAACGGAAACCATAAATGAAGGTGGTACGACAGAATGGATGACATGGATGGGTGGCATGGAAGAAGATGGAATGAATGATGGTTATGGATGAAAAAAAAGAAAGTGGCTTCCTTAAAAAGGAAATATTTATTATGGGCATGCAACATAGCATTTTAAAGAGATGTTGTAGGAGATGGCATGAGGGCCGGAGGTTGTGGCTACTGAAGCTGCAGGAATTTAGGGGATTGGTTCTGCCATTGCTGAGAACCTCTCCATTGAGGATTGTGCTACTAGTTACCTTGGGGTGGAGTCCATTGTCCTTGTGGTTGCTGCCAACCTCCTTGTCTTTGAGCCCATGGGTGCCTTTGTGCAACGAAGAATACTTGGTCATCATCACCCTCTACTGCCTTAAAATCAGTAGGTAATTGCTTAGCCTCCAGGTTAGCCACCATCTTACATCTGCAGTCATGTTTCTTCTGTCTGCAATGTGGACAAAACTCAACCAAGATTGCTTCAGCTTCCTCATGTTTCTTCTGAGCTTGCATAGTATCCAACTGTGTAGCCATGTTGTTTATGATATCCTGTTTGAAATTAGATAGAAAATTTGTGATCTCCATCCGTGAAGCTCCATTAGTAGAAGACTTTCCCACTATGGCTTGATGACCTCTACTCTTCTTAACATTTCCTCTAGAATAGTTGTGACATATGGTCTTAATATCATCCCAAGGAACTTGGGTTATATCTCCTCCTCCCATCAGATCTAGGGCATCTATACAGGCATCATTGACTCCCCTCAGAAAAAAGTAGTTTCTGAGATTCTTCATTGAGAGTATGGTCTGAATTCTTTTTCAGGGAAAACAAGAACCTTGAGATATAGTCTTCCAGGCTTTCTTCCTCCTTTTGCTGAATTTTGAATATATCATCGCTCTTACTACAACTCTTGCAATATTCCTTGTATTTCTCAAGAAATTTTGTTTGCGTGACTGCCCCACTATCGACAGCATCCCTTCCCAAACTCATAAACCATCTAAGAGATCCCTCCTTCAACATAGCATGAAACAAATTCAGCCTGTGAGCATCTAAAGTGTAATCATAGCTACGGTAGGGGATGTCAAACTCAAAAAAGAAAGTGTTTGGGTCCTCTATAACTAGTCCATAGAACTTGGGAAGTAATGAAGAAGGAATATTTTTAAGTTTATCATTATCTTGTTGGGCAGTGATGGGGAATTCAAAAGTAGGATGTCGATTAGGTGGATTACGTGCCATATTTGATTGATAGAGTATCAAAGCAAATGGATTTTCTTAAGGTTCTTCATCAGCTAGGGCAAAGGGGAATTCAGCAAGTAGGTTTTCAACAAATGGATTGATATCTTGGTCTCCTCCTTCCTCAAATAGATTATAAGTTGGCTCAAAACTGTTATCAATGAATGGAAGGTTAGGTAGGAATCTTCCTAGACCATCTCTTATGCATGCAACAGAATTAACTAAAAATTGAAGGAATTTGAAAATTCTTGAATAATCACACTAAACTACTACTAACAATGACTATGACAGGTTCTTAGCTTGACACCATCCCCGACAATGGCACCAAAAATGATGGTTGATTCCACAAAAGGATATAAAGTCATGGAAAATCCTAACCTGGGAATTGGACATTCTAGTAGGTGACTAATATCTTCTTATGGTCGCTCATTTACATTGTCAAACTAGGGAACGTATACTTGAAATGGCGCGGCACTGTATGTGCACTAAGAACCAATTTCAGCCACAATTTACTAGAAATAAATGCTTGGAAGGAATTCTACTTATGTTGCAAGAACGTAATGTAAAGTCTTCTTAACTTAAGCATAACTTAATCAAATCATAAATCATGACAACTATTACTAAGGAACAAACTATGAGCTGGTCTTATGTTGCAGGAACAAACATAAGGATGGATTCTCGATGCTGCAGGAATAATATAAGACTGAGTTTGCACTGAAACCTTCAAGAATGAAATTCTAACTTATAATCAATAGGAAATAAACAACTAACTATAGATACTCACTAAGTGGGGCCCCTTAGCAAGCATCAACCAGTTTATGCAAGAATTGAACTCAAAACATCATAAGCTTTTATTCATAAACTTGGAATCATATACATTGATCATTTTGCTTGTAAGAAAACTATTACAAAACTCTATTTCTCATTATAATACTGATCTTAATACACTTTTTTCTATTGTTTTTTCACTCATGCAGGAGGAACACTTATTTATAGAAAATAAACTAACTACCTAACTCTAATAGAGAAAGACATGGACATAAATGCCTCCTGATGCCGAGGAACAGACTTCTCATAAATGAAAGCATATATGTTCAACTGATTCAAAGAGAATCTAGCATTCCACTCTTCCTAGATTAATGATCATTTAGATTTCCTCCCAATGACCCAGATAGAGAGTCTTTGCTGGAACAACTTCTTCGATGTCGTGTTGGAAATGGACTTTACTGCAAGGTCGAGATCTATTGCACTTTGACTCGTTCATGCCTCTTTCAACAACCTGTGATACACATGGCGACAGAAGTGAAATAAATCACACACGTAATAACACAATACACATTCATTAATCACACATTAAATCCATTTCATTATCCAAAAACCACATGCATTATATCAATCATTCGGGAGGTCAAAAATGGCAATAAATACAAACACACAGAGATGTTAAGCTGCAAGAATATAGGAATGTGTTGCTACAGGATACTACCCGATTTTCGATAAAGATTCCTTAATCAAAGAGTTTAAACGACCATCAGAAAAAGAGTAAGGGTATTAAAAATACATCATAATATTCAAATTATGAGCATACAAGTATAAATTAATAAGAACCAATGTGCATATATTTACAAATTAATCCAACGAACCTTCCGGGTCTGCTCTACTCTTTTGTGTCAAGTATTGCCTCATGGTCAGACTCACGGACCTTCCATAACATCTTGTTCAAAGGTCTACCCCCATATTTCGTCAAATGAACATTGGATGCCGCGACAAGGTTTGAGTAATGAAGAATCTTATGATGCATGTCAAAGTCCTAAAATAGAGAATGTTTAATACTTGAATATGGGTACCTTCTAAGCCATGTTCCAGTAACCACAACTGAGCCTGTAGGGTATTCAATGTTTTCTCCATCTATAACTAGGGCCTCTAAATTTTTTTTGTCTCAACACAATGACACAAGTAATAGTTTGTTCCCTCTTCATTGTCTTCATCTGTAAAAACTACATAAACATGCCCTGCATTGATATGTGTAAAAAATCTCTTGAAATTTTTCAACATTACGAATACAGTACAAAGTAAGATAACGATATGGAATTTCAACAACTAAGAAAGTAGATATATCACCTAGTTGAACTAGATTTGATACGTGGTCAAAGTCGACCAATGATTCCATCTGTGTCAATTCCAATGCCATCAGAGGGTGATACGTGTGAATTGGGCTAAGATAGCTTGTGAACCATTTGTCAACCCACTCCCCTAACTCACAATCATTCCAGGCTTGCATTGTACATGAAGAACAAAAGCATGCCATCTTTCGTGTATCAATACTCCATAAACTTGAATTTGAGCTGAGGAAAGAGTGTACCTCACTCGATCCTATTAGTGTACAACATTCTTCATATGGTCCAATGTTAGTAGCATCCATCAACCAAATAAATCTATGAACTGAAGACGTACCTTCATTACCTAGACCCATCAAAGCATTCCACCACTCGAAGATTGATTTTGCATCTGTCAAGTTTGCACTATCTTTATACTTTAACTCTTCTCATGCTAATGCTCTTTTCATGCATGCTCCTACACCATCATGCTCCCCCTTTCCATTTCCATCCTCACAAAATTTCCACATATGTTGAACACCGGTAATGACATGCATCTTGCATAGCCAATAGAACATGCGCGAGTTCTTGAATTGTGTTGCACAATTATCAGACCATATTATATGCTGATCATATTTTATGCCCCTCTGAGCCAAACCACTATAGAACATCTGGAAGAAACCTTGCATGAACTCTAGAGAATGTGTGCGATCATCACTAATGTAAAAGTGGTACTCCCTTAATACCTTCCTTTGCTCATCTGTACTATCAGATGCATGAATGAATGCTATGTGCACAAATATCGAAACTTGTGTGGAGTTGTATTACTGTGACTACACCTCATGTTGTGGCTGTAGAGTGTAGTTCTCTACAAATTCAACCATAGATACTATGCTTCCAACTGGAGAGGTGTCCTTGCATAGCTTGAATTGTGTATCCAACCATTGGGCTCTATGGGTATGCATTGCATACTCAGACAATATACTAGCATTAAATGTGGTCATAAATTGGTATACTGGAATCTTCTCAATAACCAAATCACACATTTTTTCTTGAGACCCATCTTTTGTAGTATATGCCACTATTTTATACTTCCCAAACTCTACTAGTTTATGTCCCACCTCATTTGTGATTTCCATATGTTGACATATTCGCATACGCTAGAAGCCACCACAACGCTCGCATGAACCATCCAACAATGTTGTCCTATAGAATATCTGTCCATCCTCTATTTCACATAAATTTTTTGATAAGAACTCTCTTGAACATTTTGGTGGGGCTTCTATGCCACAATCCTGCAAAACATCGTTAGTATGCAAATCTAAACATATAGAACGATAAACATCATAATGGTTAGAAAAATCAATATGTAGTCTACAACAACAAGTAGTGCGTGTGTGATTTATCCTGACATAAAAAGGTTTAAGCATTTCAAAATATCTTTGAGAAATACTAATTTGAGGATAATCAATTTCAAATTTCCGAAAAAAATTGGGTTTGAGTCATATCCAAAATATTCTTTGGATGTGGCTCACGATTCCGACTACCAATTCTCCTTCTTACCACATCGCTTTGATTTGGAGACGGACTTGTTTTATTCTTCCAATACTCTTCAATTAGTGTTCTCAAGGCTTGGACAAGTTCTTTATCTTTTCATGACATTCTCCCCAAGAATGCCCATAATTCATTTGTATCATTGCCCTCAATTCTTTGTCGCCTTTGAATGGCTCTTGATAAAGTTTTTCTACTAATTCTCATTTGTTCACTAGTATTTTTAATTAGATGAGCTCTCTTTGTTTGATAGCTTACCAAAGTCGATGTAATGACACATTAGGGGACATTACTATCCTTTGAGCATGAGGTCTTACCCACACTCTCATAAGAATCCGTTAGATTCTTCAAAATAGTGTCTTCACTCGATGCATTTGATGTTCTCAACCCAAGAGTCTTCATGATGTTCCTATACTTTACACCCTGCATCATTTCAACAAATAGTTGACATCTTGCACTCTCATTTAGCCTTTTAAATAATCATTCCCAAATCTTATCAGCATATCTTCTACAAGTGCATCTTGAAATCTTACCCTCCATGTGTTGCAAAATCTCATCATCAATATTAATCAAATACTTTGGCTTTCTATGCAAAATTCTAGGTGATGTTCTCCTAGGTACATACATCTCAACATTACGAATTTCATCAATATTTAATTGAGGTGGGCTAGATTGTGTACCTTCGATCGAGGGTGGAGAAGAAGACATACCTTGAGGTTCACATGGGGATGATGGCATACCTTCTTCGTCAATTCCGAGTGATGATGTACTATCAACTTGAGATGTGTTGGATGGTGTCCAACAATATTCACTTGCGGTACATGGTGTCCCTCCATATTCACTTGCAGTAGATGGTGTCCAGCCATATTCACTTGTGCTAGATGATGTCCCTCCATATTCGCTTGTGCTTAATGGTGTACCTTCATATTCACTTGTCATAGAGGGTGTGTCTTCAACTACGGTATCTAAATCTATCTTACGACGATGCTTTCGCATTTGTGCTTGTTGTGCTGCCAATTCTCGTTCTCTTTTTGATGGTTGAGGTTCCTCTACAATCACATTATTTTCATCAATCGTTTCCAATTCCTTCTTTTCATGATATGTCGCCATCCGAAATCTCTCCTTCTCTTTCAAGGTTTCCTTCTCTTCATCTGTTAGTTTCCTCTTTGTCTTTTTCTTCTCCATGGCGGATAATTTTATCTGTACCATGGTAATGAGATGAATATTAGTTCCTGAGAAATGTATCCATTGAAGTTAATTGAAAAATATATGTTGTTTAAGGCTTCATTTAAATAATACTTACAATCATCATGTACAAAAGTTAACCTAGCATGTAGACAAATGTGTACAAATTATTGAAGCACTAGGCTAGCCAGAGCACATTCCTAACTAAAAGTGAATAACCATGATGGTGATTCTGAAAACTAATGAGTGTAATGGAATTGTGAGTGTTTGATAACTTTGTGGTGTAGGATCACCTTGACAATCTATGCTTCCATTTCGAAATTTGATTCAATTTTGGGTATCTTCATGTTGTAAGAGGGTCATTAAAGACATTTTCCATGTACCGGTTATATGAGCTTTCAAAGGTGGTTGTTTGTTCGTTATAAGAATTGGGGGGAGTTGGTTGTCATTGAAAAATGTTTAAACAACCTCCATTGGCTCAAACGGAGGATTTTTGTTCATTTTGAAATCCATTTTTTTGATTAAAAAATGCTCTTTTGCAGAAATTCACTAGTTTTTTTACACTTTTGTGCACTTGTACGCATCTATACAGCCTCCCCTTGATATAAAACTAATATAATATTGTAGGAAAATTTCTTAACTCTCTAATGCATCAGTTCTAAGGGCCTAACATTGCATTTGAAGGGAGCAATTGATAATTTTCTGAAACTGCTCATTTCAAGCCAATCAAGGGTTTGAGTAGCATTTAATTATGAAATGACCATCCCACCTAATATTATGACTTTTTTATTGGTGGGATGGCATGTAAATTGTTATATTAGGGTATTTTATTGTTGAACATGCCTTGGAATGAAACTAAAGACAATAGGATGGGGTTCATAGCTCAAACAAGCACTTTTCCATGAGAATTTGAGGAACCAAGGAGTGATTTTGAAAAAGTGTTGAAGGATTGGTCTATGTAATGAAATTTTGACCTTGTGTAGGGTATTTTGAAGATGTTTGATGCTTTGGAATGGTCTGAGAAGGCCTGGGTATAGGAGTTTCTATAAACCCTCCCTCTTTGTATTGAAAAATGGGGGTTTTTGTATTGGAAGCCTAGTTGAGCGGGTAAAGTCCTAAGACCTAAAAATTATCCTTTTTTGACACCTAATTAAAGAATTTTTGGGGGTTTGGAAGTCTGGTGTGAAGATCTAAAGGTAGTTCCTTTGTAAAATTGGCCTACTTGGAGGCCTAAAATAGTGAATAGGTTAGTTTTCTAAAAGTTTTCCCAAAGGAGTCATGTGATGGGTTAAGGTATGTCTTGCAACTTTGAAATTGGTGCTACAATCATTCTTTTATTTTCCTGGTGTTTTGGAAATTTTTGGAGTTAAGGGCCCAAAATTGGTTTTGCACAGTAACTAGATTCCAAGGGTGAAATGTGGGAAATAATGTTTCTGCTTGTTGTCCAGCTTGGAGGAGTGTTGTGATTGGTCCATTACACCTTTTTAATCTTCTTAGATGCCTCTTGAAGGCAAGTTGAAATATTCAATGGTTTTGGGTCCTCTAACTCTGCATCAAAAATGAGTATCACAATTTGAAGTGTGTGCATGGTTTGGGAGATACATGTGACAGTTTACAGATGCTTGGCTACTAGTAATGTGGACAGTGAACAAAGGAACTAATTTTGTGTGTAAGGGCATACTTCTTAAAGGTTTCATTTTTGTTGTACTAACTCAAACAAATATTTATTAAGCAAATAATGGTTTGGTTGTGCCTTAAGAATTATAGTTTGTGTTTGTAAACAATGGTGCCATTATGGAAGATTTAAGACAACTTGTGAATGACATAATCATTGGTTGATGTTTTGAGGAACCTAGTTGATTGTAATCAGTTATTTTCAATATTTTCAAGGTGTTTTGAAGGTCCTTAAGGAATTCAGAACTCTTAATGCTAATTTGAGTATACGAATCAAATGTTTTGTGAAGGGAAATATAGCTGAATAAGTGTGTCAAGAAAGGTGTTAATTTCTTCCTTTGTACTACATCAGTTTGTGCAGAGGTATTGGAAGGTTTTGGCACTTCAGAGGAATGAGAGAGGCTTGGAGTTGTCTTAAAGGATGAATTTCCGTGAATGGTTCTAAGTTTCTAATCAACTTTGTGCTATGTTACAATCAATTTTATGATGGTTAATCTATTTTTTTGAGTCTGAAAAAGATTTGAAACCAAGTTCTAATGTTTTGATGAAAAGATGATTGATTTTGTTTGCTGATCTTCTTCAATTTAAGTTAGGGTCAGAATTACCCTTGATGATTTGTGGATCTTGGTAGATGCTTTGCATCAAGATTAAAATGGTAATTGGCAAGTGTATAGAATTGTGTATATAATGGTAATTTAAAATGTGCATTGACAACTTAAGTTTATAATGACAAACAAAAATGAAAGGAAACCATAATAGAATGAAAGAAAATGTGTAAGGACTTCACATACCTTAAAAACTAGACTTTCAAATGGAGGAGTTCAACCCAATTATGTAGCCTTAGCTTCTTCTTTCTTCAAACTCCACAACAATTTGACTTGTTCAAAAGCTTGTTCCCTTCCACACTTCAATTGTATATTCGTTTTCAATGGAATTCAAACTTCAATTGATATTATATGTTTTTCAACGTGGAAACTTTGCTATTTCATGCAAAGGTGGTGAAAAGATCATGGAAAAGGTGATGGAATGTGAAAAAGATGCGTGCACACTTCACAACATCATCAAAAATCTATTTATTGTCAGAGCACGCACAAAACCAGGGGAATATGTAGACTGTGGGCCTTCAAATCATGGGTATATAGAGTTTTTTACCATTTTAGTGGAGTAAAAAATGTGCTTACATTATAATGCACTTGCGTTATAACATGAGCGCGTTATGTGAAATTTGGTTCTCTTAGTATATTTTTGAGAGTTGGAGAAAGAGAGAGTGGGAGGGAGAGAGGGAGAGAGTGGGAGATAGAGAGGGAGGGAGAAGGGGAGAGTGGGAGAAAGAGAGAATGGGAGGGAGAGGGGAGAGTGGGAGATAGAGAGGGAAGGAGAGAGGGGGGAGTGGGAGTGGGAGAGAGTGGGAGAAGGGGAGAAGCAAAGAGTTGGAGACTGAGAGAGTGTAAGATAGAGAGGGAAGGAGAGATGGTGAGAGTGGGAGAAAGATAGAGTGGGAGATAGTGGAGGAGAGTGGGAGAAAGAGAGAGTGGGTGGGAGAGAGGGGGAGAGTGGGAGATAGAGAGGGAGAGGTGGGAGAAAGAGAGAGGGAGAAGGGAGAAGTGGAGAGTGGGAAACCGAGAGAGTGGGAGAGAGTCAGAGATACAGAAGAAGGGAGAGAGGGGGAGAGTGGGAGAAAGACAAAGTGGGAGAGAGTGGGGGAGAGTGGGAGAAGGGGAGAGTGGGAGAAAGAGAGAGTGGGAGGGAGAGAGGGGGAGAGTTCGAGATAGAGAGGGAGAGAGAGAGAGGGAGAGTGGGAGAAAGCGAGAGTGGGAGAAGAGGAGACAAGGAGAGTGGGAGACCGAGAGAGTGGGAGATAGAGAGGGATTGAGAGAGGGTGAGAGTGGTAGAAAGATAGAGTGGGAGAGATTATGGGAGAGTGGGAGAAGGGGAGAGTGGGAGAAAGACATAGTGGGAGGGAGAGAGGGGGAGAGTGGGAGAAACCCTAAACCCTAATCCCTCAACCCCTATAACCTCTTAATCCTTGAACCCTCAACCCTCAACCCTTAAACCCTAATCCCTCAACCCCTATACCCTCTTAATCCATCAACCCTTAACCCTTAAACCCTAATCCCTCAATCCCTATACCCTCTTAATCCGTCGACCCTCAACCCTCAACCCTCAAACCCTAATCCCTCAACCCCTATACCCTCTTAATCCCTCAACCCTCAAACCCTAATCCCTCAACCCTCAAACATTAAACCCTAATACCTCAATCCCTATACCATCTTAATCCCTCAACCCTCAACCCTCAACCCTTCAACCTTAATCCCTCAACCACTATACCCTCTTAATCCTTGAACCCTCAACCCTGAAATCCTAATCCCTCAACCCCTATACCCTCTTAATCCCTCAACCCTCAACCCTCAACCCTCAACCCTTTAACCCTAATCCCTCAATCTCTATACCCTCTTAATCCCTCAACCTTGAAACCCTAATCCCTCAACCCTCAACCCTTAAACCCTAATCCCTCAATCCCTATACCCTCTTAATCCCTCAACCCTCAACCCTTCAACCTTAATCCCTCTAACCCTATACCCACTTAATCCTTGAACCCTCAACCCTTAAACCCTAATGCCTCAACCCCTATACCCTCTTAATCCCTCAACCCTCAACCCTTAAACCCTAATCCCTCAACCCCTATACCCTCTTAATCCTCAACCTCAACCATTAAGCCTAATCCCTCAGCCTATATCCTCGCAATCCTCAACCCTCAAACCCTAATCCCTCAACCCTCAACCCTTAAACCATAATCCCTCAACCCCTATACCCTCTTAATCCCTCAACCCTCAAAGCCTAATCCCTCAACCCTCAACCCTCAACCCTCAACCCTTCAATCATAATCCCTCAATCCCTCAACCCTCTTAATCCCTCAACCCTTCAACCTTCATCCCTCTACCTATATACCCTCTTAATCCTTTAACCCTCAACCCTCAACCCTTAAACCCTAATACCTCAATGCCTATACCCTCTTAATCCATTAACCCTCAACCCTTAAACCCTAATCCCTCAACCCCTATACCCTCTTAATCCTTCAACCCTCAAACCCTAATCCCTCAACCCTCAACCCTCAACACCTATACCCTCTTAAACCCTTAACCCTCAACCCTCAACCCTTAAACCCTAATCCCTCAACCCATATACCTTCTTAATCCCTCAACCCTATAGCCTCAACCCGTAAACACTAATCCCTCAACCCCTATACCCTCTTAATTAGTCAACCCTCAACCCTTAAACCCTAATCCCTCAACCCCTATACCCTCTTAATCCCTCAACCCTCAAACCTCCACCCTTAAACCCTAATCCCTCAACCCCTATACCTTCTTAATCCTTCAACCTTCAACCCTCAACCCTTAAACCCTAATCCCTCAACCCCTATACCCTCTTAATCTATCAACCCTCAACACTTAAAACCTAATCCCTCAACCCCTATACCCTCTTAATCCGTAAACCCTCAACCCTCAACCCTTAAACCCTAATCCCTCAACCCCTATACCCTCTTAATACCTCAACCCTCAACCCTTAAACCCTAATCCCTAATCCCTATACCCTCTTAATCCCTCAACCCTCAACCCTCAACCTTAATCCCTCAACCTTAATCCCTCAACCCTCAACCCTCAACCTTAATCCCTCTACCCCTCTACCCTCGTAATTCGTCAACCCTCTACCCTTAAACCCTAATCGCTCAACCCATATACCCTCTTAATCCATCAATCCTAAACCCTCAAGCCTCAACCTTCAACCCTCAACCCTTAAACCCTAATCCCTCAATCCATATACCCCCTTATACAAAAAACCTTCAAACCAGAAGCCCTCAGCCCATAAACCCTAATACCTCAATCCCTATACCCTCTTAATCCCTCAACTCTCAACCCTATCCCTTTCAACCTTAATACCTCTACCCCTCTACCCTCTTAATCCTTGAACCCTCAACCATCAACCCTTAAACCCTAATCCCTCAAACCCCTATACCTCTTAATCCCTCAAACCTCAATCCTCAACCCTCGACCCTCAACCCTCAACCCTCAACCCTCAACCCTCAACCCTCAACCCTTAAACCCTAATCCATCAATCCCTATACCCTCTTAATCCCTCAACCCTCAAACCCTAATCCCTCAACCCTCAACCGTTAAACCCTAATCCCTCAATCCCTATACCCTCTTAATCCATTAACCCTCAACACTCAACCCTTCAACCTTAATCGCTTTACCCCTATACCCTCTTTATCCTTGAACCCTCAACCCTCAACACTTAAACCCTAATCCCTCAACCACTATACCCTCTTAATCCCTCAACCCTCAACCCTTAAACCCTAATCCCTCAACCCTATACCCACCTTAATGGCTCGGCCAGATTCAAGCCCTAATCCCCTCAACCCTATATACCATCTTAATCATTCAACCCTCCAACACTCTGACTAGCTAAGCCTAACCCTATACCCTCTTAATCCCTCAGCCCTCAACCTTCAACCCTTAAACCCTAATCCCTCAACCCCTCAACCCTCTTAATCCCTCAACCCTCAACCCTTAAACCCTAATCCCTCAACCCCTATACCCTCTTAATCCCTTTACCCTCAACCCTCAACCCTCAGCCCTTAAACCCTAATCCCTCA